>CM023099.1:37867314-38563171 GCA_013103745.1 Gardenia jasminoides
GTTATTGTGAAAAAGCAATGCGTTGTAGATGTGAAAAAATGGTAGCTGTCTTTGGATTTTCTTTTTTTTTCTTTTTCTTTTCCTTTTCTTTTTCTTTTTCTTTTCTTTTTCTTCTCTTTCCCTCTTCTTCTCCCCAACCCAATCATCCCTCGGTGGCCTTGGCCTTGAGCCGGCGACGAGGAAAAAAATTTTTTCTCCTCTCTCTCCTCCCTCTTCCCCTCACCCTCCCCTCACCAGTTGCCTCTCCCCTCCCCGGTCCAGCGATAGATCAGATGCTGACCGGGGAGAGAGGGAGAAGGAGATGGAGGAGGTGGGGATGGGGAGAATGATGGGAAGAGAGGAAGCGAAGGGGAGAGGAGAAGAAAAAATTTCCTGGTCGCCGACAAGGTGTGGCCGGCCGGCGGAGGGATGAGGGGTTGGGGAGAAGAAGAGGGAAGAGAAAAAAGAAAAGGAAAAGAAAAAGAGAAGAAAAAAGAAATAGAATTATTATAGTTGTTTTGGGGCTGTTTCTTGTAACAGGGTGTGAAAAACAATTTATCAAAACAGGTGTGAAAACACCTAATCAAACACTACTCTAGGATATGGGATGTAATATATGGGGTGGTAGCCTGTAGATGCTTGAGGGAATCTACAAAAAATTTTTTCTGAGTTTTTGCATTTGGTTGTAATTTTTGTTTCTGCAAAGATTTTCGTTTTCTATGAATACATCTTTGATACTTTTACTTCATATATAACAAATCTATACATTACAGTTTTTCTACAAAATTTCTAAGAAATAGCAATTCAAGGGATAAGCATCAGAAAACCTCTCATGGGTTAGCTCTAACTGAATGCCAGGGCACTTTCATGTGAAGCTTTGGCCGACTATAAATCTAAACCTTGGACATTGCTTCTCTATCAAAACAAATTTTTCATCTCAAGTTGGCTAAATAAAGTGGTTCATATTGACAAAAGTGCAATTACAATGAGATAAGGCGATTTCACCTATAACCTATCGAGGTTTCAATTCATCAAGAAAATAAATGGAAAATCACTATTGAGCCTCTTTGGGAGGAAGGAAAGCGTGGCTAGTCTGTTTTACTTACAAGGGGAAAAGTTAGGTGTTTATGAACCTTAAACCACAGCTGTGCGATATCAAGTTTAAATTCATCTGGTTTGAGAGAAAAGTTCGAGATAGAAATCTAAACTGCAATATCCAAGCCCAATAAGAAAGAACCGGCCTTTGCTATATGGTATAAATTAATTCTTAAAGCTTTGCTATGGTTGTATAAAGTAATTCTTTAGTGTGGTCAGTCTTTATTAGACAAGTGGGTGAAACGTGAATGATCTCATTCTTTAAACACAAATTCTGCAAAATTGACAAAATTTGGCACGAATAATAATTCCACAGTCCACAAAAACAGAATAGAAACATAAGGTGAGAGAAAAAAAAAATAACATAAAGAGAAGCAATAACAACTATACTTTTTCCCCACACCACATCAGACAAAATGCAAAAATAATAATAATAATATAATAATAATGAAATTTCTATCAACAAAATAAATAAGAGAAACTAATAATCCTGAGGAAGTGAAAATATTTGGTATTTGCCTGTCCGAGGGATCAAAACCAAGAAAAACAACTTACACTTACGAGGGATAGAAACCAAACAAAAGCAAAATTTTTTCTACCCATAAGCATACGTCAAACCTTCCTTCTGGACAATCTATATCCCATAGGTTTCATAACAAATGATGGCAATAATGAAAACTTTTATTGATTAAAATGAAAACATTTTGGTGAATTAAATATAATATTAGGGAAGAATTTCTTGTTGCAAACTAAAACTTTCATGATTCAAATCACACTTGCATCATTAACACATAGCGCGGGGTTTCATACGACAATTATTTTAATGAAATATTAGCAATAACTTTAGAAAACAAAAAAAAAATTCATTATGCGGAGAACATTCTTCCAAAACGGATAAATATGTTGACATCAGATTAATATTTTCCATAGCCTAAAATTTTTCCTAAAATGCTATAAATTTGAAATCTATTCAGGTCGGATGTTAATATTGAATTACTTGATAAAATCCTTGCAGTTGGTAACTATCTCTAGGTACTCCAAATCCAACCTAAAGTTTAGGATTAATTACATTTTACCTCCCTGTGGTTCAGCCAAATTACAAATGAATCTTAAGGTTTGAATAAACCACGGATTCCCCTTTTCATTAACATCCGTTAACTTTCATTAACGGAATGTGTAAAATGACAAAAAAAAATAGTTTAATGAATTACCTGTAAATGTAAAAAAAAATGTATTTATTTTATTCAATACTACCCTAATTGATGCGAAAACTAAAACCAGATCCCCTTTTTCTCTCCTCAAATCATGATCCCATATCCACCACCCAATAGACACTCACTCATATTCTCTTTATAATCCGTTCTTCTTTTTTTATCCCTATTTAAACTAGTCCTTTATAGACTACTGTCATCACAAAATCGATAAAGAAATAGATTAAAATTCTGCTTTGAAGATCATCAAAGTTAGAAAAGTTTTTTGTTGAAAGCACTTCAATTCTTAGGAAGATGAAGTAAAATGGTAATTCCTTTACTATTTCATAGTATGCATGCTTGCCTAAAAGTACTTTTTTTTTTTTTTTTGATAAAAGCATATTTCATTAAGCCTAAAGGCTGTTTTAGTTACTCATCTATACAATTGTGTGTTGGAATTGTTTAATTTAATCTAATGCAAAGTCAATTTCTAAAACAGTTAAATTCACTACAAATACAATTAATTAACTTATAACAAATTGTTTTGACTAATTTTCAGTTTATATCTTTTGTTTTATTTTTCCAACAAAATGTTGATTTCATTGCTTTCTAAATTGTAGTGTCAGTTTTTTTTTTTTCTTATTCTTTCACTTGATTTTTTGAGTTTTGCATTTTGCACCAAATGGGCTCATCAGATTCAGAAACATGTTAACAACAGGCTGTATTTTACCAAAATTATTTCCATTTGGTATTTGCTTGGATGTGAGTGTGGTATAATTCATTGCCTCCTTTTATTGTCCCTCCTGTTGGCACACAAAACTTATACACTGGCAGGTATTTTTTAACACATATAAAAAATATGTGGGAGGGAGGAAAATAAACACACAAACTAATTCCTAAATAGTAGCCTTTTCATCATAACAACTCTTAAATCTCAACGGAAGGTTTCTCTCAACAACTCCACGACTCAAACTCAACTCAACTTTCAAGTAATGGTATGCTAGACTAGTAGTATTTATAGATAGAGAACTTCTTAAACAAATACAATTGCAAACCAAAACTTATTTGGAACTAATTTAATATTTTCTAATCTAATCAAACTAAATAAACAAGACACAAAACAAAAACTAAAGAATTAGAAATTAATTAGATATAGAAGTTTGGTTTAATTTCCTTCATTTTCTTCCTTAAACCAAACTCTTTATCATGGTCACCCCAATGCCATCTCGAGCTTGTATCTCCATGAACAACTCAATGTTGTATAGATGACATGTTTCAACTTAATTGATGTTTAATTTCATCTTCATGCGTGGTGGTAGGCAATGACACTTACACTTCTCAAATAATTTTTTGACTTGATCACTTCTATCAAAAAAACTCAAATATGTTCACCATCTTTGATTACATACTCCATACTTTAATTCCTTTGCATAACTATGAAAATCTCCTAAAATCACAAAATTATAATTTCCATCACCAAACATTTCGACACCACCAAATTTGGCCGACACAAATAATCCCATCATTCAAAGTAGTGCCACAATGTTCAATTAAATCATTCATCCCATAATTGATATTAGTCAACTCCAATGCTTGATTTCTCTCTTCAAAAGTGTCAGTCTCAACAAAATCAACAATTTTTCCATCATCATGATCCTCGGGAACATCTTTAATTTCACTAGTAATTTTGCTTTCTTTCTCACACGAACTTCCTTCATGAATCACAAATTCTTTATCTTCAAGTACACCCACAACTTCTGCAATTTTTCTTTCTTTGTCTCTTCAAAAAGTTTTAATTCTTCTTCCACACCACAAATGTCTTCTTCATCATGACCATAAGACTTCATCAGAAATTTCCAAACTTCCTTTGTGGCTTTTGCATGTATGAATTTTTTAGATACATGCAAGCTGGACTTGATGCTTGAGATAATAGAATGCCGTGCAATCTAAAGCGTCTATTTTCCCCAACTCTTTACTTGCATCACTTGATAATTCCACACCTTTTACAAGTTCCTTGATCCCCTTGGACAATATTCCAAACTTCAATATTTGAAAAAACCTCTTCATCATCATACTTCAAATCTCAAAATCATTTTGCCATCAAAAATAAAATACTAAAATGTGGTAAAAATATGGATACTTCAATTTCTGAACAAACCCTAGAATGAAAACTCGAACTCTAATATCACTTGTTGGCACACAAGCGATGCACACACAGTGAGTAAATTTTTTAACACATAAAAAATATGTGGGAAGAGGAAAAACAAACACACAAACTAATTCTGAAAATTTATTAACTCAAAACTCAATAATAACAATTCCTAAACTGTACCCCTTCACTCCACGGCAACTCACAAATTTCAACTTGAATGATTTCTCTCAACTCAACTTTTCAAATAATAATATGCTAACCTAGTAGTATTTATAGATTGAAGAATTTCTTAAACAAATACAATTACAAACCAAAACTTATTTGGAACTGATTTAAGATTTTCTAATCTAATATAGAAACTAAATAAACAAGATGCCAAAACAAAAAACTAAAAAGTATGAAATTAATTAAATATAGAAGTTTGGTTTAATTTCCTTCACCCTCAGGCGGGGCCGGAAAACAAAATGTTGAGGTGTCCTGGTATCAAGTTCAGAACTGGCATCGGCTGATGGCTCAGTCGTGTTTTTGCAATCCTTAACATGTTACTTGGTAAGTCCAAGAATCCGTTGTGTAATGGTTACTCTATGAAATGACAGAGGGTCTCTGATCCATTGGCATATGGAACTTTTAACAGTACTCAGTGGTAGCTGCAACGTAGTGGTATAATGCATTAGCTACCACACTAGGTGCAGATATTAAAATAACAAATTTAGACATAAAGATAATAACGTCTAAACAGACAACAAATTTTTAGACTAGCTTTATATTTGTCCAACAATGATCTGCCTAATCTAATTTTAAACTAAAGTGATCTCCATTAATTTCACTCTACAAACACTACTGTGATTATGTATAGAAATCCCGTGATTTGTTGGGAATGTAAGGACAGGATCCAGCTCCACACCGGTTGCAGGTATAGGTGAGAAAGTTGGCAGACTCCATTGGATTGCATCTTATGCTGTGATTTGGCTAGGAAGACAATCAAGTTAAGTCGAACTTGAGTAGTGTACTACTAAATTTCAATTTAAATTAAAATGCTTGAGATTGGACTTGTCTAACTCTTGAAATTTGAGATTGAGCTCAACTCAAGCTCAATTGAGTATGAATTAGTATTTTACATAATTTTAAGCAAGGGATACAATAGACATTTCATACTAATAAATGAAAAATAAAAAAATATATATGTAAAGTTCGATTGAGATTGACAAGTTTTTGGGTCTCATATATTAGACCTGATTTCGAATTCGATAACACGAGCTCAAACTGAGTTTTGATTGAACAATCCATGAGTTATTTGATTGAGTTCAACTCATTTGAACCCTAATTTAGGCTATAAACTTGGCAAAACTAAATAAACTTGCATCTTATGTGGTGATTTGGACCATGAATGTTGCCCGAATAAAGTTAAATCTTACAAAGGAAAATTGTCAAATTGGTTCCTCACACTTTTCAAATAACTTTTTTAGTTCCTCACATTTAAAATCAACCAAAACAATCTCTCAAATATAAAAGTTTTGTGTGTTTGGTTCCAAAATTCATTTTTGCTCAATTTTTCAATAAAAAAGTGCACGCCACCTCATATGCCTCTAACTTCAAAGCCAAAATGGGAACAAAATTCATTTTCCTTAAAAAGAATACACACACACACACATCACCTTTCCTTTTTCTCAATTTTCATCTGCTAAACTCTTCACACATAAGACCTATTGCTCATAAAATTTGGTCAATTGGCTGTGAAAACTTTTACTCAATGAGATGTTCTTGGTCCAGTGAATATAGACTATTACGGTGTTTATTATTGGTGATATATAATCAGTCACAGCAATAAAGATCTTTATACTCGATCTTTTTATTATTATTATTTCTTTGTATCACATTCTTAATAATAAATTGGATACATCAATAATTGAAATGGAAATCGAGGTGTTTTATTTTCTCTCGGTAATTATGGACATTTGAAGTAGGCATGCATTTTTTTATCAGGAAAATTTTTATATCAAATGAGCAAAATTTTAATATCAAATGGGACTATTTTGGCTGATTTAAATATGGGGGGCAAAATATGTTTTTTCCTATAAGGAACCAAACTAGCAATTTTCTTTTTAGAAGGATTTTCTAATGGGTGTCCAATGGACACTTGCTAACACACAAATTCCACACAACCTGCCATGTATATATACACTAATAATTATTGTTCTCTCTTATATTTATATATTTTTCCTAATTAATCTTATCTTTCTAAAATCTAACATTTGAAATGCATCTTAACTTAGTGTCTAAACACTGTTATACAAACACTTAGGAAAAAGAACATTGAACTCACGATTAATTCGAATCTTTCCTAGCTCAATTTAGGGTTTAGACTGTCATATCTCCTATGTCCCAAACATGAAACATGTGCATATTGCGTTTCCTGAGGTGTTTAGCCCCCAAAACAAAAACACAAAAAAAAAAAGGTCTGTAACCATACATATTAAACCACATTTTGACATGGGCCGCTTACCTTTAACTACAATAAATTCTCGTTTGTCCCATTCACCTTAGAAAAAAGCATACAAGCATAGTCATGATTAGGGTTGTAAACAACTCGAATCAAATCAAACTTTTCACAATTTGAGCTCAATGCGAAGTTTTGGCTTGAAATCTAATTCGAACTCAAATTCTATACGAGTTCAAAATTTCAGCTTGAGTTCAATTTGATTTAGTATTCGATGGATTGAGCTCAATTTGAGAGATCAAAATTTATTCAATTCTTCAATTTTAATATTAAATTATCACTAATACATATATATATTATCTATACAATAAAATAATAACTATATAATTTTATATAAAATATTATTAAATTAGTCTATATAAAAATATTAAAAATTATTAGACTTGAAATGAGCCTTAGTGAGTCAAATATCTACATGTTCAAACTTCGATTCGATACTATAAACGAATCTAATTCCTATTCAAAATTGAGCTCGAGTTCATTAGAAATTGAACTATTCATTGAAGACACAGTTCATTTACAGCCCTAGTCATCATCTCAATCAAGTCCTAGAACAATAAGGACACCAACAGAATCATATGCTTGCACTAGCCCTGAATCGGTAATAATTGAAGACATGCCAAATGAGCTTTGAGAGTTCAAGAAATTTGCTGTAATTAAAATTGAGACAAAAAATGTGACTTTTCATAGAAGTTAATATTTTAGGAGAACTCAAGTAGGGTTCAATTTAGAACTAGTATGTTCTATAGGATTTGATTCATTTGAGTACAATATTTTTCAGTTGCAATCTGAAACTATATCAAACTGCAATTTGACATTTGACACCTATCTAAATTTGCACTCTTTCTTAACTTCTTAAATCTTCTTTTGATTTGTGTAAATGTGATAGAGCATTGTGATAATGTCTAGAAAAAAGAGCTTGTTCAAGTTGTAATTTTGGGAGCGTTTGCATAAATGTAATCGTATAATATTTTTTAAAATCGTATAAGCTAAGTGGGTTATCACTATTTGCCTCGGTAGGATTTACCATAGATCTTCACACTGTTGCTCAATCCTTGCATATAGCTTATGATGTTAGCATATGGGATATCATGTTGGGATCGATAATGCAAATCGTGGCTTACCTGATGTGGGAAAACAAGTATATGGTCACTGTAGTTCTCATGCTGTTTGGTGGTGTTACTTTGTATCGGTATGCATCATATATATCTCCTCCTGTCATGCCAGTTGACATTAAGCAGTCGGAGAAGCAGCAATGATAGTTCAAGGCTGCATTGGTTACCTCAGTCCTAATACTGTTGAACTTCCTTTCTTTTCGTAATTTATGCTTAAAATTGAAATTTTGTCATGTTAGTTTCTTAAATTGTCACTATATCACGGCGTTGTTCTCATACTTCAAAGAAACTAATTCGAGGAATTTCTCTGAGTAAACATCTAATGCTAGCTTTCCAAGACCTGATTATATTCTGTATCTTCCGGAGAGTCCTACAATAGTTCTGCAAATACTGTTGCAGAATTGTGGAATCCGGACTACCATCACATTGCAAGCTTCCTCCTTCCCAACTTTCTAAACAATAGAGCAGTCTACCTAAAAAGACTGCTGGCTCTTCACCTACACGGACAGCCCACCATTACCAAACCCCAAACCCGGCACAACCAGAAGTCATCATCAGTACGCCTGCCAAGCTGCTTACGGGTAACAAAACAGGTCTAGTTTGTGCCTTCTTTTCGTAGTTATCATGTAACAAACCACAAATGGTTGAAAATCTAGCTTAAGGGTACTTCGGTTTCAATTTTCCTTGTGTGTGCATGCACTAATCAACCCTTGTGGTTAGACCATTTTCAGTACATATGCATCTTTAGTTCTTGCTTAATCACTAAATTGATTTAATTCTCTTAACCATACAGTATCAACATTTTCTCCCATCGATCTATCATATAAGATAATACATAATGGCAGAAACCTACCCACAAAAGGAAAACTAAAGCATCCAAAACCTCTCACGAGTTAGCCCCTAACTCACTGCCCGTGGCTCTTTCATTTGAAGCGCCGGTTGACTATAATTCTAAACCTTGGATATTGCTTTTCTATCAAAATATTTTTCTGCCTTAGGCTGGCTAAATATGAACCTAGTCTGGTTTACAGTAAAATTTTTTTTAGGAGGGGAAGAAGGTTAATGTTAATGAACCCTAAACCACAACTGTACGGTATCGAGGCTTTAAATTGATCTGATTTGAGAAGGCTAAGATCGAGATAGCAATCATTAACTGCAGTATCAGAATCCCAAGAAGAAAAAAAACTAAAAAGTTTTGTTATGATGGTACAAATTATTCTAGCGTGGTGAGTCTTTATGGAAGGTGTCAAACGTGAATGATCTCATTTTTAAACCCGAGCTCACTGTAAAATTTAACAAAACTTTAGTGAGTAATACAATTCCTACCTTCAAAAAACAGGATAGAAACATAAAGTAAAGAGGAAAAATAAAATAAAAGAGAAACAGATAACAACTATATTTTCTTCCCAAGGCCACATCGAACAAAATAAAAATTAATAGTAAGGAGAAATTTCTATCGAGCAAAATAAATAAAAAACCAAGAAAGAGAAATTTCTATCATGAGGAGTGAAACTCCTTGCCTGACTTAGGATTGAAAACCAAGAAAACACTACTTACACATGCAAGGATTAGAAACCAAGCAAAGTAAAATTTTTCTATACTTCAGCAGACAGCCGATTGAACAAGACAAAAGAGCTAGAAGTTTGAATGTTAATACTAACAAAACAACGGCAACAAACAGCATTATAAAGGCCAGTGAACCATCACATCACCAGAGAATTAAGAAATTAACCCTCGAGTTCACACTACAAGGAAATCCTCATTTACTGGTGCTCAGAAACGTCGCTTAACGCGTGTTTTAGTGGCTTTTTTTTTTTTGGTGTATAGTGACGCTTCTCCTGAGTGTGAGGGTAACAAATTAACCCGACTAATCACTTCTCCTGAGTGACACTTCTCCTTAGTGCCACAGGAAATATGCCATAAAAGAACAACTGCAATAACACTGCTACATACCACTGATATTGATTGAGTAATTCGTGACACTATAAATTGCCACTTTATGGATTTTAATGGTGTTGTAACACTTGTCACTACTTTTGAGTTTATGTGTATTTTGAAATGCCACTAATACAAATTTCACACATTCTCAAATGTCACTGAAATTTAATAAAATTGAGAAAAGATTATATCAATGAATAATGAATAAAAATTCCAGTTGTATCTATGTAATAAATTATAAAAAAAAATTAGAAAACAACTAATACACATTTATTAAGAAACTACATATTTTATTTACAGCAAAAACTTTTAAAACTAGCTAGTATTACTACACTGCCAAAGTGACACAACTAAATGCTCACCTTCAATTTTGTCTCTTGACAATCCCTTAGAAGTAAGAACAGAATACTAAATTTACTAATAACTACTCCCCAAACTAGTCAAATTCCGAATAGGCAATGCTACTACAACTTAAACTAGTAGAGATTGAGAGATAGCATGACCGCACGGATCGTCATCCATACTATCTACTGCCTATTACTTCTTTACAATATTACTAAAGCCTAGTGAGATAACCACAACAATTCCAACAAATAATGGAGGCTTGCAGCTAGTTATTAGAACTTCCATTCAATATTCCACAGTGCCTCGCTTCTAAAAAGAACGGAAAAACTGCAAAATAAGAATACGAAGAAATAGACTATGTAAATGGGGTATTGTTTCCACTGACCAATTAAAATAGGTAATGAGTTTATTGTCAAATGACTAACTTAACTTCATAATGCTGTGTATTTCATTATATTGTACCAATGTGTCTCTTAATGAATATAATTGTGCACTTTGATAAATACATATTACATTTGAGTGTAAATAGTTACATCAAAATATACACACGTGTATTCACATGTACACGTGTGAATCACAACTAATTATGTTGACTTATTCAAACACGCCATTAATAATTTAACCAAATCTGCCTATTAACTTTAAATGGATATAAATGGGTGCCCAATTATACCATTTTAATTGCTGGGTAGTGGGTTGACTTGACTTATCTATTTAATCAATTTAAAAATAAATATATATTTAAACTCAAATTTTAGTGAGTATTAAATAGATAAATTTGAATTTTCTACCACTATAATAGTAATAATAAAATGTCGTTATTTCTTGTCAAACATTATGCCAAAAAAAGTAGTATTTCAAACGAGTCATAAATGAATAATTTGGTGTACTCATACCTATTTATTAAATAGGTATAAATGGTTTGATTTAATTATACCCATTACCCAATTATAACCTATCAAACCAGGTCAAGTCACCCATTTTGACACTTATATGTATGACATATATGCACATGCGAATATTATCATATAGACTAAGGGTTATCTCATGATTTTGCTGACAAAATAATTTTTTTTTAACCAGTTATGAACTGTGATCCATACCTCATTTACAAAATTTTGATTCCCATTTTTCATGCTTATGGAGTGAAATTACCCATTCTAAGTCCAAGAACTGCTTATAAAAAACCCGTTTTCATTGCTTATTATGTGAACGGGTGTTTATAATGTCCCACGAAGGAGTAGTGTATGTTATTCAATACTTGTTCAGGCAGAACTGGATTACCTCTTCAGTTATTATTTGCGATTTCCATTTGCATGAGTTAATTGCTCGATGAGCTTTAATTTTATTCTAACATCTCGAAAATGACAATAAGCCCCGGTCACCTATGTTAACCTCAACTTCTATTCGAGACTTCATTTGGATTGAAAATTTTGATGAAGGATTTGAAATCCACCTAGATCGTTATAGTTATTTAAATTATTTAAAAAGCATTTGAATTTATATCATTCATCAATTATCAAAATACATTTTAAACGCTATAATAATTTGTAATTCACAAATTCAAATACCTTCTCAATAATCTAAACAATAAGAGTAATTTGAGAGTATTTTAAATCCTTTGTTAAATCTCTCAATCCAAATGAAACCTCAAATTAATATTTAGGGATCCTTACGAGAAAAAAGAGATAAATGTAGAAGAATTTAAACTTTGTAATTTATTGATCCTCCCGTTTCTTTCACGGCTCATTCATGTTTGTCTTGAATTTACATTTACCCCTTAGGCGAAAAATAAAAATTCTATGTTGACTTAAAAGGTTAGAACCGAGCAACTCCAATAAGGATTCGAATTTTGACCAAAAGAAGGAAGAATAAGAAAATTGTGAGACAGATGTAGAATGAAAAAGGGCCCTTAGATTTCTAGCACAAAATAACTACTTTAGAGTGCCAATTTTCCCT
This sequence comes from Gardenia jasminoides, assembly GCA_013103745.1. NCBI lineage: Eukaryota > Viridiplantae > Streptophyta > Magnoliopsida > Gentianales > Rubiaceae > Gardenia > Gardenia jasminoides. Next base: position 37,879,585 of record CM023099.1, read on the forward strand.
GGATTGATCTCTTTGCTATAAAGTATAATACTAACCAGTAACAACAAAAGTAAAAACCATTACAAAATTCCAAGATTAAGGCTAAATTACCAAAAGATAAAGAGTATTACAAACAAATCTATCCGAAAATGCCTTGGACTAACACAGCTGCTTCTCCGACTGCTCCATATCAACTGCCATGACGGGAGGAGGTATGATGCATACCGATAGAAAAGAACACCACCAAACAGCATGGGGACTACAGTCACCATGTATTTGTCTTACCACAGTGTGTAAACCACAATTTGCATTATTGATCCAAACAAAACATCCCATATGCTAACATCATAAGCTCTATGCAAGGATTGGGCAACTACATGAAGATTAACAGTGAATCCTACCAAGATAAGCAGGAAGAAGATATCAAATCCCAAAATTTGACATAATGCCATGGCAGCAGATGTTGCAATCAAATCAAACATCAACTTTCCAAGATTTCCTAAACATTTCTGGGGCACATGGCGATGAATGGAAAAGCAATGGAGAAGCAAACCAAAATAACAATAGGCACAGGCGAGAAAGATGAGGCCTCTAAATCCGTATATTTCCCCTTTGAAGTTAAAACTGCACCAACACTACCTACTACAAAGGAAATTGCCAGTACACCAACAAAGAACCAGAACATTCCGGCGTCCTGAAATAAGACAATGGATTTCAGTACCATACTAAGTTTTGGAAACAAATAAAATGATAAGTTTTGAAAATCTGCATCGACCTACACTTCAAAGCGACTACTAAACATTTCCACCAATACGATGTTATAATGGTCCACCATAAAATCTTCATATACATTGTCATACTGAAAATATTCTTAAGAGCAAAGGGTATAGATAAGTGATTTATGTACCCGCGATTGATTTTCCAACGATACCACAAGACAGTAGCAATGGAGAAATTTAAAAGCCAAAATACTAACTGCAGATCAGAAATAACAAATCATGCTTCACTGCAACAAATTTCCAGTGACTCTGTTCTAGCTATACTAGATCTTTATTTGGCTATAGAAAAACTTATAATGATCGTTTAGCATAGAATAGACAAATTCAAGCCTTAGGGTCACAGGAAGCCAACAGTTTGTTACAATTTACAAAGCTTTTGATAGCTTCTGGAATAGATACCCAATATAACAGAAGGAGAAACGGTAGACGGTGATTCCTTTTTTCCATGAGAACTTCCAACCAAAACAATTTAAATGATAATGAAGATGATAGTGCATCCTTCAGTAAATCAGAAGTAATTAAGGCAATAACCCATTTACCTCCAACTCGTTCTAACCATCCGAAATACTATCCTTTTGATTCTTTTTTACTGAAGCAAGTGATATCTTGGATTTCTAAATTTCATAGATGACATCTAGGCCAATGAATATGTCGTCTCTCATACATCTCGTTAGCAGTTATAATAGAGAGAACAAATTTAGTTTAAGCCTCAGTTGATTGACAAAAGCAGGCCTGCGATCTTGGCTCTTAAAATAATCACTTCTGGGTGTCTGCCATTCAATTCACTTTGGAGATGGTTTGACAATCATAATGATTTCTGAAAACTCTACAATTTCTACTGTTCAGTCCCTCAAACAAACTTGTACAACAATTTCTAGCATACTTCTTCAACTTATTTTATTCACTTCAAGAGTCGAGTATAGTGTTTTAGGAGCAAGAGAGTTGTTAATTTCCTTGTATTAATTCATAAACATGAAAACTTCTGTTACCATCAGCATAAGCAATTCACATGGCTCTAGATTTTCTACAGCAAACTAAGGAGACTACTGCCATCAGCGTGCAGTGGGGTTAAGCTCTTAAGTTTCAGTAAATTAATGAGTTGCTTTTGGCAGAAACATACTCAGGAAAGCAACTATCATACAGTTCTTTTACTCTTACAAGCCACCAATTTATCAACCTTGTGGGGACGTGTGTAACAAACTGGACCGGAAAAAAAAAAAAAAAAACACAACAAACTTCTTGGGTGGAAAAGTTCAACAATCAAAGGTTGGCACTAGTAACCTATTTAGTACAACAAGGTGTTCTTCTAGAAGATACTGACAAAATCCTTGCAACTTCCACTCAGAAACTCACCAACTGCATTTTGTGCTTTAGTAGTTAATGAGCTTCATGACTGAAAATCACCAAGTAACCACATGGCTACCGCTCACCACTCAGACTCTAATGTCGTACATGATCTCTTCTCCTTTTTTGTTCTTTTTTTCTTATTTCTTCCTTTGACTTGATTGGATAGGCCAGTAATTTTCTTAAACAACAAATATTATCAACGATTACCAAATCAAAATTCAATTAAAAAAGAAACACAAAAAAAAAATCTGCAATTTTCCATCATATGTTTCAATATTCATGGGACGAGGTAATTGCTTTGGAAAAAGGGGAAAAAAGAGGAAAGAGAAAAATAACAATGCAGTAATTGAGAAAGGTTGTTGGAAGAAGTCATCATTTTACCTAGATAGTTTTCTTCCTTTTTTTCCTTTTTTCCTTTTTTTTTTTTTTTTTAATTTTTTTTTTTTTTTTTTGGGCAGGGGATGGCAGGGGATGGCCTAGACCTTACCAGTTTTATTTGTCTGTCTATGATTAAGCAACAGTGGACATAAAGCCTTCCAGTTGATACCAAAGAAGGAAGCAACAACAAAACAACAACAAAACAGATTAGCATTTTCCGTTGTATATCATCATTTTTATAGCAATCAGACTAATATACTGCCCTCCCACAAAAGTCTGCAGACAAGAAAAAACTAAAAGAACACAAGAATAAAAGAAAAATTAGAAACAATGTTGAGAGAAGTTTCTAAGACTTTAACTCATGGGTAATGTAAGCATTAAAAGCCTTAACTATAGAACTCATGCATAATCCAAGCTAGCTAAACAAAGTGGGAGAAAAGAAAACAGGAGAAATCATCTCTCTTGTCTGACATTGGTAATTTACAGTTAGTCAGATATGCAATACTGTTGATCAAATGCACACTAAACTTCAAATTGTATTGGATAAAAATTTCTTGAGCCAATAATGGCATCAAACTTCAATTAGACAAAGCATCATGAATTGTGAGAGTTCTAGTCCCTTTAGCCATCATAGAGGAAGAACAAGTGCATCTAGGGCCAGCAGAAGAAGCAATTCTGAGTAAGATGGGATTTAAGACTCTTTGAGAAACTTCAACAATCTGGCTCTAGACAAGTGTAGAAGGAATTGATAGAGACAAGCAAAAAATAAGGATGAGAAGAAGAAGGAGGAGAAGCTGGAAACTCTAGAATCCCACCTGGACTTCTTAGATATCAAATGCTTTCAATTCTCAAACTGAGCAGAAATCAACAAAGTTACATTTTGCCATAGCATTATCAACTCAGGATGTAGATTATTAGATACACCACATTCCTAATCTATAAACACACAGAAACTTATCATATCAGTTAACTGAGGAATTTATATGTGATCCTGCCAAAGAAGAGACAGGTCAGTTAACAAGAATGTTGACTACAAAAATCCAGTTCAATCCTTTCACCTTATCTCAATCTTAAGGAAATAGCAAATATCTGCAATCTTCTTTGCTGGGGAAGAGGGGTTGGGTGGTTTGAATTGCATGGTATTTTATGTTACTGTAATTGGTCCAATCAATTTAATGACTCCATAAAACCATTTAATGACCTCACAACCCCCAAACGAAAGTCTATTTGAATGCTTTTGTGGAGCTATACGTACGTTTATACCCAATCTCATGATTCATACTAAGAAGAAGACGCTTTTGTCCAATGTCTAGGAATTTAGACTTGGGAAATTCTCGGAAAGGGTGGCCTTCAACGTGAAATTCATAGACAGAATAAATTTCTTGCGGGTTAAATTCGTTGACAAGAGTATCTGCAATTGCAGTACTTCATGTACACAATGAATGAATTTTCGTACATTAATGTACTTACAATTGATGCCCTTAACAGACAAACAGGCAAATAACCCTGCCATCTTTAAGAATTTTGGGTTGAAACGCGCCATTTTCAGAATTTTCCGTCTCTAAGCTTACAAATTATCAGATGCTGATCGAATTCACTAGTCATAGACAGTGTAATTAAGCAAGATTACAGCATAAAAAAACCAGCAGGGTCGAAATTTGAAGCAGACTATACCAGAAAAATAGAAAAAACAACTGTCATGGAGGCGTTTCAATCCCCATAAATATCACAATATATTTCACAAACTATAATAGGCAAGACCAAGTACAATCAAAAGATCAAAAGAAGGGAGACGGAAAGTACCCAGCTCCAACATCTTTAGGCAGCAAAAGGAAGGGCTTTGCTGGAAAGCGAGACAGACTAATTGACCTGAAAAATCAAATCTTTAGCCAGAATTTAGCCAAATTAGCAGCAATGGGCATTCCCCAATAAACAAAGAACACAACAAATGAGTGAAAATAGGAGGGCTTTCTTTGCCGTCGGGGGGGGGTCTTGGGAGTTTTGTGCTGGGTGTTTTGGAGTGTTATTGTAGAGAACGAAAAAGACTATTTTTTTTGGCTAGTTTGTATGGTACCAGTTTTTTATCTACTTTTCCTACAGTTTCCTTTAAAAACTTCCAAAGTTTTAAAACAAATTTTTAGCAAGTTTGTATAAAATTTATTTATTTCTGCAAGAATTCTCAAAAAACTCTCAAAATTTTTAATATAACACCCGAAAACACATAAAAAACTTCACTTCCAAAAAATTTTTCTACAACTTCACTCCCAAGCAGGGCAATAATTTTTTGGTCCTCATTGTTTCCTGTGTGTTAAATTGCTGTCTAATGTTTTGTTTCAAGAATGGGCTAATGCTTAACATCAAATTAATTACTCTTAGTAAACAACTTTAAATATGTAAAATTTTGATCCTCAATATTTCAATTTAGGATCATGATATTTCGTCAAATTTTAAATAACAATATTATGGGCTTTAGGATGGAATGAGACGCACATTAAATAGCAATATTATGCGTGTTATCTTTTTGCATGGTCAGTCATATCTTTGGTATAATACATGTATATTATTGTCTTACGCTAGTAATAATTAATTGATATTAAGTTCTATCTTTTTTTAAATTTTTAGTGATAATTAAACAACTAATTGAATTTCCATTAAAATATATCAAATACAAATTATTTGTGAATTAAGTTTTTTTTTTAATTCTTCTAACAAGTGCTGAGTAGTCACTTGTTAAGACACTTAAATTATACATAACTTAGCATGCGAATGCATGTACTAATAATTGTTAACCTACTTTATATTTAAAAACTTTCCCCATTCAATTTGTTAAATATTAATGCTTGAACTAAATTTTAATGAGTGCCTAATGAGCACTCATTAGACGAACTCCTTTTATTCTTTTTCTTTACCTTTTCTTTTTCTTTTTCTTTTTTGCCATTTCAATAGGATGTCAATTGAGTTTGAAATGAATTCAGTTTCAAAAATTATTTGAATTAAAATAAATATTTTAAAATTATAGCAGTGAAGCATTAGATCTTAATTAATAGGAAAAATAACAAAAAAGAAAACAAGTTTTTTCAACAATTCCAAAAAGCACTTCATGCTGGTGTTTACTTCTCTGGTTTTATAATCATAGTTAGGCCTGTCAACGGATCGGATCCAGACCTGGATCCGGAACATACCCTAGACCTGTCTACCCGGAAATAAAACGGGTCGAATATGAATTTATATGTTCCGACCCGTTTTAGACCCGGATTTGAATATTATACTTATTTTAATAAAAAATTATATATTTTATTAAAATTTTCTACTAATCTACTTGTTTTTAAATTAAAAATAAATTTTTATAAATTAAATTTTTCTTAAATTAAATTAATTATATTATTAATATTAAATTAATAAATTTTATGTATAAATATAATTATCATACTTAATTAATTCTTAAAAAAGGATGTACCCAACTCGGACCTGGTCGAACCTGGATCCGGATCCTCAACATTGAGACCCGTTCGGATCCGGATCCAGATCCGGGTCTTCACTTTACATGGCGGATCCGGATCCGGGTCCGGAATTAGGGGTGGCAATTTCCGACACGACACGAACGTAACACGAAATTAATGAGTTCGGGTCAAGCCTTCACGAATTCGGGTCAGAATCGGGTCGAACCCGATAAACTCGAAAAGAAAACAGGTCGGGTTCGGGTCAACCCAACAGGTTTGCGGGTTGACCTGCCAACCCGTTTATAAATTAAAAATAATTTAATAAATACATTAGATACTTTATTTAATTAGGTTGGCATATTCTTTTCTTCCCAAAGGCATTAATCACTTAACTTTAAAAAATATTGTTTTAATTGAATTTGTTTGATTTGTGTGAAATTGGAGTTATTATATTTGAACAGATGATTTATTATATTATTTTCATGATATTTTTACTTTTGTTAACCAGAAAATGTATCATAGTTTTACTTTTGTTTATGATTTTTTTATAAAAATGAAAATAAAAAATTACTATGTTCTTGGATTGAACTATAGTATTCTTATTCTATATTCTTATGGAAACTCCATTGTAGAGAAGTTTACCATGCTGCCAAGATGAGAATGCAACAAAAAAAAAAAAAGTAAACGGATTATTCAGGTCGGGTTAGGGTGACCTGTTAATTTTACAAGTCGGGTTTGGGTCAAGAAAACTGACCTGTTTAATTTTTGGGTCGGGTTCGGGTTGACCTATTACCAACTCGCCAACCCGTGACCCGACCCGATTGCCACCGCTATCCGGAATTACCAATTCCGACTCGGATCCGACCCGTTGACACCCCTAATCATAGTGGCCAACTATAAGAATTTAAAACATATGTGCACAATGTATACAAGAGTTTATGTCGTAGCTATAATAAACTCAATAGAAATTATGCAAAAGAAAATAAGGAGCCGTTTGATTCGAATTCCACTATCACTATCACTATCGGTATCATAGAGTGGTCAATGATAATGGGTTTTGATGAAAACCCATAGTGTGTTTGTTAATGTGGAATGGATTTTATAATTTATTATTTTTCTTTTTCATTGTTTCTTATTTTCTTTTCTTTTTCTTTCCATTTGTTGAAATGGTAGCATTTTATTTTCTTATTTTTTCATTTAACGAGAATAAAAGGATAATTAAGATGATTTAAGAAAAATAAGATGGACAACTAAGATGATTCTCTAGTAACAAGTGGTTAATCAAAAAACTCATAGCATAAGCCTATCATTTCCATTAATTTATTTTCATTGACTCCAACCAAACATTTTATATGGGTATAATTGAATTTGAAACCCATAGTGGGGGTTGAAACCCATTTACCAAACACCTCCTAAGTGCCCAAGATATTGATGGCATGAATAATTGAAATAAAAAATAAAAAAGAAAAAAAATAGATTACAAGTCATATTACATTTTTAATACAATTCCATTCTCATTTGCATCTTTTTTTATTTTAAAACCCTTAGTGCCACAATTTAATATTTAGGAGAATACAATAATTGAAAATCAAAGTATTATGGACCAAAAGTGCAATTCAAAGTTATTGACTAATAGCAATTTGATATTAACCATTAGATATTTTTGAATTTTGATTAACTGTCATTAATGTGTCTAATATTATAAATTTTAGGAATTAAATTTACTTTAAAAGAAATATTAGGAACCAATTTGACACATGTCAAACATTGAAGACCAAAGTTACAACTCTTACGAAGAAAACCGTTTCTACTAAAGAATACATTTTGCCAATAAATACAGACTGTCAAACTGACCATTAGGCCCAACTAGCAGTTCACCCATGACCCATCGTACAGCTTGATATGGGAAGGGCAAAAATAAATGGAGAATTAGTGGAGCACTGGCTTTGCTCAGAACTTGTGGGAATAGCACACTCTGCGTGTATGCAAATTTAAAAGGAAAATTTTTTAAAAGAAGAAAGATATAGCAATTGATTAGGATAAGTGGAAATTTGGATGAAATAAATTTGATTAAATAGGAGTTAATAGGGATAAATATATAATTAAATAGAAGTTAATTGGGGTAAATTTGAAAATATAAAAACTTGTAATTGAGTAGGACTTGAATGGGTTAATTTTGCAGCACATCACGTGATAATAATTGTTAATACCAACTGCCAATATCTTGACTGTATTATTACTTTTAATAATATGATTATGTGATAAAAATGTGATTAAGAAGATAAAAAAAATTAATTGAAGGAAAAAGGATTGTGGAGGATAAAACACCATGGACAACCGGCCCCATAAAAAACAAAAAAACAACCCAAAAAAAAAAAATTCGAAGAAACCCCACGCCCACGCAAAAAACCTCATATATTTTCACTCTTTTCTTGTGTTCTTTGTTTGTTGGGGAATGCCCATTCCAGCTAATTTGGCTGAATTCTTGCCAAGGATTCTGTGTTCCAGCCCAATTAGTCTCTCTCGCTTCCCACCGGAGCTTCCCTTTTGCTGCCTAAAGATGTTAGAGCCGGGTACTCTCCGTCCTTCTTTTGATCTTTTGATTGTAATTGGTATTGCCCATCATAGTTTGTGAAATATGATTGAAACACCTCCATGACAGTTGCCTTTTCTATTCTGCTGCTATAGTTTGCTTCAAATTTCGCCCTACTGGATTTTTATGCTGTTGTTTTGGTTAATTACGCTGCTTATAACTTGTCAAATTGGATCAGCATGCTTCAACCCAAAATTCTTAAAGATGGCAGATTTATTTGCCTGTTTATCTGTTAAGGGTATCAATTGTAATTATATTATTGGACAAAAAATGGTTCATTGCGTACATGAAGTGGTGCATTTTCGGATGCTCTTGTCAACGAATTTAATCCGCAAGAAGTTTGCTCTGTCTATGAATTTCGCGTTGAAGACTACCCTTTGCGGAAATTTCCCAAGTCTAAATTCCTAGACAGTGGAGAAAAGTGCTTTGTTGTTAGTGTAGAATCACGAGAACGGGTGAGAACTGGTATAAATGTACGTATAGCTCCATAAAAGCACTCAAATGGACTTTCATTTTCACTTTTTGGGGTTGGGGGGGGGGGGGTCATTAAATCGTTTTATGCAGTCATTAAATTCATTGGACCAGTTACAAGAACATGTATTACTAACTTGGGTGGATTAAAAAGAAAGTAGGCAAACATAAAATACCATGTAGCTCAAACCACCTTACCTCTCTTACCCAGCAAGGAAGATTGCAGATATTTGCTACTTCCTTAAGATTGAGATAAGTGAAAGGATTGAACTTGATTTTTGTAATCAACTTTTTGTTAACCGACTGATCTCTTCTTCGGCAGCATCTTCTATCAATTACCCAATTAACTGATATGATAAGTTTCTATGTGTATATAGATAGGAATGTGGTGTATCTATAATCTACATCCTGAGCTTTCCATGCTATGGCAAAATGTAACTTTCTTGAGTATATGATAGTCCATGTTTTGTTTGAGAATTGAAAGCATTTGATATATAAAATGTCCAGGTGGGATTCTAGAATCTCCAACTTCTACTTCTTCTTCTTGTCATCCTCCTTTATTTTTTGTTTCCTTGTCTCTGTCATTTCCTTCTACGCTTGTCTAAAGCCAGATTGTTAAAGTTTCTCAAAGAGTCTTAAATCCCATCTTACTTGGAGTTGCATCTTTTGGCACTGTATCGCTTGCCGGCCCTAGATGCACTTGATTTTCCTCTACAATGACTAAAGGGACTGGAACTCTCACAATTCATGATGCTTTGGCTAATTGGAGTTTGATGCCATTATTGGCTGAAGAACATTTTTATCCAAGACAATTCAAAGTTTAGTGCATTTAGAACAGCAACATTGCGTATCTGACTGACTATAATTCAAAGTTTAGTGCATTCAACAATTCATGATTTCTGCTGTTTTGTTTTCCTCACCCTTTATTTTGGTCCAGCTTGGATTGACGGCATGACTTCTGTAGTTAATCCTTTTAATTCTTACATTCTGCACTAGTTAAAGTCTTAGAAACTTCACATTGTTTCTCATTTATCTTTTATTTTTGTATTCTTTTACATTTTTCTTGTCTGCGGACTTTGGTGGGAGGGCAGTGTATTAAATGGATGCTTCTTCCAACAATCTTCTCAATTAAGGCATTGTCACTTTTCTTTTCTCTCTTCCCCTCCCCCCCTTTCCAGAGCAACTACCTCGTTCCATGCGTGTTGAAATATATGATGGAAAAATGTGGATTTTTTAATTGAAATTTGATTTGTTGTTTAAGAAAATTAACTGTATATGCAATCAAGTCAAAGGAAGAAATAAAAAAAAAGGAAAAAAGAAGTAGAAGAGATTATGTACAACATTAGAGTCTGAGTGGTTAATGGTAATCTAAGAAGTAGTTACTTGGTGAATATTCAGTCATGAAGCTCAATTAATAGAGCCAAAATGCAGTTGGTGAGTGTTTTAGAGGAAGTCGCAAAGATTTTGTCAGTATCTTCTAGAAGAACACCTTGTAGTACTAAATACGTTACAAGTGCCGACTCAATCAAGTTGTCCATTTATTATTGAACTTGTCCTCCAAGAATTTTTTTGGTCAAATTTGTTACACATGCTCCCACAAGGTAGATAAATTGGTGGTTTATAAAAGTAAAAGAATGGCATGGTAGTTGCTTTCCTGTGTATATTTCTTCCAAAAGCAACTCATCAATTTACTGAAAAAAGAGCTCAATCCCACTGCACACTGGTTGCAGTAGTCTCCTTAATGAAGAGATTACGTGCTGTAGAAAATCTAGAGTCATGTGAATTACCTACGCTGGTAGTAACAGAAGTTTTAATGTTTATCAATTAACACAAGGAAATTGACGGCTCTTTTCCTCCTAAAATGTGATGTCTGACTCTTGAAGTGAATAAAATAGGTTGAAAATTTATGCTAGAAATTGTTGTACAAGTTTGAGGGACTGAGTAGTGGAAATTTAGAGTTTTCAAAAGCTATGATATTTTCAAACCATCTCCAAAGTGAATTGAATGGCGGACATCCTGAAGTGATTATTTTGAAAGCCAAAATCTGAGGTCTGCTTTTGTCATCACCTCTGGCTTAAACGAAATTGGTTCTCTCCTGAATAACTGCTAGTGAGATGTATGATAGACAATATGCTCATTAGCCTAGATATCAGATATGAAATTTAGAAACCCAAGATGTCACATGCTCCAGTAAAAAGAATCAAAAGGATATTATTTGAGATGGTTAAAATGAGTTGGAGGTAAATGGGTTATTGCCTTAATCACTTCTGATTTCCTGAAGGATTCATTATCATCTTCATTATCACTTTTGTTTTGCTTGGAAGTTCTCCTGGAAAAGAGGAATCACCTTTACCTTTTGTTCTTGTGTTATGTCAGGTATCTATTCCAGAAGCTATCCAAAGCTTTGTAACAAATCGACCGGCTTCCTGTGACCCCTAAAGCTTGAATTTCTCTATTTGATAATCAATCATTTTATATTTTTCTAATGTCAAGCAAAGATCTAGTAATACTAAACAGAGTTACCGGAAATTTGTTGCAGTGAAGCATGATTTATTATTTGCGATCTGCAGTTAGTATTTTGTCTTTCTAAATTTTTTCATCATTTCTGCCTCGTGATATTGTGTGAATATCAATCCAAGGTACATAAAGCGCTTACCTATACCCTTTGTTCTTAGAGTATTTTAGTATTCCGATGTATATGAAGATTTTATGGTGGACCGTGATAATCATGGTAACCTGCTTAGGGAATTATGACATCATGCTGACGGAAACGTCTTGTAGTAGCTTCGAAGTGTAGGTCCATGCAGATTTTCAAAACTTATCATTTATTTTTATCCAAAACTTAGTGTGGTGCTGAAATCCATTTTCTTATTTCGGTAAACGGTGAAACGCGCTGGTTCTTTGTTCGTGATGGCAACAGCCATGGAAGTAGCTAGCATTGCTGGAATTTTAATTTGAAAAGGGAAATATACGGGGTTTATAGGCCTCATCTTTGTCATCTGTGCCTATTGTTATTTTGGTTTGCTCTTCTACTGCTTTGTCATTCAGCGCCATCTGCCCCAGAAATGTTTTGGAAACCTTGGAAAATTGATGGTTGATCTGACTGCAACATCTGCTGCCATGGCACTATGTCAAATTCTGGGATTTGATATCTTCTTCCTGCTTCTTTTGGTAGGATTTACTGCAAATTTTCATGTAGTTGCCCAATCCTTGCATAGAGCTTATGACGTTAGCATATGGGATGTATTGTTGGGATCAATAATGCAAATTGTAGTTGACACAATGTGGCAAAACAAATATATGGTAACTGTAGTCCTTGTGCTGTGTAGTGGTGTTACTCTCCATCGGTATGCATCATACTCTCCTCCTGTCATGCCAATTGATAGTAAGCGGTCGGAGAAGCAGCTATGTTAGTCCAAGGCTCTGTGGGATAGATTTAGATATGTTGGTCCAGGGCTTTTTTTGGATGGACTTGTATTATTACATTAAGCAGTTGGAGCAACAGCTATGTTAGTTTACGGCTCTTAGATTTGTTTGTAGAACTCTGTTTCTTTTGGTAGTTTAGCCTTACTCTTGGATTTTTCTCGTCATTCTAGTTAGTACTAGTTAATATACCTTGAAGCAAAGAAATTATTCAGGAGCAAAATGGCATTCTGAAGTAATTTTGTGGTAGAAGTCCAAGGACCTGTTTTCATTCTGTATCTGTCCTGCAATTTACTGAATCGTTATTTATTTATGTATTTATTTTTGTCAAAATCTGAATCCTTATTCATTGGAGTGGCTTGGTTCTACATTGAGCCAGTTGATAACAACATAGAATTTTATTTGTCGCCTAAGGGGTAAATAACACCTCTTCCCTCACCAGGGGCGCCACAAGTTGTTAATCGAGCCAAATCGAGTGGAGTTTTGGATTCTCAAACTCGACTCGAGTCTCTATCGAGTCAAACTTGATCTCACTCATTTAAGTTAACAAACTTTAAAATTTGGTCGAAATTGACTCAATAAAAAGGATATGTGACTCGAGCTTGAGCTCGTTAATCACAAATGAGTTAACAAGTCAAGCTCGTGTGAGTTCAAGTTCGAGTTCGAATTTGAAAATTTATATTGTGTGAAATGAAAAAATTTAATAAATCTAATGTGAAATGATAAATGTATCCTCACTAATGAGTCTAATCGAACCGCTCGACTAAGACACAAGTCGAATTTAGTTTGATTCGTTTATTTGTCGAGCATTTTTTTGAGCTCGAACTCCGCTTGTTTATTGAAATAAACGAGTCGAACTCAAATCTTATGGAGCTAAGCCCATTTGAGCTTTCGAACAACTTGTTTCGATTAACAGTTCCATAACCAACTCCCCTCCTCCTCTCTGTCCGCCTCCTCGGGGAGGGGGGGGGGGCCTTTTGGTTATCAAAAGTTACTGCACATTTGAAGTAGCTGCTAAGCAGAGGGCAGAAAAAAGCCGGATTTTGTCTCCTATTATTATGTACTCCATATGTCATTGGGAGTACAGTATTATGATTTACTGGAACAACAAAAATATGAACCATTAATGCGTCGTAAAATATAACATAAATATAACACAAGAAAGAGTGAAATATCACGTATGTGATACCTGGGATAATTATTAGATGCGGTGAAATTCATAATTAGGTTTTGGTTTTCTTCACAATAATCCAGGCTTTAAGTCAAGACTTCAACAAATATATGGTGTCCCTCAATTTTGATCATTACATGCTAAATTTTATGAGACATTTGTTTACGTGCAATGACTTTGACACAACCTAATGCGGTAGGTACATAGGTGATGCAGGCTGATTGCGAAGAAAATCAAAACATTAGCACGAGGAAAGGAGCCCCGCAGTAAAAGTGTAAATGCTTGTATACTATTCCTAATCAGATGTCTAATAGTAAGAGACAAAATCCCACTCCTTTTTTGTTGTATAATATAAGAGACAAAAATGGAAAATCCTTGACACGAGAAAAGGCGCCCAGCAATAAAAATGAAAATGTTACAATTTTTGCAACTAGATGCATAATAATAACAGACAACGTTGTAGCCCTTTTCCACTATCTGTGTGACAACTACCTGAAAGGATAATTGGAGTAATTTTTTGATAACCAAAATGGTCAAATGCGGTAAAATTGAGTGGGAGTAAAAATAAGACGATAAAACTTGGCCAAATAGATTTTAATGTTTCAGAACATTAAAATCTATTTGGCCAAGTTTTATCGTCTTATTTTTACTTGAAGGCTTAAAGCTTAAACATTAAATGCTCTCCTCTTTTTTGTTTTTAGGTTTTTTTTTTTTTTTTATTCACACTTCGCTACTAACGTACTTTGAAATTGTCAGATTTAGGATTCAATCGCTCAACTTGACAGTGTGGAAAATTTCCCTAACCATATATGCTCATCGCTTTTTACCCACTTTGTCCATTCATTTTAATAGATTAGCAAGTCACGCTAAACCTCAAAGGTGGTATAATTTGCCTATTATTTGGATTCTCTGAACCACCCCCCTTCCCTCCTTAGGTAAATGGGAAAAACGAGCAAAATCTATGAAAGGCTTTGCACTCCTCGGTGAAAACCATTTGTAGATGAGTTTTAGACCTAGCTTATTATTTGCTGGGAAAAAGGACTCATCTAAGGATGCAAAATCTTGAATAAAAACCAAGCGTGAAAGAATAATTAGTCTTTAAGCTTTTAATTAAGTTAAAGCTTTTAATTTGATTATCGTTAATAAAAGGAAGGGAATTTTTTCATTTTCGCAAGTGTATAGATTTTATTGAGGAACAAAGAATTTTTTGAAAAGGACAAACGAACTAATCCTCAACACTTTAACCTCAAAAGGAAAGCTAGATATCTCAAACTCATGTAGCAATTGTTTCACGCCTTATCCACTATATAGGAAATATATGATTCCTAAAATAAATTTGAAGAAGTGGCCCGCCGCAAACTTGCAACTGAGGCTGGTCGAGGCGACGTGGAGGACAGCGCCTTGCAGCCTACTGTCATCAGATTGTACCAACAAAAGCAAAAATTTCAGTTTCAGACTCACGTCCCCAAGGCAATGGACACTTGTCCATAACCCGTTAGTACCATCCCAATAAATTATTTTTTCCGTCTTATTGATTCAAAGTGAGGGAGAAAAAAAAAAAGAGAGTAAAGTGAAACAAATATTTTTCTTGCAAAAGAGCCTATAGATTATGAGTTTAAGTAAAAAAAATTGGAATATTTTTCTAACACATTTTAAATCACCTTTTAATCTTGCATATATCATATTGTTATAGCATAACTTCTTTATTAAAGGAACCCCAAAAAGTTATAATCCAAATCGACCCTAAACTGATTTGCCTATATTAATAGCTTGGTAAGAGAGATTAGTAAACTTATGATCTATAGATGTGGTATAAGATGTGTGTATTAATAGCTTAGTGAAGACTATAAAATTAAGATGATATCTTTTTACAGGAAAGTAAATCTACACTTATCAACTACGGACCCAAAATACCACATATTTTGTAATTTCTTGAGAATATGGGCATCATACAAATGTCTCCAAAAGAAATATTCTAACTTTACTTTTAACACTTTTTTTTTTTTTTCTTTTGGGGTAATACCTTCACTCTAAGTCATTGGTGCGTTTCTGATTTGTAGCATTCCACCTAGAAGGACCCCAAACACAAAAAGGAAAAGAAAGGGAAACCGGATGCTGCTAAAACTTTCCTTCCTCTCTGGACCAAATGAAAAGCATACGGTTCCGGTGGTTTTGTCAACAATAATCAAGTAAGCAGTCTTGGATGAAATACTAGTTACCAAGAAAGAATTATTGAGAAACAGAGGAGAATACATAATATATATATATCATTAAAGTGGCCAAATTTGGTTTGGAATAATAACAGAGATTAACCCCAATGGCTAGCTAGCAGTCCCACCAAAATGCCAGCGACTAACAAAATACCTTGAAATACATTCTACAAGATAATGGAGTAGATACTAAGAGATAGCATGCAGTAGCATAGCAATGCTGAGGATCTATACTAATACTAAGAGATAGCATGCAGTAGCATAGCAACGACGAGGATCTATACTGATTCCATTTATTTACAGTACTACTACTCATCTATCGCTCCATCCTTCCTGGTCTCCCTTTTACTCATCCCTACGGCCTTCTTTTGGGGCATATAAATCAGAAACAAAGCCCCTCAAGGTAAGAAGAAACCAAGTCACTGCAAGGAAGAACCAAAAGAAGAATCCAAGGCCAAAGGCAGAATATGCTTGACAAACCGCACAAGAAAGGAGAAATGGAAACAGACCCAGGTCTGTTTTAACTTCCAGCAGCCTCTCCCAGCTCATCACGGCTCCAGCAACTGAGTAGAGAATCAAAATGCTGGCCAGAGAAGTTTCGTTCAACCCAGAGATGATGGCTGAACTAAGATAGAGGAGACAGTTTGCTGTAGATCGGCTGGGTATGCTGAACTCATATTGCAGCACAGCATAAGCTTGGATCTTTTCATATTTGTGGAGGAGGACAAACTCACAAGTCAAGACGGTGGTGCCTGAAATCAAGGTGATGAAATTTGCCATGGAGGGATGTTGGTCAGCTATATCTGTGTAGTAGGAACAAAGGAAAGCACCAGCGGAGAAAAGAACCAATGGAAACCACCATATCTCCCTGGGTTTGAAACTTTTTGGGAATAGCATGAAACCAGCCATGAAAATAGTTAGCGAGGTGGATGGATAGGGAAAGAAGCTACTGCTGTGGTAGGCTAATAGGAGGTAATGACTGAGACAATAGCAACGATGTTAGGGTTGAGGCGTTTATATAGGGGAGGCCCATGGAATTGTCTGAGACGAGTAAATATTACTTCTCTGATATGAGCGAGAGTGTTACATCAAAAACTAATTTTGACCATTTAAGCTTTTTGTAAATCAAAAACAATCATCTGTATTTGATTTGACTGATTAAGCCCACCAGAGATTTTAGTATCATAGTTTATTTTATTCAATTTTGAATTGACCCACAAATCATAAAACATATTATTAAACCGACCAGAAATTTTTGTATCAAAATTTATTTTATTGAATTTTGAATTGACCTACAAATTCTAGAACAGACATCGGCTCAGCTTGGATTAGCTGTTTTTAGAGTTATTTTTTAAAAACACTACTGTAGCATTTGGAGTGTGAAAAACAGCTACTGTAGCTATCTTTGAGATGTTTTTGAAAGTGTTTTTAGAAAAGTTGTTTTTAGGGATATTTTTAATATTAAAAATTTATTTGGAATATTTTTGGGGGCATTTTCAAAATTAAAAATTTATTTGGCATAATTTTTTAGGATTTTTTAAAACTAAAAATTTATCTAGGGTAATTCGTTGGGGTATTTTTAAAATAAAAATTTATTTGGTGGGTGGTGGTGTTGGTGGTGGGTTAATTTAAAAAAAATACCCCAAATAAATTATTCCAAAAATACCCCAAATGAATTTTTAATTTTAAAAATACCCAAAAAAAAGCAAATAAAATTTTAATTTTAAAATTCCCCAAAAAATACTCCAAATAAATTTTTAATTTAAAAAAATATCACAAAAGATGCCCCAAATAAATTTTCAATCATAAAAGTACTCTAAATAAATTTTTAATTTCAAAAATATGCCAAAAAAATATCCCCAATAAATTTTTGATTTTAAAAATGCCCCAAAAGATACCTCAAATAAATTTTCAATTTTAAAAATATCCCAAAAAATATCCTAAATAAATTTTTAATTTTAAAAATTATCCAAAAAATCCTAAATAAATTTTTAATTTAAAAAACCCTAGAAGATACCCCAAATAAATTTTTAATTTTACAAATGCCCTAAAAAATCCAAATAAATTTTTAATTTTAAAAATGCCCCAAAATTTACCCCAATAAATTTTTAAATTTTAAAAATGCCCCAAAAATACCCCAAATAAATTTTTAATTTAAAAAATATCCCAAATAAATTTTTAATTTAAAAAATACCCCAAATAAAATTTTAATTTTATAAATACCCCAAAAATATCCCAAATAAATATTTAATTTTAAAAATGCCCTAAAATATTCCCCAAATAAATTTTTAATTTTAAAAATGTCCTAAAAATACCCCAATTAAATTTTTTATATTAAAAATGCCCCAAAGATACCCTAATAAATTTTTAATTTTAAAAGTGCACCAAAAAATGTCCCAAATAAATTTTTAATTTTAAAAATGTCCCAAAAGATACCCCAAATAAATTTTGAATTTTAAAAATACCTAAAAATGACACAAAATAAATTTTTAATTTTAAAAATGGCCCAAAAATACCCCAAATAAATTTTTAATTTTACAAATGCACGAAAAATATCCTAAACAAATTTTTAATTTTTAAAAATACCCCAAAAAATTACACAAAATAATTTTTTAATTTTAAAAAGGTCCAAAAATACCCTAAATAAATTTTTAATTTGGATGGGAGGGGGAGGAGGGCTATGGGGAGGGGTGGGGAGAAAGAGAAAAGGAGAGAAAGAGAGAGGGGGAGAGAGAGAGGGAGGAAAGTGGAGGGGGGAGGGAGAGAGTGGGGGAGGTGGTGGTGCGGGTGAGTGGAAAAAGAATGAATAATTTTTTTATTTTTTTGAAATATTTGTTTGGATTTATGTTTTTGAAATTTTTTTTGTTGGTGTATTATTATATCATTTGGTCTGTAAAATATAGTTTTTAAAAAATAGACCCAAAACAGCAAATCCAAATGGACCCACAGATACACATGAAAATTTACGAAGGGCAACAGGCGGGTTTGGCTCCGCCGCCTCACCCTACTGCCATATATCTCCTCTTGCCTCAACTCCACCAGACCCCGCTCCCACTCCGTACCTCCGTGGGCGCCTATGTGGACACATAGTTTTTTTAAATTCTTCTTAGCACATTTTTTCTTTTTCTTTTTTCTCTTATGACCTTTATTATTAGAAAAGACCAATATTATTGCCACCACCACCACTAGTAATATTACTTGTTATTAGGAAAAATTAATATCACTACTAGCGATAATAATTTAACCCAACATAACATAAAAATTAAATATGTAATCATATAATTTATATTTAATTAATAAATATGGTGTGCCCTTTCCTCAGCCTATTTAAGAGCGGATGGAGGAAAAGGCCCCCCCCCCCAACCCACAAAAACTTGCCATCCCTATGAGTATTTGATATTCCCCCATCGTCATTTGTATACAAGGCAGCACAAAATATTGGTGAGTGATGTGAAGTTATACATCTTTTTCCAGCCAAGAAACAAAAAATAGCTCTCCGCATATTAAAATGTTCATTTAAAAGGGGGATCGGACTTTTCCGTTGTCACACAGTCGACAATAGAGGATAATTGAAGGTGGAGATGAAGTGTTTCGAGATTAGATGGTGAAGATTAAGTGTTGGACATCAATTTTAATATGTCAAAAATTTTTATTATATTATTTTATCTTCTTACGTAAGTGATTAATTGCATTTGTTACGTTAATATTTACATCAATTATACTACTATCTACAATGTTAATATTTGCATCAATTATACTACTATCTACACCGTACATAATGTTATCACTGGTGACAGCGATGCCCGCTTATCCCTCAGAAGATCTGTTGCTACTGGTACCTGCTTTTTTTTTTTTTTGCTAGTATACCACTACTTCCGGGTCCTTTTTTCAGGTTAAGCAGCAAAGGCTGTTTTATTTACAACTTTGCATACATATTGACTATAATACAGTTAATAAGTAACAAAGAATCATAACTTAAGTGGCAAGACATTTCACCCGTAATTTCGTATAGGTTGTAGGTTCACGTCAACAAGGGATAGATAGGTAATTACTATTGATTCCCTTAAATAAAAAATACATTTTTTGTGTAATTCATTTTGCAATTGCTTAAGTTTGATTTTATTACATGACTCTTTGAAAGCAAGAAATCTGTGGTTTAAAAAAAGAAAGAAACAATTATAGAAGGAGAAGAATTGTTTGGTTTTTTTTCTCATTATCATTTCATTTCCAAATATTCATTGATTCATGGAAACATTTTAGAAGTAGAATAATTACAATGCAATTGGACCAAGCAGTTGAATTGATCAAATTAATGAAGTTAAGATTCATGTATTATGTCATAAAACTATTTTTTTTTCCCTTGTAATGTGGTCAAAATTTAATTGTGTCATATAATTTGTTGCAATCAAATTTGCTAAAGTATTTTTTTATTTATGTGTATAATCATCATAATTGATTGTAGATTCCATACAAGTAGTTTGAATACTTGGTAAAGGAGATTATAGTATATCAAAAGGGCTTTTGTTCCCCATTTAAAATAAGAGCTAAAGCAGAAAAGGAAAAAATAAAAATTAGAGTTCAATGGTCCATACATATTATTCATCATACAAATCTCAGAGTTTTAGACAAAACCATCAAATAGAAATAATCATTCGAATTGTTACTATTTCCTTTTTCTTTTTAATACATTAGGCCTTGTTTGGATTGCAATTTTCCACGACTTTTTACGCTTTCCGTTTTACCAAACACCTTTTTACTTTACATCTATTACATTTGTTACAGTATATTTTCTCATGAAAAATGCAGAAAATGACAATCCAGACAATACCTTAGACACTTTTCAAATTCAACTTTCCCTCCAACAAAAAATTTTTCCTAACCAAGAGCCCAAGGGTAGATGGTAAAACACCTAGTTTACATGTAATTTATCATTGAAAATGCATACTCAAACATTACTGTTAATCATATGAAATTACATTGCCCCTAAAAAAAAAAAATCGCATCAAATCATCGCCCCATTATTTTTTACAACAATATATATATGGTTTAAGTCTAACAAAGGCTTGTAAGCATGTACATTTTCTTGGCACCTACGAATGTCGAAGCGGTCCTGCCCCAAATCCCACAAAGGCTGTTATCCTATTTAGGATGCTCTTGTTAGCCACAATACCAACTCCCCACTAGTACTATTAAACTCCTATAATACGCCAAACGGCAAGCTGAGCACTATCAGAAATTGGAGGCGTCAGGAGGCACCAGGGGAGGGCCTTGAGGCAGAAAGTAAACCTTCATATCTTCTTGGGGAAGGGACAATCACCTACGTGTACAACCACACAGTAGGAAGAGAGAAAACTGTCAGGATTTTTATTAGCGTAATAAACTTGAGGAGCACCTAAATTATCACCGCTGTACACTTTTGACTCCTCATCTAAATGCACATAAAACTCATGAGACTATCCTAATCGCCAATTGCTTTTAACCACAAAAGGAAGAAGGAAGATTTAGCCAATTGCTTTTAACCACAGTAATTTCTCATTTGTCCCATCCATCTCAGAAAAAACATCATCTGAATCAAGTCTTGAAACAGTCAAAAAAAAAAAGAACAAAATCACATACTGGAACTAGCCTTGAATCTGTAACAAATGAAGATATGCCAAATGAACTTTGAGAGTTCAGGAAAATTGCTGTAATTAAATCTGAGACAAAAAGGGTGACTTTTTTCAGTTTTCATAGCAGTTAATATTTTAAGAGAACTCAAGTTGGGCTCAAGCTAGAACTAGTTATATTCTATACAATTTGATTCATTTGAGTACAATTTTTTGTAATGCAATCTGAAATTATATGAAATTGGGTTTTGACGTTTGACAAATATTTAAATTTGTACTCTTTCTTAATTTCTTATATCTTCCTTTGATTTGTGTAAATGTGATACGAATAAGATGGACATTAGATGCAGGGATAAAGATTTTACTTGGAAAGCAATTCATGATGACTTGTTTAACTAGACGACCATATGTGCAGAAAAGGAAAAAAAAAATTGATATGCCAAAATCCATAGTCAGAATCTATTAGGGGCTGCATAACAAGGCACAGAAATATAACTAGAGATTTACTTTGCCTAGGTGCTTGAGAAAAAGCAAGTATAGTTTTTCAGTAAAATGCTTGATACATGTTTCAGTGAAATTGATCAAGTATATATATAAAAACATATGATAGAATAACTTTATAAATTACCCAACAATTCAAGGGATTTTTTTTTTTTTTTTTTTTGGGGTTTGGGGGTATGAGTAAGTGCCAATCCAAGGGAGTTGATTAGACATGTTAATTTAATGTCTAAGCAACTAAAACTCTTTTATATATCCAACCTTCCTTCTGAACCAATCTATATCCTATAAATTTCATAACAAATGACGGCTTGGCAACAATGAAATTTTTTTTTATTAATTAAAATGAAGACAGTTTGATGAATAATTAATGCCAATATTAGGGAAAGAATTTCTTGTTGCAAGCTAAAAAATTCATGAAACAAAATCACATCGCACTAGAAGTTTCGTAAAACTATTATTTTACTGAAATATTAGCAACCAACTTTAGAAGAAAAAAAAAATTTCATTATATGAAGAACTTTCTTCCAAAACGAATAAATATTTTGACACATGGAATTAATATGTTCCATAGTCTAAAAATTTTCTTAAAATACTATAATTTTGAAGACTATTTAGGTCAGATGTTTAAGTATCAAATTACCTAATAAAATCCTTACCGCTGATAACTATTTCTGAGTACTCAAAAATCCAATCTAAAAGTTTATTGATGCAAATAGGAAGACTGTTTTAGACCCTTATCTATACAATTGTGCAATAGAATTGTTTAAGCTAATTTAATGCAAAGTCAAATTTGACTCTAAAAACTGATTAAATTGAGTACGAATTGCAATTAATTGGCTTGTATCAAATCGCTTGGACTGATGTTTCAGTTTATATCTTTTCTTTTATTTCCTAACGAAATGTGATTTCTTTGCTTTCTAAATTGTAGTATCGGTACTCTTTTTTTTTTCCCTCATCTTTTCGGTTGATTTTTGAGATTTGGCATTTGCACCAAATGGGCTCATCGAATTCAGAAACATGTTACACTAGGCTGTCTTTTTTTCCAAAATTATTTCCATTTTGATATTTTGCTTGGATGTAAAAATGTGGTATGATTTATTGCCTTCTTTCATTGTTGTTCCCCTTGTCAACAAAACGTTGGGTGTCCTCGTATCAGGAGCTCAGAACTGGCATTTGCTGACGGCTATCAGTAGCGTTTTTGCAATCCTTAACATGGTTACTTGGTAAGTCCAAGAATACGTTGCGTAGTGTGAACTCTGTGAAATGACAGAGGGTCTGTGATCCATTGGTATTTGGAACTTTTAACAATTCTCAGTGGCAATTTGCAATGTAGTATAATGCATTATATATCACACTAGGTCCAGATATTAAAATAACAAATTTAGACGTTAAGATAATAACGTCTAAAAACACAATAAATTTTTGATTTAATACTTGTCCCATAATAAATCCGCTTAATCTAATTTCAAACTAAAGTAATCACTATTAATTTCACCCCACAAACATCTCTGTAATTATATACAGAAAGTTTTCCATCTAAACCTTTTTCTTACCCAAAAAAAAAAAAAAACTATCCTCCTATTCCACGAAGTCCCTCTGGCGTTTCACAGAGACAAAGGACATCTTTTAATCAATTCATCTTACACATGGTGCAGTTGTTTGCTGTGAGCTAGCTGATACTTCTTCTGGTGGACAACGGAGTCGTAGGAATTTGTCACTTGGTATTAAGGATGTCAAGGATTGTACAAACATTAAATACCCAACGGTTCTGATATAAAGGACCCAACACTGTCTCTCTTTACTGCAGTAGTATATATGGACCGTGGACAGCAAGAAAAGGATTCGGATGATGAAGGATAATCACATTCTCCTATGTGATTACTCCACTTTCACAGATGGGACGGTTCAAACTACTAAGCCGAATTACCTCTTAAACTTTTGAAGCTAAAATATTTTCATACAAGCCTATTAATATGAAAATGGAATAATCTTTTATAGAGATGCAGCATTACATGCTATTGATTTCGAGGTACCCATTTAAAGCCGAGCTCAAATCAGCCAGAGAACAAAACTGAGAAATCAAATAAAACAAAAGGAGAAGAAAAGGGGATGTCTTTTGTGTGTTGAAAAGCTATTTCGTTTAAGTTGTTTGTTGATATTGCAACAAGATACTTAAGAAATTTCTCGTTTATTCTTTCTCTTACATAGCTTGCTCTGAAACAGTACAACACAAAAATGGTTAATCTCAAATGATGAAAATTCAATTCTCCACTTCAATATATGAGAATTTCGTAAGTTGAGTAAATTCTATTTGAGAAGAGCTGTCAAATGGCAAATATTCCTAAATTCACGAAAAGTGTATATTGCTGAACGAAAAATAAATTATTATTGAAATGAATCAAATTGAATGTTATAAGATATAGCAGTTGCAACTTCAATTAGTCCAACTTCGATTTTCAATTAGTCCTCATAACCGAATCAAAGCAAGGACACTCGGTCATGTGGAGATTTCAATTTGGCTGGGGATTGTTACGAGGACACAGGACACTTGCATCTTGCAAGGGATCCGCAGGGTGGCGTTTTTGTGTGTCCTTCAGTTTGATGGGACATTAATGAATCATAGAAAACAGGTACTATGTATGGTTAAAAGGTTCCTTTGCCATTTGTGGGGTGGCAAGCAACTGATAAAGAGTGCTAGCGGCGGTTGATTTGGTCTCTCTCTCTCTCTCTCTCTTTTCCTTTTTGATGATATTGGTTTTTTACTATATACCAAAACCTTATAATAGTAATTTAGAAATTTATAGTATTGATTTGGTCCTTTTTTTTCCAGAAAAAAAAAGTTTTGAATAAATTCGATTCCTGTTAGTATCACGAATTATGATATACCTCCAGAATCATAAGTTAAATGAGATTCAACATGCGATCTTTTGTAAGTAAGTGATCCGTTATTATCACTTGAGTTAATTTGTGTTGAGGATCATTTGGTCTTTTTATTTTTTATTTTTTCCCTTAACCCGAAACTCCCAATTGGTTGAGTTTCGTCTGCTCCTCACATGATAAATATTATCCAAACAGAACAAAATGGACAGCAGTAGCCAGCCACTCCACAAAGGGAAAAAGAAGTCTTAGCCCTAGCATTGTCATCGTCTCAGTCAATTCCTGAAAAAATAAAGGACACCAATAGAATCACGTACTTGTACTAGCCCTGAATCGATAATAATGAAGATGTGCATGCCAAATGAACTTTGCGAGTTCAAGAAAATTGCTGCAATTAAAATTGAGATTAAAAAAAAAATATGTGACTTTGCATTGCGGTTAATATTTTAAGAGAACTCAAGTTGGGCTCAAGTTAGAACTAAGTATATCCTGTATAATTTGATTCATTTGAATACAAATTTTTGCAATGCAATCAGAAATTATATGAAATTGGGACTTCACATTTGACACCTCTCAAAATTTGTAAATTCTTGCTTAAAAAAAATTGTACCTTTCTTAACTTCTTGTATATTTTTTTGATTTGTGTAAATGTGATACGAATAACATGGACATCAATGCAGGATTAAAGATTTTACTTGGAAAGCAATTCGCAAGGACTTGTCTTGACTAGACATGTGTTGAGTGCATCATTTTTTGACCCCCCCCAACCAGAAAACCAAAAAAAAAAAAAAAAGATATGGCAAGGTCTGTACCCAGTATGTATTTTGAGGTTGCATAACAAGCCACAAGGGGCAGAACTATAATGACATTGAACTTCTCTGCATATCCAACCTTCCTTTTGAACCTGTATCTTCTTAACTTCATTTATTTAGTGTGAATCTGCATCCTACAAATTTCATAACAAATGACGGCTTGGCAATAGTAAAAATATTTAGTAACTAAAATTTAAACAGTTTGAACACGATTTAATGTTAATACTAGGGAATGAATTTCTTGTTGCAAGTTAAGACTTTCTTGATAGCAAACCACACTGAAACCCGAAGTTTCATAAGACAATTATTTAACTGAAATATTAGCTACCAGCTTAAGAAAAAAAAAATTCACTTTTGGATTGTCATTTTCTAGATTTTCTGTAGAACAATATACCATAAGATTTGACGTGTGTGAGTTAAAAAGATATTTGAAAAATGTAATCACGAAAATTATAACAATTTTTCTATGAAAAATCTCAATCAAAACAAAATGGATAAATATGTCTAGACATCCTTACAAAATGGATAAATATGTCGAGACATCACAATTAAAATGACCCATGGTCTAAAAATTTTCTTAAAATGCTTTAGATTTGAAATCTATTTAGGTTCGCATATAAAATATCAGTGCTGGTAACTACTTCCGATTGCTCCAAATCCAACCTAAAAAGTTTACAGGCACAAATTAACAGGAAGATTGTTTTAGGCGTTCATATATACAGCTGTGTATTAGTTGGAACTTTGTAGGCTAGTTTGATGCCGAGCCAAATTGGATTTCTGTTAAGCCAAGACATCATTGCGACGCCTAGATTAGTTGTCATGTAATGGGCCTTTGCCCTCCCCCGTAACCAAAAAAAAAAAAAAAGACTCTGAAACTGACTCCAAATCCATTTGATTTTTGAGATTTGTCACTTGCAGCAAATGTGCACATCGAAATAAAAAAACATGTTACACTAGTGCACTGTCTATTTACCAAAATTGTTCCACATTTTATATATGCGCTTGGATGTACAAGTCCGGATGAACTCGTTGCTCCTTTTGTTTTCAGAGTACTGTCTATTTACCAAAATTCTTCCACATTACGAGTCTGCTGAACTCATTGCTCCTTTTATTTTCCTCCCTGGTCAACAGTGTGTGTTTTGCGGTCATTGGGATCAGAACCGGTATCAGCTACGAGTGTTTGTACCATCCTTTACATGTTGCTCTTGGGATGTCCAAAAGTCCTCGTTGTCCACCACAAGAAGTAATTAGGTAGTAGGTAGATAGCCTCCAGCAGCAGGAGAGACAACTGCACCCTGTGTGTTAAGGTGGGATTAAGGTGAACTCTGTGAAATGACAGACTAATTCCTTGGGGTGAAGAGCCCTTGGATGAACGGGGCTGCACTATGTGATTGCAGGGGGCCCCTGATCCGTTGGCATGTGGAACTTTAACAATGCTCAGTTTTAACTCAACTGTAGTATAATGCATTATCCATGACACTAAGTGCAGATATTAAAATAACAAATTTTGACATTAAGATGATAACTTCTAAAAACACAATAAATTTTTGGACTAATTGCATATTTGTCCCAAAATCAATCTGCTTAATCTAATCTCAAACTGGAGTAACTCTCACTGGTGATTTCACTCTACAAATTTAGTGAGAAAGTTGGCAAACACCCAATTCTTGAGCGGTTGAATGTGTAACTTAGTGAGAAAGTTGGCAAACTCAATTGAACTGCATCTTACGTGGTTATCTGGTCTAGGATGCAATCGAGCCAAGTTGAACTCGAGCAATGTACGTCAAGTATGAGTTGAATTAAAAATTTTTGAGCTCAAACTAGTTTAGCTTTTGAAAACAGAGCTTCCAATCAAAATTTAATCAAGTTTAATTCAAGTTCAATCAAGTCCATTCGAGTATAAATTATTGTTTGTATAATTTTGCATACTAAGCTGAGCTCTGTTGGAGTTTACTAGTACTACAAGAGGAATTTTGATGGAGTTAAAGAATTTTTGGGATATTGAAAATATCAAAAATGTGATTTGACCAAAAGAAAAAAGAGAGAAAGAAAAGAAAAGAAAAGAAATATCAAAGAGGTGAAGATGGACTGACTAGGCTGCTTAATCTTGATCTTTATATCTTAGTTGAGGGTTGATATTGGTTTGTCATGATTTTCTTACAAATTAATACGCTAAACTTTAACCATGGAGTAAACAATGACACGCAAACATAATCACATAGTAGTATACTGGTTGGGACACCATAAGATTTCCTTTTTTTTTTTTTTTGGGGGACACGTCTTCCATATTTACTCCCATCTGCAGCAGATTCCGTGCAAAATGCGAGTGCTCTAACAGCCACCATCTCTTTTTGTCCAAGCAAAAGAAAAGCAAGCAAAAAGACATGGCTGATTCGTAGCCTTGAATACATTATGAATTCGTATATGCCAAATAAACGTTGAGATCCCAAGAAACTTGCTGTAATCAAAACTAAAGATGAAAGAAAAAAATGTGATTTGTCATTGTAGTCAATAGTTGAATAGAAGTGATGTTGGATCAATTGAACTTAGAATTATCTTGTAGGATTCAATTTGATTAATTTGGATAAATTTTTCCTTTTCTTTTTTTTTTTCTGGAATGCAATCTGAATTTTTTTTTTCAAACTGGGAATTGACATTTGGCAGGGCTTCTCAAATAGAATTTCTCTAATTTGAGAATTTCACAAATATGAAAGTTGAGCAGTTTGAATTTCTTCATGAAAATTGAATTTTCATGTGAGGTTACTTATCTAGCTAAATCTCTACCTTTTTCTAATACTGCCTAAACTCAATGAATTGCAATTAATCCGACTTGGATCAAATTGTTTCGGCTGATTTTTTTTTTTTTTTTTTTCAAACAAAACTCTGATTTCTTTTTTAGTTTCGATGTTTTTACTTTTATTTGATTTTTGATATTTGACATCTGCACTGAATGAGCTGATAAAACTCAAAATACATGTTACAAACTGTCTTTTATGTGAAAATAATTTCCATTTTGACATCTGCATGGGTGTATGCAAAATTGATTTTGCACTTCAAAACTTTAGTTGATTTGCGTGACGGAGGGCCGTGGCCAGAACCAGCTTAGCACCAAAGTGGTATAATTCACTGCATACTTTTTTTTGTCGTTGTTGTCGTCCCTGGTCATCAATGATGATCTTGGACCTGCTGGTATCCGTCGATCAGAAGTCGTACAATCCTTGGCATGGTCCTAGTAAGTCCAAAAATCCCAGTACATGTACTAACCAGCTAGCTTGCTCCAGGCAAGACAACTATTCTAGGTGTTGGTGAAGTGTAAAAATGACAGAGACTTGGTGGGGTGAAGAGCATCTGGTGGGGTGAATTGGCTAGGTTTGCACTATGTGATTATAGAGGGTCCTAATCCAATGGTGTTTGGAACTTCAACGATTCTCAGTTATAATTACAATCTAAAATGCATGCATTATCACACTAAGTGCAGATACTAAAATAATAAATGTAGTCACATTACAAATTTTAACACTAATTGTATACTTAAGACCCACAATCAATTTGTTTAATTTTATCTTAAATTAAATCAAATTTCGCCATTAATTTCACTCTACAAATACTAGTGGGATTATAGAAAAGCCATTATGCTCCAAAAACATACACAAATGAAGAAGAGAAACTGTAACAAGTTTTGCTACCGTTTTGATTGGACTCAATAAGCTACATTAAAACGTTGAGTTCTTACCAAATCACAGTGTTGTATCCCACACACACACACACGCACAGAGATATATACATGCATACATGCATATATATATATATATATATATATATATATATATCGACTTGCACATTGTCGGAGTAATTTCTTTATAGGCTCTAATTCCTATTGATGCCGTCTCTACATCGAATGCTTAAAAGTTCAAATTTGCTAGTTCAGGAGTAGAAAAGAAAAGTAAACTTAGATGTACTATGAGGCGGAAGACAATAAATACTTCTAATTTTTTAATGATGATAGGATGTAATCGTTGTTAAATCGATATGGTGTTCCAACTTCAGTATTCAAGTGATCAAACATGACCTTTGAAATAACTTAGATTCGCCATTTGTAATCTAATTTCTTAATTATCCATGTGAAGCAATGTTGTCTATATCAGGTTTACCATCCGAAATTTTTTGGGTTGAAAATGCTGTTAAATCACTTGTACGACTGAATATGCATTAAATTTGGCTTTTTTCACACAAAAAAATGTAATTGTGTTCTTGTCAAAAATGAGTATTAGTTTAGTCTCTAAAATCACCATATAAATGCGCATATTTACTTTTATTATCCGTTTTGAGTTCACCATTATAAAACGTTTCTGCTAAGTACACATTTAATCTACCCTCAACTTTATCAACATGTAAATTCACACACTCAAATTCATTGTCTATCTAAATTAGACAATTTACTATTTAATCTCCTTTCATCAATAAATACCCAATCAAACAAGAGTAAAAGTAAATGCCCAATGAGAGAAAAGTTTGCTGTTGCTTAGACACTAAATGTAGGCAGGCATACAGCTCCGAAAAACAGCAAAATTTGTACATTTTTTTGGCACCCAAAAAAAAAAAAAAAATCAGTCACAAGAGGCTTGTTTGGTACCTCAAGTTTTTAGCAAGTTTGTATAAACTTAATTGTTTCCTACTTTAGCTGGTGGAAACCTTTAAAAATTCTCAAAGTTTTAGCAGGTTTATATAAAACATGTTCGTTTCCTACTTTATATGCAGGTAGGGCTGCAAACGAATCAAGTTGTCTCGAGCGGCTCGAGTCGAGTCCGAGCAGCTCGTTTTCATGTTCGAGTCGAGAATGACCTCAACTCTCTCAGACTCGATAGCTCGCGAGCTGACTTGAATAAGCTCGAATACACACACACACACACACATTATTTTTTCTTTTTTATTCTAATAGTAAAATTACATATATATCCCTAATATTTTTATTATTTATTAAGAAAAATAATTATGTTATTTATTTTTTTAAAAAATAAAATAATTATTTATTATTTTTTCGAGCTCGATTAGGCTCGAATTCAAACTTGAGTTCGAGCTCAAGCTCGAGTTCGAGTTCGATGAAAAATGAGTTGAGCTTGGCTCGATAATGCCAAAGTTCGATTCAACTCGACTCGTTTATAACCCTATATGCAAGAACCCTCAAAAAATTCCTAAATTTTTAATATATCACCCCCAAAACACACAAAAAATTTTACTTTCAAAAGTTTTTCTATAACTTTTACAGTAAGTTACAGTAGAGTTTTATACAAACACTCAAAAAATTTCACTCCCAAACAAGGCCAATATTTGGGTACCTAAAAAATGGGATACTATATGTCACAGTTGCTCTCAAATCTTTCAGTAGTTTTTAATTGCTTCTCAGACTTTTGATTTAGATATTTTCCTGCATTAAGTCATCAATCTCTTTAAAAAAAATTAGAAAAATCACCCCAAGTACTTAAATTTTGTAGTCTAAGTACATGCAATTGCAAACCAAGAGCTTGTTTGACCTTTTAAATGTGGATGCAAAACTCAGAGCAGCATTTCGATGACCCAGAGGGGATCATTGGCTGATGTCTGACATTCTTTGATACAACGAAAGAATAAAGAATTCTATCGGGGGCAAAAAAAAAAAAAAAGAGGAAAGAATAAAGAATAAAGAACAAACTCAAAGGTACAAAGAACTTAAATTCTTCAACTGCTTATCTCGTGTAAATAATGTGTAATCATATGTGAAGATCTTGGTAACAAAGAGTTGCTCGGTGAAACACAAAAATTCAAGGATGGTAAAATGAAAGAGAAAAGACACAACCATGAGTAATGAGTAACATTGTTGAATAATGAACAAAAATACATAAGATACAAATTAAATAGTTGCCTAACTTTAGAGAGGTTGGTGACAACCTTTTGAGATCCTAAGGGGTTACATAAATATTAAAGTCTAGGTGTGTTTGATAACACTGAAGTTTGAAAATTGAAATCTGAAATCTAAAATTTGAATTCTAAATTCATTAAGTGATTGAATTGTTAAGTACTAAATGTAATACATTTGAATATATATCACATTCAGTGATAAGTGAATATCTTATCACTTATTTTTGGAAGCAAATTTTGCCTAAAAGATTCAGTGCTACTTAATTAATTCAGATGTTCTATTTTCGGTTACCAAATGCATTCTAGAGAGAATTTAGTGTAGGTGGACTTTGAAATTTAAATAAAATGAATATGGCCTTAGTCTAGAGAGAATTTAGTGTAGGTGTATTTTGAAAATTAAATTAAATGAATATGGAATTAGAAAAGTTAAACACTAATTTTATTTATGAGATACGAAAGACTTTAGCAAAAATCTTAGAAGACATAATGTAAATAAAGCATGACGTTGGAGACTGGAGTTAATTTTTTTTTTTGGTGACTTTTTTATTTGCCAAATTTACCTCTCTCTTCATAATTCTATTAACAAAAACTAAGGATCAACTTATGATTTCATCATGTTACTTATTTCAATGGGCAAAAACTAATTCATCGTTTGACTGCAAGGTAAGACTTGCAGATCCAACATTCTTGTTTATTAATACTAAATATTCTTTTTTCCTCTTGAGAAAGTTGAGGAAATTTTTTTTTAAGATACAAAAATTCAAGCCCAAGTATTTTAATTTTTTCTGCCAAGTATCGATTAATATAAATGTACATGGGATGATTACCCATGTTTCCAAAATTGAATTGGCAGTTAATATTTGTGTCTGTTTCCTTGTTTTGTAAGTCCCTTACATATCCATGTCCAATAACTCCAAATATGTCCAGTTTTGTTGTCTTCCTGCCTAATATTGGCTTCGGCTATAAATTCAACTCAAATATAGAGAATGAGAAGAAATCTTCGGTAGGAATGAGAGAAAGAATAGATAGGGCTTTCTTCAACTGTCTTACGTTTATAATTTTTTAATCCAATTATTGCCCAAATTTTTTACATCTCTTAAATTATCCACCAAACTTTGATACTAATTGCTACAATGCTTGTAAGTTAATTGTTTTAAATTACACTAATTTCTATTTAGTCTCTAGATTCCACACTTATGACGTTGTAAATCTAAAATAATTGGTTTGGGACTATACAGCAAATTTGTCTTGATCCCAAATTTTCATGCCCATTTCTTATATAGCAATATTTATTTTAGAAAATTATTCTAAATGTCCTTGAAAATTTACTATATTCTTAATATTTAACTACTGTACCATTTTCACATTAGAATGTGATTACTTATCAAATAATCTAGAATGCGTAAATAAAAAATGCAAATTTTCTTCGAGATGCTTATTAAGCTTTTATAATGATTATACACCTATAACTACGTATTTGCTTTCTTTTCTAAAAAAATAGTTTTTTAAAAATTTTTAGCAGGAGAGGGATGGATGTGATTTAAGAAGCAAAAAGAGACAAAGGGAGTTTGAACTTAGGACCTCTAAGTGTGAGGCCTCCTCGCTACATATTTGCTTTCAATTAAAACATTATAAAAAAAATGCAATAATCCAACTTTTCATGAACGAATTTTCAGTTTCTAGATAAATTAATAAATTTGCTGGTTTAACGTTTGAGAAATCACACTAAACAAAGTTACAACATATGGATTAGCTTAATAATTTAAATTTATTAAACAGAGATATAAGCAACTAATTGCAACAAATTTGTTTGTGCAGATGCTGCTCTGCCTTGTTTGGTCTCTTGATTTATAATCCATTCCAGCAACATTTGGTGGTCATTTCAACGAAATGTAACTCAATGCTACCTTTGAGAATTGTATAAAATGACTACTGGAGAGTGGAAACATGAAAACTTCCCTAGCATGCATCAAACCATAGGACAATCTGTCTAACAGAGTTCAGGGGGAATTACCAGAATGCTTCTTAAGTACCTATACTGCTGCCTCTAGGACGAACTTTCAACGTGCTAGTTTCATGATACAAAATTCAAACATCTACCAACACCCTTTTTTTCCAGACTGATGAAGATCCGATACTTAGGTTTGAGCAAATAAATTTTGAGGAGGCTAGATTCTTCCGATTAACGTGGAAGTTAAGCCATTTTCGAGATAACATGAGATTCTCAGGGTTGATTTGGATTCTTGGGAAGAACAAGGACGAAGGAAAGCATACTAGGCCAAGTTTGTATTAGTACATTGCACTGTGTTGATTGGCTTTCGAGTTTGTTAAGTGGCAGTATCAAATTTGCCAGAATCTGTGCGTGCTTAGCACTGAATTTTGTGCCTTTTCTCATTGTTGATATTTGGATTGCATTAAGAACATCGCCAACAATTGTAATGCTTGGCAGATGAACTTAATTTCTAGAAAAAGAAGCATCATGACTGCAGTGAAGAGGCAGCGGATTAGAAGGAATTCCCCTCATGATCAGAGAGAAAATATCATATTAAAATCGTAATCAACTGCACAAAATTAGCAAAACAACTAGTCTGAAATGTGAGAGAGTTAAAACAGGCAAAAACTCAAGTTGTTTGTCATTTTGGATTTGCAAAATCTCTACTTTGTCCTTTCCAGTAGAGTCTAGAGCCACAAGGAATTTCATAATTACGACTGTTTCATTCGCCCCAAACCCATAATATCAACTAAGGCTGCTACAGCGTAGACCGGCTCAGGTTCACAGTGCAGCTGGTTTTTATTGCGGAAAAGGTTTTGCATCCAACACCCAAGAAAACCCATCAATGTCCTTCCACTTTCTTCTGCCACCATTCCAAGAATTTGGTCTGGGCAGCCACGGTATCCAACCGATAAAGCTGCAGATGGTGGTTTGCGATTTCCTGTCCAAATGTCCAGCCAAAGACAGCCCCAGCAGCAAAAGAGAGCCCAGCACCTGGCAAACATGTCCAGTAGAGTAAGCAACAAAGTTCCTCTTCAACTTAAACAGTATTTGAACTTTATTATGTTCAAACTCCCACAAAGACTATGACTATGGCTATGAAAACCCAAAATAATGGCATGCACTTCATGCTGTATGCAGCCATCTACAAGAACGGCAGCTGTTTTTGTGCTGCATGAAAGCAAATTAAGCACATTTTCTAGTTTGTGCATGTGCCTTTGAGGGGAAGACAATTTCCAGGCAAAGGCCATTACACAAGATAGAAACACAAGAAAAAGGGAAACAAAAAATGTATAAGATTGTTTATCCTTGCGATTTCTTCAGCAAGTATGCAAACAATAAACAGAAGATACAAATACGACAATGTTCATGACTATCTCTTGACAGAAAGAAGTTACAGAGAATTACTTTCAAAAGTAATTACACCAGAAAGCCAGAAATACAGAACTTAAGCTCATGAAAATTTTATTATGTCTCTTTCCTGCAAATCATGTATACATCCATGTTTCAAAGCAGATTTCAGCTAGAACCAGATGGTCATCTAAACGAGAATGAGAAATTGTTCCATATGCAACAGCCTCATCATTCTTATCCTATAAAATGGGTCACTACTATTGAGTTCTTAAGGTTTAACCAAGCAAAAGTTCTTATTCTGAAGATGAATGATGAAGGCATGATCCAAATTATAACACAACACACATCGCATGTTGCTAATAATAACAGAGAAGTTAGTCTGAGAACCTCAAGTTCAATGCGAATTGGTTAGCACATAATCTTGAACCACTGCAATTGTTTACAGAATACAATGTCCTTGATAGTACAATCGAGCCAAAAATCCTCATTTGCTAGTTTTGATTGAAAAACCAAACCGAGAAGACTATAGTACTGCATCATGCTCACTGATTTTAAGCCATGTACTTGACATAGAGTCATGCAATGATACATACAGCAATAATATTCAGCTAGAAGTTTGTGAAAGACAAAATGAGAAATTTGAGGTTCAATTACATTTCCCTCCTGCAGATTAAAAAGTTCAGTTTCCTGAAACTACAGGAATATTCTGTCTGCATTGTATCATATCCTAACATGCAGAAAGATTAAACCAAATGTAGCATGCCTTTAATGCAAATGAAACTATTTCTATCTTTTCAACAGAAGCATCTCCGCGGTACCATACAAACTATAGTTTTTTTACATTATTATCCACATCATCATAGCTCATTGGCAACTAAAGTGTTAAAGACAAAGGAAATCAAATAAGAAATTACCATGGAGACTTCTTGAGTATTTCCACGCCCAGCCTGCTGTCGTGACTGCCCCTACAGCACTTCCTACAGCACCATATTTAACAGCTTCACGAGCAGTTTTAAGCTGAAGAAATAATAAGACAAAAGGCAAACAAGTCTAGAAATCAATATATGAACAACAGCAATAATTACTAGGAAAAAGTCTAAAATAACAGGTATAGACTTAAGAAACAACTCTTAAAGCACTCCAAAATATTTTAGGAGCAACATTTAAAATCTTAATACTTCAAAATTGTGTACCAAGTTTGCTGAACAGCACTAAATCAAATAAGCCAAGAATACAAGAAATGCAGGCCTTCTCTTAGAACTTACTCATCAAAACACAGAACCAGAACAAGAGGAACAAATATACTTGTATGCTTTTCTCATCCTGATAATGATATAAAAAATTGGCTGACAGGTAGATGAAATCTGGGTGGTTTTTCAAACTTTTTGTTTACAACTGATATATGTAACACCCCCATTTCTCCACCCTCTCTCTCCCCTCCCCCCTCCTGGAAGTTCTCTTGACTAAAAGGAGCCAAGCAGGGTTTTGGTACTCTCCGAAAAGCATTACTTAATGTAGACCCTACAAAAGTCCATATCCAACTCCCATGCTCTTGAATTCAGAGCAACAGATTAGCCTCTTATAAATGGAATAAGAGGACTAATTCATTAGCTAATTTGATCCACATGACACTTGCCACAGGCATATGTGAGAGAGAGAGAGAGAGAGAGAGAGAGAGCCAGAACAAAGAGACTAACAAGACAATCAGCTACTTAGTTGCCTGCAGCCAGTAAGGCTTGACATGCACTACTCAATATCTTCACAGGGTTGCTATCACTTCATCAACCCCTACTCTTAATACCACATCACAACTTGTGGAAAAGTTTGTGGGACCTGCCAAGCTGGTTTAGAGGGATTTATGACCACCATATTAATTAGATTTCAATGGCATGGCAAAATAATAAAGACAACATGTATAAGCCTTTTGACAAAGCCTGAAATTGGCTGGTCTTCTGTACCCCTGCCTTTCTTAGTTTTTCCAATAATTATTGCAACACTTTCATCCACAACTCTAGACTGAGAAAAGCAGAAACCGATACAGGACCATCAACACATTGTTCTGCTGAGCTTAATGCTGGTAATTAACAAGTCCTGAAGTGAATAGGTTCCAGTCCATGCGTTACTTTGAAAACTAATTGACAGCATGAGTGCCAGCAGGGTGGAGGGGAAATTAGAAGAAGAATGATTGATGATAAAGATTCTGCTCAAAAAGAGAAAACTGATCTTGACAAACGCTTTCAC
Source organism: Gardenia jasminoides (assembly GCA_013103745.1). Lineage (NCBI taxonomy): Eukaryota > Viridiplantae > Streptophyta > Magnoliopsida > Gentianales > Rubiaceae > Gardenia > Gardenia jasminoides. The sequence continues at coordinate 37,916,654 of CM023099.1, forward strand.
AGAGGATAAATACATCAGATCCAAAACACACGAAAGTGATAGAAACAAGAGATCATAAAGTATAAAAATGAAGAAAAGTCAAATAAAGCATCCAACTGCGCTACAAAATTAACCATGTAAGATTATCCAAAAACCATGATCTGGAGAAACATATATCACTTAAATGTCAATTGCACATTATACCAGGCTTTTGGACCGCAATTTAGCTTCCAATACTCATAGATGACCCAATTGTCAATGAAAACTAAAACTACCATCATACTCATATCAACAAGAGAAAAAACAAACCAAGCTAACTGAGAAATAAAAAACCTGTTTGTGCTGGAATTTTTACTATTCATGAACTGATTTGAAAAGGGACAAGGTTAATCAGACAGGAAGGAACCAAGACCCAATCACACATTTTGAAGATATATACTATACTAATCCGCGGAGGATAGAACTCTTGAAACAGATACATACAGTACAACCTCCTGAGCCCAATAAGTAAGCAAACTCCTACTCCAATATTAATTAAATTAAGGAATGGCTGTGTGATCGAACTTATCCTCTGCCACTAGCTTCAATTAGATGATATAATTAATCACTAGTTAGAAAGATAACTCTTGAATCAGTTTTACATATTTTGAGCTCTCCATCCCGAGAATCAAGGAACGCCATCATCCCACATTGGCTGTGAGTATATAACTTCTTCACTGCGAACAATATCAGTAAAATAATATAGCTAATTATCTGCTATCGCAATATCAAATGCAAAACATAATGTTGATAAACTTCGAAAGCTTATGCTTATGTCATTTCTACTCAGCAGAAAAAACGGACTGTGCGAATGAACAAGACTGACATTTGATCATCCTTTTCTTAACCCGACCAGATTGAATTTTCTACAGTTCCGAATTTGCAAAATCAAAGAAGGATATCTCCATATTCCTCAAATATGTTTCCATTTTAAACAACATTTGTAATATTCTCCACTTCCTACATTCATGAAATTTCAGCTAATCGAAATTTGCTCTGGTCTCAGATCCTTAAACACCACAGATACAAAACACGCCTACAAATCTTTCAAAATTCCACCTTGGAAACCCAAAATGAACACTAAATTTCAATTTCATTAAAAACCCACCAACCTACCAGCAAATCATTAGACAAAAAGAGCATAACAAACCAAATAGAAACTGAATCAAGAAAAACCCGGATGATAAAAAAATAAATGAACTTTTTATCAGCAAAAGAGGGGTTAATGATTCAGGTGAAGAACATACAACTGGTCCATGAACAGGGTCAGAGGCAATGAACTCTTCAACATCAGAATCAGTCCAAGAGGGGAGAGGCTTCTCACGCTTGACAAATCTGGAATAGTTGTTCAAAAAGGAAAATCTTTCACCCCAGAACTCCTTGTATCCTTCCCAGTGTTTCTTGAAGAAACCCTTTTGAGATTCTGCTGCTTCAGCTTCAGCCATGGATTCAATCTCTTGATTGATCAATCAATTGTCAATGGGTAGGCAATAAATTTGATGGCTTTCGTTTTGGATTTGTTGGCTTGTTTAATAATTCTTGGTCTTTTATACGATGAAAGTGATAGTAGTTCCTGGCAGCAGTACCACCGTTGCCTTTGTGGGCTGCTGATTTAAGGTTGGGAGTGTGGCGAAGGTACGACTGGTCTAAGTTCTCAACCCGGCTCATGCGGTTCGAACATTAACTCGAAACAAATCCGTCAACTCGAAACAAGTATAATCCAAAAGAATCCTAAGTTTAAAATCAATTTTGATATACATATACATATACATATATACATACATACAAATATATGTGTATATATATATACACACACATATAGGTATGTGTGTGTGTGTATTATATTTTCCTTCTGTCATCTTTCTTTTTCATTTTTTTTGGGTTTATTTGATTCTTACTTGTGATGAATAGATGCTAGTTGTATCGAAAGATTTGAAGAAATGAAATAAACTAACCGAAAAGTACTAAGAAAGATGTAACATGATAAAAAAAAAGGGATAATAGAAGGGAGGGCATCCCAGTTAGTATTTCACACACTGATATTCTTAGTTTCTATATTATTTTACTTTTGTTGTAAACACATGTTCTCTTAGAAACAAATAAAATGAAAAGCACATGTCTTTACATACATAGAAATAAATCTACAAAGGTATATGCTCTAAGTTCTTTTTTGATTTTTACAAATCCTTTTTTGGTTAAATTAATATACAAACTATTTTTTTTAACCTTTTAGTCAAGAGAAAATCTTACTTTGCAAATTAAAAAATATTACTTTTCTTTTTGTGTTTTTCTTCTTAGTCAAATGGAAGGTTATTTGAAAAAGATTTCTGCTTTTTTTTTTAACTGTAGAATTTTTTTTTGAGATAAAAAAGTGATTGAAAAATGAATTTTTTAAATAATAAGACAAATTTTTCCGATAACCCTATTCAAATGAACCTAGTATTTTTTTTCCCCTTCATGTAGTGACTCATATCCTTCAAATGGTATCTCACCCTAAATTCTATCAATGAGATGTGTAAGTTTCACAACAAAAAACTACAATCTCATCAGCCTTGACTCTTAATAAGTGAATGTTACCTTCTTACGTGTTTATAACATGAACTCCATACATGCATATGTATAAACAGACTTCTGCTCAGTATATTTTCATAATCAAGAATCTATTATCTTTTCCATTTTGAATCTTTTTTTTTTTTTGGGGGGAGGGGGGTGGGGGTTCAGTTCTTTCAGTAGCTGAAATAAACCCCGGATTCTTCTTATTGTATGGGAAGATATTAGGGAAAAGAACCCAAAAAAACAATAATTAGCCCACATGAAAGCTAGTTGTTCACTGTCAAAGCGAGCAGCAATGTTGCAGTACAAATTAGCCAGTGAATATGTATGAGAGTTAATTAGAGTATCCATCACTCACTCTGTCTACTGTTTGCTTGAATGTGTACACAAGTTAATTACTCCCCCCCCATCCCACTTGGTCACTTTGTTAGGCTTGTTTTCCTTTTCGGTATGTCCCAAATTGTAGTCTACTTTCCAATTATAGAATATAATTGACCTGTAATTTCTCCAAAATGTCCTTAATTAATGAAAGTTGTTGTTTAGTACTACCTACTTTATTTAATACAGTTAATTTTTTCAAAATATTTTGAGATATGAAAAGTCAAGTTTTGGAATCATTCCAAACTTATTTAGATTAGTAGAAAAGTAAAAAGTCATCATTGTCTTTCTTTATCATTTTATGCAAGCATTATTCATACTATATTTAATTAAGGGTATTTTAGGAAGATAAGTATTTCAACAACATTACCTAACTTTTCTTAATCTGTGTGAAAAAAAAAACTAAACCTAACAAAGTGGGACAGAGAGAGTATCAGTTAATCTATTCTCTTTCAAATCCCTTATCCAGGGCATTCTTTGGGGGGAGAGCAAGAAGCATGAACTAGCTCTGAGATTAAGCAAAATCTGAATGCCAAAGAGAACAGTGAACAGAAAGGCAAATACCAGTGAAAAGCCAGTATCTGTAGTGTAACAAGAATCCAGTTCCACACTAGAAGAGATCAACTTAAAAATCGATCCACTTTACATATAGCTGCAACCTTCAACCACCCCGAACTTGAGAACCAAAATGAGGACAGCAATAACAAAAACACTATTCACAACCAACGTCAAGTCAAACTAAAGAAAAGACTTGACAAACTAAATTTTCATCTCTTCCTCTTGGATGCAGATCCAGATCCCCGTCCTCTGCCTTTCTTTTCTGCCGGTTCAGAACTACTTTTTCCTCTTGCTGAAGATCCTTTCTTGGCACTTGAATTTTCAGAACCTTTCAAGTTCAGTTGTACCTCAATGCCTAAAATATTCAGAGGAAAAATATCAGAGGCCATCAAAAGCCACAATAGGACAGATCAATGACATGCGGCACAGGTAAAGGAAGAATGCATACTAACGCAATTAAAGATCAATTATAGGAGTACAAAATTAGTATCCCGTAGGAATAAAATTACCAACCTTTCGACTGCAGGCTTTGGAGATCTTCTTGCAGCCCTTTATCTTTATTATCCAATTCTTCTGCCACAGCACAAGGAAAAGAGAATAGCTCGATTATTTGAATTTCTGACAACATATATACTATAACAGAAGTAAGTTAGATGAATTAAGGCAGCAAAACAGACAACCATCAGAATAATGAACATTCAGATGTTCCGCTTCCTAAAGCAAGGACATCCCAACGCAGTTGAGAAAATCGACCATGCTGATTGATAGTCAAAGGCATGCTTGCCAATAGCAGCACACAATTCTCAACAGCTAAATTCTCTTAAATTGTAATTAATCAATAACGTCCAACTCTAAAAGTTTCTCCTAGAAGCAAGTCATAAGCATATAGTGTTCATAGTTGCAATTTTTCTTCTCTCCCATGTTTGTTTTCCTTTTTAGCATCGATGATTCTCTGACAAAACCTTCTTTTTTCTGCAGGACAAGCTTTGGTTCTTTGGTTCTAGAGTCAAGATGAACTCAGAATATAGATCAAGAGTCTGAGAACTGCCCTGGCTGTACAAGTTAGGCTTTCAAACTATGTAAGGCATCCATAAGCTTATATATTCAACAAATATCAAAAGATAGATTGAATTAAGAGCATGCTTGTCTAGCAACAGTTATGTTAGACACCGGAGACCTTTTTCAATGCTCATACTTAAGAAATGAATAAATACATAAACTTTGGCAAACAACCAAAAAAGCCCTTTTGATCTAATTCTCTTTAAAAGACATCCATATTGGAAGATGCCATGCCACAAGAGAACGGAAGTTTCGACACAGCAATTGGGGAAAGTACCTAAGTCCTCTGCGTCTGAAGAGTTCTCTTCATTTTCTCCTAATGCATCACCATTCTCCTCTGCTAAACTTTCTTCCACTGGTTCCATCATTGCAGCAACCCGTTTCTTAAGGGCCTTCTTCGTCCCAGGAACCAAATCTGCAGTCTTAATCACACGTGAGCTGCTCCCATCCCTTCTCTGGACAGTCACCATATCTGCTGTCCGTATCTTGCGTGAGTCTGCCCCTACTTTGTAAGCCTTTGTTAAAGCAGCTTTGACAGCAGGCTGAACTCCATCCATGGGACTCGGGTGCCCCTGATGCACATTGACAATGGACTTGTAAGTAGCATTTTCAAGCAAGAATGAAAGCAAAGTACATGCTGTACACTAGCTATACCTTGAACTTGGATATCTCCAATGTAGCATCAAAATCTTCCTGACTAATAGAGTATGCATCCATGAACTTTACTACCTTCTCCACAGCTTCATCCTGGTGATTATACTCAGAAAATAAGTTCATAAACAATTTTACATGTAACTCAGTTATAATAAAAAAGGAAAGAACATCAAACCTTGGGCAGCACTCGTACTGGGTGAGTCAACTGCTTAGAAAGAAGAGTAAGGTAGTCCAATCGCAATGTTGATCTGAAACATTCAAGAAAACATAATACTGAGGCTCCAATGTCAAGCAGCAAAATAACTTTTCCTAGGCCTTATCACAGCTGAAATTTAAACCAGAGAAGCAGCACATAGACCATAACATTAAAATAGAAAAGAAACTACAATCATTAGTCGACAAATAAGCAGACAATCAACACCAGGAGAAGAGCAAATCTGGAGATCAGTCATTGACATCAAGACTCGAAATGCAACGCCCCTCATCCCCATTTAAGAAAAAACTTTTACTTCAACCAGATTTAGCCAACGTTGAAAATATACATAACAAACCAAATGCATCTTACTTGTTACTTCAAAATACATTAACCTATTGAAGTACACTGAAAAATATACCTGCCCAAATAAGATTCACGAGATGCAAGTAGATGGACATGCATGTCCTCTAAAAGCCTGTAATTCTTTCCCATAGTGGAGTTCTTTCCCAGCCATCCACCAAACCTATTGAAGTTGCGCTCTCCCTGCAACCAATAAATGCAATTATTAGTCCATACCGGTTACCTCAGAATAATTTTCCTGGTAGAAAAAACTTGTGCAAGAACGTCAACATGCATGGCTAAAAGTCACAGGAGAATACAACCCAATTAGGACACTTATTGTCCTCAGGTTGATCATTCTAAGTTCCAGCATGTACTCATGTAAAAACTCCCTATAAATCAAGGTAATGAGAAAACGGGGCTGGCCATACCATTAAGTATCAACATTGACAAATCAAATGAAAATCTAGTATGATTTGGCATGTGGCAGACTTGCACCAAAACCCATTCCAAATATTGAAAGAAAATATTTAACACATCTTAAAAGAGAAGTGGTTTTTAATTTGGAATCTCTATTGAGAAGAGGAAGCATTGTCAATACAAGTCAAAATATCACAAAGAAAGACTCATCACCTGCTCAAGTGTTTCTCTTTGCCCATGTAATAAAGAAGCACTATAGAAGAAGAAGGATGAGTTAATTCAGAAAGAAAAACCATAAATCAGACGAAAACAGTATGAATCTCGTTAAGTCAACTAAACGCCAGAAACTCACGGTATTATACAAGACGAAAGGGAGCTAGCTTGAGAGAGCTGCCACTGTTGATATCTTCGGATCTGTACATTCATAATATCACCATCGGCAATTGACTCAGCAGCCCGGCAAGGAGACTCATCCTTTTCAACCCATTATCATCTTTCCCAGCTGCACTTGGCCTATAATTGATATAGTTCTCCTGCAATTTTTTTAAAATAAAAGATGTATGAAACCATGCAAGTAACATTTGAACCAATAGTTTGACATGCCATACAATAGACTCATATCATGCTTAGAAGTTCATGAAAACAAGGTTTAGGGCCAAGAATGAGCACTATATAGAAAAGTAGATTAATTCTTTGGGCGCCAAGGATAAATTGTCCCCATTGACCAGTCAAAAGAAAGCAATCTGTTCATGAACTCCTGTACATTACAGAAAACCAACACTATGTCGAGGGAAAAATTCTTACGACCTTAAACTATTAATACTCTTACAAAAATGTGAATCAAAAATACTTTCCATCCGTAATATTTGCTCCATCATAATGATTCATTTGTACATGTGAGATCCCATTTTTCAAGACATCCATATCTGCTCTAAAATTTTAGGCCTTACTACTTTCACCTTCAAAGTGATAACTTATATGGGTTCACCCAAATTCTGCCACCAAGTATCAATACAAGAGATGTTTTCAACTATTACATATTATATTAGAGCGACAAGATACGGATGAGAAATGTAAAGAAGGATCGTTTAGTCCAAAATTAAGGTTCTCAGATGTTAAGAATGTGTTTTCCATATAAAACGCATGTAGTCGAAATTTATACAGTTACAAGATCCAACGCTTCAAAGTTTCCTGTTACAGCTATTAGGTTCCATAGCCAATCCAAAAAGAAAGTTGAAATAAGCTACTAACCAAAATTGGAATTTATATATTTCTGAAAACTATATCATGCCTATAGCTTTTGTCCTACTTCATAGCTCAAAAAAACCAGCCAGTCAACATAAATTACTGACAGCAAAATTTCTACCTGAACAAGCAGAGGAACAAGATCAGGATCACTCATGCTTAAATCAAAACGTTCATCCATCCGCAATTTCCCAGCATTGAAACCAAAAAGCCTGCATAAGCACAGTATAAGAGCAGCTTCTACAAGGCTGACACTGAACTCAATTGTTATCAAAACCTAAATCACCGGAAAATTTAACCACGGCATACTCCATATGTTAGATATGATGCAGAAATAATAGTGCGGTTTAGAGGCATGGCACAGGCTTACGAGTAACAATACATATTCTATTCAATTTGGCAAGCCAGTCAATCAAGATTGCTTGCCATAAACTAAAGGCTTATGAATAAGTGCCGGACAGTTTAAAGATTTTGAACTGTTGGTCAACAATCAACATCATCCACAAGATTTATTCACAGGGCTCCTCATGATCTTGGTTGAATACTGTACACTTGGAAAAAGTACTAGAAAATTAAACATCTTGCGAGCCAGGATATTTCCAGGTGAGCATAATTACACTGTTTCAACTACAAGGGGACAGAAGTAATGTAAGAAAAAGTACATATTAATTACTTCCATATCATCTCAAACACTGGAGCAAACTGAAAGGACTTTAAACTCATCGAATACTTATTTTTGGATAAGAATGAACAATCCTATCTAATACTCCACTACATCAAAAGCAAATGAAAAGTCAAGTCATGACCCACACTTCACAGATCCATATAAGCTCATAGTAACTTACAAAAAATTTCATGCTTTACAACATCAACAAAATGAATAATTCCTTGCAAGATACAGGCATAGAAGAAATTAAATGGAAGTAAAAGCAGGCTGTCTCAATAAAATCTTATAATTAGCTTATTAAATGCTTTCAAACATGTCAGATCCAGTGCAGGACACGAATCTCTTGCTACTAGTTAGGATTTGTGAAATAAATGCCTGTACAAGCTACATTTTATGGTTTCAACCCTAAGCATTTCCTGGTGGCAAACATCATCTAATTCTGGGTAACCCCATATTGATGCAATTAGCATGTCATATCAAAAACATTAAAATCTAAGCCATAATGAAAGTGTACTACAACCAAAGACCTCAAGAAGCAGTAAATTAAAAAAAAAAAAAGTTAAGAGTTTTTTTGGTATGAAAAGGAAATAAAACAGTACTAGCACAACAGTGGCAGAAGAAACTCAATACAAAAGTGGCAGAAGAAACTCAATGACAATATGCAGATGTGAAACTGTAATTATAAAATGTCATACTTATCAACAGCCACAAAAGGCGAAATATCTTCATCCTTTGAACTGCTCTGAAGGCGTTGCCTTATGTCATCATATTTAATGACTGACATGGAGAGGCTCATGTACTGCAAATGGTTAAGTGCCATGCGCATATCTCCATTAACTCTTTCTGCCAATTCCTCAAGCGCAATCTAAAGAGAAGAAGCACCAAGCATCTCAATGTGTTGACTTTAGGAAAGTTTCACAGCAACAGAAGAGGATGCAAAGACCCAGTTTATGAAGGAAAGGCTCATATATGAAACCTTTAACCTTACAAAATGACTATCAAGTATGAAATAGGATCTGTGGCCAAGGTTGAGGCCTTAGGACATAGAGGTCATGGGTTCAAATCCCCCAACCCCCTGCCCACATCTTAAATCCCACCCTTCCCCTGCTGGAAAAAAAAGTTAAAAAATCATGGTATGAAATAGTATGTTTATGCTATAGCTACATTTTTTTTTTTGGCATTGGCAATTGTAACAAGTATTTACCTCATACTTACTAAACAAAAAAAAAAAGGAACTATGTGGCATATTTAACAAAATAAAAAGTAAGCAAAGCATCAGAAACCACCAATACATCACAATTTGTTGGCTTTAAAATTCTATTTGCTGATCAGAGGCTGTGCTATGGGAAACACAGAACAATAAAAAGCCCCAGTATTTGCAGAACATACAGGTGTATCAACATCAGATTTTTTTAATTCATATGCCAATGAAATTGGAAATATTATACTTTTACTGACAAGAAATTCAAACTCGAAAAGTACAATAATATGGGCTTATGAGCAAAATACCTCATTAACTTGAAGACCTTCAGCATTCGCAACATGCAATAGCCTCTTTGCCATCTGTCCTTACCATAATGTATCAGTAACTTTTCTAGGCAACTACATAACAAAAGTAATGTATGGGTGGAAAAAGCATCAAAATGATTGTATATCAATTTACTGGGTTATTGAATGAGATCAAGCTTGAACCTTCAACTAACTGGTAGCTAGAAATCACTTTATTTACCTAGATGACAGCAATATCTATGCACTCAATGCATTGCAAAAATAAAAACCATTGTCGAGCACACCTTTGTGATGATAAACAGACACTTGTTACTATGGTTGATTGAAGCACTAACTCAAGCACACAGCTTAATTCCCCATTTAAGAGACAAGTCCCCCAGTTTTTCTTATAACCACCAGAAACTCATTAGCAGATGTATAAAAGACACTCCCCAGTTTTGTACCAAAGACAACCATCTGTTTTTATTACTCAGCAAAAAAATCACGGGTGAGGGTAGTTTTCTAGGCAGCCTAAAAACAATTCACAAATCTGTGTTTCTCTAGTACTCTCTAAATTGCAATGTGCCCCAAGACAGAAATGAAAAGCAGTTGAAAATGTATATTATTTCAACGCACCATCTTATCAAAAGACTTTTCCACAACACACTTGAAATTATAAGCAAATATACTTTGAAAATCAAAAGCAGCAAACGCATAGACTTTCAAATACATCTATATCCACTTATGTAGCCAGTCTCTCAATCCAATAGTTGCCTATCACATTGCATATGCTTTTACAGTCAATTTCTAAACTGCTAATAAAAATCATCAGGCTATTTTCAGCTAAATAAACATTATAGTTGCGTGCAAATCTTCATATTCGATATACTATATATGCCAAAAAAAATCTTAAGTTAAATAAACCTTCACCTTATTAAGCATGTTTAACTACTGAAAACCAAACATAGAATACCTGTTTTCGTCTAGCACGCTTATGTGTCTACTGTTCTATATTGCATCATTCAATTATATTATTCACTCAAAAACTTTGGAATCAACTATATTTTGTATCAACGTCCTTCAATTTTCACCTCCTATAGTGCATTTTAACACTATCCAATTTTATGTCTAAGATTATCAAAACCATGTTCTATCTGTCTTCTGGTGAATTAGAAGGGAAATAACCTCACTTCAAAATTGTCTTTCATGCACAAACCAGAGAAAAGAGTACAGTACACAATTAAGGTATAGAAGGCACCTGTTGCTTTGTGGGCTTCCGAAAGCTAAGAAGCAAGCAGTAGTTCACAAGACTCTTTAGCTTCTGGCTGTAGCGATCATTACAGATACAGATTATGGGAATACTAGAATTCTTGATACTAGCAATAAGATCAGCCACACCACCTCTATCACCAGCAGACATGCCATCCACCTCATCCATGATTAAAACTGTTTTTGGATGCTGAGAGCTGCAATATTATTAACCAATGTAAAAATCCACTTTCTTTACTCCATATTTGAATAGTTAAAAGATTAGAGACTGACCGCTCCATATTAAGGCCAAGTCCTTCATTACTAATAACCTCTTTTATTGAATTAGCAGTACTCCCACCAATTCCTTTCCCAATTTTGGCATCAGCTTTTCCACGGTTGTCACTAGCATTAACCTAAACCAAATAAAATTTGCATAGTGACACGATCCATATAAATAAAACAATTCAATACTATGTCAACGTGTGCCTGTAAGTCTGACAAAAATGCTCCACCTTGAATCAGCATATATAAAGGGCAGCAAAGAGAAGATCCAAAAGCATGTAACTTATATGTGGAGATGTAATTTCCGGTGACAACCTCCTCACCACTATAAATAAATAAATTTACCACTATACTAAAGGTTTGGTTTTGACATCTATTTCATGTGAAACATAAAAACCTATAGAGAAAAACCAAAAGCATGCAACCTGCGGGTGAAAGATGTCATTTACTCCAACACTTTAGGTCACAAACAAACAAAATTTACCAGCACACTAAAGTTTGGCCTTAGTATCCATTTCATGCATATAAATAATCATCAGAGCTTTACCTCGATTGTCCTGAAACCCAGCATCTGACTAACCAACTTCGCGGTTGTAGTTTTCCCTATACCAGGTGTACCACTTAATAGAACAGCCTTCTTAGCACCAGAGTCATTCTGTTTCCTTCCCCCATTTTTGCTGCTAGTTTTTAGAAACTGCTCATTCCAACTTCTTAGCCAATCATGAAGTTGCTTAACCTGCATGGAATTTCAACTAAATAACCAGTTAAAACCTCTTATGCAGAAGACATCTTTACACAAATGTTTAAAGATCGAATAGAAACTAAGAAAACAGCTATACATACCACTGACTGATTCCCAATGATGTCATTTGGTACCTTTGGTCTGTACTTTTCAGTCCAAGGCAACCAAGATTCTTCTGTAGCTTGACTTTTCAGCTTTGCAGAAGTGGCACTGGCACTTGAGCCTTTGGCTGCTGCACCTATCGTGGACAAGTTGTCTACTTGGTCTTGTAGCAAAAAACAAATTGCCAAAGAATTTGAGATCCTCAGATTTAATTGTGGCATAAAAGCTATCAAAAGTAGTTTGACCACAATGGGAAGAAGAGATGCAAGAGATAAACAGCATCTCCTTTTCATCAGCAATATCACGATGAGTATAAGTAAACATCAGGACCCCTCAAATATTATGATTGCTATTAACAGTCAGCGACTCCATATATTATATCTAAAGATCACTCCATTTCATGATTAAAAAACAAAATCCTTTAAGTGAAGTGCATAACTACCGGACAAGGAGTAAAAACTTAAATGCGAAAAGCACAATAAGTTCGACTTCTTTGTATCAATCAAGGCAACTTGAATAGAAAACATGCAGCCAAAGGCCAGAGAGAAACAAGAAATCAACTTATTAAATCGCAAATAAACAGCCATAAAGTGATACAACAGATTACTGCCATGCCAAATTATCCAGTAATTGGGAAAAGAAGCAGTAGAACACTGTACTTATGTAACCCTACCACAACCAGAATGTAAATGCATCCCACCTACAGATCAAGAGAGTAAACATAGGTTTAATAAAGAAACCAATAACATGGGTTCTACAGATCAAGCACTCTTTGTCATCTGACATGACCACAAAGTTGAAGCTTTCTGTCTCTTAAAGATAACATCATTAATCAAGGAACATAACACGGCCAGTAGAACCCAAGAGCCACAAACTAGCATAGTGGAAAAAAAAAAAGGAAGTTAAACAATAACGGGACCTTGTCAAGGTCACAATTTTAGTTCAATTTATTAAAAAAGATGAAATTCTAATCAAGAGCCTACTCTTTGATGCTGGCGTTACAGTACTTTTCTTCGAAGGAGAAGGAAGCATCTTGTCCACTGGTTTCTTTAATTCTTCTGGTTTAGCTGTTTTTGATTTATTTGATTTGCGAATCATATCAAGCAGCCCATCCTCAGTAAGAAAAGGAGTCCTACATGCCACAAAAAAGACAATATTAATAAGATGACACAAAGAAATTGGAAATTGGAAATTAGAAGACAAAAGTTAGAGTATGTACAACAGACCCAAGCTCTTTTGCTTTAGTAGATTTCCGTCCCTCAATATCTTCATCACATAGAAGATAATTCTGCAGAAACAATGTCCATTATGCACAAGAAACATTGTGCCAGACTAAAGATGAAAAAAACTAGTAACAACCGTCTTTTTGCTGATAGATCCAGTAACCCGACCACCATAGCGTTTGATTAAGGCCTCAGCTTCTTCTCTTTCCAAGCTAGAAGGACAAGACATCATAATGGCAAACTGAGGTCAATGCAATGGCAGAACTTTCTTATTGATGTCTAAATGAGTGTGAACGCCCTGAAAAATGAGGCACTCTACAAAGCAATCTTAAGTTCCAAACTGTAACATTATAGAGAGCAACCGAAGTTACACACGCAGTGTACATGAATAGGATTACGTAATACAGCTCAGAGAAGTAAAATGTACAAAAAAGATCAAGAGATGGAGTCCATACATGCAAGCATGACTGCATCCACATAGATGGTTCTCATCAAAAATAAACTGCCCAGTGAGATGAAAGGCATACCTGTCCAGCGTACCACTGATTACAAAGGTCAAACTAGTTAAACAGTCAGGCGCACCTTCAGGAATTTCCTGCCATAAAGAGATCTCTGGTCAGTGTGAACAAGACAAAGCAGGGCAAAGCAGTCAAGAAATTTCAATCGCAGCACCTTTTCTCCTTTATGTGGAGGATCTTTCCTTTCACCAAAGTTCATAAATCCACCATAACCTCCACCACCTCTGCCTCGTCCACCACTTGGCACGGCTGATGAACCTCTCCCTCCACGACCTCGTCCACCAGGTTTAACAGATTTACTCTCCTTATCAGCAGGCTCATCTTCATCACTTTCATCAACAACCATCCCTTTTCTGCTTCCTGGAGCTGTTATTCCACTTTTTCCACCACGCCCTCTTCCTGCTGCTTTTGAACGAGATTTTGTATCTATGACATCATCCTCATCACTTTCATCCACATCTGCAGACTTTCTTGCGATTCCTCTTCCAGAACCACTTTTTAATCTCTTGCTAGGAGTAGAAACCTTCTTTGGAATAGTCTCAATAAAGTCTTCATCATTATCATCATCCTCATTTTTGTGGACTTTCTTCCCTGGTGGAGGCTTTACATCACTGTGTATCTCCTTGCTAGCCGCTGGGGCCTTCCTTTTTGCTGAAAACTCCTCTATTTCCTTCGCATCTTTAGCTTTCTGCTTATCTGAAGCAAAATATTTGCTGGTTTTCCTTCTGCCAGCACTTTCTTGCCCTTCTTTTACCTAGACTCCACATACATATGAAAAAAAATTATCATTCCATTTTTCATGTCTATCAATTATAACAGGAAAGTAGTAAACATACTGATCAGAAACATCATTAGCCAACCTTACTCTTTTTTGTTGGTTTCTTCACCATAATATTACCATTAGACAAAACCCCTTTTTCTCAGTCTTCTGCTTTTTACTACTACAACAAACTAAATATATCCATCCAAATAATGTGATTAACCCTAAACTGAACTCACAAGAACTACAACACAAGGTAGAATTAAAACATACCGAATCGTCTGGATGTGAAGTAGCCATAGAGGGCTTCTCTGCTGTTTTGGGCTTAGCAGCATTGCCATTTCCAGTGCTGCTCTTATCATGTTGCTTCATGAACCACTTCCTTATGTCTGACTGCTATTGAAAATTACGTTATTTACACATAATTACTAAAAACCAAATAAGAGAAAATTAAAAAAAAATGAAAAATAAAACTTATCAAATTAATGAAAACTTCTTTCAAGAAGCCACCCTTAATTTCCAAAATGATCTCAAACATACACGCCACTTTAACATCTGACTGCTATTCAAATTCTCCAGAACATTTTTAGGCAGATAACAGAAAATAAAAACAACCCATAACAGAAAACAGGTATAATTTCAAGAAAAAGGCTTCTCCTTTCCCATAAAGTTACAAACTTTCACCACATTAATCAATGCCAGTGTACTACTATTCAGAAACTGTAAAGAAAATAGAAACCCTTCACTCACCATTGTCCTACTACTGCCTTCTTGCTCCAATATTCTTTCTTCTGAGAATCCCACCTGAAAATTTACCACCAAATAAAAAAATTAACAAGTATTTAGAATAACGAAAAAGAGTATCCAATAGGGTAGTAAAGCTTTTTACTATCAAAGAACAGAACCCACAAAAAATTATGCATGAAAGGGGAAAAAGGAGTCAAATTTTAGTGATGGTAGGATGATGCAGAAGAACCTCTTTTTTCGCAGAAAACGGGTCGACCTGATCCTATTATTTTAGCGGGTTCGGTTCAGTCACCTAGAAAGAGCAGGGGAGAAAGGTGCTTTTTTGGTTTTCCAGGGATTCCAGAGAGACCCGCCATTTCCATAAAAAGAAATGTTAATAAACAAACAGCTGGGGCCCGGTTCGACCCGATCCAAACCCATTACAGAGGGGCCCAGTAACGGAAGCGGCATTTGTTATGAAGAGAGATTTCGGAATCTATCAAATGGCTTCTCGATTCCCGGTTGAGCAAAAGGTAGTATAGTACTTACAGCATTATCGTACTACCAAACAAAACCTTAGACTTTTATTTTTTTCCTTTTATTGAGAGAGAATCAACAGTGGTTCCATATATTCGAGAATCAATAGTGGTTCTCATTTATCCGTTTGATGACTCGAACTTGTAATCTACCAATTATAGATGAAACATTTTTTATTAATTAAGCTATATTTCATTTGATTTCATGAAGATACGTTTTATTTGATAACTCGAACTCATGACATGTCGATCACAAATGAAACATTTTTCAGTAATTAAATTAGTTTTATTGTTGATAAATGATACCTTACACGTTTAAGTTTAAACAGGGCAAGCTGGAAAATCCAATTATAAAGCCATACACCAAATGTAATTATTTTTTAAGACTAATAGTACATGCTTTGAATTATACTGCCACTATTATACTCAAAAAATGGTTTAAAAAAAAAAGAGTTATACTACTAGTGTAATATTGTTTTTCCTTTTTTTGGTAATATAATATGTTTTGGTTTGAACTCCGTGCGGCGTGCGCTTGTTTGCATGTGTAGGACACTATTTATGGCTTTAATTTACATGTTAATCCTATAACCTTGAAAAAACACACAATAGCCACCTCCATATATTCCATAAAGGAAAAATATATTTTGAACAAATATAGGAATAACATTGTGATAATTGTCATTTAATTAATTCATGTGAGAGAAGATTCAAACACAATAACAGATTAAAAGCGAATCGTATCATAGCCATTGGACTAAAATTATGTGATAATGATATGATTTTTTTTCATGAAAGTACTTGACTTATTTCTAACCGTTGTTGATCACAATTATGTTAAGTTTGATTAATCTTTTCTTTTTTTTTTAGCTTAATGTTTGATTAGTCATGTTACTCATGTAAGTTGACCTTCAACTCAATTGCATTGTTAAGTCTCACCAAACCCAAAAAAAAAAAACATCTTTACATCTCTCTCAATTTCTTTATGATTACAAATTATTATTGCTTTGAGAAGAAAAGAAAAACATCATAATATTAACTTTTAACGAATTTTATCAAGGATGATGATATTAGGTGTTAGTGACTTTTCATTGTTAATATATTTGTTACGAAACAACATTTAGTATTATATTTTGTATAATGCTCTTTCTACACTGAGAAAATATTATCAAAATTGCACACTTTATCAAGATAATAATACAATAGAATTGTAATAATATATATAAAAATGTGAACATACCAGTGGAAGTACCAAAAAAAGGAAAACTAATTTTTTTTATGTTCTTTCATTGCTCGAGGGAGTTGTTAAATTTCTTTTTTGTTTTTTTTTTTGGCTGCCTTTATTCAATTGGGCACAACTTTGTGGTCCAAAAATGCAATTACTCAGTCAAGAATCTACAAATGTTTGCCTTATATTTTTTAAAACAGAATCCACTGAGGCTTTTGCCATTTGATGCCGTCTGCAGCTGCACCTGCCCAAGGTAGTCAAGTGCTGATTCTCCTCCTCTTGCCTGACTCTTCTTCCTGATTGCCATTCTGGCATCTGGATACTTCTCTAATACAAATTTGTCAAGAAGAGAAAAAAAAACTCAAATAATTCGCAGCTTCTTCAAGATGATATCAGTAGATGAAGCTCTTCAGATAGTCCTGAGCCGGTCTCAGAAGCTGCCACCTATAACAGTTCCCCTGAAGGATGCTCTTGGCAAAATCTTGGCTGAGGATATTCGTGCTCCGGACCCTCTTCCTCCGTACCCTGCCTCTGTTAAGGTTTGTTGTCTATATTGTCATTGACTAACATAGGAAATACTAAGTGGGATGCTGTTTAAATTTTTGGCTCTTGTTTGTGCTCTCAGATAATATTTTCTTGGTGGGGTAATATTGAAGTTGTGTTATTTGGATGTGGGATTCTTGTTGAATATGGAAATTTTGATGGACAAGTGAAAGTTTTAAAATTTTTTTATTATTCTTTTACCATGCTTCTTGTTATCATACTTAATTTGCCTAATTGATACATCTGCTGGTCGTTTGCGTATTTTGTTACTAAGGTCTTTCATCAAATTGGTCTCTTTTCACTGCTGGAACGATTATTTGGTTGATATGATGAATGTTAAATAGTTTTCAGCCTAGTTTTGAGAGGTCTCAGAAATAAGGAAACCAGTTTATCTTCTATCGCTTATGGAAAATGCAACTTTTAAGTGGCTTACTCATCTCTGCTGGTAGAATAAAGACATAAATTTCCTTCTCTGGAATGATGCTATTGAGTTCTTTGCTTCAGGAAACTTTATAGCAATATTTTGTAATTTCGCTTATGGCTTCATCATTCTTAGGAATGGCACATATGTTTGCAATCCGAGATGGGGGTTTACAATAAGAGAACTTCATTAACTACTTATCAGGGCAAGGATAAAATCAAAAGCATGAGCTCTTAGCTGTTTAGAGAAGACTGTGCTAAAGCATCTTAATATCATAATGTTTTTTGTCAGGATGGATATGCAGTAGTTGCCTTGGATGGTCCTGGTGAATATCCTGTAATTACTGAATCAAGAGCTGGAAATGATGGAGTTGGGGTCACTGTGACCTCTGGAACTGTTGCGTATGTGACAACAGGAGGCAAGTTCATTAAATTTGTATGTTCCTACTATTTAGCACTGTCTTTCTTCACCTTGGACTTTGTGCAAGTTCTTACTTTTAAAGGATGAACAATTAGTGTGTTTGGATAGTAGATTATTTGAGATAATTTTTGATGAAAAATACTGTTACACTTTTTTGATGTGATGTATGTGAGATAAAACAGTGGTTGAAAAATGTGTTGATGATACAAGCAAATAAAATTTGGCAAATAAACTCCAATCCAATAGTTGAGTAGTTCAAAAAACCGCAATGAATCAATTGAAACAGCATCTGTGGCTAAAAGACTAGGAGCATACCTTTCTCAGGCAAAGAGATGAACTTGAGAGATTGAGAACTATCTGGATTGACATTCATGTCCAGAATGTATGTTTCATATACTGAACTTTGGGATTTCAATTGATGCAGTTCTAGTTGTTTCCTCACTGTACTGTAAAAATAAAATACTTTCTGATTTGAACTTGAACTTTGTGAAAGGTTTGGCTTGTTATCAGCTTTAATTCATACCGCAGTCAAAAGCATAAACAACTTCACTAGTAGGGAAAGAGTTGGAGCAAACATTGACAAAAGCAAATTTCTTCTGGATGAGCTAACATAAGCTTTTCTATATTGATGAATTCTGAATAATTTGGGTTTCACGTCAGGGTTCAGGGGAATTCCTACCCTACTACCCAGACTTGTCCTAAAGTATGTTAGATTTAAAGCACCGGTAAAGTTGATAATTTAGGCATATTACTTCTTGGCCTTATTGTAAGTTTGCTATGATATGCAAATAGTTCCTCTGGGATGTTAACTTTTGCCCTCATTAATTCTGCAACAAGTTCTCTATTCTCTCTAGGTCCAATACCTGATGGTGCTGATGCTGTTGTGCAAGTAGAGGATACTCAATTACTAGAAAATGCTTCAGCTGAACCAAAGAGGGTGCGGATACTGAAGCAAATTAAGCCTGGAATTGATATTCGTCCAGTGGTATGTACTTATTCTGAGTTAGTTACTTGGTGATCAATGAATTAAAGAATTCTTTTGTGGAGATATTTTTTGTTACGTCAATTCACAGACATCTTTCCTTGTATTGGAATTTTCTGGCATCTGAAAAAACTAGATTGCCTCAGAAGGGTGATTACTATCGTTGAGTGGTAGCTTGTCTATTACAAATGCATGTCGGATCTAGCCAGTATTATTTGGAAATCAAAATTTGAATTTCATGTAAGATTCCATTTCCAGGGATTTGATATTGCAAAAGGTGATTTAGTGCTAAAATCTGGGGAGCATTTATATGCTGCAGAAATTGGCCTCCTTGCTACTGTGGGTGTAGTGATGGTGAAGGTATTTTCTTTTCTGACTTTAAACCTCTGGCTTATATGTTTCTAGTTTGCTTTAATCTACCTTTCTGAATCTGGCTCATATGTTTCTGCTAATTGCATGACTCTGACATTCCTGTTGTGCAGGTATATCCTGCACCAACAATTGCTGTGCTTTCTACTGGTGATGAACTTGTGGAGCCGACTGTTGCATGTTTAACTCATGGCCAGGTACTTGAAGCTTTTTCCTACAGTTGGATTCCCATTATCTTCTTCTGCTTCTTATTCTTCTTTACTTGCGGATTGTCAACTTATTCATCTTGTTTTCCTTGCCTTGACTTGCATGGCATTTCAAGTTCTTCCAACATGACTCTTTAATATCATCATAGTAGAATGATACAGGTGCAACTATGGTTGTAGATAGTCTAAGTTTGACGAGAATAGAACCCCGAAATCTATATGAGACTGTATAATTTAGGAGTTAATCAAAGCAAAATCAAGACTGATTGGAATAACTCCTAGCCAAAAGTTCATCTGATTATTAAAGTCCAAAAGTTGGAATAGAACTGCATTCTTAAATATAAGTTGCTGGCGAGCAAGCACCAAACTAAAAGGAAATGAAGTGACAGCAATTCAAAAACGAATAATGAATTAAGTCCTCAATTGTAAGGTTCTTTAGGTTGTTACTGGCACTTGTGCTCTATCATGGCAGTGGGGTTCTTCTTGCCTTTACACCGTCAAGTTTTGTTTTGACGGAACTGGTTGAATCTACGACATTGTTTGGTTTGAGTATTTAAACTGCTTGTCAATTCTAGAAAATCAACTTAAATGCGTTGTGGTTGCCATGGGGTGATGGCATTTAATGTGTCCAATTGCCTATGCTAATTTGACTTCTGTTTGTACACGCAATTCTTTCCCCAGCCCAACCTTCTCTCTCTCTCATGCGCGCTGTCTCTATGTATATGGTGTCTAAATGCACATATATTCATGCCTGTGATGCTGTCCATATCAGTTTGTCTCTCTAAAGGCATTTAGGTGGGCATGGAGACTCCAGTTAAATTTTGGATGTAGTTATCAAAATGAAATGTTTAATCCCTATTGTGCACTGTAAGATCACTTGCATGTTTGAGCTACTATATCTTATCTAAAACAGATGTCTCCTAAAGTAAGCATCTTTGTTAGTTTGTTAGGTTCTCAGAAGATGCTTATATTCTTTCTGCAGATTCGGGACTCCAACCGCGCCATGGCTATTGCTGCTGCATCACAGCAACAGTGCAAAGTAATTGACCTCGGTATAGCTTGTGATGATAAAGCAGAAATTGAAAGCGCCTTGGAAAGTGCAGTTTCTGCTGGAGCTGACTTAATTATAACTTCAGGAGGTGTTTCCGTGGGAGATAGGGACTATGTTAAGCCTTTACTTCAAAAGATAGGAAAGATACATTTTGATAAGGTAATGATGGAGATCTTTCTCATCCTATTCTCTTCCGTCAACTTCTGCATAGGCATTCTTTATTCGTTGTGCTTCTAAGAGAGTTGCACTAGTGGGTACTAATTTCTCATTCAGGTTTGCATGAAACCAGGAAAACCTCTCACTTTTGCTGAGATAGTCCATGGACCAACTGATGACATAAGATCCAATAAGGTCCTTGCTTTTGGGTTGCCTGGAAATCCAGTGAGTGCTCTAGTCTGTTTCAATCTTTTTGTGATCCCTGCCATTCGGTGCCTTTCTGGATGGACAAATCCTCACCTGCCAAGGTTGCTCAAAGTTGTAATTAATTTTGTTCTAATTTCCTTCTGTTTTGCTTTTCTATTCTTTATCTTATAGTTAACAATATATTGATTTTCTATTGTTTCATTTCCTAGTTTTTCTTAATTGAGGCCAGTATCTCGATTGTAATGTATGAGTTCCTGCTTTTTTGCCAGAGTACATGCTCGTCTTAAGCAGTCAATAAAGACGGATCCAGTACGTCCAGAGTTTCATCGTGCTGTTATTAGTTGGGAGTCGGATAATGCAAATGGCTCTCCAGGGTAAGCTGAAAAGGCTCCTATTAGCTGGAAATATATGTTGAAAGTGAATAATTCTAATCCATTCAATATGCAAGCATGATCATCTTACCCCAGTCACAACAATGAGCTTTTTCTCTTTTGCACGAGTTTCAGATTTGCTGCTGAGAGCACTGGTCACCAAATGAGTAGTCGACTATTGAGTATGAAGTCAGCAAATGCTTTACTGGAACTACCTGCATCTGGCAAATTGATTCCTGTTGGCACTTTTGTGTCAGCAATTGTAATTTCCGACATCCTGGGTGTTTCGGGGAGTCAGAGCTCTCAATCCATGGAGATTAAAGGTGGTGCAAAAGGAAGTAAATCAGAAAAAGTAGCTGTTGCTGAATCATCTGAAGATCCTGAGATTAGAGTGGCTATCCTTACTGTCAGTGACACTGTTGCATCAGGGAAGGGTCCTGATAGGAGGTACTCGTACTGGAGCTTCACAATTTTGCATTAAGTACTGTGTGTCTGTGGGTATATAAAAAAAATTTCTCTGAAAGTGGGAAGGGAGATAATGTGAAATAAGCATAATTAAAAATAAAAGATATTCACACACATCATTCAGAGAGAGAGAGAGAGAGAGGAGGAATAAACGACTCAAGAATTGTGGGTTTTTTTTTTTTCCTTTGCTTTTCTTTCTAAGCGACTTTATTGTATTTTTTGGGTTATGATTATTTTGTTAGCCTCTTTTGATTTTAGTATGGTTGCTGAAGTATCCATCTTTGACTTTTTATTTCCTTCTGTCATTAAGGCAGTCCATGTTCAACTTAAGTCTAGTAGGGGATTGTCTTTCTCAGCCACACTGTTAGAGTGTAGGTCTTGCATGTAGGCTGGGTAGTTTTTTTATTCCTAATTACTTCATCACATATGCAAGATGCTGATATCTATAGTGCTTTATGGACTTGTCGTAGTAAGAAAATATATTGTGGGGAATCTTTATTCATGGAGATAATGACTTTTCTTTAAGTATATCAGTTTCTTATGCATTCAAACTCTTTCTCTACCCTTGTTTACCATCAAATAATATTTCAAAGCTGCAACATATTTACTTCCTTCTAAGTTGTGTCTTGGCTGTGGGCTTTTTTGGGTTTTTTTTTTTTTGGGAGGGGGAAGGGGGGGGGGGAGGGACAATCTGAATCACATTGAATAGGTAGCTCAATCTGATAATTCATGCACTTTGAGTCATGGCTTTCCAACTTGAAATGTGTGGAGAGCACACAAAATATTGTCTCACAAAATATGTCTCAAATTTTCTGTATGCAGTCTTCGTGATCAATATCTTTTTGCTTTATGACTTTGTATTCATTGAGCTAACATTCTCACATATTTGCACTAACTTCAGAATTTCTTTATTTTGCTAACTAAAGGACCGAAATATTTTCTTGAAATCGTCAAATGACCTCCAAAAGTTAAATATTGACTATCAGAAGAAGCATCATGATACACCTTTTTGGATCATCATTCCTGAAAGGTCACTTTGATGATGCTAGAGAAAGAGAGCAAAGTTGATATTACTCCAATTCAAAGTGAAACATGGAAGTACTAACTTCTTTGCTACAAGTATAGCAACTTGTGTTTTGTGTCAGAACTCAGATCCGTCTTGCTTACTTCTCCTTCCCTGCACCCCTAGTTTTGATCCAGAGAAAAAGCGGTGCTGTGGAGAAGATTTGGGTAATCGTGATGAAGTTGCTTCATGGCTGAAAAATTCCAATTCAGATTTACTTAGGTGGGGCTGATGCTATAAATCAAGGGAACTTGTGGAATCGATGTATCTCAATAACCAAATGTGCAATAGCTGAACATTTTCTCTTAATGACTACTGCTATATTTGCAGTGGAATAACAGACTAAACAAAAAGGTCCCCGATCTGAAATTGTAACAAAAACCACAAATTTGTCACTCAGTGTTTTACATTGATGAAGAAAAAAATCAGCATGATGTGGTGTGGACGCTAATTTCTCTGGTAAAACAGGCCTCCCTGGACTTGAGCTGCATATATTTTTGCTCTCTGTGTCTCTATCTCTATGTCTGTCTGTCTGTCTATTTGTCTCTCTCTCTCTCTCTCTCTCTCTCTCTCTCTCTGTCTTTCTTCATTTTGTCTTGATCTTTAGGAATTATTTGACTTGCATTCTGACCCCATTGTCCTCATGTTTGTTCTCATGTTGATTCTGTCTGTTGGCTACCTTAAGAAATCTTATTTCTGTATGCTGTATATTTTGACAAATCTTTGGGAATTATTTGACTTGCATTCTAGCTCCATTGAAATGTGAATTGCTTCTGTCTGTTTTTTTGTTTTGGAAAAACTGAAAGTTGGATTTTGGTTGGCATCTTTACTAAAGATCCTTTCTTATTTAGTGTGGTTGACATAAATATCATGAGACAGAGGTAATGTATTTTTTTTACTGAAATTACTGCATTTGCTAAGCAGAAGCATAGCCTACTCAGCTTGGGAGCTGCTGTTCACCTACGTCTTGTTTTGGACTATGCACTTTCTGTTAATACTTCCTTTCAAATTCAGAAGTCAAATTGTTGTATAATTATGTGATGAATTCACCTTACATTTACTTAAATCCATTCCCCTTTCCTTTTTTGTTCTGCTGTTGAATATTTTACAAAAATTTTACATAATTCTGCAGTGGTCCACGGGCTATTTCTGTTGTCAATTCGGCATCAGAAAAATTAGGACGAGCCAGAGTAGCTGCAACTGCTGTTGTTCGAGATGATGTCTTGAAGATCAAGGATATTTTGCTGACTTGGAGTGATGTTGAGAAGATGGATCTCATTCTGACTCTTGGTAAGTGGATGAGTAAACAGTTCATAGTAGGGAACTGTTTACCTCTCAATTTTGTGATCCTTTATGTTGTCATTATATGCATATGAAATCTAATTTACTTTTACTCGACTGGTTATAATGCAATGTGGATAAATTGGCCATATTCTTCCTCATTTTTTCCCCTAAGTCGGTTGTCAGTCGTGTAACCTTTAGATGTCCACTTCTTAAGTAACAGAATTACTAGCATCTTTGTACACTTATAAAGTTGTTAGAGTAATGATTATCGTTTCGTACTTTAGAGTTGTTAATTAACAGGGTGATCCTGCCATGTTTTTCACACTTTTTAAATTGCATATTTGAATTTCACTCGTACCTTGGCATTTGATTCGATTTGTGAAGTATATTTGTTTTGTTGCCAACACCCAACCCCCCCAAAAAAAAAAAAAAAAAAAACTCTGTCTCTCCCTGAATTTCCTGTAATGACACATCTACGGCAGGTGGTACTGGTTTCACTCCAAGAGATGTCACTCCTGAAGCCACAAAGGCCGTGATCGAGAAAGAAACACCTGGTCTTCTGTATGTCATGATGCAAGAGAGTCTGAAGGTACGAATTGCTTTGTATCTTAATCTTCTGGACTTGTTAATTTTCTAAGCATCTAGTATGTTGAATAGTTGAAGAGGTAAAACATCTAACATGGTGCTTAGAATATCAGAATTGGACTGATTCTAATTTTTGTGCTTGCCATGAAATACCACCATGCAATCTCACCTAGCCATGTCTTTTCTATGTACTGAGTTATCTGTTGAAAATTTGTTTTGACTAATTATGTCTTAGAATATGAAAATTGGATTCATCTTTTTAGAGTGGATTGTAAATTTATCTTTCTTCTCATGCTTGGAGAAGTCTTTTCTTGCTAGATCTGCTTTTGTTAGTTGGTCATCATATTCTGAGAATGAGTGCTATGATGCTGCTGAAAGGTTACTGTCTTACTGATCTCATTATTGTGCAATTTAACTGTAAGCAGGTGACACCCTTTGCAATGCTTTCACGCGCTGCAGCTGGGATTAGAGGAACAACTTTGGTAAGCTGAAATCTGTTTATGTTTGAACTGTGAGATTCGTAAGCAGATTGTCTCCTTGTTTATGAGCATTAGCTAAACAACACAAACATATGTAGCCTTTCACGATAGGATCCATGAATTCTGAACCACATATACACATGCGCGCTCTCCCTCTCCCTCCCTCCCTCGCTCCCTCTCCAAAACAGGATATTAAACTCTATTAACTTTGTATTGATGAGATAACTGAAAACCTCACTGCTTGGAGGAGCTATATGGCCACAAAGAAATCCACTGCTGCATTAATACAAATTCCAAGTTAATGATTGAATTTTAAGTACGTCGAGTAAATGAGCATACCGGGAGTGGATTTCTTCAAAGAGCAAATTTTTTGGAGATGACCTATGGAAATCCTCCCAGGATTAGAATTTTTTTCTAATTTATTGAAAAGGTTTCATGGGCAATAGAATGTCTATATCCTGTATATCTTGATTAAAGAAGCGGATACACTTATTTTGTATTCAATCAAGCAGGGAAAAAAGATATCTACTTGGCTGTTTCATATAACTAAACTCCAGCAAACTTTCCCAACTCATAAGGAGATAGAGAATCTTAAGACTCAAAACAAGATAGTACTGATTGACTATGAATAGCTGTTCTGGACTAGGATGCTATAACATATGTTTCACAGTGTTAGCATCCTCTTTGGCTTCTGGGAATGTTACTTCTACATTTTGTTAATCTTCGGCTTGTACTTGGGAGGATTTTTTGGAGACTAACCTATTCTCATCTCATTCTACTATGTGTTGTAGATCATTAACATGCCCGGTAACCCAAATGCAGTGGCTGAATGCATGGAGGCTTTGTTGCCTGCCCTGAAGCATGCATTAAAGCAGATAAGGGGGGATAAGAGAGAGAAGCATCCTCGCCATGTTCCCCATGCAGAAGCGGCTCCATCAGATACATGGGAACGTAGTTTTAAGTCAGCTTCAAGCAATGTTCAGCATTCTGGTTGTTCTTGTTCTGACTAGTCAATACACCATGGCAGCTCAAGTTTCTTGTTTAAAATGCTTGTTTTTATAGATATCCATCTTTGTTGAATGGATAGACAAAGGCTGAGGTAGCCAAAAGGGCAAAAATTCATTAAAAAGGAGGAACAATGAGAATCTTGTTTGGCTTAGAATTATTAAGTTGCTGGTCTTTCTTGTCTTTTTTTTTTTTTTTGTAAGTTATTGAATTGTTCCTACCCTTTTGCTTGTGATGAGGCATAACAAAGAAGCATATTGACGTTGAGGTTAGAAACAATCTCTGATGTCTGGATTTGTGATATCAAAATTACGGGTGTATGCTCCTGGTAGTAGGGTTAGTATTAAAAACAATTGTCAATTTTATGTTTTGGTAAGTTTCAAAGTACCTATGTAAATAGGAAATAATTTCTTAAAATGTCTATGAATTATCAACAAATCATGCTCCTATGCCTAGTAATAGGGCTAGTACGTATCCATTAGCACTTGACAATCTTACTAAAGTGCATATTGGAGAAGCATATGTTCCAGGACTGCTAAAGCTGTTTCATTTGTGAGAGGGAAAAAAGAAATGATTCTTGCTAAAGCAAACTAAGCAAAGCAGAACTCTTGAGGAATTTTCACTCCATCTTGGTTAACTATTTTCTGACTGGGAGTTGATTGTCAACAATTGTTTGGAGTGTAATTACAATTTACACATGGTTCATGATTGGGATCAACCATTTGAAGATTGTCTGATAAACTTGAAATTTAGCAATTCATTGAGTCCAATTCTGAGAACAAACCCTTGAATATATTACCATATGTAAAGTCTTTTCATGTAAAAAAAAATTTGTCATCTTTTTTATTTTTCCCTTTTCTAGCCCTATATAAACCTTTTCTTTCCTTTTTTTTTTTTTAAATCAATCTCCACTCTGGGACATTAACTACTTATGGTTAGTCAATTAGGACGCCTACTTAAAAAAAAAAAAAAAATTAGGATGCCTGCCTATCATTACTTATTTAGTAAACAAATACACATTAGCTATAAAAATCTATAATCTTACCTAAAAACTTATATTTTTACTTTTATTTTTTGCCAAAAATTGTGAATTTTTAATTTTTCATGGATTAGTCTTTATACATATTTTACTTTTTTTAATACATAATTTACTTAACCCGTCAAAAACTATAAAAGCCCAAAACGTCTGAGAAATTGGTTTTCCCTGGGAGAATATTCAGTCCCACCAAAACCCAGGCCAGAGTTCCTGCAAACGGCATCTACCCAGCCGTCTCCTTCCTTTGCTACTAGTCTCCTTCCTTTCCTGCTGCAGCTGGGTCTCTGATCCCGGCAGGGGTTGGCAGAAAGCCACGAAAACCTCTGGCGGCGAGTTTCCTTGTCTTCAGTCTTACCACTTCTGAGCCACTACTTCTGAAGAAGGTTAAGCCTCAACAGCAATTCTATATTTCCTGTTTCTTTACCTTTCCCAATTTTCATCTTCTCTGTCTGATCTAATTCTAGGAAGTTGTTCTTTCTTTGTAATTATATGGGATTCTTGGTATCAAATGCTTTTAGTTTGACTTGTATTGATTTTTTATCCACTGTTTATGAGTATCCTGGGGAAAAGTAAGGTGGGATTTATTTCTTTAATATAATAGGATTTTTCTTTTTCCTTTTCGCTTATTTTACTTGATTTAGACGATATTTATTTGATAGAAGGGGTGTAGAATCTCCCATCTATCCAAAGAGTTGGATGACGTAAGGGGGGTTGCTTTGCAGCTTTGACATTTTCTGTTGTTTTTTGATTTCTTTTGTAGATAATTTTTGGCCCCTTCAGCAGAAATATGAAGGAAAGAAAAAATCTGGGAGATTCTATGTAGAAAATGAAATGATAAATGGACATATTTTATGTTTGACTCTGACGGGGTTAAATATAAAAGACAGTTCTTTGCAGGTTAAGTAGCTCTGCTCAGGTTCAGAATTATGTTTTTTCCGTTTATCATTTTGTATTTGTAGGAGGCTATAGTTTGAAGAATGAATAGGAAGGTTACCTGTATTGGTAGAGTTAATATTTTTCCTGTGCGCAAATATATGAAACTTAAAGCTAAGGAATTCTTGATCTTTGTCTGTAACAGGCTTTGGTGAATGCCTTTTTTGGCCTGGGACTATTAGCTGGAGTTACAAGCTGTATAAGGTTCTTTTAGAACAATTATTCAGTCCAATCATGGCTGCGTCTGCGAAATCTTTAAGCCTTGAAAAGCCTAAACCAGCTGCTGAAGACTGGACGGTAGTCTTACCTCGTCGGGGGAAACAGAGGAGGCAATTTCGCAATACCATTGATTCTGAACTACAGAAACCTGGGCAATCCTGGTCTCCTATAGATCATCAAAGTGATCCTGAGAGTGAATCAAAATTAATGCAGAAGATGCTGAGTTATATCCAAAAACTTGAGAGCTCCCAGTTTTATCAAGCCTTCATAGATCAAATCCAAAGCCTTGAAATGTCTGATCATTTTAGCAGGGTTTTGGGGCCAGAAGAGAAAATGCAGATGGTAATATATGGTATTGGCAGCATTGAGTCATATGAACCACCTCGATTACAGCTTAGCTTGGCAATATTGTTGAAAAGGAAATTCACATGGATAGGGGATTTAGAGGTGTTTGATCCGGTTATTTCTTTAACAGAATCAAAGGTTTTGTCAGCTTTAGGATGTTCTGTGCTATCTTTTAATGAACAGGGACGGCGACAAGCTTTAAAACCGACACTATTCTTCATGCCACACTGTGAGGCAGGATTGTATGACAATCTCCTGCAGGCGAATTGGGAAGTCAATATGTTGAATCAGATTGTATTGTTTGGGAATAGCTTTGATGCGTATGAACAATTCTTGTCAGTCCGCAAGGATCCAATTCGTGGGGAAACACAAAGGCATATCTTGGCCATCAGGAGGTTCACTAAAGAGTTTGCAATTGATGCAACAGCAGATGATTATTTTCGGGCTTTCCATACTTCGAGCTGGCATTTTTTTCACATCGGTCATGATGAAAACTTGCAAAATTGTTAAACTATGACAACTTCACGCTGATTACTTTGGAGTTGCTTGATAGTTTTGACCAGTTATCTATTGTTGTTACACATTGTGGATAGCATTGGTCCTCTGCAATATATTGCTTTTTGGGTATGCTGGTACTTGCTCGTATTTTTAATTTGTATACTAAGATCAATTGTTCATATTTCAGGTTTCATATTTGGTGGCCAATTGACAAGATTTTGAAAACTTTCGTTGTAAAAAACATGCGAAGATCATGATTGTGAATGATACTCACAAATTGACTCAATATTCATAACACGGTTCTGGAAATCAGAGAGAAGGAACTAAGATGGGTTAAAAATAGCAAAGAGAAGGAACTTCTTGCTGCAGAAGCAGAAAAAGGATTATTACAGTGGATTACATTTTTCAGAATATAATCCACATGCTATATCAGTATTTCACTATTTTCTCTTTTATTATGCTCTTACTCACAATGAATTACACTCCACAGAATATAATAGCATGGGTCCACAAGCATATCAAATATTTATTTTAATAATGCACAACTCATATCCCGTAAATAAATAAATTTATTATTTTAAAATTGAATATTTTTAAAAATGAATATTGACTTTCATTAGAATTTTTTAATTTTTAGATTTTGTATTTGCTAAAAGATAATATTATTAACTTATGACTTTTAATAAATATATTTTTTGTCTCTGAAAAATAATACATTGATGTTTTCTAAAAAATAGTTACGCGATTGTTAAACAAGTACGTGACACCTCAAATGTGAAATATTATAATAATCCATTATTAATTAATAATACTCTATCTAGTAAATTTAACTCCATGACATAATACTAAAATTCAATAAAATACAAATAATAATATAATGAATACTAATTTTCATTGTTATTGCCTCCGAAGCGTTTCCAAATATGCTCAACCAAGTCCGACCGAAGTTGATGATATACTTACGTAGTTACGCATTCCTTTGAAGGTAAAGTTAAAAATGTTCCACTAAATCTTGAGTCATAGGGATCGTTGGATCATCATTATCTTCATCCCAATTTCTTATTGTATCTCTCTCATCCTCGACAATCATATTATGCAATATAATGCATGTACATTATATCTTTCAATTTTGCTCTATGCCAAAATCGAGCCAGATCACGTACAATAGCTCAACGAGATTGGAACACTCCGAAAGCTCGCTCGACTCTTTTCTTGTGGCCTCCCGTATTGGCTTAAACTTGATACTCTTTGAATCTCTAGGAGATGTGAAACTTTTAACAAACGTTGCCCATTCTGAATATATGCCATCTGCTAGATAATATCATTTGCTGTACTATGTGCTATTTACCATAAATTGAACATTAAGAGCATATCCTTGCAACATGTCGTTAAATAATGGAGATTGACTGAGTACATTAATGTTGTTGTTAGATCCCGCAACGCCGAAAAATACATGCTATATCCATAAGTCTCCTGATGCAACTGCTTCTAGTATTTTTGCGGGAGATCCTTGATCACCTCGAGTAAATTGACCTTTCCATGTCACAGGGCAATTCCTCCATTGCCAATGCATGCAGTCAATACTGCCAAGCATGCCAGGGAAATCATGGCACTCGGAATGTAATTGAAGTAAACATTCATTGTTATTAGCATTAGGTCTTCTCAAGTATTGTGCCCCATAAGTATAATCATAGATCGGCAAATTGTGACAAACATTCGATTGCAGTGGATTCACCCATCCTTATCTACTTATCCTACTGATCCGTCAGTGCTCCATATGCTAACTATCAGATAGCTGCTGTAGTTTTTTGAAGTGGAGAAAATCCCTTTTTACTGACTGCAACAACGCTCATTTGAAAAAGTACTGAATGATTTGTAATCGACTCCACAATTCGAAGTAATTCCCTTCTCATTTGAAATGGCCGGCGGAATATATGTGAAGGATACACTAGGTTGTCAGTAAAACAGTCACTAAAAAGTTGAACATATCCGAGACCACGCTCTCGATTGTAATATCTTCGGCTGTGTGAACAGATGTTACGACTTGAAGATGTGTGTTGTGTTTGCCACTACTCCAACAACATCATAATTTGATCATTAGTGTTGTCCATCATTTCATTAGCTAAAATTTTTTTAATTTCTTCTATAAGAGATGGATCAGAATACTGAGCCATTTTTGAGTGTATTGAATATTTGGTGGCAATGTATAGAGTCTTGCTAAGACATATACAGTGCTAGTGTTATAACGGTTAATTTTCCAATAGCTATTTTTCCAACGACTCATTTTTCTAACGGCTAGTTTTCTAATGACTAATTTTTTAATGGCTAGTTTTCTAACGGCTATTTTTATAACACCTAGTTTTCATAATAAAATTAAAAAAGTGAACTTTAAAATTTTATTTCAACATAACATGATGACATGAAATTATAAGTAATATTTCAAGTAAATTATTAAATGCTCAAATGTAAAATTAAAAATTACATATATCAAAATAAAACTAAATTAAACTAAGAAATATTATATTTGGCTTTTAAGATGGAGCACATGTGCTCATGAATTCGCAACTACTGCTCGGTTATGCCCGTAGTATCTTTGAGTAAGATTTCGTAATCACTTTGAAAAGTATAACTTTCTAACTAATTCGCTAAGTTTTCCATAGCCTGTAATTTTTCTTCTTTTGTTGCTTTAACATGTTCCGGATTTGATCAAATTTGCTACTAAATTTTGTCATTCACATTTGATTTTGCCTTTCTCTTTCCCTTCTTTGAAGCATTTTGATCGGGCAAGTGAACTTCACTTACTTCACTATCATCGATGTTGAAACTTGAATCTGCATCGGATGAAGAAGTGTATGCCCTGTTTTCATTAGTCCTTTTTTTTTTTGGAAGAACGCTGCATAGGAGAATTTACCTTCCACTTCAAATCATTTTTCAATAGCACCTACACATTTTTTTTTTCGAAACGATAATAGTTTTTATTGAAAACTTCTTAAACTTTACAAATTGTGGATCAAAGGATCCTCATTTGCTATACTAGTGCATCTCAACACTGAGTAAAGGGTAGAACCTCTCCTCATCACATAAGATTCTTAGCGCATAAATGCTAAGATTGTAGCTTAAATCCTTAACCTTGGTATTATCTAAACAAAATGAGAACATTTGAAACACATTAGCTAGTTGTTTTACATCTTCAATCAGCCGAGCAATTCTAATATTTGTTGAAACCTTTGCTTGGATCACTACAGCTAATTCCTTCCTTCTGACTTCCACTTTAACTCTCATCCAACCTTGTTCAATTGCTTTGCTCAGAGCTAGTCTAACTGCCTGTACTTCAACTTGAATTCTTGATTCTGAGCTTTGTTTTGTAATGGCCCATTCTGCCTAAACTTGATCACCCCAAGTGGCAACAACTCCAACTCCAACTCCAACTTGGTTGGAATTTGTTTGTCGAGCTACTGCTACCTTTAACACAATGCAGTTTTCATCCCTACCCCCCATTCTCTGTATTTCTTCAGCTTGATGTGTTTCTTCTGTACTCTTGATTGAACTATCTCTCAGAACACCATCATACTCCTTCCATTCTCTACATGCTTTGTCAACGACTTTCAGCTCCTTTGTAATCTTCCCTTCAAATTCTCTTTTGTTCCTGTCTTTCCAAATTTGCCACAAAATATTTACTGTTAAAGCTATGTAGTCTCTGCCCTCTTTCCTACTCTTTGCATGAATGACTTCTGCCCACCAGTTCTTAAAACATGCAGTATGATCTTGTAACCCCTCCCAATGGATTGGTGCTAATTTCAAGATTATCTATGCTTTACTGCATTGAAACAATATATGCTCTACAGTCTCAATCCCTTCTCCACACTCACAGTATACTAGACTGCCTTTTTGAGTTCTCTTGAAGATATTCTCCTTGCCTAGTAGTGTGTTAGTGATACATCTCCAAATGAACATCTTTAGCTTGTGCTTTATATCCATCTTCCAAAGTTCTCTCCATAACTGAGTACTGGAACTCCCCACACTTGGTTCTCCTGATTGGTCTGGATTTTTTCTAGCTTTTCTTGATTCCTACATCAAATTTTGATAATTGGATTGAACAGTGTATTGACCTTGTCGACTATGGATCCATATAAGCTTGTCTTCTCTTCCCGATACACTGACTGGCATTTTCAAAATCTTCCCTGCGTCTTCCTTGTTGAAATTACTGAGTACTGCTTCTCTATCCCACCTAAAGTTGAGAATCAAGTCCTCAACTCTCTGGTACTCACAGTTTGCTGGCTTCTCAGTTGTAGGCCTTCCCTGAGGTGATTCTAGAATCCACCTATCTTCCCATATGCTGGTACTTCTACCATTTCCTATCAGCTTCCAAGTTCCTTTCTCCACTTCCTTTCTTATTGTCATTATACTCTGCCAGATCCAGGATGAGTTTCTGTGCACCTTGCAATTAAAAATCAATTCCTTTGGAAAGTACTTGTCTTTCATTACTTTACTGACCAGCAAGTTTGGATTATTGATAATCCTCCACACCTGTTTGCCAAGCATTGCTTTGTTAAAACATTGTAAATCTTTAAATTCCAATCCCCCTCTTCTCTTTTCCTGTGTTAACTTTGTCCAAGAACACCAGTGCATCTTTTTCCTCCCTTCTTCTCCCCACCAGAAATTTGCCATCCATGCTGTGATCTCTTACAGAGTTTTAAAGGCAGTTTAAACATAGACATAACATAAGTTGGCAGAACCATTATAATAGCTTTTAACATGACTTCTTTTCCTGCTGAGCTCAGCTACTTGTTCTTCCAGTTTTGTAATCTGCTCTTTACCTTCTCTTTAATGAAACCAAAAACTTGGCTCTTATCCCTTATGATAATCATAGGTAATCCTAAATATTTTCCTTGTGAGGCGTGTTGGATTTCTCCCAGGATTTGACAGACTTATTTCCTATGACTTTGCTCTGTATTTTTACTGAAGAACATTGAGGACTTTTCCATATTCACTAGCTGACTTGTACCTTCCTCATATACCTTCAATATTTCCTTGAGTTTCTGAGCATTTTCCTTGTCTGCTCAACAGAATATTAGTGTATCATCCGCAAAGAAAATGTGTGTTATTTTTGGACCTTGTCTGCAAATTTTCAGGCCTGTTAACTCCTTCCTTTTTGCTGCCTTAGCCAATAAACTTGAGAAACCTTCCGAGCAGATTAGGAATAGATAGGGTGATAGTGGATCACCCTGTCTAATACCTCTAGAAGGGATGATATACTCCTTGCAATCCCCATTTATGTTGATTGAATAAGAAACTGTAGTTATACAACTCAATAGCACCTACAGATGTTCATGTAAAAAATGCTTGTTATTATTCTGATAAAATAGCTCACTTGCGTATTGCTTGATCTGGCCATCATTCCACTCGTTATGATGTTTGTTGGCCAATTTGTTATAGTATTGATTGAACTCATTAACCATTCGACTCAACCAATATCAATGTAATTTCACAGCTTTATATTTTCTTGGTGGTTTAGATTTCCGATGCTCATTGAAGTAGTCAGCGATTCATTTCCAAAAATTATCTTCATTCTGAAAGTTACCCACAATGTTGCAATTTGAAATTGTGTGAGTCAAGCACTTGCAAGCATCTTGTTCATCATCCACACTCCATGGAACACGTTTGCCATCAGGTTCTTCCACCACCTCATTAGTGAGATTTATATTTTCTACCCTACTTTATGTTGAATATGGCGGAAATTGAGAGTCGGAAATGGACTCCGTTGGTGTTGCATTTTCTTGATGGCAAGTGAAATCAAAATCCTTCCTTGTCTCCAACAATGCATTTGAGCCTCCACAACCCATAATAAAATTATAATTTCCAGATATATATTATGATTTCCCATAGACGGGTTAAAATAATTAGGTAGCAGATACATGGGAATTGAAAATGGAAAACCTAGAGAATTTTGAAAATTTGATGGATGATTGGAATTGGATACATTTAGGGGATATTTATAATTTTGCATATTTGTAGGAATACCAGGAAATGGAAAATTTGAATAATTTTGGAAATTTTAGTGGTTTTGATTTTATGGAGAAGATGAATTTTCTATATTTGGAGCACTAAATATATTTCTAAAACTATTAAAATTCTCACCCTTAATAAGAAAATATTGAAATTTTAGAAAATTGTATAAAGAAGCTTAAGAAAATAAATAATGGAGTAGGAGAAATAATGAAATAGGATAGTGAGAAATAAAAAAGGTGTGAAATATCTATAGGGAAAATTTTTCACGTTACAAAATGATCATTGGAAAGTAAATAATTTTGAACGTTACCCATTACAGTTGGAAAGCAAGTAATTTGACCGTTGAATAGCCACCAAAATTTTGGACCCACATTTTCAGCTTTTTAAGTGCATTAAACTGTTTCATGTAGAGGAAACGTGTAATGCTCATGAAACCGTTTCTAATGATCGGGCCTATAATGGAAGAGTATAATGTGCCTGGATTGAACTCCGTTGGAGTTGCTCTTAGTGTCTAAGATGCTGTGAAGAGAAATATTCAGTCTCATGTCTTGGATTGCTCATTGTCCAAGCGGGTGTGGACTGTGGAAAGCTTCACTGCTTGGGGTTCAGTTTCAATTTGGAGTAAAGAATCATTATTCCTGTGGAACAATGACTAGTTGAGACCAGAATTAGGTACTAGTTACCTTAAGAGTGTATTTAATTTCTCAAATTTGGTATGGCGTGCAATGATGGAAAGAAATCCACTAATTTAGAAACGGAAAGATATTGCTTCAGCAGTCTCGGGAAAACTGAACGTAGTTAACCATTCTGATAAGAATTTTGACGACGAACCCCTACCCCAGATAATTATCCTACTTGTTAGGTCCAAATCTCATCTGAAAGATAGGAACTTCTGGTCAGTTTTGACGTTGAATGGTGTTTGTATTTGTTCTACAACGGAAGCATGTAATGAATCATCATATCGAACCAAGATAGATGAATCATCATACTGAACCAAGATAGCAGAATCATCATCATCGATTCTAAACTGCCACCGTTTAAGGCTTTATAGGGTGAACCATTGAAGCACCGGCATCTTTAGAAGCTTTGGGAATTGCTCCTCAGCTCGATACTGGATTTAACTAGGTATGATGTCCTAGCCTCGTAGAGAAATAGAAATGCAGACATCTGTTGGACCAGAATCCATGGTTTGGTTAAGGGCCTGCAGGCCATTGCACAAGCCTGGATCCACTGTCATTTGCACTCAGCTGATTTTCATCCCAAAGTTGACAGAAAGATCAGGGCTAATATCTTATTTACAGATTTTAAAAGGGGTTCATAACCCTATAATGCAGTTCACTGATTGAATATTCTTTTCAATATAAAATGGCAAAAACAGAAATTATTTTTGAAATGTGATCTCCCATCATTACTATCTCTCTCACAAAATCCAAAACCATTTTGCAAACTTATGTTACAAGGTCAATTAATGGAAGAGCAGACGAATGGCTTGAGAACATCAGTAGGTAAGCTAGTGACATCTCATCACTGGGGATCTGGTCTCTTACAAATATCCAAGTTTGACGGCAGGAGAAGGAAGATGAACATGGTATTATGAGATAAAGATCCTCATTTTGGGCTCTAGTCCACTGGCACAACCAGTCATTTGGGAACATTATCAACATTTCTGTGGCTCCACCATCATTGGTCCACCAAAAGATTTAACATCATACAAATTGTAACAGGAGCCACAGGTTAAGCACACTCCATCTTCAAAGGCAGTCCAGCCACAGGTTGAGCAGACTTCTTCATCTTCGAGGTTAGTCCCTGAAAAGCAGAAAATATGTCAGCCTACCCTGAACTTTCTAAACCTTGATTAGTCATGACAGAATTGATAAGATATGTAGTCACGCCTAAGCCACGTCACAATCCCCAACCCAACCTACAGAAGGATGGAGCTGTAAAAACGCTTGTTATGCATGACTTTAACCAAGTTTGATATCATTTGTGTTCTACTATACAGCTAATATGCTCTACTCAACATCATTCAAATGTTCTAAAATATAGCAACTGTCCTCCAAAACATTCATTGTTTCTTGTTAAATTCAGTGGTTCAACAATAACTCTAAAAATTCCAATCAGAAATGTTTTCAAGAATTAACACCTGAAGGATATGCCTGTCGGTACAAGTCCTCCAAGTCACCAACTTCCCTGAATAAAGAGAGATTATCTATAAAATGAGCTCAACTCAAACATACAGGAAAAACAAAGGGAGACAGCTTTTTTTTTTTTTTTTTTGGTGGAAGGGGGGGGGGGGGGTTTAGACCGAGGGGAATAGGTCTTCCTTTTCCCCAAAAAAAAAAAAACAGAAGAAAGAAAACACATTCAGCTAAAATTTTCAGGGCAATGCATTACCAAATCAATGTATTTTACCAGTGAAATTTAAAGAATTTTTTAAACACAGATAAGGACCCTCTAATATGTTTATGTGCAGCATACGAGAATCATACTAGTGCCCAGTGCAATAATTTTCAGAGCAAAACATTACCAAATTAGTATAGTTTACTGAAAGTAATAACCAAATCATTGTAAAGCAGCAAACATACACTAGAATTTATACCATAGGACAAGTCAAAGCAGGGAAACAACGATAAAGATTTCTTACCAATATTTAATTAGACCATCCCATCCACATGTAGCTACTTTACTTTGCTCCAATGGATGCCATTCGCAGCCAATGCATACTCCTTCGTGACATTTAAGGGTCTTAAAAACCCTGCAACTCTTCCAATCCCAAAACCAACATCTGCCCTCACCATCTCCTGACATGACAAAACGTCCATCTGGTGAGAAGTTAACCTGACAAGCATATCCAGCTACAATATGCCCTGCAAATCTTTTCTTCTTATTAAGCTGAAACCTCTCCCTTGTACTGTAAATAAGAATCTGATTATCCAAACTCTGTGCAGCAAGCCAATTTGAATTCGGATGCAATGAAATGGATGGCATTGAATGCATATGCGGTTCGCTTATATACTTTATAACAACTGGAATCCCAAACTCCCAAACACGCAGTGACTTATCATCACTTGAAGTAACAAACCTCCTATTATTGTCCACAAAAGTGATTGTGTTCACTGCCCCTAAGTGCTGATCATATTCCTGAGTAATCTGCCCAGTATTCATATCCCACTGCACAATTTTCTTATCACTCATCCCAGCCAAAAGCACATTCTGCTTATCCTCATCTGGATTGAGCCTCACCACATACGGTATCTTCCCTGTGGAAAAGGTTGATATCACCTGCCCAGTTTCCGTATCCCAGTACTTTATATTCTTATCATAGCTGGCAGTCAAAAACTTGCTTCCATCATTACTAAACCATATATCCCTAACAGCCTTTGAGTGTCCCATGTAAGTCCTCATGCATTTCCCTGAATTATACACATCCCATATCTTCACCTTGGTATCCATCCCAGCAGACAGCAATAAATGGCCATGTTTTGGGAAAAACCTAATAGCAGCAACCCCTTTAGTATGCCCACTCCAAGTATGCACCAATCTTTTTGGTGTATAACAATGATCATTACTAGCTTTTGCATCCTTAGGAGGCGCAATCCAAGACCTTCCTTGATAATCCCTCTCCTCCTTCCCATGAAAAGTACTCTTATCAACGATACCAGCATTACTTTTTCCACCCTCATTCTCTCCTTCACCCTTCTTCTTTGCATACTCCTCAGCATACTTCTTCTGCTCCTCAGTCAACTCACCACCAACTCCTTCCCTCTTTCCAGCCCAAGGACTCTTACTATTCTTCCTAATCCAAACCTCGCTCGCTGGATTATCAACCTCGGAAAATTGATTCCCTCCACTTCCTCCCCATCAACTTCACCCAATTTCTCCAACTTCTCTTTCTTTTTGTCAATTTTCCTCCTCTTCTGCTCATTCTGCCGAATATTATACACCGAAACCGCGCCACTTTCCTGCAGCTTATCCACATCACCCACAAAATTATTCCCAGACGGGTCAGCCGCATACCCATATTTATAAAAGGTATTATACTGTTCATCAAACACAAAAGGCTCGATCGAAGCATCCTCAACAAACCCTAGTTTATGATTCCTAAGCCCTTGAGCAATTCCGTCTTTCGCATACGGATGGGCCGGACCGTAAATCGGTGCCCACAACTGATCATACGTAGGGTTGTATGAAACCATGTGCTGAGTAGGATCTAGAGGTCTGGATTGAGCTTTATTACCTGTTACGCTTAGGGCTAGCATTGTATCATCGACTGTTGGGGCGGAAGACTTCGACGGGAGCGAAAGTCGCACCGGCGAGGAGTCCGGGGAGGAATTGGTGGTGTCGTCCGCCTCCATGGTGGCAGTGGGAGGGTTTTGCGGAGGCGGATAATTGGCGTCGTCGATGTCGATCTCGTCGCCCTCTGCGTATGCTTGAAGAAGATCCATTGATGATCGGGAATTTGGACAATTAGGGTTTTGGATTTTGATATTTTGAGTTATGATATTGGAGACTTGAGAGGATTTGGGTTGGTTTTATTAGAGCGCCGGGTTTTATTCGATAAGGATTCGGATCCATTTATCCGCTATACTCCAATAGAGTCCGTGACGGTGATGGATTTCCAATATTTGTCAATAGGAAAAGAGAAATTGGTGAAAATTTTAAAAATCACAAATCTATCCAAATTTTTATAAATATTATATATATTTTTTGTATCATAAATACATTTGTTCTGATTACCTTTTTATCCTTTCAATTATATTTTTACTTTTCACATTCATTATATCACAAAAAATATGGTATTTATTCAACTAATATTCTATCTAGACACATACGTGAAAAATTTGAACCATCTAAGTTCTGTTTTAGATTTTAATATTTTAAGATTTGAGATTTATGAGGATTTTGGTTGGTTTTATTAAAGGGTCGGGTTTTTTTTTGTTAAAGATTCGAATGGCTACATACTATACTAGTTTACGGATGAATTTATCCATTATATTCCAATACAATCCTTGATGGATATCCAATAATTATCATGTGAAAAGAGAAATTGGTTAAAATTTTAATAATCAACATGATAAATCATTTGTTTTATATATCCAAATTTTTATAAATATTATATTTCTTGTATCATAAACATTTTTGTTCTAATTACTTTTTTTATCCTTTCAATCTTATTTATTTTTAATATACATTACATTACAAAAGATGATA
Organism: Gardenia jasminoides; assembly: GCA_013103745.1. Lineage (NCBI taxonomy): Eukaryota > Viridiplantae > Streptophyta > Magnoliopsida > Gentianales > Rubiaceae > Gardenia > Gardenia jasminoides. The sequence goes on from CM023099.1 coordinate 37,957,452, forward strand.
TAGTATTTATTTCAGATAATACCCTATCCAAACACTTATATGTGGAAAATTTTGGACCATCTAAACTCGGTTCGAAAATCCAAAAACTTGAAATTTATTTGTAACAAATGAAAAGGTATGCAAAAAAAATTTCTTTTGGAGGAAGAATATGCAAGTTTGATTTAATAAAAGCTCAATAGTTAAACTATATATATATATATATATATATAATTCATTAAAGACGAAGACATACGGTTAAAAAGTGAAAAATAAAAAAGATATTAATAATTGTCTGTTGGACCCGGCCTATTGGATATCTTGAACTCCCACCGAAGGTGGCTTGGATGGGGCATTTCTCCAGTACAAACTGGCTAGTCCAATGTCTCAATAATGGACTTGCTGGCCCAATCAGCACCAGCCATCAGGGAGTAGGGAATTATATAGGAAAGTGCTCAGGTATTCTAACTAATATTGGACACTAGAATTTGTAGAAATTATGTTCGACACCATGTAATTAGTCGTCTGCAAAATGGGGCAAAGAGAAGGAATTAAAGAAAAGCGAAAGCTAGTTAGAGGGGATGGTCTTACATGGCAATGCTATAAAATAGATTGATTGAAGTTTGAATCCCTACTAAAGAAGGATTTATTTTCATCAATTTATGTTATAGAATAAGTTTCATAAGTTGTGAAAGTGAATTAGTTTAATATGTACGTTATCGTTTTACCTTCTTATAATAAATTTAATGAATTAAGAAGGTGGATTAGTTTGATGTGCACATTAACCAACCCAAAATGCTACTTGATCATCAAGAAAAAATGATGGATTTCTATCTAGGAGTACAATTACAAATAACTAACTTTGTGAGAAACAATAAGGAGAAAGAAATCCTCATCAACAACTTTGATCTCCTCATGTTTCCAACTATTCCACTTCCACAATTTTTACCACCCTCTTGTTGCCAAGTAAGTAATCCTCGAAAGTGATAGTATTAAGTATCAAGAATCAGTTTGATTACTTGGTGAATTTCCAAGTAACCATGAATATGCTGGTACTTTTAACCCCTGAGCCAACACTAGATTCCAAGTACCAGCCAAAACTATCCAACAGTGCCCTTCACAAACCAGCTTTCTGTTTTGTCAACTGGCTGCAATTTTTCCTCATAAGATCGCAAGGATTAACAAACTAATGAGATGGGGATGAATGATAACTTTTATTAACTTCTATATTAACGTAAAGTAAGAACAGTTAGTGTTTTCAAATATAAAGGGGTTGAGTTATAATATCACAGCCTCATAGTCTATATGCATTTTAGAAACATAAAAATGTACATACATGGTAAATTTTGAATGAAAGAATGGAACAAAACTATCATTTATGTTCCCGAAACATTCAATTGGAAGAAGTGATCTTCGAACTGTTCTTGTATCAAGAACAATTCTAGGTGCTGGACAACAACATGACAGAACTAATATTTTAATGCCAAAATTTTTTTCCTACTGGTCCAATATAGGTTGCTTTTTATGTGTCTTTTCCATCTGTTTGAATCTGACCTATTTGAATATAGCTTTTATTCTTGAGCCCTATGGAACAAAGATCCCTTTAGCCTTGAAATGGGATCATGATTGTGTACAAGAATTTCCAGCTTAGGAAGTTAAAAGCAAGGAGAAGCCTGAGAGAGGAATAGAGAGAGTGTTCAGAACATCAAATATATTGGCGTCTTCTTCAAAAGTTACATCAACACTCTCGTAGGAGGATTCTTCAGAAATGAAGTAAAAAGATTCAAAATCCAATCCACAGATACACACACATATAGAGAGAGAGAGAGAGCGCTTAAAAAGGAGCTTAGAAAGAGCTTGAAAGTGTGAACTAGGGCCACCTCATCATTGAGAGAGGAGTAGGAAAGAAGACGGAGTTCGGGGAAATCTTTTTCTTCACTCTAATTGGTAAACTGCTACAAATGGCATCAAAACACTACCAATCCAAAGCTTCCCATCCTTCTCCTCCACTTCACTTGCTGCTTTGACAACTTTTCCTTGTCTGTCCTCCAATATCTGTAAAATCTTACCTTCTGGACTATACTTCACAATGACTGCATGAAGCCGGCCGCCAATTTGCAAAAGGAAGTGGATTTTTGTTGGAATTGGAAGCTTCAGCAAGAATTTCCGAACATTTGGGTACAATGCATTTAGATATGCATATATGGTGCGGCGACAATGGACTGCTACCCAAAATTCACCTTTCTCGTTTGTTCTGATGTTGTCAGGAAATCCAGGCAGTACAGCCATAACTTCTGAAGTCCCTGCTTTATCACCTTTTAACCAGTATTTGCGCAATCTGCATATATGAATTGAGAAGAATTCTTGCATTTGAGATGCAATAACACCATGAATATAGAAAGAAAAATCCTATTTTTGTACAATTACACCACACAAGTTGGTTTCATTTATGAATAATTATGATGACCGAGAAGCACCATTTTTTGTAACCATGTTCAATTGCTCAAAAGATGCATGGTGAAAGACTTAAAATGAAGCCATGAGTGTGTTTGGATAGTAGATTATTTAGGATAAATTTTGTGAAAAAAATACCATAGAACTTTTTTGATGTGATGTATGTGAGATAAAAAGGTGGTTGGAAATTGTGTCGATGATGCAAGCTAAAAAATTTTGGGCAAATAATATCAATCCATGTTTATGCTGCCAATTGCTGGAAAGAACTTCAACGCATGGAAAATTACAAGTAATAGCTGGTATAAATATATACCAAATTTGTCAAAGTCTCCAACACTAGAGTGTATAAAGTCCACTTAAGAGACATTTTGCAGCTACCAAGCAACAGTGAACTAATATTTTCTGTTTTTCTTAATCAAATCATGCGGGATCAAGTAATAACTCACCTGCCAATTGAACCCTCACAGAAGACAAAGAACGAACGATCCTTGCTCATGGACACACCATTAGGAAACTGAAGCCCCCTAACAAGAACTGTAGTTTCTTTAGTTTCTGGATTATACTTCAGAAGCCGCCCACTATCATCTCCAGAGAAAACCAACTGCATAAAGTTCCTGCAAAGAGGTGCCAACATAAGAATTAATCACAGAAAGGTTCTAATGCACAGTAAAAAGTGTTGCTGGAGGAAGAAAGAATACATGGACGTACAAAAGAATTTGCACAAATCAAGTAAAAGACTAGCGCTACTGATCACAATTAGGAAAACACCTTGATGCCCAAACTCATTGGGAAGCTAAGGATTTCTACCAAAGCATTTCCAAAATCCTAACAAGGTTTAAGAAAACAAAAATAATGGAGCAAGGAAACCTTCTAACAATGAAAGAAACTTCTAGACCAAAAAAGCTAGAAGGCCAGAAGTATTCCTTCTCCCTCCACCCATCCCTCCCTATCTCTCTCCCTCCCTCCCTCTTCCACTCTCTCTCTCTCTCTCTCTCTCTCTCTCACATACACACACATGCAGAGACACTGCCACACACTTTTGCATGTTCTCAAATCCCCATAAACAACAAAAACAAAGCATTGCAACTGTAATAAAAACTGACGTCACAAGAAGCACAAAATGATTTTGAATTTAGCCTGATTTCTTCGGGGCACATATGTCTTACATCTGCCCTCATGCAATTCATTTTAATTTGATTTCCATTATTTTACAATAGGATTTCATGTATCTGTTTGATATTCCAACTATACTGCCCATTTAAGACAACTGTAAAAATTTTATTAGTTTTATAGGCATCAAAGGGTAAAAGACATCCACTTTTAGCCCTCAAGAGAAGATAAGGTCATGATGTACCTCCGTTGATATTTAGTGCTGCTGTCAGTGAAATAAATGTTCCCTTCATCATCAATGTCCAGGTCATTAGTAAATCCAAGCGGCATTCCTTCAGCCTCAGTAGTTAGGGATGTTGCCAATCCACCTTCAGGCCCAACTTTCATCAATCCAAAGTACGCATCAGCAATGTACAGGTCACCTGTTTTTTTGTCAAACCGTAACCCCAAAGGCCTTCCACAAATGTGCTCATTCTTCAAGTAGCTTAAGGGTGACGGTTTAGGGTCACATAGGCCTGACCTGAAATTCAGATTGTGAGTTGAAAACAGTGACTAGATTCACGCTCTAATACGATACCAAATTATTAAGACATCAGCAAAACTTCTGAATATTTTTTCTTTTGTGTTTTGAGGAGTTGCTGATTATTATACAGGTACTTAAGAATTAAAAATTAATTCAAGCTATCCTTTTAACAAAGAGAAAATAACAAAGAACAACCTTTTAGCACTCACTAAAGAAAAAAGAAATATGACCATTTATCAGTATAAGTAAATAAGACACACATATCAACTGAAGACTCTATCAACCTAAGCAGTTTTTTTTTTTTTTTTGTGGGGTTGGGGAGGTGGTTTTGAAAAAAGAGGCTCTGAGGATGCTTAAAATGAATAGGCAAAGGAATTTCAATTTGGAAGCTGAAGACTATACCCTGGTTCAGAAAAGGACATAGTAAACAACATAGCCAGAGAATGTTTAAGACGAAATCTAGAGTTCTGCACTTCTTATTCCAGATAAAGTCAAGCACATAGGAGTTCAGATTGCACTCTCTCTCTATTTGTGTGCATGTATGTGTGTGCATTGCATGTGCGAGTGAAAGCGTATGTGTAGGCTAGTGTGGTTGAGCAGCGGGGTAACTATTACAATATATACAGATCCAAAAGAAGAAGACAAAGCATACTATTACCTGATTAAACCCGTCAAAAGGTTATTAAACAACACTTTGTTTGATAAGTGCGTAAATGTAATTGTTGATCAAAAGTTTCCTAAGCTTTGAAAGGAAAATTCATTTTTAATTTTCACATGTTGAGCAGGGCATGATTCCACTGTCTTGGAAGCCAAACAACCTAACATGCTTTAAATTGGAGGAAATTACGAGAAACAGATTACGCAATTGGAACAGATATTTCATACAAGCAAACAACTGTAAACCTAGTAATTGGCTTCCAATTCCATGTTCCTTCATCACTTTAACCCCCCCACAGCTTCTGCAGTAAAGATTGCATACACCAATGAGCAGCTAATCCAATAGCCAACTGAAAATTTTCAGCCACTAATGACCATTTTCTGCCTCATCCAAAGGCCCTCAGACACCAGAAGTCCACCTTTTCTCAACATCCAAACCCAGCTCTTGGATGGTAATGATTACAGAAATAATACAGACAATTCTAAACTAACTACGGTCAATCTCAAGCACAGCGACCACTTCTGTGACGTATGTCTTTTAAAGTTGCTGTTTTGGAGACAATATCAAGTTGCTCTTTATAGAATAAGTGGCTGGTTTATTTCTAATATAGGAAAAATATCAATTTGTTGATTCATTCAGTAAAACACCATGAAGTCAGAAGAGTGCATCCTTGTCTAAACTCTTGGTGATGCTAAAGCAGAAGCAGCCAGCTGACTGTCTTGTTGATAAGCCAAGTTTCATTCTCAAACCAGATGATTGCTTAGACTTTATAATTTAAGCAGCAAAAATAAAATGACTCCCATGTCTATTTAGTTTAAACTAAAGTTGCTGCTATAATTCAGCTTCTTCTAGTGAAGTGAGTAGACAAAGAAACAAATAAACTGTAGAATCTTCTACAAGATCAATGAAATCGTAATCAGAATCTGGAGTATATTTATTACAAAATTACGATCACAGGGGTATGACTTGGATGCACTATACACCACTCACGCTATATCACAATGATGTACCTCAGAAATCAGATATAGAGGGCTTTTACATAGAATAATTCAATGCAAGTTTCAAAGTACAAAGAACTATCCACAAAATGTAGGTTTACAAAGAAAATTTGCAAGAAAAATGAAATCTTTTTGGCAGATTGAGCTAAAAAATCTCTTTTACAGTGGTGACGCTGCCTTCTCTTTTGTCCTTTTGATAATTGAGGGTTATTGAGAAGATGGAGAAATGGAACATGAAGATATACAACTGCACAGGCTAAAATACGCTTGTATAAGTCAGTGATAGTCCATCCAGTTGAGTTATTTCTTGAACGAGTGTCAATAATTTCTATATCCAATAATCTCAGCTAAATGACAAGATATTTAGCAATTCTCTGCCCCTAAGTTCCTAATAACTAGTAGAGAGCTGTTCAACACACACACACACACACACACACACATATACATTCATCCTCAACAAAGTACAGAACAATCTTGCTCATACCTGTTTGCTTAAGTATAGTATTCTCATGCTAGTTCAGCCAACCTCGTGATCCCCAAAGTTGCCTAAGCGCATCATCAATGGTTGCATATAAACTTTCAGGTTAAGCAATAAGAAAAAAAAAAATTATTTGCATCATTAACAAAACTAGAAACAGGTAGACCGAGAAGTCAGCAAATGCCAAATTTAACTAGGCACTTTTAAGTACTAAACTGGACTCCTGACGCTTTAAGAAAATAAATTTTACACATGAAGTTTGAGATGAAGATTTTACTATATCCAAGAACCATTCTACTACTACGTGTTTATCTACTACAGAATTTTTTCTTGCGTTTCGCTTTTCCTGCAACAGAGTGTCTACAAAATTCTAACATCACTTCTCCTGGAGGTTCTACATATGTTGCAAAATTAGTAACTCAAAAAACAGAAATAGCGGCATCATCAACAAAATTTTCACAATAAAATTCAGCAAACGAAAGGAAGAAAACCCCTTTACTCCAAGCTCACCGATTAGCCGAGGTATATGCAAAATCAGTCCATTTTTCACCATCCCAGAACACAATCCTGCCATCAGCTATTCCAGTATAAGGTCCACGACCCTGAGGATCAAAGGCTATGCTCTCAGGACCCTGAATTTGGTTCAAGAACTTGATTTCAGACTTCTGGAGCAAATTTTGAGTATCTTTCTCAACTGGGATCTCAGACCATGCCGGCATTTCCACCTTATGCGCCACAAAATCAGGAAAATTATAGATTGCACTGTGCTTTAAAGGGTCCAACCCACAGTACACTGCCAACAGAAGAAAAATCCCGGCAAAGAATCCGACCGGAGACATTGCCCCCACCTAAAATTGCTGAATCCTTTCCTCACTTGAATGGTAGGGAGCTAATTAGTACAAAGCTGTGTGGACTTGTGGGATCATACAATAAATTCTTGCGTCTATCAATGAATGAAGGGATGGATGAGTAGGTTGGGGCTGCGTTTCTTGGTGCGTTTGCTACCTAATCGTTAACCAACGCTACAAAGGTAGGGCGTTGGGACTTGGTAGTTGGTACGTTGGGGCGTGAGCCGCCCAGCTGCCGGCCCTGCTGACTTGGGGTGTAAAAGGGGCTGATTTGGATTGATAGAATCAACAGATTTTGTCAGATTTGTTGGAATTTCCCAGATTTTGCTCATGTATGTAGCTAATAGTACGAGGAGAAATTTTAAATAGTTTGGACTTTGGAGTTTGGACTGCCACGAAGTGGAGGGTTATTACCACTTTACACCCCTCAACTGTACTTAAATTTCTAATTCTGTTCCAGAATTTTAATTGGGATATTTCAGTCTGTAAAATATACTTTTTTGTTTCACTTAAATCAAAACATCAACGGAAGTGAGACAGATTCTATACTTATGTGGAATAAATTTTATAATTTAAACACTAACATGGGATAGATTTCATATATTTTAAGAACCAAAATGGAAACAGTTTGTGTGCTTTAAGGACTAACATATTTTTTTTTTTGGAGTTTAAGAACCAATGTGAGGATTCAAATATAGTTGAAGAATGTGAAATGGAATTAACCTTGAATAGACGGACAATTACTTGAAAATTTTGGTTGAAGATTGACTCCGAGGCATTACAACAGTGGAGCTTCGAGAATAAAAGAATATGTGTGTTAGAAAATATGAATCACCAATAGTTTTGGGACAAGAAAATTGGACTGGTATTAATATATCTATACCTGTTTTTGGGTTTTAAGCAAGCATTTTTTTTTTTGGAGCATTTTTGAGCAAGCAGTTTTAGTTATTAGTTGTGTCTAAACAATGAAATAGTATATGATCTATTGAAGAGATTTAAAAAGGTAAATAATATACTACCTAAGACATTACCTCTACATTCAGATTTATTATTCTTGATATAGGTATCGTCTCTTCATTTTGTAATTATTGATAAAGAGATTTTTAGTAAGGTGTACAACATTAGTTAGTCAAGTCTTGTGAATAATAAGTTAAAATTAATTCAAAAAAAAGTTCAATGCACTTAATTTGCCAAGCTAGAGACACATAATTGGCTATAAAATAGTTAATTTCACAAATACGGTTTGATGTATAACAATGTTTGTATTGTTCCAATGTATGATTTTTTTTTGAATCATATGAATTGTTATTTTAATTAAACTAGACATTGGGTTATTAGAAGGTATTTTGTCATTCATAGCTGTCTTATTAGTTCCATTAGTGTACAAAGACAAAAGAAGTCATAATAACTTGAAAATATTTTACGGTATATAAATTTTACATATGTTAAAGTTTGCAGCATCCGATTAAACCATCTGGTTCCGTCATGCAAAAGGTACATATCCACCAAATATATTTCTCTTGTCAGTCTTGGATATATTTTGTCTCACTGCTAGAATATGATACCTTTTTTTTATAATACATATTGGTGAAAAATTCGAAGTTGCAATAGTTGAGTAGTCAGCCAAATAAAATTTTATTCATAAGATTAAATTAAAATATGATACATGCTGTTTAATTATACACCTACGGACGCTGATATTTGTATCAAATGATGAAAAAGGCACCAATTAATTTTACCTTTGATAAGAAGTCATAGGGCACTAATTATAAGGGGTAATACTATGTATATCATAAAGCAAATCATATAGGTTCTCGTACTTATTCTAGTTCCACTTCCGATAAAGTTTAAAAGGGCACAACTTTTCAAGTTTAACATGATTCCATGATAAATATAAGAATTACTAGATTGAACTCATAAACGAGTCTTTAGCGACTCAAACTAATATAAACTTTTATCAAATCAAACTCAAATATGATATACACCATTATACATATTGACATTATTGAGTTGAGAATTTCAAAGTTAATAAAGAGTAAAAAAATCCTTTCAAGTTTAGTTTCATTAATCAATTTCCTCCCACAAAAATTTATGTGTGTGTGCTCGCGCAATGCTTACCTTTTGTTTTGGTTATCTCATATGTCAAATAGTTGTGGCTCAAAATTCAACCCTATTTACAAACCAATATTTGAATGTGATGCACACAAACATTTTTCATTCCAAGATCATTAACAGAAACAAATTTCTGACATAAGATTAGTTAAAAGATCTGTTTGCACCACAACAACTTTTTGGATATAACAATTTATTATGAGGCCTTGATAGCCCTTTTCATTCAGCAACTGTACCTAAGTAGCCCCTCCAATTGCACCACTTCTGCAACGTGTAATGTAACTGCAACCTCTGCTATAGGGATTCCCTGAAGTTGCTGCTGGTCTGCAGTTTGATTGAAGAACTTTACGTCCACAGAAAATATGATCACCTTGAAGAGCACCATAGCTGATTGTTCTCTGCTTAGGATCTTGGGAAGTAGCTACGGATAGCAGGAGTGAAACAAACAAGACAAGAGCCATTTTTTTGAGTATTGCCATCCTGGATGATGAGAGGCAAAAGATGATATAATTAGTCTAATAGTATAGAAGTATATTCAACTAGTTTTGGACTTCTTTTCCCATGATTAGAGGAAATATATAGATAAAGTTACAAACATGGAATATTACACACACGGATTAAAAAGCTCAAAACTAAAATTGATTAAGAATTTTAATGCTATCAGTCATGTATTGATAAAGAATTTCTTTTTTCATTTTTATCTATTTTCAGTTTGTCTGGAAAAAAAAAACTTCACCTTTTTTTGTTTTTGGAGAAACAGAGTGTATCGATGGATATGTATTCGATTTCTTCTTTCAACAAAAAAAAAAAATTGGAAATTGAAATATGAAAATCCTAGTGCAATTGTCGTTCTTAAGTTTTTACCAATAATTATATCTTCCAAAAGCAAAACTAGAGTACCATCACTCAAAGGGCTAAAATAATTTAGATTTGTGATGGATTAAATGATTTCTTTCTTTCTTTTTTCTTTTTTACATACATTTAAAAACCAAAGATTGCAATTCCTATGCATAAATCGCATACATATTACAGACAACAACTAGTTATATGTTCGAGAAAATATAATAAACAAGTACATATCATGTTATCAAAGAAACCAAAGATTTAAATCAAACCTTGGAAATTGCTGACCACCTCGTAATCCTTCGTTACTCAACTAGCTAGGCTTTTACTGTAAGTTAACACAAGCATGAAAAAGTTCATATCCCTCTTCCAATTTTTATAGGAACAACTAATTAGATAAGAACGATATTACAACCAATCTTTGATTTTTTTTTTTATGAACGTCATTAACCATGTATTTTTGCAGTAGATAATTTACCACTTCAAGAACTTACCTAAATAATTAGTGTCATGCAGTTCTGGCACTTTTTTCATTGCTTATCTTCATGTATATTTCTTACCAAAATTTGAAGAAAATAAGTACTTCTGGAAAGATTTTCAGTGGCTTACCCTTCTACGTGCTATCCAAATTCGCCTATGATGACGTTGAAATTTAATATTTATCCATGGCATTCTTAGGTTTTGAGGTTAACGTGTGTCGGATAATGAATTTTTTGAGACGATTTGTAGTAGCCAAATAAAAGATAGTCTCCCTGAGAATTATATGTGTTTTAGCAATTATTTGGTTCAATGGATGAAAATATACAAAAATCATGTATTGATCAATGCTGATTCGTATTGGTATAGAGGATGAACCAACCCATGTCAATATGTATCCAAATGATAAGTTGAGCGGAAAATCAGTGCAATAAAAACATCCACTAGACACCACGCATTAAAAAAAAGAGTCCATCTATATAAAAGTCACTAAAAATTACGATATTTTTAAGTGATAGACATAAATATGAGAGAGTCAGCTCATCTCCATTATAGTCTCTCTCCATTGTCTCTAAGTACACTACTGGATTATCACCACATGTGTTTGCTATTCATCAAGAACTCATATTAATTCTCTATCAACTAGCTTTCTTAAATCTAATTAACCTATAAAGGGTTTCCATAAATTCCTCATCATTGTTATCAGTTGAAAGATCCTTGACATTCTTATTTGAGACCAGTTTCCATAATTTGTGCCCAAAAGAAACTTTCACTGATTCTCTTTTAAAAGTCAAAAAAATGCTAATGCACCAAGTAATTTTAACTATATTTTCATATATAAAATAATAATTTCAGTTAAACCCATCAATAAAATAATTCAAGGATTTCTCATATTAGGCTGCCTCTCACTCTTCAAATGTTTCTTATGCTCGGTTATGAAATCAATAACAAGAAACCAATAGTGCAGAAAGAGAAAAAGAGTAAGAATTGTTTCAGTATATTTATCTAAGTTCATGATAAAATTGAGAAAAAAAAAGTAAAGACTCTTTCTTTTATCTTTGTTAAAAAAAATTAAAAAATACATAAACTTAATAAAGTATGCATTTGTTGATCCTCTTTAATATAAAAAAAAAACGGAATGTAAAATGATGCCAACAGCAATTTATATTAAATTTGCAACAATAACTTTTAACTAAGCATTTGCTGGTAGGCATTTAACTTAGGATAACTTTTTTATACACTGTCAGTGTATAAGTTTTCATACACTAGTAAGTTTGGATTATGCCATATAATACAAATTTAAATTTGAAATTTAAATCATGCACATGTGGCATGCATCCAAAGTTGAAAGTTGGATGCATTTGCTGGTAGGCATTTAACTTATATAGAAGTTTACCTTAAGTCGTGCCAATGATTGATGGTTATATATGGGAATCAGGAAAGGTTAATCGATGAAATTAACTTGAGTTAGAACTCAAGTTAATAGAAATAATTTGAGCCCTTAATAGTTAATAAATCCGTGTGGCAATCATCTAAGAGCATATCAGGAAAAATGAAGAGAACTTGTAATGGAGAGGAGCCTAATCCAAATAATGAGAATCTCTAAAATCAAGAAAGTGAGCTATCTTTTAATTTGTTTTGTTGTTTACTATAGAATTTCCTTTAAAAATGCTTAAATCAATTATCCTGGGAATATGTAATAAGTACCTCTAAAGGAAGACGACCTGGGATATTACTTATGGCTGGATGACATAATGACACAAAAATTGAATTTAAAATATGAAAAGCAGCTATGTGTTATGCATTCAAACAAGTTAAAAATTTTTACACTATCATAACATTAACTCTTAAAATATTTACTCTATACTTGCCAAAAAATAAGATTAAATCACTTTGACAATATTGTCTATAATCTCGTAGTAACCAATAACCACAAGGTAAAAGCAATAATTTTCATAAGATAATATGTCTACAGATGAATCGAATCTATACAATTAATCCACGATGACTCGTCCTCTCTAATTTTTGTGCAAAGAAATAGTCCAAGTCAAGCCATTGACATTTTTAGCTGTCGGAGGTGTCAATGTGGGAATAAAATGAGAAAGAATCTCCATTTTTGGTGGAATTTATTCCCCCATAGTCTTAATTCATCTTAATTCATTTGTATTCATCATCAAAACAAAGTTTATATGGATGTCGTTACGTCTAATGTCCTTTTACCTGTAATGGTTGTTTTTTTCTTTTTTTTCTTTTTTTTTTTTTTTTTTTGGTTGAAAGAGAAATTCTATAACCTTACAAGAAGAAAAGAAAACGAACAAAAAATGACTTGAGAATCAAACAAAAATTTGCATGATTACCTACTAATATCTCCCTAGCTGCTAGCAATCGTTTGGATTTTTGAAACGGTTGTTGGAGCTTTTATAATTGTTCAACTACTGGACCAACTCATGATGTTGGACTGCCGGTGTATTGTGTCTATTGGCGAAAGAATATAGCACACAAGGCAGAATCAGATTCAACGGATTTTGCTACTATTTACAATATGGACTATTGCAGTTTGCCAGTTTTAGGGCCAAGAAATTTCTTTTTCTAGAAAGAGGTACTGCACTTCTAAGTGGACTTTAAGGTTTGCTCAAGAATCAAGCAAAAGACATTGCAAGGTATTGGGCTTCAGGACATGGGTTCCAATCGATTTCCAATTTATAGTTGCTATCTAAGTTAAGTTAAACTAATGCTCAAATTGTCGTCCTTGTTCTGAACATCCAGTTTAGTTAGTAAGAACATTAGTCAGATAATTATTTAGCCTCTAATTCAATTACTATGCTCTTTCATTTACCTTTATTCTTTGTAAGATTTGGAATCTCGCTTAACTAAAAATAATCAGTAATGGGTTTTAAACGAAATTGCATTTACACATGTGACATACTTCTGCTCCTACTCGTGTCTAGATCGATATTGGTTCTTTGAATTGGAATTTACAATATATGAATGATGCTACACTTTGCACTTACTGAAACCCTTGTCTGTCCAGTGACTCCCTTGAACTTGAAAGCCCTGAAAGCAAAATCTAGGCCCAAAGGGTTTGGGTGCCATGTTTATGCTGGCCGCTAACTGATGAAATTTTTGTTTTTCGCTTCTTCTCTGGTCACGCAAAAGTAGTGTGCTGACTGCTCAGGGTTCCAGTCATGTTCTGTCATTGCAAGTTAAGAAGAGGTTATCATTTTTGAGGCTACAACATTGATGAATGATTTTTGCATTGACTTTTTCTCTGATTAGAACAAGTAAAGTGGTTTGAATCTTTACTCATTCAATTCCAGTCCAGCGAATAGTTTCAACTACAGATTTTCTTGCAAGGTCACTAGAATATAAATGATTTGGATAATAAAGATAAAAAAAAATTGTAAAAAATTTTGGGTGAATGTTGTGTATAATATTGTATCCTAGTGCATGTGTCGCATCAAGAATGAACCACATTATGTCCTAATTCCATTGATTACCAAAAATATTAAATTTCTTTTGAAGCAACAAAGGGAAAATAGTTGTTACCCTTTGATGAATGACCTTGCTCCCCTAACCTTTTAACTTTCCCAGGTAAGTTATTGCTAATAATTACTAATCTATTTCAAGTTGATGTATAAGGAGGAGGGGAACAAGCATTAAGAAAGAGAATACAGGCGTTGTGAACATTAAACACTTTGTCTAAAACAAGAAAGGTAACGTCCCCGTAATGATCAGGTTATACAAGAATTTGATCTTTACATTTAAGTTAAAATAACAAGAAAAGGGCATTCATTACAGAGTTTCTAAAATGGCAATATTTAAAGTTAATTGGCTTGTAATGTTTTCTTTTTCTAAACAAAAATGGCAAGATTTTATCTACATTAGAAAATCAGGTTGCACACAGATTCTCTTATCATCACTATTACACACCTCCCTGCAGTACATTAGTGGAACTCTACAAATACGTGAACATCCTCCAATTCTTCTTAGTTCAATGAATTTTATCCCAAGAAACAGCTGTATAATGGACTGTGTTAACATTGGCATCAAGAATATCCACATCTGATCTTGCTTTGATTGGAATCTAATTCCATTTCTAGTTCCCTAGATGGTACACGTTGTCACTGCTAAAACCGTCCTCTTGAGTTGATTGCAGAACGAATCCCCTTGACTGATGGTTCCACAAAATCAATTCCATTTTCAAATATAAAAGCTAAAACTACCAAATAATTATGAAGTTATGTACAATTCCACTATGCAATGCAAGAGCGAATTGGGAGTGCTTTAGCTTGCAATAATTTTTCTCATGATGCTTTCTTTGTGTTCAATGCTCATTCATTATATTAGTTGCTATTCCTTGTCATATGGAGAATTATGGAGCCATAATGCATGTACTCATGTATTGTTACTAAACTTGACATGACTTCTCAAGAGCAAACAGCTTTGTCATTTTTCCATATAAAGAACCATGTAAGCGACATTGATGGGCAAAGTGATGGCTTGTTTTTGGCAAGTAAGAACCACCCTACGTCTCTAACATTAACACTTCTGGAAAATGTGACACAGTCTTCTTCAACGTGAGACTGCTTTTCTTTTCTTGTACGAGTTTTATAGCAGCCAATTTCGTTCATTGCATGTTCTACATTATTAAATTGTCCTGTTTGTGTTATTAAGACTTGTGCGAAAAGACCTTTTTGGGGGGTTGCTAAAAACATAATAGAAAGATAAAGAAAAACTGGGGTCATGTGTTTGCAAAAATAAACAAAAATCATGTATTGGAGTTTCACTACTGTATAGGTTCTTGGCTAAATTCTACTTTGAACCTTTAAGTTACTAACATACCTTCACTTTAATCTCTAAATTTTGTTTTTGAACACTTTGCTCCTGAAGAAAATTTGGGTAATGTGTCGGGAGAAAAAGAAAACAGAACAAAGTGTTCAAATTCCACTACTAAATATATAGCTTTTCGCTCCTGTGCATATCCAATATTTTAGATGCTTTTTTGTTTTATTTTCATAATTTTGTCTCGAAATGGCATTAAGTAGTCTGCAGCTTAGCCTAATTCACCTTCTTGACTTGTAAAGCCCACCTTAGAGGCTCTTTTAGGACTTGAATTTGGGGCATTAAAATTTGATTACTGATTCTCGTTTTTTCTAGATCATTATCAGTAATTATCTGTTGATCTCTGGTTGAAAGAAATAGTCAGGGTCTTATTAAAAAAAAAGAGTAATTCTCTGTTATTAAGATGGATATTCAGTTTGGGACATTAGCCTCGAGTGATTTAATAAAAGTGGATATTCAATATGTTAAAAGAATAAAGGACGATCAGATCACATCAATCAGCCTCAAAAGTGATTTAATCAAGATATTTGGTTGAGTAATTTAATTAATTGATATTTGGACATATCAGCCAAATCTTTTGTCAGTATTAATGCAAAACTACAATTCAGTGCCTGGATTTTGTAGTCGGGACCCGAAAGGAACTTGTCTACCATAGAACACAAATCCATAGAACAATTTGTGCTGGTGCCATTCCACCATTCATAGTATTAGGTTTTGACAACTTGAACCTTGACCTTTTTATTTGCAACACTTTAACATCTAAATTTCCTAATCTTGCCAATTTGACCCAATTCATACTGAAATTCTATACCTAAATACATAGGGTATTTAACTAGCATTTTAAGCCTACATTATAATTCCGTTTGACAATAACATTACTGTTTAAATTGGTAATTTCATTTATCTCAAGAATCAAAATTTAATGGGCAAGTTGGCCAGAATGGAAAATGACAATTTAGGTGCAAGATATCAATATCTCAATAGTTCAACTACATTAATTGGTGTTAAGCCTTAATAGAACTACGAGCCCCCCAGGGCTTGGTCGGGTGGCATGGGGCTGCTGAAGATGGGAATTGCCCCTGGCTCGAGTCTCGCTGCCAGCAAGTTGCGAGGGGCGAGGGATTAGTCTGTGGGGTCCACTCCCTGCGGGAAACCCTTAAAAAAAATAGAAAAAAAAAGCCTTAATAGAACTACGAGAATGGGTATCTCTTTTAATTATTTATTTATGCATTTATTTTGGAAGGGGGATATCTCTTTTATCATGCAAACATGCAAGGTATTCATTAAGCTTCATGCAAATTCAGCTAATTAGAAAACATTTTCTTTCTTTTAATAAACTAAAAACATGCAAAAGAATCTTACAAGAGAAAAGACGCCTAACTGCAGGTTGCAAATAGCAACCTTCTTTGTTCACAATCAAATGGATTTGGTCTAGACTATACACATATAATATGCCTAAAACTGTGCTTCAATATGAGCATCAACTGTAGCCTTGGTGGTCAAATCCTACCCAATGATCAGTCCCAGTATTGTTGTTGCCCAAACATTATAAGTGAATATCATTTCCGAAAAGATCAATTTAACTTTACATGCATGACCAAATTATGTTACTATGATCCATTTTCTCCATTCAGTTGTTTGTCTTGCAACTTAACTAGTTACTTATAGCTGTCGAGTTTGGAATAAAGTTGTAGTTTTATAAATATAATATACAGCTCCAAATCTTAGAAGTTCCAGATTCTAATCTTTCTTCTCTTTCTATGCTTTTTGAATCCTATCCTTCCGTTGCTAGAAAAATATTTAAAAAAAAGCAAATATAAATGGATCAATTGAATGACCTTAAAATATTGCACTTCAAATATTGGTAGGAGAAGGAAAACATAATGGTCTGATAAAAGCCAATTGCAATTGACTGGATGCATTGGATAGTTTGTAGTGGATTAACTAGAGACCATGTGGAAATACAATTGGAGAAATGGCAATGAGTAGGCTTTTACCAAGACAAACTGATGGCAAATGAAAGTTGACATATTTTAGGGGAGGCAAGGGGACTTGTGGCAAAATATTGCGAAATATTGGAGTCCTTTCGTAAATATTAGGAACTTGGGGGATGGTTCTGGTCACCCTTGGCCCAGTGCTCCTCCTCTATGAAAAAACCCGACTGGCTCAAAACCCCAAAAAGAAAAAGAAAGAAAAAAAGGAAAATAATCCTGTATCGCTGTATCTCAAGCAAAATCTAATGAAAGGATTTCAATGTCGTACTTTTGTTTTAGACAAATTGACTTTATTATAAAATTACACATGTATAGACTTAGCCAAATTTCACACATTCACATTTCATTACAGAAAGTAACATTACACATACATGACTTATCCAAATTGCACACATTTACATTTGATTACATGAAAGTAACATTACACATACATCGACTTTGCTTTGTTTTATAGTCAATTTTTTCAAAAAATTTTAAATTACATTATAAATACATTTCTTAATTAGTATTTTATTTTTTGATTATATTTTTATCCCATATATAGATCACACCTCAAAAAGTGCTACACTAGTTCCGTTTTTGAAAACAAGTTTTTTTAAATACAATGTTATAATATTGACGAGGTTTTTACCATACACCAAATTTTAAATAAAACCTAAATAACCCCGTTTCTACAAGTATACAGATCGTTTATCGAGTATAGGGTAGTATAGGTGTCGATCCCATAGGGAAGAGTGTCAAGTACCGGTGATTTTCGAACTCCTCTATTATTTAGACTGTTACATGCATATAAATTAAATCTAAACTACAAACATGGAATAAAATAGATAGAGTATAACAATTAAAAGCTCCTCAAGTTATGGAATTCCTTACTACTCTTGCAAATGAAGCTACCGGTTGCATTAATGATATTAATTTGGCTAAGCATGGCGTAATCTCCTAATGCACGTGAAACATACTTTCGTAGTGAATCAACTATACTCATAGTCAAACCATACCTACTAGCGTGGTTATGGAATTAACTACAAGCTCATTTGCTCAATGAAATTACATGAAATAAATCACTAAAGCCACAAAGGCGTCACCCTACATTAGTGAGTGATTTCCTAGGTTTAGAATTTCATGAACTAGTGTCTTTAACACCTTTAAATGATCACAATTAATGGCCGGTTAATCATGATTAGAAAAGCCAAAGTACTAAATACTTGCTCAAATAATAGCATCAAATAACCATGTAAATATCACAAACAAGACATAGAAAGTTCATCCATAACTCAAGACAATAACTTAGTTAAACATAATTACTATACTACTAACTATACTAAACTAAACTAAGGAACTAGTGAAGACTACATTTTGTAGTGAATCTAGCCTTCTCCTCTCTCTAATTCTTATTTTCTTTGTCTACAAGAGGCCCTATTTATAGATGATTGAATTCATAAACCTCCAAAATTCTATCATGTGAACACATGACAAATTTGGCCTTCAAAAGTCAAGAAAAATGTCTTCATGAATCTTCATTTTCTTGAATTCTTCAAAGTGTGTCTTCATGCATTGAATCCATTGAATTTCAATCTCAAATGAGTTGTAAAGTTGAAACAAATTGTGTTTTGAATTTTCTATGAGTTGTTTCTTCAACTTCACAAGATTCTTCACGCTGCTTTCATTGAAATTTGTCTGAAAATTGAGCTGGAAGTGAGCTGGAAAACTGGATTTCAACTTTTCGAGGATCAGGTGGATCCAGTTAGAGGCTCATGGATCACATCGGATCCGTCCCCGCTTCTACCGAGAGGGATTCATGAGCTAGTCTTTTTCTTCATTGGTTGCATCAGCGTAATCTGCTCCAAAATTGTGAAATCTGAACTTTTCGTCAAGACTTCTTGGCAAATTATTTTCTCATTTTCACCTCATTTGATAGTTGAACATTTAATCCTACAAAAACATGAAGTTTTCACTACATTCATCCATAAAAATGCATTTTCTCTATTTAAACCATAAAATGTAGAATTTCACTAGAAACCCTAGTTAAATAGTCATAAAAATAACTAAAACACACAAAAACTAAATACTTAAACATACTAAAAGCATGTAAAATAAACACTTATCAAATATTACACTTTCAAAAACACTTTAAAAAACACATATTCATATAATATTTCAAATACAACTAATAAAAAAAATAAATAACTCTACCACATTTATCTCCTTCCATCCACTACATGCACCACCACCCACCACCCCTCCCCTCCTTCCTCCTACATCACCACCGCCCTTCCTCCTCCTTTCTCTCATTCCCCTCTCTCTCTTCCTTTTTCCTCCATTCTCTTTCCTTTCTTTTCTTCCTCTTTCTTCTTCCCGTCCTTCCTTCTCCCTTTCTTTCCTCGTCACCCACCTCCCCTTCCTTTCTCGTCCCCTCTCTCTAGCCACAACCAGCACATCGTAACCTCCTGGTCGCAGCTAGAGAGGAGGGAAGGAAGGCAAGTTTTTGGCCTGGAGTGAAGGAAGGCGGATGAGAAAGCAGGGATAGAGGAAGGAAAGAGAGGAGAGATAAGGGAGGAAGAGATGGAGGGAGGAAGGAGGACGAGATGGAGGGAGGAGAGGAAGAGGGGGAGAGGTGGCAGTGGTGATGGTGGAGGAAAGAGGAGGGGGGTGGTGGTAGGTGGTCGTGGGTTTAGGTTTTTTATTTTTATTTTTAAAATAACCTAATAATTTCAAATTATAAAGACACCCTACAAACAACTACAGTAATAATTTTTTCAATATACAATCTATAATAAATTTTATGAAAAACAGCTCAAAAAACACCTAATTCAAACGGAGATACTATTATTTAAAAATAATTTTCAACCCAAACAGAAGAGATCTAGCCTACCTAATTCAAACGGAGCTACTATTATTTAAAAATAATTTTCAATCCAAATAGAAGAGATCTAGCCTATTTCAGTATCTGTTTAGATACAAATTAATATTAAGACGTGAATCTTATAGCACACGGGTAATTAAGGTCTTGTTTGGATTGCCATTTTTTAGATTTTTCATGAAAAAATATATTGTAACAATGTGATGTATGCGAGGTAAGAAGATATTTAGAAAATGTGGTCACAGAAAATGTAAAAATTTTTTGGTGGAAAACACCAATCCAAACAAGGCCTAAGACATCCTAATTTGCAATTAAGAAATGCATAGGAGCCACAATTTACTGCAAAGTTAGACCCACCTTTTTGTCTTTGTCTTTATTTACAACAATAATAAGGAACCAAAAACGAAAATAATTTCGTTTTCATATGATCAATTCAGTAGAGTCAAAAAACGAGTGCAAACATGGCACGTGCACGCTGTCAAATCTCCACAATTGCTTAGCAGCTGCATATATAGTGTCATGTCTATGCATTTTCTTTGCAGTTTGCCTGCTGATGCTTCACTTCCATTCGACATGTATTATGGGATAGATTATGTTGATTTAAAAAGCAGCTAGCACGTGTCCTTTCTTCTCAGAGTCAAGGTTTTGAAAATACATTTGCCTTTATATTTGTAAAAATCAACGGTCTACTGATTAGTTTGGGCGAATGACATCCCCCTTGTAAATTCTATTTTGATGGGAAACTTTGAGATAACAGACTATCCTCTTTTGACACTCCAAATTGACTATCCTCTTTTATCCCTTTTTTTGGGGTCAACTAGCAAATTTAATCACCTGTAGCATTTTTCAAACCAATAATAGGTCCTTTTTGTAACACAAATAGATGGATATAAAATGGAAAATAATAAATTGTAGAGTATAGACACTGTAATTTAAAAAAAAAATCCCATTATGTAAGTACGGCTAGATAACTAATATAACTATGATTAATATTTTCTACACTGATGGACTTAATCATCGCAACTTGAATTTGAACACCAAACCTTGTATATATATGATATGTATTTAGATTTGGTAGTGTGTACAGTAAAAGATTTACCCATTTAATTCACGATACTAAGCAATGAAGTACCACACAAGACACTGAATTTAAGTCAGAAAAATAAATACTATGGGCATGAGGTATTAATTGTGCAAAGCTGTGGACAATAGGAGCTGGCCATCTCTTTCACACTTCCCTCTCTCTTAGGGCTTAAGCATCATCGCCATATCTCTTCTCTAATCCCTAAACATTCCACAGCATTAATGTCTCGCCCCCCTCGTCCGCTACTCAGATGCCCAAGATGGTTAAGAAAATGGATCGCTCCCACCCACTCATTCCCTCAATCATAACACTCCCTTCCCCACACACACTACACACATTCACTCACTCCAACATCAACATTCCACCTTTCTCCACAAACCCTTTAATTTTTTTTTTCTTTTCTTTTCTTCTTTTTCATTTTCTTTGAGTTTTCTTCTTTTTCATGTCTTATATGTACATGTATTTACAGTTACTTTTGGTTTTTTTTCCTTTTTTCTTTTTATTACACATAAACTTCCTCCAAAATCCACATTCCACCTTTCTTCACATATACACTAACTTCCCTACATTCCACCTTTCTCCAAAAACTCTTTAAAATCTTCTTTTCTCTCTCTCTTTCTCTTTTAATGTCGTGCATCGATATATACGCTATTTTTTGTCCTTTTTTTTTTTTTGAGTTTCACACATTCACTCACTCCAAAATCCACTATCCATCTTTCTCCAAAAAACCCTTTTAAAAAATTTCTTTTTTTTTATGTCTTAGATATATATATACCACTTTTTTTTTTTTTATTGGTTTCTGGGTTTTTTTTTTTTTTGTTCTTTACACAAACAACAAAAAAGTCTTAATGCCTTCTTACATCCGTACTCCCACTTCCCTCCCTCCCTTTGCCCCATTACCCACCAGGCCAGTCCCATCCTCATCTTTGAGTTTTGTACACTTATTTCTTTTGCACTTACATACCCCATATTTATCTCACCCCCTCATTTCTTTCTTTCCCTCTCCTCCTTTTCTTCTTCTTTCCCACTGAATTGGCTTTTCCTCAGTGCTTCTCCTTCTTGTGTTTGTCTTCGAGCTAAAAATTTCTGATACACACAATTCCTTCCTGATCTGCATATAGCTACATATCTAGCTTGCTACCTAATATAGCTTCCAGCTGCTGCTTCATCTTCTTTAGTGAAAAAGAGGGTTTTCTTTGTCCGGCGATCCGCGAATTTCGGCTAAAATGTCAATGGATATCACATCTGAACGAGTTTGCTATGTTCACTGCAATTTCTGCAACACTATTCTAGCGGTATACTATGTATATACTTTTCTGATTTCTTTCTGTTTTTCTCTAGCTTTGCATATGCTAGCTCGATAGTCAAGGCTGCCATGCTACAAGAATTAACCGTGGCCTAATTCACAATCTTATACATTAAACTTCTTCTAGTACTTTGTAGTTTGAATCCGTCCACATGTAACAATCTCTGATCATTGTCGGTTTTTGAGCTTTTAGAGGTGATGGTAACTAGAAATCAAGAAACATGTAGCAAGAGAACATAGTTACACCAAAAAAGTTTTGAAAAGTTTATTGCCAAATTTAAGAAACATAAGCAAGCTGAAAAGATTCCGTTGCCAGAAATGTAAATGATGGAGTCAGTTGAATTCATTTTGCGAACTCTTTTCCCAGTCAAAGTGATATTTTATGGAAACTCATGATTTTGTTTTTCCTCAAAAAGCTTACATATTTCATACTCACAAGGAGGTTTTGTGTATTCAGTTCAGTTTGCAGCTTCAAAAACTTGAAGCTGTTGCTGGAAAAACGAAGCAGTTTTCATTCAAGTTTTAACTCTTACAAGTTCAGAAACTTAATGATCTACTACATAAGTAGCAAGAGAGTCTATGTCTTTAGCCAAAAGGAATCTAATTTTTCCTCAAACGTATTTGACATAAGGGCTAGCTGCAGATATGTTTTTAGGGTTCTTATTTCTTCGCATCATAAGTTCCACCTACATCAATCGATCTTTCCTTCCTATCTTTCAATAGTATGCCAACTTCATGTCTTTTCCTGTGTATTAAATTTGATGCCGCACTGTTACCTTGCCATTGATCATTTAGTTCTCCAATTTATTACCCACCTTGTCTTCTGAGCATTTTCATGTTCGTACTTCTGCAGTCACAACTCACTAATAATTGTACTAAATCACTAATTTCTTGATTTCTTTCTTATTCTTTTTAAAAAAAAGACAAGAAACAAGGAAAATAATGGTATCTTACCTTCTTCGCTTCCTATATGAGTGAAGTTTTCTTTGAGGTGTTGGGGAGATGGATGGATGGATGGATGGATGGCTTCTTCTGTGCCCACTGAAGCATAAATGATCATTTCTTGGAGATCATTACCTAGTTGTGGGCTATTTTCTTTACTGTGGAAGATCTTCATTACTGTTGCCCAGCTTTCTTTAGCCAAGAATATGAGAAGAGAGCTGCCAAAAGAAAATCATGGCTGCAAGTTATAACTGCCTTTTTTCCCCCTTCCCTTTTTGAGCTGCCATTTCATCATAAGGTGTCTCTTTTGACGAATCCCCTTTAGGACCATACATGCGGTCTATGTATGGTGCGCAAGACCACGAAAAGATGAATCAAAGGCAGATATTTCAAGAAATTGAAATCAATTGAAGTTATTATTAGCCCACTTCACAAATTGAGAAACAGCCAAGAAAAAAAACACTTGATCTGATATCTCTCTTTTTCATTGCAAGTCATGTCATTTTCGTTTCTGGCCTCTCTCTTTCTCTGTCTCAAGTGTCAGGAAAAAGTCAGGAGCACCGAAAGAAAAGGGGAAGGGAAGGAATGGACATTGTGAAGCTCTTTAAAGCTAAGCAGCGTACTTATAGTTATTACAATGTGACTGTAATGAGAGTCGTGAGAGGCCTCTTCTTGGATGTCTGATCATCATCCGTGATCAACATCACTGATCAGTACTGATCAATGGTAACAGCTAGCTCCAAGCCAAGAAGTGGCCGCTCCACCTCGTTTTTCACATTCTGAAAGCAACACTAACGAATTTTATCCATCTCCATTCTCCCCAGTAAAGCAGCAAATGAAGAAAGAAAGAAATATCAGAGCAGATGCTAAACCATGCTGCCGAGAGAGAGAGAGAGAGAGAGGAAGGTCGGAAAAAAAAAACTAAAAATATTTATCTTCTTCTTCTTCCTCTTACTTTTTATCCATCAAGAAAGATCTAATCAGATTTTCCTCATCTCTCTCTTCTTTAATTTTTCACTGCATCTTTCCTTTCTGTACATTCTTGCACATTAATCAGCATGAATTTTGAGTAATGAGACCAAAAGATCCAAACCCTTTTGGGAAAACATGAATCTTAAGAAAAACAGAAGAAATTCGGAGGTTTTTCCATGAAAAAAAAAAAAGAATAGAAATGGTTACATTGTTTGAGAAGGATAACTTAGTTTTCTTTACAAACTGCAAATGTGTGTTGGTAGGTTAGTGTTCCATGCAGCAGTATGTTGGCCATTGTTACGGTGAGATGCGGGCATTGTGCAAATTTGCTGTCGGTTAACGTTGGAGCATTGTTTCAGACTCTTCCCATACAAGATCTCCAGGTATTTTTCAGCAGAATATGTAGTACTAGTATTGAATTCAGGCTCTAGTTTGTCTCCTAGCAAGTCCACCGAGACTGTGGAAGTTTTTAACAAACTAAGAGTATGTTATTACTTTTTCGTTTCCTTTTTTTTTTTTCGAGCAAAGTATGTTATTGCTTTACTTGATATACAGTACTATATAGAGGAGAATGCATAAGATTCAGTGTCTAAGGTACCTTAAACTTCCAATAAATAGTGAATCCTTTGACTTGATTCTCATGTTCAAGATTCTTCCCACATGTTGTAATTCCTTTACTAATCTGTGGAAACTGATCTTCACAATTAAATGACGCTGGTTTTATTACCCCCCCACCCTCCCCTCCCCCCAAAAAAAAAGATGCTGGTTTTATCACATCTGTCAAGTTTTCTGCATCTTGCTCAGAGATGCCTTATTTCTTTTTTCCTTTTTTGGGTTTTTTTTTGGTGGTGTTGTTTTTTTTTTTTGGAAGGTTTGGAGGGGTGTTTGTTCATGAAATGTGGGTAATGAGCTTCCTTTTCCTTAACTTTCTTTTCCAAATTCCAATGTTCCAACTACTTCCTTCTTGTATGTTTCCTACTTCGAATTCCCATTTTTTTTAATGCACAAGAAAGAGTTTGGACCAATTTTATGGGGTCATGTTGTACTACAGTCTTAGGTTCTGGCAGCTTGGATTATATGGCATTTGTGTTGAGTAAGAACAAAACTGATGCCAATGTCTTGTTTTGGTTGAAAGAAGTCGCAGAAACAACAGATCAACATTGAAGATGCTACCAAAGAATGTGGCTCTTCGTCTAAATGCAACAAGTTTACTCCATTCGACTCTGCTGAGCATGATCAACCAAGAATCACTCCCGTTCGTCGTAAGCTCTCTCTCCCCCTTCTGAACCCACAGACATCTAGGCATTTTACTACTTAAAACCAAAAAAATACAAAAGAAACCAAAGAAAAATTTTGCACCAGCTGAGATGTCAGTTAAAAACAAGTCCATATTAATATTTATTCTTACTCCTGGCAGTGTACATCAAATTTTCATCTAGTATCATAGTTTCAAAAATGGATACTAGCTAGGAGAAAGTTGAATAAGTATTATTTTGGCATTAGAGAAATTACTTCAAGAAAATCCTACAATTACAAATCTCATTGTCAAGCCACTTGTCATTTGTCATTAAGTGAATTTAGATGAATGAATATAGGAGAAGGCTGAAAGGGTCGCCTGAATTTGCTGTTTCACTAATGAACTGATACGATTGTGACATATCACTACAGTCCAACTCATTAGTGAGATTGGCATCTTTCAGAATTTGCCATAAGTACTTTTTATTTCAGGACTTACCTCTTTATTTCTCTGAGCATTCAGTCGTTAGGCCATGATTTTAATGCCAGGTTTGCCACATAGGGATGGTACTCTTTTACCACTAGATTTTTTGGGGTTCTGTCCAAAGAATGTGATCCAATTTACTATGGATTTAGATGACATAATATGGACATGAGCATTACCAGGCAAGAAAGACATGAAAATTCACACTAACACATGTACTCCTTGTTCTTTGTGCAAGAAAATTCTACACTGTCCATAGCCACTTTTTAGGCTAATTGCACGGTAAACCAGAGCCAATAACAAATGTTCCATTTTTTTCACCTGAAATAATCTTTTTGAATTCATGTATGGGAAATGTTTTCATCTAATTAAAATGGTGAATTTTGAATTTTACAAAACTCACACAAAGTTATTTGCATTTAATAGTAAAATTCCAAATACCCTCGAGTTACATGCATGATCGTCAATATTCATTCTCCCCTATTGCCTCTTATATGTTCACATGCTAGTCATTGACCATATATAGGATGCGTTTCATCCTTTGTACCCATGGACACTACTGTGTTTCAAGAGCCTTGAACAGCTTTATAATGACAAAATTGCTTCACTCCATCTTGGTGGAATCGCATCTTGAAAATCGTTACAAATTGATGTCTTTGATATTGGACTATTGACTATTGTCCTATCATTTTCACACATTTATGCTCTTAATCATGACTTGTAATTGATTGAACTTAGACGAAAACTTTTCCACAAGTTGATTAATAAGTACAAAACAAGGATTTATCAAAAAAAGGGGCACATAAATATAGTACCCCATTTTTTTTCCCTTTTTTTTTCATAAAATAATACATTTCATTCCATGAAAATCTACACTAATGATAGAAAAATATATTGAACATATCATAGATACAACTAATTTAAAAAATCCTAAATTTAATGGATTTAGAAAATAATAAAGATTATACTATGAAACTCCAACAGATCATACAAGCTAGAACAGGAAAATCAGGCACATTTTCTTATTTATTTTCAGTGTAAGAACAACAATCAGGACGCTAGTTTGTATAGACTAGTAAACCAATTCATTTATTTGAACATTTCTTTTTAGTCAAATTAGTCTAACTGTGACTTTTTCTCCCATGCATATTATGCAGCCCCAGAGAAAAGACAACGGGTTCCTTCTGCATATAACAGATTTATCAAGTAAGTTTGATGATAATTTAGTAGACATATCTTGTATTAATTCAAGAATTTCAGCTAGAATTAAAAAGTTCACTCGCAAAGAAAATATATGACCTTATGATGTTTATCATTGTTATGCATAGTTGTTCATTTACTAGAAATTTGAAACAATTGAGATAAGAAAAGAAAAGAAAAACAGACTTGATTTCCTCCATTTTTCCTTTAACAGGGAAGAGATACAAAGGATAAAGGCCAGCAATCCTGAAATTAGCCACCGGGAAGCTTTTAGCACTGCAGCAAAAAATGTAAGTGTTACCAAGATATTATTGACTATATAATGAGAGTCTAGCCAGAAGTTAACTGATGTGTGTCACTCCTATGAGTGGTTTGCAATTAAGTGTTGTTTTAGCATTAAAATTACAAGGAAAATCATGGTATTGCATATCTCGAAAGAGGGGTGATATCTTCTTAGTAAATTACAATGTGGAAGAAATTAGTAATTTTTAACAAAATGTTACATTGGGTCGAATTATTTAAAATCTTACTACCTCTTACGAAGTTGTTTGGCTAATGCTAGGTCTATTTATTAATATTTTGACTTGGCACAGGAATACTTGTAACATTAACTGTCAAAATAGTAGTTGGAGAGACAAAGTGGAAGATTTGGTATCTAGTACTTTAGGTAATTGAAATTTGGTTACATTATTCCGGTGTTTTTTGGATTGAAGAATGTTTTACATCCTTTAATACTATGATGTTCTCTATAAGGTTATATAAGAAAGAAAGAAGGGAATCTAATCTGCGATGCATTAAGAGTTCAATAAGGATTTAGCCTAGATATTTGATATAGGAAAAAGAAATTGTAGAATTGTTTGAATTTGATGTGTTTATGATAACTATAACTGCATGCACTTTATCACACAAGATTTTATTTCTTTTCATGTGGAGTTCACTTATTTGATATTGGTCATAATTCTATCGCATCACTGTGGTCGGTCCAGTGGCTAGACCTTAGGCGGAACTAGAAAATTTCCTTTAAGGCGGTGAATTCTAATTCAAATAAAATTTAGTACATAACCTAAAATTTTTTTAAGGGAGTAAAACTTAAGTTTTCAAAACTTGGGGAGGGGGGGATAGACCCCTCTTCACCACCCTTTAGTTCTGCCTATGGCCTAGGAAAGGGGGGTTCGAGTTTTCTCAGGAAACATATAATTAGTGACATACATAGGAAAGGGAAAAATTTTGTAGCTATAAGAAGAGAAGAAATCTACATTTGGCATAAGTAAAAGAGACTTGCATTACCTTAAAACGAAGAAAAAGGAGCGACTACTTGCACCAACAAATAAATTTGTATCGAACAATATCCATGAAATCTACTGCTAGATGGTATTATCATGATAAAGGCTTAGCACTTCAGGATAAGAAGTTATTTCATAGACCTTTTTTAAACAACAAACAGATAATAAATGGTTTATCTCAGGAAGGAAATTGAGCTCTAATGGTAGCTTTTTACTTGTAGGCCACTCCAATTACATAAACAAGGAGCAAAAGTGTGGTTTAGATGTAATAATATATAGATATATTGGTGTCAGAAATAGTCAACTTTTATTAACCAGATTTGGTTATGCTTCTATTACATTTGTCAACACTTAAATACATTTCTTTGATAGAAGATGGAATATCAACATTTAACAGACCTTAAAATGCTAAGGTTTTTTCATCAGTAAGTGGAATTTTAGTGTTCCAATGGTTGGTCAATAATTATCATTCCACATAAAGAGTTTTTATTTTATAAATGCTATAATATTCCAACACTGGACTAAGATAATCTTGGCCACTTTATCAGAAAGCAAAAATTTAATCTTGCTGATTAAGTTACTAAAACTTTACTAACACGTACTTACCGTTAAGGTTAGATATTTATAAAGGCAGCCATATCTATTGTTTGAGAATGTAATGGAACATGCATTTGTTATCTCACAAGCACAAAATAACTTTTCGTTTTCAAGAATTTTTTTTGGATAAATTGTTAAAAAAAAAAAAAATCAATGATTCCCTTTACTGCCCCATATTATACCAACGCATATCACCAGATTATGGGAATTTTTTTAAAAAATTACTCTAAATTGTTCATGTTCAATTACCTTATGATATCACTATATGTTGCCAAAAAAAAACTAAAAATTGCTTTATACTGTATTACATGTCTACTGTCAAAAAATTTGTATTTTTTTTAATAAGAGAAGCTGTTGCTAAGGTGATTATTCCTGTAGTTGGTTTCACAAGATTCAATCCATCTCAACAGAAGTGCCTAAATACTTCCTTTTTCCCCCTTTGCTTTCTCTTCAAAAGCTTCATAGTTTGATAAAACGTAGGCAAGAACAACATTTTCAGCTGTCTAAAACAAAACACTATACTCTTCAAAGTTTGAATCTAGACTTTGGTTGCCCAGTTTTGATCTACACATTAAGTTCCCTCGTCTATTTTTACATTATCCAAGCATGTAATAAACATTAAATACAATTTTTTGCAATGATGCGGAGTAGGGATATTCTGTTCAAATGTAGTACTGGCTTTCTAGGTAGGGATTTAAAACTATTGTAATAATTTAACAGAAAACTAAGATGAAGCACTGATTAAGTTCACAACAGATGCAATTCACTAATGAAGAAGTAGCGCTAACAATTCCTATGGTAGATGCACAGAATTAGATGTCAAGTAGATCATAAATTCCTTGGCATATTTGGAGTTGACATGGCTAATAAAACTCTATAGTTTGCAATATCTGAAACTGTGTATTAAAATTTCATCATGTCAGATGGCTAGAACATGCATACAGAATCATATCTGGCTTATTGTGATTAGGTCCAGCCATTTAAGAACATAATATCTTTAGCCTCAAATTTGATTAACCAATGATGATGGTTTGATGTTTAACCATATTTCATGTGGAAAAGTTTGGCTCTAATTACTGTTTAGAAATATGAGAGGCTAGGATTATCTTACCTGTTCACAGAAAAACTTGAGTTTTCAGCAACCTAAACCTAATTACTGAAACCAAAACCAAAATCTATGTCCCCTCACTTGTAGTACTACCTTAAATTTTCTTTAAAACATTTAGCATTTCTTACATCTACAGAACCATCCTTTGTTAAATACATATAAGTACATGTTTATATTCTTAAATACACTTTCATCAATCTTGCTTGTATCTCATCTGCTCATTAATATCACCTCTTTTATTACGTGAGTAGATGTAAAAACCACATAGTTTTCACTATTTCCGTGGTTTTTATGTTCAAAAACATTGAATTCAAGGTCAAAAAGTACAGAAATTTGAGATGACCAACTTCAAGACATCTTGATTTACTTACTACTAATTTTTTTGACCATTAAGCTCTAAATCAAAAGTTGTAGTAAGTCTAGATTTTTCTTCCCTGGTCTAAATGGAAAAAGAAAATGATAACAAATCAACCAAAGCAATCTGTTGATTGATAGATTTCTTTCTCTTCCCATGAAAAGAGGGCATTCATGGTAGGGACTCTGATGAAGAAAATTTGATATTTCCGTATTGCAGTGGGCACATTTTCCTCATATCCACTTTGGACTCAAGGTTGATGGCAACATACAAGCCAATAAGTAGGACCATCCAGGTGCAGGAGATCAAGGGACTCAAAAATCTCGTGGGTTCTGCAGACGAGGATGCTAAGTGATGTTGTTTTTTTTTTTTTTTCCCCTCACGTCACTCTGTGCTGAGATTTGTGAAAAATTCTTCCAACTAATGGGAAGAACTTCACACATACCTTAGCATCCTTGTGCTATCTTTTTAAGTATGATCCTAAGTAAGAAGGGAAGTGAATTTCATATGTAGCTAAAAAAGTGACTTATATGTAACCTATATATGTTTGAGATCCTATATATACATACATTCAATGTAATTACTTATATTTTCTGTAATAAATGAAATTGCTTCCACTGCCAAATTGAGCTCCGTTACAATGTAAAATGATCCATACTGCCCCTCTTGATTAGTTTAACACCATATTAGGGCTGAATGTGACATCATAATCGTGTATTATCCAAGATTGATATATTGCTGGAAAAAATTTCCGATTATGAACATTGACATCATTTGAGTCTGCATGGCTGATTAATGCCATACACAATATGTTATTTTGGCACATAAGGACGCCATACAACTTATTATACATTTGGTCAAATAGCACAGCCATTTAAATTCACAATTAACTGTACTAAAGCGACTACTAAATTTAGTCACAATAAAAAATTTGGCACAAAGTTTTTTTTTTTTTTTGGAGCAATTCCTATAAAGTTATATTATTGTTAGCAATAAAATCAGTCCTATAATGCACACTGAACCCAAATTTTTTGTTCTTGAGAAATTATATCTTAAACTTTTTATATTGGTTTTTCCGAATAGTGAATATGGATGTCTTATCTACTACAGAGTTCCTACCATTTCCATTGGTTATTCTGAGATACAGAAAAGTTTATAAATTATAATTTCAAAGCAATTATAGTACTTGAGATGTTATATATACCAAGGCAAAATACAAGCAATATCAAGATTTATACTTTAAACAGAACATAAGCTTAGTCTTCTCACATGATTCAGGTTCACTAATGGACTATTGATTGCCTAAAAATAATTCTTTGCCTTTTGTCTCTGATCATGAGTTGATTAGAGAAATGGCCTTAACCCACTAATTTTAAGTTTCCCTCTTTCCTAAATGTAACCACACTTTTCTGTCAGTACTGTCATTTTATAAGGTGATTAACACTAGTAACCTCACTTGGGACAGGTTTGGTTATGGTTTAGTGTTATATTGCCCTGGATGTTAGCTAATGCTTACAAAATTTAGTATAAGCTTACATAAATATTGTACTTTTTATATAATATGATGTTTAAAATCATATTTTCACTATACAACAAAGTAATATTATTGAACTTATATTGACGGTATACACACTATCGCATTTGAATACATGCATATGTTGGATTTTAAATTCAGATTAAACATAGTTATCATGTATCTAGATGTGATTGTGTGTGTGCGTATTGTTAGTGTGTAAAAAATCAATTTTAATAAAAGTAGAGTGCCACTGCACATTCTCATATAACCAGGGTAAAGTTCAACCTGGTACATCAGCCCTCTTACCCTTTTCTTCACTTTCACTAAATTCTGATTCTCTTTTGGTAGGTTGCCACGATAGCATTATTCCTAACTTGTTTCAGTATAGCCAAAAATAGACGAATAAATTGAAACATGCATAATAGAGGTCCCTCCAGATTTCTGTCCCAAGACGAGGTAAGTTGTCACTTGTCACCCTACCCCATTGTAAAGGGTTCCTGTTTTGCCTTCTTTATCATGCTTCCTGATCAAAACCAAGAAGGAGAAAAAAAAAAAACTGGCGGGCAGATCTTGAATGGGCTTATTTGCACCAGTATCACATACTGTAGTATACGCATGTGATGTTTGATGCTTTGATAGTTACAGTTCAAGGGTTCATCTGTCGCATTCACTGATCAGACCACATTAATATCAGAATCGAGAAAACTCAGACCTAACACCAAATTTCATGCCACAACATAGAATTCCAGTAGCCCTGCAAAACTTTAAGGATTTTGTTTTTTTTTTTTTTTTTTTTGGGCAGAAAGGATTGAAGAAAATGTAAGACTAAGACCCATTGGTCTTTGAGGTCTCAAAAAACGAATGATTTTTCTGCATAGGAGTTCGTGTAGATCGCAGCATAGGTATACGAACATTCTCTAACTTATTTACTGCATGCTGCGAATTGTATTGCCCTTGTTTGGATCTGAATAGAAACAGTAAAAAAAATATCCATCAGACACCGGAGAAAGCAACTTCAAGGAAAAAACAGATGATGCATGAAGTTTAGGATTTGACTAAGGGATGTCTGGTGGTTCTAGTTGTTAATTTTTTTTTTTATAACAATGGAAATTAAATCAGATAAGTGTCTAAATATAAAGGGACAAGAAAGCATGCG
This sequence comes from Gardenia jasminoides, assembly GCA_013103745.1. NCBI lineage: Eukaryota > Viridiplantae > Streptophyta > Magnoliopsida > Gentianales > Rubiaceae > Gardenia > Gardenia jasminoides. Next base: position 37,990,864 of record CM023099.1, read on the forward strand.
AAGTAGGTGTGAAATAAGTATCCTGAAAAGTGTCCACCAAAATAATTATAAGAGTTTTTGAGTTAAAGTTAGAAATTGACATGGCAATTTTATATCATCTCCCAAATTCACTTGGAAAATTTATACCATAAGCACATTTCTTTTTCTACTTATTAGGTGTTTAAGAAGTTGCTTGAACGCGCGTGCGTGCACACACATATACATACATGCATACATACATGTGTGTGTGTGTGTGTTTTGTGTATTTGAGCAGTTGTTTATTTGAAACTCTTGGAGCTTGGTTTAGAATCCATTATTGGTTTATAAGAGATAATGGATATCATAAATTCACATATGTGGAAGGCGCAATTAAAATGAACATAATTAAGCAACACAGAGTGCAAAAAAGAGATAAAGTCAGGCGGGTCAATCAAGTTTGAAACTTTAGCTACATATAATACCCATTAATGGCATGACACAAATAGATCATCAAAGGCCTTTTGATTTTTCTTAACCAAACCAAATAAAATCAAAAAGAAATAAAAGAAAAGAAGAAACCATTTCCTGGTACAATATTGTCACCAGGGAAATAGAATATGCTCTTTGACACTTCCTTTGAATAACATAAATAGGACAATTATATATTTGTTTTAGTAAAAAAGTAATGTTTGATATTGATGCCAGATCCCAAATTTTGTGTGTTACAGTAACTTCTGAAGAAATCCTAATATTTCCCTTCCCAAGTCCATATTGCATCTGGACCTGAAATGCGAAATCTTGGCATTATCAAAAAGTTGATTTTGAAAGTGAAGTTGTGACAATATCGTTTGTCATTTTTTATCCATCACGTATCAACTACGTATACATAAACAGCATATATCAGAAATTGAAAATTCGTTTCATACAAAATTATGTAGACACGGACATGTAGACGTGGTGGTCTCCATCTACTGACTATGAGTAAGACTCCAGGAGTTAGAAGTTTTAACTTCAATTTTTCTTTTCTACCGTCCACTCTACCCTTGCTTTAAAAAAATAAAAATATAGACGTGCTATACTTTTAAACACAAGAACCGTGTTATTCGAGTGGGGTTTTTTTTTTTTTTTACATGACTGTGAGAGCAATAATGGCGCAGATCAAATTAACATGACGTGGCATATATTTAAATGGTCAATTTTAAAAACATAATTTTTAAAAAATATTTAAATGAGTAATCCAAATTAAGCTGACATGATATGATCCAATCTAAGCTACAGACTTGCCCCTGGAATTGCCATTGGCAATAGCAAAGCCCCACATCAATGGGCTAGTATTACTTTCTCTTGAATATTTAATGAATTGGCTGTCCTTTTTGTTTGTTGGGATGGGGCTAAGGTTGTAGAATCTGTAATGTCAAATCATGTTGTTGGGGTTGTGTGATTTAGTGAAGTATGAGTTAGTAGTGTTAAAAGGTGCTGCTGCTAATACTTGCTTCACTTTACCTTTAAAATGTCTGGCTTAGTTGTCATATCACATGCAAGGCAAATCTGGCTGCACTCACAAAGTCAGATATTTACCACTATCTCACAGCAAAGCACTTCCAATGAAAGGGAAATTGTAGGCCAGGGTTGCCAACCTCTCAACCTGTAGATATCCTTTGGATTTCCATGTTACTTTTTCTTTTCTGAACTGTGGGATTTGGAATAGAATTTTCATGGATTAGAAAGGATCATGATATGGCACATCTTTGTCTTCTCTTTTTCTCATCTAGCCCCTTTTCTTTGTACAATTTTTGGTTTCATGTTTCTCATCTTTTTACACTGATGAAACCTTTTTTTTTTTTTTTTAAATAAGGAGAAATCGAGTGACTACTTATGTTTATTTTAGGGTAAAACACAAAGAATTGTGCATGCACTTTGCAAGTCACACTATTTCGTTTAGATATTAAAAGAAATATATAGTAGTTAGAGGCAGTGCAAAACTCAATTCCAAATTCCAAATCAAAGCTTCATGTTAGTAATTCTTTCTATTTTTCCTTCTTCCCCTCAAAGCCGATCAACATGGTTGTTCACCTCCATCACCATGGTTTTCTTGTTTTTCTTGAGGAGGAGGCTGGGGTGGAGAAGAATGTAGTACACCATGGGTTGAAGTGGTCCTGCTATTGTACTGACTACACAGAACTTGGGAGGGTCGGCTGCACATGATATGCACGTTGGGTAAGGATCATTGTGGTCCACTCCAAGCAACAATACTTCATTGTGGTGGTGAGATTGATCTTATGATTCATTATAATTGTCTCAATTGTACAAACTCATACTTTGTAGGGGATGTTGCAGAGAAAGCATGAACAGGCAAATATGAAAATATAATCAACTTGTCCTGAATAGGTTGGCCACTAAAAAGGGATTTAAGATCTCTCTTTAGACTGTAAGTCGAGGGTTCTAAACCTCATATTCTGCAGTTAGAAATTCAAAACCCTTTGATCTAGATGAATCTGCATATTCTTTAATCATTTACAAAACCTCTTTAAACTCCTCCCTCCCTCATAATGTAGGTTAGTATAGGAGTAAAATAGAATGTTATTGTTGTCTACAAAAAAAAAAAAAATTGTAAATATGAACTTGCATAGTGTCTAGGTGTGTTAGAGTGGTTTGGAGTTATGGTGGCTTATTAAAACATAGTTTACTAATAAAATTTTGAATTAGAACACTTAAATAATTAGCCATTTGGTAGCGTTCGTCTTCTTCTATTTCTGTTCTTTGCCATGAATTAAACAAAACACTTGTTTTATTTTTAAGTAAAAATCAAACATAAACATGTTTGATTCATGGCATTATTATTTTTTTAATAAAAGAATACAACTATGTTTGATTAGACATTATCAATGTTGTGTGAAACGAAATAATTAATGAGACTTAAATTTAATATATACTAAAGTTAGCACATGATTATGGATTGGGCTTGCACCCAGTTAATTTCAACCTAAACTACGTCTTACCTAAATAATAATATTAAATTAAATATTTCATATTGTTTAATACTTGTACATGTTCAAAATACGTAAGAATATATAAATTAACTGTATATTTTTTAAAATGTATTTATCTTAAATTATTATTCTTGTAATTAAGTAATACATAATTAATAAATATATATTGTAAATATATAAATCAAGTATTTTTTTACTTATAATATATAAGTAAAACATTTTAAAATTTTAAACATATATGATTTTTCAAGAAATTTGAAGCTAATTCAATTTCAGCCCGAAACCCATATAGAAATGAGATGAAATCTTATATGTATGAGTTTTGAATGGGTGGAATTTGGGCTAAAAATGATTTTTTTTTCCTTATATCGGTTTAGACTATTGAAACCCAATTAAGAACAAATTATAAGTTTTAATAGTGAGATGGGTTAGCTATTAGGTCAAGTAGGTTGAAATATCAAGGGATAAATGATGGAGGTTGAGTGAAGTTGAAATAGAACAACTTAAAACATTTATTTATTGATTTTTCATTTTAAATATTTTTTAAATAGCTAAAAACAACAATTTTAGTGTTTTAAAAATAACACCCATGTTCATAAACATTCTTTTATTATTGTAAAACACAAGCAATTTTAACAAATGCTATTTTTTATTTTTTATTTGTCAAAATCTACAAAACTAAAATAGAAAACATAAACTTTACCAAACGGAAGTGTTTAAGTATGTGGTTTGGATATGTAATTCGATAAGTACCTATTATATTGGATAACATATAATTTAAAATTTTTAACTATATCTATCTCTTTATTGAGTTCACAATATAGGATAAAATAATTAAATTTTATGTTTTATTCTTAAAACACAAAAGTTATTCTAAAAACACTAAATTTGAAATTTTACTCAAATTATTTTTAACACCAAAATGTCTATTACTAAATTTACAGGACAGTGTCTGTTACAATTTTCACCAAACACCTCAAAAATATTTTTGTCACCTAAAAGTATCTTTTTAGCAAAAATACCACAGTCCCAAAGAGGATTTTAGATTTATCTATATATTAGGCTATAAACTCATTGGATCAACTCGATCAAAATTCAACTCAAATTTGGAACACTAATTCGAGTCGAGCTCAAGTTAGCTTGATGAACTTCTAGAGTTGAGTTAAGCATCCCCATACTTGGCTCATTGCACCAACTTGAGTTGTATATATCATTTTAATATTTTCATTATTTTTTATGAAATTATATTTATGTCCTCAATACTTTTATTATTTATCTATTTTAAAAATATAATAATTATTTTTTTATTTTATTTTTGAGCTTGATTAGGCTCAATTTCGAATCAATTAGCCTAAAATTTGACTGATCAATTTGGCTTATTTGTAGAAATGATAAACCTATCTTGCAGAAGATTATTTGAAATTTTTTTGTATTATTTATTGTAACACTTCTGTAATGGGATATATGTAAGATAAAAATGTGATTAGAAAGCATCTTTAGATAATAATAGGAAAAAGATTTTTAAAACAACCATATCTAAACAAGCCTTTTTTTTTTTTTTTTGCAGGCTTCCAGCATGGACTAACTCCACTTTGTACCCCTAAACTTGTATCACACTCTCCAACCCTAAACTCTTAATTTTGGACACTTTGCACTCTAAACTCTCAAGTTTGCTCTACCTAAGTCTAATCAATAATCATGTTCATAAAATTAATAAGATAAAGGGTGGTACAAAAATAATGATAACATAGCATTTTGTTCTAACTGTGATCCCTTAACTTTTTCTTTTGACCACTTTGCCACTTCATTATTATTAATTTATATGGTCACAATCACCAATATTGTTAATGATAACATATTGTTTTATATTTACTATGATATCTTGGTGCCTTTTGACCATTTTTTGCACATTTTCATTGATTTATTATATCCTCTATGCCATTAATTTTGTAAATTTATTATTGATTAGATTTAAATAAGACAAATTTGAGAGTTTAGAACGCAAAGCGTAGAAAATTGAGATTTTAGTATGCAAAGTGTCTAAAATTAAAGCTTAATGTATAAAACAAAAAATGATACAGGTTCGAGGGTGCAAAGGGGAATTAATCCTTCCAGCATCGTGCTACAACAACGTACAAATAAACAAATTAACCTACACCCTCAAAACCTCTCTTTCACGTTTGCATCCACATTAAACTGTACACACCTTGATTCTACTAGAAAATATTTGGTAACAATCGAATTTCTATAATATGCTTCTTTTTTCCATTTTATGAAAACGAACCCATATGAGATCCTCTATCAAGGTTCTTGTCTAAGTTCTGTGTCCAATTCAAAATGATATCGTTTTTTATTAAGTCGGCAGTTTTATTAAATAAAACACGTTAGCAGTTTTATTTATTAAATAAAACACGCTAGCAGTTTTATTAAGTAAAACGACGTCGTTTTAAGTTAGACACGGAACTTAAACAGGGACCTAGAAAGAGGGTCCGAAGTGACATGCTTACTCATATATGCTGAACATGGACGGTCGGGACCCAATCTCTTACAGATAAGGATGAGCATCTCTGTTTCTATCACATTCCGAATAATTGAACATCTTATGGAGTAGGGGACTCGAAGTAGCAGTCAATAGATCAGAACAAAGAATAGATTTTCTATAATTTTGACGGTATTTTGATCAAGAAACATAAAACAAGAAACAAAGTGCCCATTTAACAAGTTATGGGGGCAAAGTAGAGACCCCCAAAAATTCACAGGAGCTTAATGCAATTACTTATAATATGAAGGGGATAATCGAACCCTGAAGATAAGAAAGAGCAGGGTCAGTAATGGAATGATGATTCAGAAAACTAACCAAAAACCAACTGATACATATATCAAACCAGAAAACTGCAAAATTTAATTTGTATAATTTCCTCCACTAAAAATCAATCCATCAGTCATCTAAAAGTTCTACAAAAGTTACACTGTAGAAGATGTAAAAAGATATCTTCCCATACTTCTTCCTGTTTCTGCTTAAAAAACAAAAGAAACAGATCTTTGTCCATCTCAGAAGCTTATAGCTGTAAAAGGGGTACCCTAGTATATATCCCTCGAGTCAGTTGTCACTATGTAAATTGTCCTTGGCATTTCACTAAATCAAAGCCATTCTCTCTAGTCTATTCCTCAAGGCTACTAATTAGAACTAAAAATGCCAAGGATGAAAGAATTCCACCCTTAAAGCAGGGACTAACCAATAAAATGATTTGTCAGGCTTCAATAGTTAGTTAACTGTCATCTAATTTTTTTCATCTTCCACTCTTCTGTAGAAAAGAACATAAGCAGCTGAAGATTTAATCTTGTCCTCGTTGATGGGAGAAACATGGCTGTCATCAAAGTCAAACCATCGACCGCCACCATGCTACATGAGAATAATGAGGTTAGTATTATTAAGTTGCCGAGCCAAGAGAAGGCAGAGTAGATACTAAATATAGGATACCAGGCACCATCATTGACAGCACATGTTTTAGTTCTATACATTCCAAACTTCAACTTAAACAAAAGTTTGGAATTTAAAAGACAGTTTTAGAAAGAGAATTTAAAAAGAGAGCACACCAAACTAAAAGAAATGTCAAAGTGAAGAGCCACCTACATGGACAAATGCAGTGTAATGGCCACCTCCCATGCTTCCATAGTGATTACTAATAGCATACAGCACGTAACGATTAGAAGATTCCCCACCCTTGTAAGCGATATACGCAGACAAATCAAGATCCTGGACAGGGAAGTCAACATACGTCTCCAATTTGTTTTTAAGAAACCGGCTGTATGAGAATCTTTTTAAATGTATGACCAGAACTTCAGGCAGTCGCCAAAGATCTAACTTCTTGCTGGCTTGGCAGTGCTTCTTGCAGACAGGGCAGTACCTGATTCCAAGAATCATATGCAGCATGTAAGATATCATAGTATGGAAACTTTTGCAAGAAAAAGGAGGAGTTTATGGCATTGGCTGAAGATAAAGAATAATAAGACCTATTGCATGAAGAAAGGTGAAATCTGATAACAAGCAATATGTCAATTGTTTATCCAAACATCAACTGCATTAAAAGGTAAAGGTAAGAAAGGAAACAATGGGGGGAATGTATGATATGCAGGTAAGCAAAGTGCTTGTACATTTGGAAGAACGGCTGGTTACAGAAGATTAACAAGCCAAGTCAAACAAATTAAGGAACAGAGACCTCAAAAGCACCACAAATAGTGGAAGATTTATAAATGAGAAAATGACTTCTTTGAACTGAGAACAGACATTTGGCTTTTGAAGTAAAAGTAAAACCAGAAATAGTTTGTAATTGTAATCGTGTTTCACTTTCAATTGATCATAGCTTCTAAAAATTGATAGGTCCACTGTGGTAAGAAATCATGCACCTGTTCTGAGTTATGCTTAGTCAAAGCATTGACACAAAAATACTTACCAATGGCCATGTAAGACAATAATAAGCATGGAAAAAATGTTTAGAAGATGACAATTAGCATACTAACCACATATCTTCAGGTCCTAGAGGCTCCTCCTTGAGGAATGCTTCAAGGCACTTGTACAAAGAAACAGATTCCTGCGGTCTCTTCATCAAGTACCCTGACTTGAAAACTTCAGGTAATGAGCAAATCAGTTGTTGGCTGTACTCTTCAACCTTCTTACCTGGCCAACGTACAATTACACTTAACTGTCCAGTCATAGCCTTGGAATTCACCAGCTCATCCATTGCTATTTGGGGACCTCTGACATTTCCTTGCTCATCTGCTAAGTAGAACTCAAAATCACAGTCAAACTGGGCTTCAGCATCTAGTAGATCACCATTCTGAGTACATGTATTTGAATCAGGACTAACTGCATCCTCAATTTCCTTAATTTCTTCACTTTCAGTATTTGTTGTCTCATTGCAATGGTTGACAGATTTTTCTTTTGGTATTGAGAAAGGAAGCAGTGATTTCATATAAAGATTCCTAACATCGGATCCATTGGTAACTTTACTTCTTGCCACCAAGGGAATTCCAAATGCCCTCCAAACTGTTGTTAGCTTCCCATAGATACATTGCCTGACAAAATAATAGCTTTTACAAAGTTGGAATAAAGCACAAAAACAAGAAAGCAGAGATAAGGAATTTATATAAAATACAATTTCCAATTAATCTTACACAGGAGCTCATAGCTTATCGTTCCCAGAGAAACTTCTATTTGCACTGATCACTGATTATCAAGGCACACTCTGTGTGCATATAATAAAAACAATATTTATTTCTAAACAGTATATCATAGAAACTGATTTAAGCTTCAAAACAAGAATTCTAGAGATTTTTAGGAATAGAAAATATACATGAATAGTTTTTTGTTAAAAACCTACAATGATGGGTAGTTACCAACATAATTCAAATTCCTAATAAAACAAAGGTATTGTTGTTCAACATGGTTAGACCATTTAACCCCCTAATGTAAGGATAAAAAAGGTAGTTTAAAATAGTAAACAGCAATGCATAAACCTCCTCAGGCTTTATTAGTATAGATATAGGAATCTCTAGCTACTAGAAGTCTGTACTTCAGATCAGATTACCCTTTCTTAAAAGTGAAAAAAAAAATACAACAAAATGTCAAGTTATACTCTGGAGCATAGTCCAACTGCGGAATGTTCACATAACTCCGCATGAATCATCCACTCAAATGCAACAACATACAAAAGATTTCATTCAAATTCAGAAGCAACACAACTTACTCTTCCATCTGCTGGTGAGTAAAAACAACTAGTGATGCTTCGTCAATTTCTTTTGTCAATTGATAAGCAATCAATCGGTCCTCATCTCTGATTAACGATAGTGAATTAGCTGACTCCTCCAGAAAACGTATGATGCGATTGTTGAATATCTGTGCATGACTAAATTATCATTAGGAGATCGAGATGAAAAAGAAGAGCATTTTCTGGATACGAATTATCAAATCCAAGAAATATTTATCTCAAAGAAATTTGCAGAACTATACCTCAGCCACCAATAGGCTTTCATCAGCACCTAAAGAACATGCATTGCTTAATGCCTGAATAAGATCCTCAAGTTTTCCAGTTTTGGGAACAGTGATGGTATATGCAGTTGGCTTTGAACTATCACCAGTTTTCATAACTGTTATTGTCATTGTCCGCATTGATGTTGATGGCAGAGGCAGTGACAAGTACATGAATGGGTCAAATGTAACAGAGACCTTTCTGCAGATAGGACAGACTAAAGTGGACCTGTACTGACCCTGCGCAGTCGTAATTCATAAAGCTTTAATCAACAAAGCTTAAGAAGTTCTCACAGCCAACACAAGCAATGTCCAACAGCCTATGAAGATTTTCACTTGTTTTAAGTCCAAAATAGTATCAAAAGTCCAGGTAGATACAAGCAATATTCAATATCCATCCTTGAAGTGGAAGAAAAATTGAGGAACAGCAGATTAGATATATGTATCCCATATAGGATCACAATTGATCCAAGCAAACAGAATTTCTAAACAAAAATTTGTACATTCCAGCACCTTGACAATGTTAGTCTCAAATGACCTCCTCCGAAAGTTTAGAACATTTTACTTTTAGCATCCTAAGTCTTAGATATCATCATAATTAGGTTTATTGACCACTTTCTCCAAGAGAGAAACACCAGCTCTGACCAACAGCCAAATAGAATGTACTGCTGAACCGAGACAGCTCATACTAGCCTTATTTTATCTTGGTTTTGTGACAGATCAAGAGTAGACAACTAACTATAACAAATATTAAAAGACCACAATAAACCAGTACTAAACACAAGGTAGCATATCATACAAAAAAAGTGCCAGAGGAACCCCATGTGAAAAATACTAACTTGGCAGACATCAACAATTATAGAGTCATTGCGAGCCAAATGATTCCTCCAGTATTCATCAGCAACTTCTTCATCAGGCCTGTCATCTCCATCTTTAACCTCAGCATATGGTTTGCACTTCACTCGATTCAAATCTTCATGAAGTCCATCCAAAAGAAATGCAAGGAGTTCCTGTAGTCAATAAGAAGAGCTTTCATCAAATGACACAATAAATCTAAACAAAGTCCTGTCTATCACATGTACCTTGTTAAAATCACATGTACTGCAAATAGAGAGAGAGAGAGGGGAAAGGGAAGAAGCGGGAGAGAACATTAACAAGATACCAGAGATGAAGATCAAAAGTAAAAGTACAAAAAGAAGTGTACAAACTTGGGAGTCATGCTGATTAAATCCACTGAATTGCGGAGCAAAATGGGCAAGTTTTGATTTGAATATTCTCGGTGCCACTGGAGCTGCCCCAGGGGCCCACAGTTTCTTTAATAAATCTCCAAATGCAGAGGCAATCTCACCCTGCCCAATAAAAACATTCTATAAAATTGAGTTCATGCTCGGTGGTAGTTAACAAGCAAAGCCAATACTACTATGGAAAATGCAGCATGAAAGAAAATGGCGACTTGGAAAAAACAAAAAAAGATTTGCAACAAGGTTAATGATGCATTGAGGCTCACATCTTTTTGAGGCCTGAAGGGTTAGGTGCACATAGCCTTGCCTCTTCAAGCAGAAAGGCTGTTTGTGTGTACTAAAACTATGACCTTCCAGTCAAAGTTCGACTCATAATTGACACCAATGCTCTAATAAAGCAAAGTTTACTGATGGCATGAGAAATAAGTTAACAAGTAGTGATGGCATAAGAAAGTCAGGAACAATAACATACATTCATGCCCAATGGGTTATCATGATTTATTTCACTCCTGAAATCTCCAAGGAAGTAATCAACCATCTTTGGAGTGTGAGCTAGGCACTGAACGGCACTATTCATGAAACATGTATTGCCTAGGTTTTGTAACCCTGTTAAGCCCAAAGTACCAGCTTCACATGAGCTGCCAACAGAAATATTAGAGTTGCTCCGCGAGTGATTAGACGACAAACATCCTGTACAACCATTCATCATAAGTGAACCGCCATTAGAATGTTGCATTGTCATATCGTCTCGTTTCGCTCCTCTATTTCTAACAGGATCAGATAACCCATAAACTTGCAACTCCAGTAGCATCTGCACAGGAAAATTAGATGAGGAAATGTAAGAAAAGCACAAATAGTCAAACAGAGAGAGAGAGCTAAGGAATAGTAATTTAGAAATATAACCACATAAAAAAACTGTATGCATTAAAACCAACTTAAAAGTTGAGAAGTGGTGAGAAAATCCATCAAAAATCAAGGTACCAATGCCTAACTAGAGCTCAACAACCTATGACAGTTCTCCTAACATATAAAATACATTGATTAGTTCCACCGAGCACAATAAAGTTGCAATCACAAAATAGGCAAACTACTATAGCAAAAAATCAAAAAAATTAACTAAAAGAAAGTAACTTTTAGTGATTGAGGAGATTCAATAAATAGATTACTGGGGTGATACTTTCTCAAGTTACAAAAAGTAATTCAGATGCCTTAATTTGCTAGGATCAGTTCTTACTTATATTTTCCAATTATGAATTTAATCTGACCACAAATAACTCCAAAAAAAACCTGATTGTGCACTATTTTTTGGGAGAGGTTCACTACATTCACTAACACTTGAAACTTTCTTCAGATTCATTGTGATCCAGAAAAAAGAGAAATGTGGTCAGGTTACAAGTACATATCTAGGTATCTTTCTGCAGTCTATGGTATATAGAGTAACTTTATAAACAAAAACTCATCCATAGTATCCCAAATCACCACCATATGTGCAACATTATAGTCCATTACTTATATGAAACAAAATTAATTTGAACTTCTGTTCAGATGACTAGGATAATCAAATAACCTGATGCAGTGAGACACAGCAAAAGTTCTTAGACAGGAGTAACTTTATCCATGTCCCTTGTAATATAGCGCAAATTAGAACAAGTTCCTTTTATACACTTTCTGTCAGTGACTTAAAAGGATATCCTCTTTTCCATTCTTTAGTCAGAGATCAGTTCCTAAAACTTAACTAACATTTCCCTCAAAATCTGCATGGTAAACAAACCTTGTTAATACTCTGAAACAAAAGAACTTGTAAATAACACCACAACAAGGAAAAATATGCCTTCTACTGACATCCATATCAAAAAAAAAGGGCACTGGAAAAGAAATCCCTGCCTTATCTGTTGCATAAATTAAGCTTTGACAAGAAACAGTCCATTAACACAGCATGTAGCGTGACAGTGACCTCAGTAATGCAGAGAACAAGAAAATCCTCAAAAAGCGAATGCAACAAAGATATCTGCAAATGACGCTTATTGGAAATATGGCTATTCAACTCATTATTACTGCTTATTGAGGCAAGGATTGCTACCAAAAAACTAGAACACATAGCTTAGATTTTCCTGGTGCTTAATATTTTAGGCAACCTAGAAAGCTAGACAGCACCATCATCTCTGTTCTCTAGTGCTTAATATGAGTTGCTATAGCTTAAGCTAAAAGCTCTATTGAGGTGCTAAGATCTGATTTTGACTTCTGCTTTTAGCTTTCTGTAAGATGAATACGTTGATCACAAGAATTAGACCTCAAGGTACTTCGAAAACAACTCTGGCCTTTCAAACTTTTGAAACAACCCTTGGAATCTTTGAGGAGATTCTTCAAAAATCACTTTTCTTGAAGCAGCTTCAAAAACAGATGCAAAGAAGAAAAGACCCATTATGAGGTTCATTAGTCAAAACAGTAGTATAACTGAGTCAGGTTTAGAATTTCCAATTTCAGGATGGTATGAACATACAACAAAATGTAAAACAAGGCCATAAAATGCCCAGGAGGAGTGTTACTTACATCTTGCTCTAACAGTCGCTGACTGTCCTTTAGCATCTTATGTTTCTCGCTCAAGAAAAAAAGAAGCGTCTCCCCAGAAAAGTCCCAAATCCTGAACTGCATGGAAGAAGACATGTCAAATCCCACAAGAAGCAACTACATATAGCATTAAACTAAATTCCACCATAATGCTCACTAGCTCAGTCTCAAAAGAGAAAATCTTGCAGGCCCTCCTAAAGCATTCCAAAGTATTTTCCTGAAACCAAAATAAGACAGTAGAATAAAGCATATGAAATTTAGAACTATTACATTCAAAAAAGAAAAAACTTAAATAAATGGAACCAGATCACTTTATAGAAGGAAATTCTCTCTCTCCCTCTCTCTCCTGACACATGCAGGCACACAGATATATATCATCTCTCAACCTTATGCAGATAAGACAACCACTGTTCATTACCTCATAACCAGCAACATGTTGTTTAAAACTGAAGCTCTACCTTATCTCAACAACTACAGCACAGCCAGGAGCTAATAGCTGGGAAAAAAATATGCATACTTGCAAGCCAAGTTTAAATTTTTCATCAAAATGTTGAGGGAACAACACATAAATTTGTTAACAAAAACTTCTCAGTTTCATAAAGGGAAATAAAACAGTTCTTAAATCTTGGGTGGCTTCATTGAAAGTTCTCAAGAGACAAAACAAACTTTCATTGCAGTTTCAGCTTAAGAAATTTCAAGGTGACATAAGTGCAGATAAGTGCTCTCAGCCACAGTTTCTATTTTTCCCATCCTATTCTCTTTTTCTCTAATATATGGTCTGATAATAGGGTTCCAAACCCATTTAGCTATTTACTTTTCTTCGATCTCTCCACAATCCCAAACCATTTAACAATTCAAACATCTATTTGCGAAGCCTAGTCGACTTTGTTTGAAACTTCTAAGCTGATCCAACAGAGTAGAAAGAAGGTCAACTATAACTCAAGTGTCATCACAAGAAGTTCAAAGAACAGGATCAATCTGTTAAACCATTAGAAACCCACTTCGTTCCCTTCTTATTTTAATTAAATTTACAACCTATATCTGCTTGTCATGATTATACACAAAAATATTTCTACATTCATCTACAAGAGCAAATATAAATCAAGGACCATCACAAGAATATAATGATCACCTTTTTTCAGTAAAGAATTTCTTAATCCCAAAATTAAGAATTTCCATCACTAAATACACATTCTCGTATGCCTTGTTTATTAGTCTGTGAGACGCAGATAGGGATAAAAACCCATGCACAAGACTGGTGCAATAAGTCATCGTGACTTAGTCTTGCATGGCAAAACCAAGGCACATTAAACACTAAAAGAAAGCACTGTTCTTTAATTTCTCAAAGATTGCATGTAACTGACAATGTAAGACTGTTTTGGAAATACATGCAAGCCTTCAATCCCAGCTCAATTCTCCAAAGGAAAAAAAAGGAAAAAAAAAGCAGCCAACAGACAACCCACAAACCACCCCTGCGATAGCAATTAAATGCCAGCTGACCACTAATAGTTGATATGGCAACTAGGTATCATTAATTAACCTACCATTCTACATTAACTGTACTCCTATTTACCATCATTCATTAAGCATTAATAAGCAGTTTGAACCACAAAACAAGACGTGAATGACAACTAATATTTCAGGTGGTAGCATAACAACAATATAATCAAGACAAATTCTTTATTTGGCATATTAATGAATAGAATGTACCAGCTAGGGAAATAATTAGACACCATGCATGGCTTTGTTATATGGTAAAACTTCAACTCTAACTGACCAACTCTCCAACTGTACATTATCATGAGACTCAATATTTTATGACTCAATTTGATATGTGAACAAAAATACATTGCATACACTGTCAAGCCGATTTGCTTTATTGAGGGAAAAGAAAAGATTCCCCAAATCTCTAGTTTTATTAAAACCTTTACCAGAGCAACCACTGGTAGAAGACAAAGCACAAGCTGACCACTCATGGTTGAATAACAAAGACAAAATATAGCACCATGGATGTGGTAACACTCTTCAAGTCCACAAGTCACTGAACAACAACCATAATATGAAACTAGCAAATCAGATACTAACCTTTTTACTTATCTTCACGCCAAATGAGTCAGCTTCACGCAGAACTAGCCTGAGCTGTAAAGGATACACATCTGACATATCTTCTTCGGCAGAAGAACCTTTGCCGTCCTTTGTTGCAATTTTAGAGTCACTGTGCCTGGATTGAGACAAAAACACTCAACACATAGGAGACTGAAAACTGCATGCTATTCAAACACGTACAGAATTGGGAACCAAGACAGGTATCTGGTGAGTACAATATCAAGGTAAATGCTTATTCATAAAATAAAAATATTCTCATTCGCAATGTTTAAGGAATACTGTACTAACTAAAATTGACATATTATATTCGAAAGGCCATGAAAACAAAGATGGCACTCAACTTAACAAAAATTTTTAAGAATTAAATGGTAAGAGTAACCAAACTTAATTACAAGTTGGGGATTTGTCATATAATCTAAGAGTCACAAAAAATTAAGGCAGAAGAGGATATGTAAAGCTAGTCAGAAGAGAATGATTAAGGCAATTGATGCATGACATGAAGCAAAAGTTCCAGTTTGGCGACATCAGATATATCCCTCAAGCAGTATGCCAAAATCTAAGAAATGATTCAATGGCCACAGGCACGTGCAAGAAGTCCGGTAAGTAGAATTATCCATCACTGTCTGAGCTCACCGCTAACACGGAATGATACAAGCCCACAATTAATAATCTTATCCTTGCTACAGTTACACAAACATATGCCAAAGTATGAAAACTGTGTCTCAGCCCCCAACATGTTGGAAGACAATTTGAGAGTTAAAAGAACATAAAGTAAGAATAACACAGATAATAATACTAACCATTTGAGTGCCTGAAGCCACATTTCCCCTGAGACCAAAGCATAGTCACGACCTGATACCCCAACTTCACCATTCTCACGATTATGTGACAATGAATGTTCCTCTTTTCTCAGGTTAAATGAAAGATCAGAACTGAAAAAATTGTTGAGTAGCTTCATCGGCCCTCCATATGATGGCATAGGCGATGCAGTGTACAAGATTCCCTTCTTCTCATCCGATAATGAAGAGTCATGCGTTTCCTTCCACCACCTATAACATGCAACCACACTTAATCACTTAAACACACAACCAAAACATGAAAGCATTACTACCACTAACTCCATAACAATATAAACGCACATATAGAACAGTTCCACCCCAAAATAGTACTTTAATACCTCATTGGTTCTAGAGTTTGCAAATTCAGTCAATCACTCACCGCTGATTAGGATTCACAAACTAAGCCAATCACTCACCATTTACAGTCACACTTCTTCTTTTCCTTTCCCTTTCCTGATGGGAAGAAACACCGTACCTAACCTAACAAATACTAAACTAACCAGCCACAAATAAACAAACAAACAAACAAAGTCAAGAAAGGTAAAAGAAATTTTCGTGCTTTGCTTGAAGATTTGCTGCCAGCACCTGCCCGCACATTCTATTGTCGATAACAAACTGCTTGAATGCGTGAAAGAACACGACACCTCCCACATTAACTTTAATAATCCAAAACCCCAATCAATCACAGGTCTTTTAAAAAAAATCGAAACCAAATCAAATCAAATACACCAGAAAGTAAAGCACCCTTTTTCTGATTCGGTATTAGAATTCAACACGCCCTAAAGTTCCTGATCAAATCCTCCCAAGTTGTAAGGTTTTATTTTTTCCACTTCCTCGGATAAATCCTCCCATTCTTCACCTATATTCCACCAAGACTGCATTGCCCATCACGCATAAAAACCGAAACCCACATCACAGAAACTTTTCTCACCTATTTTCTATAACGGGCTCCTCTCAAAAAATCAAACAAGAAACTCAAGAAAAAATATGAATTGATCCAAAGGATGGGGCCATCTAATTAAAATAGTGCACTGTGTGAGTGTGTGAAATACCTGAGAGGGACTAAGTAAACTCGCTGGCCACCATGCCCAGAAATGGATTGCTCTTCTTGCTGTTCCTGCGGCTCTTGATTCTGTTGTTGAGAATGGGAAGAAGAATCAGAGGACTCTTCGGAGCTATTTATGACACTACTACTACTCTCCATTCTGCTTTCTGGTTTCAAAAACAAAAGGCAGCAAGAAAAATCCAATGTGCCTATCTGGTATGTAATCAATCAATGTATGGATTTAATGAAAGAGGAAGCAAGACAAGGGGTCAGAAATGGCGGATGGGATTTGCAGGCAAAATGGCTATCGTTTTTGTTTTTTTCCCCTTCACTTCAGATGGATAGACAAAAAGAGAGAGAAGGGCGGAATTGCAGAGAAACAAGTGGAGCTTTTTTCTGTGAAGAGGACTCAAAAGGATGGTAGCAGTAATTAGCAGTAATTACTAGTAATTAGCAAAAGCGTAAAAATATTAGTGCGGATAGACTGTGTAGTAATACTAGTAAGTCAGCAATTTTTCCTTCTTAATCATACTGATAGGCTTTATGTAGTGCCAAATTCGAAAGTATGGAAAATCACTTATATTTATGTAGTGCCAAATTTGAGAGTATCGAAAATTAATCACTACTAATCGATCGATCACATGAACAACGCACTATGAAGGAACACTGATGGATCGATCATGTGAACAACTTACTATTAAGGGATATCAACTTTACTTTTACTAATGAGCTTTATACAGAGCTAACTTCGAAACTATCGAAAATCAATCACTACTCATAGATCACGTGAGCAACTAACTCACTGTTAAGGAATATCGATTTTACTTCTAAAAAAAGTACTAATTTTGTACATTTTAATACTCATTCCTTCTTTTTTTTTTTTTTTTGATCGTTTTCTAATGCTATTTGTGAGTCTGGAAAATTTTCCATTTTGAAAATTTTACATGGTACAAATGACAAATTGAGAAAATTTTAATTACTTGGTAAGACCAAAGCGAACAGTGGATGAATGCACATTATTGTTTTAATGTTTACTGTTGTTTGATTTAGTGAATATGTTGTGTTTTGTCTCTTTTGGTCGGAACCTATAAAAAAGAAAATAGTCTATACCACGAGGATAAAATGAGAAAAGAATAGGACTGATTAAGAAAAAGAATTACTTCATTTATATTATGAAGAAAGAAAACCAATATTCAGGATATGGAAATGAATTCCAGAGTCCATTGTTACACTTTTTTGGATTGTGTCCATCTAATGCAAATTGTATGTAATCTAGAGGATTTTTGATAAATTTGAACTTTTTATTGCTAAGTGTTACTTCCCTTTTAAAGCATATATATTGGGACACAAGATATAAAAACATATTTTTTGTTTTGAACACATTTTGTTTTGAATCTAGTATGCGAGATGAGGATAAGAACGAGATGGATTACAACTTTGTTGAGAAAGGAAAAATACCTCTAATAAAGGAAATTAACCATTAATAAATAATTGCAAGCAAAATTATGCTTTTACATGATTGTGTGACGTACTTAATTGTAGACTTGGAACCTACACAACTAGGGTTTAGCATCTCATATTGTTATGGAAAAAATCTACCTTGCTTTCCAATTAGACTTGTAACGTTTGATATTGTTATGTAATAAAATTTAGTTTATTCGCAACTAGACTCGTAACTCTCTTATATACAGACACATACATACATACACAAATAATGTTTTAAATTTATATATTTGGTTAGAAAATCTATCTTTCTTATTAGTTGTATAACAACTTTTACTCTTTCAGATAGGAAAATAAATAATTGAAAGCAAAGTTATGCTTTTACACGGTTGTGTAATGCACTTAATTGTAGATTTGAAATCTTATCAATGAGGGTTTGGCATCCCATCTTCTTATGGAATAAAATCTACCTTACTCCTCTATAGTGTATATTATACATGTCTGTCTATGTGTGTGTCTGTGTACACACACATACATATACACAAATAACGTTTATGTATTTTACATATTTGGTTGGAAGATCTATTTTTCCTATTAATGTACAACATCATTTTGTTCTTTCAGGTGAGAAAATAAGATAGTTTGGAAAAGATATGAAACAGTTTAAGGTAACAAACACACATACATATACACAAATAATGTTTATGTATTTTATATATTGGTTGGAGGATCTGTTTCTCTTATGAGCATATAACAACATTTTACTCTTTCAGGTGAGAAAATAAGACAGTCTGGAAAAATATGAAACAAGTTAGGGGTTCTTCAATGCTAGGGTTGGGTTACATATAATGCTCCAAATTTTTTTTTTCCCGAAAAACTTCTTTTGTCCAATTTGAAGCTAGACTTTTCCTCTCTTACCTTTTATGGATATTAAAGAAAGCCCGAAACTAGTATAGGATGTCATTCGTGTTTTGTAATTCTGTGCTACCCCAACAATATGGGAGACATAGGACAAATTTAAAAAAAAAAAAATTTGTTCAGTGCAAATATTTATATCAAGTTTCAGAACAATCTAAATATGGATCTTCAATGTTCTAATCGTGCTATTAATCTATTTATGTTACTTTGACCCTACATTTTTCTTCTTTCTTGTTTCCAAGAGAGAAACTTCATATAATAAGTTGAATGTTTATCTAATGTTACTGTCTCTGCAAAAATTCTAAAACATTACTTGATCCTGCATCGTTGATGCTCTTCCATTTTGGAGAACATAACAAGTACTTTTTAATGCTTTGAACTGTTTAATCATTATATTTTTAGCAATGTATCTCTTCCAGAAAAATTGCAGCCAACTGCTGGCTAACTTAATATGAAATCGAGATTTGCAGTTCTCTTTTCTTATTTTTGTTTTTGGCTGAAATTATGACAAAATTTGTTGGTTTTGTTCTATCAAAGTATAACCTCAATCCCACTTAGGAATCATCACATCCATAAACATTACTCACGTTAGTACTTATATTCTGGTTGGGAAACTCCGCCAAAGAATATGTTAAATACTAGCATTTTTGTGAAGCAAGAGTGGTTAGTGTGTGGGAAATGGTCTCACAAGCATGAAAAGTCAACATTTGGCCTTGATACAAATAGTTGGAAACCACACAATTAGAGAAATAGATGACTTAATGAGTAGGCTGCATCAGCTTTCCACTCTTCTTTCTATCTACTGATATAGCATCATATGCTCCTACACTTCAGTAATAACGTGAGCCTGTATCATACACCCGGCCACCAGGGTACTGAACTCTAGGCTCAAAATCATCGCTCCTGCCACTAACAAGAAATCGTGCACGCTCTCTATGAGAATCATAATTATCAGCATTATAAAGTCGCTGTGGATCTCTAGCTGGAGGAGTCCCTGTACTGTAACCCTGAGGATCACTAGGGCCACTGCTAGGATAATGGTCCATTGAAGCCTGCTGGTATTGTTGTCGTCTTGATTGAGATTCTCGTCGAAGAAACTCATCTCTCCGACTAGCATGTTGAGCTCGAAGTGCAAGAAGCTGTTCTTGATATTGTGCATTGATCATATTTATTCTCTGGAAACAACAGGGTACAGCTTGTTTTGGTCAGAAAGAAGACTGGCTGAGTAATGGGAAAGAAGTAAAAGGGACATAGTAACAATGCACGGACTTCATCTCTGGAAATGGATTCAATATACTCGTGCTTTCAAACGTCAAATATGAAAATAAGATAAAAATTAACCTTCAGTGGCAAATGATGAAGATCCTAGATCAATAAAGAAAGGAAATCTCCTAATTTAACAAATACAGGGTGTAAAGATACACTAATAGGTTGAACTAACCTCCCGATGCCTAACAATTTCAGCGTCCTCTGCATCAATTTGCTCCTTGCTCAGTTTCATGAGATCATCAAGGAATTTCTCCTCAAGTCCTTCAAAAGTCTGCAGCATGAAATTGTCTTCATACCCCATACTCATATCTTCTCCACGAGGTTGAGACCTTGAATCATGGCTGCCTCGCCTCTCTGGTGCCATCCTCGGCTCTGGCCTCTGGGCTTGGTAGTAAGACCTAGGTGCTTCGCCCCCTTGACCTGTAAAAGAAATTCATATCAGAACCAAGCACAAAAGGCAAATTCATCCCACTAGTGGTATGAAGCAAAGATATAGGTAAGTCTGCAAAACACAAGCATTTGGTCGCACAGAGTTACTGGTAGGTTCCAGTTCAACTGTGACTCTTTAAAGATTAAAACATGCCTTCTCTCAACTGAAGAAATACACTTATGTTTCATGAACTCTCAACAAATGGTCAAATAAAAATGTAAAGATTATGGCCACTGAGGAACAAACATCTCACCAGATGTAAACATGCATGCCTTTTGAACAGTACATGATAAGCAACTTAATGTTTCCCAGAGGTTGAAGAAACATCATGCCTATACCCAATCTAATCTGCACATAATAAACTGCTGCATTTATTTGTCAAAAGTAATGCACTTAGAGTAGAAAGAATCCAGCTACCTTCTAGCTTGTCCTTCTGAATCCATAAATGGTCACTTTGTTCAGAAAGATGTAATTAGCATTGGGTAGCTCAATGGCAAGCAATGCTTGATAATATGTGATTGTGGAGCTCTACTGCATGTGTGTGTGTGTGTGTGTGTGTGTGAGAGAGAGAGGGTTACATGAAAACTGTCCAAAATATGATACGACAAGCATACTAGATCTTTCCATTCAAGCATTACCAATTATCCTCGCATAGTAGTTTCACTGACTACAACCGAGGAAACGTTTATCAATCGAACATTTCAATAATTTAATGGCCAGTTGCTATAAACTTTCAGAGTGATCTTTTGTAATGCATGTTTGACTCTTTATATACTGAATTAAGACACCCACAGAAGTTGAATCCCCAATCAAAATAGCAATGAGGTCCTGAAGAAAAAAAGGAAAGCATAATCTTGCATATAATTGAACAGCCCCAGATTCTCTCATAGAAGCCAATAAAATCGCAAATATACGCTCCAAATTATGGAAATGGATATCTCCAGAACAACTTTCGTTTCAGAGGCACAGAAAAGTATTGAACAGCAGAAAAGGTCGCCTTTATCAAGTTAAATTTTTGAAATACAGTTCAAATTGACAAAGTCCACTAATCATCCCAAGATCTTCAAAGGTAGAGACTTTATCAAGGAGGAGCAATTCCTGAAAGATTTGCTATTTCCCACGAGTCACACCTATGCTATTTTGTGTCACCATCCACTTCGAAACATCCAGATGGCTTGATTGCAAAGCTATCCAAAAAGACTACCTTGTCAAAGACTGTCTAAAACCCCAATTTACTTCCCTTGTACATCAACAGCTACTAAAAACTTCATATTTTCTACAATCTGTTTTAACTCAATTCTTAGTCTAAAACTGGAACCTGAACTGTTATATTACCAGCATCAGAACAAAAAGGGATGAAACCAACATTCCAATACCAAAACCTATCCCATCCAGTTCCAGGGCATTAAATCAATACAGTGGTTATCTGTACTTACTAACACAAATATCTTGGTTGCAAAACGAGAGGGTAACATAGATTTTACACCGCTAAAAGGAATACATAAACTGATTTTTGCATGAACTTAGCACCATATGCAGTCTTTAAACCACCTAAAGGTTACAATTCAGAATTATTCCTCACCGATGCAGGTAAAACCAATGCCCTTAGATCACAAAGGACCTTATCCTTCTAATGCAATAATCTTTAACTGCATCATTTCGACATTTTCCACTAACACAAAATTTTTATTGAAAGCGGAAACATTTGTTAACTAACACTATCAGGTCAACTACAAAATTAAAAGTATAGAAGATAAATAAAGCCCAGAAAGAAATCACAGTCGGAAAATGCAGCATAAATCCTGCCTGAATCAATAGCCAATTTATCCAAATAGTCAAAAAATAATATAAAAAATTAAAAACCACATCAGAAAAAGCATAAAGAATAGATGGGAAAACCAACTTCAAAAAAAAAATATATATATATATATATATATTAAAAGGTAAAGATGCAATCTTGCCTTCATTGTGGAACATGTGGGGTGACATAGGGCTGGACAATCTGGCCCCATCTCTTTCCAATCTCCATTGACTGTGATTATTACTATGATGCTCAGACTTGCTGCTCTGCTGCTGTTGGTGGTGGTGGTGCTGCTGCTGCTGGTGCATGTGAGGCGATGGCGCCATTCCGGCAGCTGCATAGGCAGCCGATGAATCACCACCGCCATAGTGGTGCCCCCCTCCTCCTCCTCCTCCGCCCGGCCTTCTCATAGTTTTTTTGGTGTGTGTTGTATGTGAGAAAATCGAAAAGAAATGTTTTCTTGATTTCTTCCCTCTTTTAGACAACCCTACTACGGCAGTCCAAAATCCAAAGAGTTTGGATTGGAATTTTATTTTCGTTTCAAGATAAAATCAGAAAAAAGAGAAAAAACAAAATCTCCCCCTTCACCCCAAAAATAGTTCTATTTTCAAAACTACCCAAGTATTTTTTTTCCCAACTTTTCTTACTGAAAAGGAAAGAAATTACTTGGATACTATTTTGTTTTTCCTTATTTGGAATGCAAAAAGCTTACACTTTTCCTTTTCTTAATTTTCTTTTCTTTACCTTTAATAAATTCCAACTAACTAATAGAATTTAGTGTTATCTGGAAAGTGTATGAGCACACATGTGTAATAGGGTTTTTTTTTTTTTTTTTGGCTATACATGGGAAAAGAGCTACAAAATAGCATGATTTAAAATATAATTGTGCTGATAATGTTGTGATAACTACATTATTCCAGTGGTATACAATAAATATATTTCGTCTTTAAACTCCAATTTAGCTATTAGCTAACTATGTCTAAATTTGATATCTTGGTAAATGGTTTGGCTAACGGGTATCTAATGAGCACTTGTTAATGTTGATAAAATTATCATACTTGATGCGAGCCTCATGCGCCTTCGTTCAAAGCTCTTGTCAAGACTTAAGCATTTATAAAGTTCCATCAAAGATTAGGTGGGGTCCGATGAACAAAATCGAGAACAAGTATCTCGGGATGGAACTGTAGTATTTATTTAGTTCTTTAGTTAATCACTGTTTGTGTTTCACCAATAAGAATTCGGCCAGCTTGGATATTGTATTGGTCCGAATTAGCATTGTTTATTAAGCGTGTCATTTTGTTGAGTGAAATCCAATTAAGGTTTCTTAGTTGGACTAGGTCTTAATTTCGGCCCAAATTGTCTTAATAAGGCAGAAATCTTAGCTTATGTTATTCCTAATTTTAGTAGGGTTGTGTAAGACAATAAATAAGACTTAAATTCGTCCAAGACATTAGACATTATTGAGAGTTTATAAAATTTTCAGATTTGCTTCTTTCTTCAAGAGCAATTCATGTGGCTTATGAAAACTTTCTTTGAGCATCTCAAGATTGTTCTTGAATACTCGTTTGAATTATCAATAAAGCAACTTCTTGATTGTGGTGTCTTCTACTCTCAAATCGTGTCTTGTGTTGGCCAAATCGCGACGTCGAATCCAACCAACGTTGATATCTCCAAAATCTTAGAATTGTGAACGCTTCTACATCTTTCTTAGGTGTAAGAATCATATCAGTTGGTAATCAAAACATAGGTTTGAAGTATCATCGTATATCCTTTTTGTTTGTTTTCATTGAGTCTAGGGTTTCTTGTCTAGTCCTTGATCTTGTTCTTATCATTGGTGTTGCTAGTCCGAGGCTTTGTGTAGTCCGAAGACTTGATTCTTGCTGTATTATTTATCTTGTTTTGTTTTCATTTCTTGCTAATCCGAAGCTTCTTTTATTCTTGTGTCGTCTCCTTTTTTCTTAAGTGATCCGAATTCTTCTTGTGTTGTGCTGTTCGAATCTTTCTTGTGTCGTGTTTCTTGTTCTTGTTTCCATCTTGTTCTGCCGATTCTATCTCGTGTCTTGTTTTCGCTAAATCGTTTCAAAAAAAAATTTTCAAAATCTGTCTGAACTTGTTCTTGGAATCCAAAGCTTGTAAGCTAGGGTTCTTGTATGTTTTCTTGTGTTCTTGAGTCGTCCTAGTTGTTTGTGTGTAATTCTTGGTTCAACTTATGCATTTCTTGAAGTTCTTGACATATTTTGAAACTTTCTTGAAAATTGCACCCAACATAGTTGAACCCTTGAATTTCTTGAAGAACAAAGTGTGAAACCTTGGAGCTTTAATCGTATTTGTTGAACTTGATTGAAATTGTTTGAACCGAATTTTGCAATAAACAAAATCTGATCTTGCATTCGGTTGAGCTTCAAAAATTTTGTGAAAAAGAAAAGAAAGGGAAACAAATAGCTCTTGATCATTCTTGTTGCTTAAAATATGCCCAAAGATGTTTCCATATCAAAATTGGAAAGGATCTTGTGATTATACTCTCCAAAGTCTTAAAACCGATTTTGCGCCTTCCAAATTTGGTTTAAGAAACTTTCAATTGATCTAAACTACCTTTATCCAAGTTAGTTAGGGGTATTTTGTCTTAAAAAGTCAGATTTTACATAGTTGACTCATTAAAATCGGACTTTATATTTTTGACCAGTCAAAGCCAGATTTTATGTGTTTAACTAGTCAAAATTGGCTAAAACTACTAAAAGCTTACCAAATCTGATTTGTTTTAAGATTTTAAAATCAACTTCAAGATTTGTTAAGTTGTTTTCAAGAATATTCCATAGAATAGCATTTGGGAAAGTTTCCAAATTTGCCTTTCGGTCAATTTTCTACTCTAAAACTGATCGAGCCAAAATTTTCCAGCATTTTTTTTGCTTCTTTGAGTGTATTTTCTGAACAAAATTTTGTCCAAATATTCTTCATTTATTTGGCCTAAAACAGCCATTTCATCAAGTCAAGTTTGCTACAATTTTGCTTGTTGATTGTTTGGTAGTTGAACTACATTCTATTGGCCAATATTGACCTATTCAAGGAGAGCAAATCACAGCCATAGGAAGCTGCTTGGTGAGCTCATTAAAGTGATCAAAACACTTGAGTGATATACATGAGTGTGAGAGAAAACTTGTAAGGGAGTAAGGTGAGGATCTCTTGTTTTCTACTAACTTTTTGCAGGTACTTCAATCATGTCGAATAGAGGTGAATCACAAGCTCTTGACATAAAATTTCACATGGAAAGCTATGATGGGAGAATTCCAAAGAACTTAAGAACTCACTTGAATTGTTACATGAGCGAATTGACCAACTAGAATCTTCCAAAATCCAAACAGCTCAAGCAAGGGAAAACCTAAGCACATGGAATCCGATTCATCTAATGGTAAAGAGGAAGAATTTGAGCCGAGACCTAGAGCCGCCCGAGGAAGTTGTAAGGTTGGTGATGATGCCATTAATGGTGTTAAACTTAACATTCATTGTCATATCAGCGATAAGGTGTGTGGTATGATAATTGATAGAGGGAGCTATACCAACATTGCTAGTTTGTTTCATGGTTGAGAAATTGGGTTTTCATACTAACAAGCACCCTAAGTAGTATCGTTTATAATAAAGGATGGTGGAAAAGTTCGAGTGTTTAGACAAGTTAGTGTACCATTTTGCATTGGAAGGTATGAAGATGAAGTGATATGTTACGTGCTGCCAATACACACAAGCCATGTGATACTTGGGCGTCCTTAGCAATTCGACAAGGATGTGGACTTCAAAGAAAAAGATAACAAATATATCTTTACTTATTGTAATAAGAAAATTACTCTTGTTCCCTTATCTCCTACCCAAATGTATAAAGATCAAGTTCAGTTGAAAAAGGAGTATGAGTTAGAACTTGAGAGGAAAAATCGAGAGAAGGAAAAAGAGAGGATATGGCCGAACCTAGTGAGGGGAAAAAAGCAATTGTGTGTTTAGTTAGGGTGAATAGAAACGAGTGGAAACATAACTTTCTTATGGGAGTTGAGTTAGTAAGGGAGTCTTTGTTTCCTACTCATAATCTTACCTTATTTTTGTCTAGTGTTTTCCATAAATGTTTGCAGGTTCCAAGAGCTATTCAAAGTAATGAACCTAACACTATTCTAGCACAAATTGAAGATGGTAGTGACTCATTTAAGGCTGAAATTGAACATCCTAACCCATGGACTTGTGCATTGCTTCCTAGACCAAGTGCCATTAATCGACTTGAAGGAAATACTTTTCAGCAATTGGTGAATGAGAAAGGAAGCTACAAACCTGATTTCTTTACCTTTTATGATGATTTGGTAGTGTTTGATTTGATTCTATATGTGTTGCATGTGCCTAGTGGTGGGCGTTTGAGGTCCTAAGTAGTTGTTCGTCTCTTTTATCTTTTGATTTGCTTTCTCTTTTTTTTTTTTTGGTAAGAAAGGTTAAAATAAGCAATTAACCAGTGTTTACAAATCGAGGTAAAGCAAAACTTCTACAATCAAGTTCTAACAACTTTGAAATCGCCAAGGGTTTACATTCAAACGAAACAAATTCTTGTACACTCAGCTCCCATCTTGGCCAAAAGTCACTGCTTTGGTTTGCTTCCACGAAAACATGCCTAACTGTAATTCCTTGGAAAGATTCCATCATAGTCCTGCAATCACAAACAAGAGGAGAAGTGGAGCAAGTTAAAACCTTATTGGAATTAAAAACATCTACAAGGACCTTCGCATCCATTTCCACAATTAAATTACTAATATTAAGATGTTTTGCCAACATCAACCATCTTTCAATGCCCATAGCTCCGCAACAGTGTTAGTAGCCCATCCAATATTTCTACAAAACCACGGTCCATTCTCAAACGGTTTCGATAAGTCCCCACCTCTGACTTGTCACGGATTCCCAAATGCAGCAGGTATTAAGTTTGAAGACATTACGTGGTGGAGGAATCAGTGGACTAGAATTTGTTCCTTCATGGCACTTTTACCTCCAGTGAGGCCAACCTTGATGACTCAACGTTGCATGCATACTAATTTGATTGGATTACTCCTTTGGCGGTTTGTATCAAACAAGATTTGATTCCTTTGCTTCCACAAAATCCAGCACCTAAAAGCAACTAGTGTACCCCAAGGGATGCCAAAGAAATGGGATTATGCGGTTGCTAGAACACGCAGACTTTGATCCACATGCAAATGGATTGGTTTTGTTGAGGAAAAGATACACAGGAAGAGAAAGTCCTAGCCAAAGAGATTTTACACAGGCGAGAACAGGAGGACATGAAAGAGTCTTCCTTGGGAGAGTCACAAAACTACAATTCTCTCTTGTACAATCTTTTTCACCATAGGTTACTCTTAGTAGGAAGCTTTTCACGACGAGCAACCAAAGAAAATGCAAGACCATTGTTGCTTTATTTTCCAGGATCCATGACAGTTATTTGTTTTGAATTTTCCTCCTCATTACGTGTAATTTACAGATTTTAAGTGAAATTTCCTAGGTGATTTTCCATTTCATGGTGTGATTAGCTGGAACAATGTTGTCTAGGAATAGCTTTAATAGCTTTACGAATAAAATCGGAAGTTGAAAGGAGATTGATTGAAATTCCAGCACATTCCATCCCAAAACATGACAGAATGCTTTCTTCTCAGTTGAAAAGGTCCAGAGATGTGTGATCTCAAGGGTCCCAAACCAGTCCAATCTTCCATCCAAAATCTTACATAGGTTCCATTTCTAATGGTCCATCCAATACCCTTGTTGAACAGATTACCTCCCATCTTCAAACTCTTTTTATTAATAGACCCACTCCCCTTAGAAAGAGTAAGGTTTCTATTACTAACAAATGCATCAGTTTTAACATATTTCTGCACCATCATCTTGGCCCAAAGTTTGGAGGAATTACTTTTCATTCTCCAGCACACACCTGCCATGGCTGCTTCATTAATATCCCCCGTCTTTCTTATCCCTAGGCCTCCCAATTCTTTCGGAGTAGATATGGTGTCCCAGCCAACTAAATGTAACTTTCTCTTATCATTGGTAGAACCCCACAGGAAATCTCTTTGAATTTTGTCTATGCTCTGACAAATAAATTTAGGGAGGGGGGTATTTTGAACATAAAAGGAAGCAACAGCCGAAGAGTTTTGTTGAACAATGGATTTTCTGGCAGCAAACGAAAGTAAATTTGCCTTCCATCCAGCTAGTTTACTTTGGATTCTATCTAGAATGAATTGGTATTTTTGCTTGGACATTCTCTCATGACAGATAGGAATTCCTAAATACAACCCAAAATCCGAAGTACTAGAAATGACAAGGAGATTGCAAACTGATTCCTACTTATCCAAGGAAGTATTATTTGAAAAGAAAATTTTGGATTTGTTCAAATTGATGGAAAAACCTGACTTTAGGTAGAAATTATCCAAAATATTCTTCTGGACTAAATAGCAGAATTTTTACGACTTACAAAAGAAGGATATCATCGACAAAAGGCAATGAGAGGGTTAAGGGGGACCTCCTACATCTCGCAATGAAAAAAATTTTGGTAGAGCATCATTTTTCCTTGATTCATTTCACTTGCATTGCCTTGCCTTGAGATAGGGTTGCATTTACTTCAAGTTTGACATTTATACCCTATAAGGGTGTTAGTATGGTATTAGTGGCAATTAGTGAGGCCTTAGATTTAGTCGTTACCTAAAGGGTTGAAGTTCAAATCGGACTTGAGAGAATGCTTGGTGTTCTTGGCCACTTGTCATAATTCTAATAACCTATATTCTTGTCTTGCATAAGAGAGAAAAAAAGGAAAATAACACTAAAACCCTAGTCTTGAATTAAGCCATACACATGATGAATATGTATGGATCTATGAGGTGTTTGATGAATTGCTTGCTGGTTTAACACCTTGGCAAGTGGGGAAATCCTCTAGTAAAAACAGCCCACTTCGGAGTACCGTTATCCAATGGAGTTGGAGGTTCCGTCGACCTCAGCGAGGAATAGCGGACTCTGGATGAACTTGTAATGCAGATTTTTAAGTGGCGTTGGCTTGTGCATAATTACATAGCCAAACCTAAAGATTTGCTTGTTATCTACGGAAAATCGGGAAGCATGATCAACTTGCCTCTTGTGATTTGTGAACCAATTAATGTGATCAGAGAGCGAGTCGCATTAATCCGCATCTCTGCTTGAATTGTATATCCTTGACATTGATACATTTGGCTAATTTAATCATCGAGGCTTTTACCCAAGTTGTGTGATATATCTAATTATTAGTTCTTGCTTTTGATGGCACAAAACCAGTTTCTCCGAGTCCTCTTTTCTTAAAGGCGGTGAAGTAGCCATTGCAACAAGTTCTTTACCTCTTGTTAATTAAGTCATCCTTGTGCACTGATCAGTCTGATCTCCTACAGATATGATTGACTTGGGTGCTAATAAAACTTCAAATGTTTATATTTTGAGAGGCAACATCAGGCTGAGATATGATGTACTAGAAA
Organism: Gardenia jasminoides; assembly: GCA_013103745.1. Classification (NCBI taxonomy): domain Eukaryota; kingdom Viridiplantae; phylum Streptophyta; class Magnoliopsida; order Gentianales; family Rubiaceae; genus Gardenia; species Gardenia jasminoides. The sequence continues at coordinate 38,020,996 of CM023099.1, forward strand.
CCTCCATAGTAGGTCTAATCCTATTCACCAAGACCTTTGAAAGTTTTAAGGGGTATTAATTCAAAGGCTAATAGAATAGTCTAAAGCCCCAGAATTTAATGGATTGGGTAGAGTTTTTTGGGTAGCAAGCAACAAAGAATCATTTAATCCTACGGGAAGATGATGCGACAACAAAGAAGTGAGATCGGGAGAATAAATGGAGGTCTTTATCAAAGACCAGAATTTCTGAAAAAAAGCTGCTGGAATTCCATCAGGACCAGGGGGTTTAAAAGGTTTAAGGTCTTTTAAAGCTTGATCAATCTCAGCAGGTGATGGGATTTTCCCCAGTTCAAGCTTTGTAGAATCATTCAAACCTCTGTGCATGGTTGGGAACTCATCAGGTTGCATGAAGGAACAAGTCATATCTGTAGAGAACAAATTTATGTAAAAGAGCCTAACATGCTCCTTCAACTGATTGGGCTCATCAATCCAGTTACCAGAACCATCTTTCAGGACCAAAATTCTATTCCTTCTTCTTCTTTGGATTGTGGAAGATTGTAAGAATTGGGTATTCATATCATTCCACATAACGCTATTAATTCTAGATTTCATGGCCCACAGATCCTTTTCTTGCATCAAAATTGCATTATAGTGTTCTTGAAGGTAATCTTCTAGCTCAACCAACGAGTGGGAGAAGCAAACTTGTTGCTTTTTATTCTAGCAAGGAGAATCCTTTTTTCTTTAAATACGTTCTTAAAAGTGTTTTTGCTCCAGTCTTTAACGGAATCAGTAAAATGCCTAACATCAGCATATTGATCCAAGGTGGTTGGCCAGCATTGTTGAACCACCACTCTAAAAGAAGGATCATCAATCCAAAATTTTTCCATTCTAAACACTTTCTCATATTTCGGGCAATTCCAAAGTGTCACTAAAATAGGACAATGATCTGACCGAGTCCTAGGCAAATGCAAAACAGAAGAATCTGGGTATAACACATTCCAATCAGGAGAACAAAAGGCTCTATCAATTCTTTCAAAAAACAACCCTGAATTAAATCTGTTGTTTAACCAAGTGAATCTTGGCCCCACAAAACCCATATCTAACAGATTGCAATAGTTCAAGCAATTCTGAAAAACTGCTGCATGATGCTGATTAATCAAATTGCCTCCCAATTTATCTTGATTAGTCAGTTTTTCATTGAAATCTCCCATGCATAACCAAGGTAAATTATTACTATTAGTTACCGTTATCAGATTATCCCATAGTTCTAATCTCCTAATGAAAACAGGACTTGCATAAATAGTAGATAAAAGCCATTCGGGAATATCTGGGGATACCTGAATAGTAGCATGGATTTCTTGGGACGTTTTTTGCAGAATATTTATTCGAACATCCCTCTGCTTCCACAGCAACCACAGGCCTCCCTTCCTTCCTTCCGCATCAACAATTTCATGCCCATCGAAAGGTAAGCTTTGACACATTTCAATGGCAGACCGCCCACTAATCTTTGTTTCAGCAACTATTACCACTGAAGGATTATGTATATCACATAAATCCAGGAAATGATTCCTAAAGGTTGCACTCCCAGCACCCCTAACATTCCACGCTATTATCTTCATTTGACAAAATTTCTTGAGAATCGGAACACGGGCATATCATCACACATGCGGCTGAGGGGCTCGCTTTCGATCTCCCTTCTTACTACCGCTTCTGCTCCTTTGAGTCGCCACATCCTCATAACGAAGTCCATGAATGGCCCCTCTGTGTTCTTGTCGATTCGAATTTTGAGTTCTGTTCCTGCGATGCCTGGCTCTGGATAAATTATGGTTCCTGTTTCCTACAACCAGTCTATTCCGAGCGTGAGAGGAAAAAAGGACAAAGATTCTCCTAACCACCTTCTTAGACGGTGAAGTCCTAACCCTAATCCGGTACTTGGGGTTGCACCTTTTGTAGCTCTGTTCACTAACTGTCTGTCCTCTATTTCTTCTCTTAGCGATAGGTTGTTTTCCAGCACCTGTTGTGGCATCAGCTGTCTTCCCGTCCTGTTGAAAGGATCCAGATCCACCGAAATGTCTATTGATTTCTTGTCGCCCAAATGTGCAACATGCCTAAAACTTGTTGGGGGTCCTCTACATTGACTTCTGTCCATTCCGTCATGTTGCTTCTTTCCTGAAGAAATCTGGGATTGAGGATGTAGTGTGAATCGATCAGACTCCATCCTTCCTGTGTTTCTGCTTGATTCGCCGCTCCATAGCTGTGTTCGAGTCCCTGCGGTGCCAAGTTTTCCCCTCTCCTCATGTCTTGTCTCCAGTTTCTGTGAATGTTTTGAAAGGTTCTGTTGGGAGGATTCCTCTGATAAGGGAAGAACCGTCCATGAGGTTCCATCAGAAATTGTGGAGGTGGGATTGACCAGAAGAACAGATCTTGAACTTTCTCCACTTTCCTTGAAGACTTTCGGACAACTTTTCAAATGTAATTTTGAAGATTCTGATAGATCTTGATTAGGAGCCAACATCTTCACAGTAAGCTGCTGCTTCGATTCCAAAACTTTCCCTATCGGTGAATCCTCAAGTAAGCAATCAGAAAGGAGTTTGAAAGAATTAGAGGAAGTTGGTGAGGCAATAGATTTGTCCAGCACAGCTTTTGATGCATCTTCTGACCGAGAGTAGTCTTTACCATTTGACTTGTCAACCCATTTCTAGACCGATCGCTTTCTATTGTCTTTAATCACGTGAGGCTGTACCGTATCCAACTCTTTCTGTGGCCTTTGTGCCTGTCCATTTGAAATTGAAAAAGTTACCCGCTTCGTTTTGGGTCTCCTCTGTCTTTGGACTTTCAACCATGGCCCATACCCACTCAACTCTACCTTCTCAGCAATTCCAACTTTGGACTGCACCTGAGCTTCATCAATCTTCAACGGGCTTCCGGTAACCTTTACCGGCTTGCAGTGGTTGCAGTCATCTTCCACCCTTCCTGCCCTGCTGCAGCAGAAACAAAAGTTCAAGCCTTCGTATTGCAAAGGCTGAATAAACCCATCAATTTCCAAAGAATGAATCAGTGGCATGTTTAGATCAATTTGAACGCATAACCTGGTGAAACGCCCTCTGGCTGCCGATAAAGTTTTTGCATCCACTTTCAACAAGGACCCCAGAGCTTCACCTATCTTTCTTAGCACTTCTAAATCATAGTATTCCACCGGCAAACCTGGCAGGCGAATCCAAACGGCTGCTAGAGATATATTATCCTGATCAGGCATGAAATTTGGTTGCCACTTACGAATAGTCAAGAAATGACTATTAATGAACCAAGGACCCTCTGAGATAACTTTGTTGAAGTCCCGTCGATCTTGGAATTTAGCAATAAAATAATCTCCTGCTAAATCCATTAATTCCAAATTTCCTTGTGGTCTCCAGATTTCTCTCACTTTCAAATTCATGAATCTATAACCGAAACTTTTCCCAAAAGCTTTGATGATGAGAGAATTCGACCAACACGACCTGATATGGTCTCGGGTTTCTACCGACAAGGTGATCTTTGAAACTCCACGCTGTTTCACATCACTGTTCGTTTCCGGCTTCTTACCTTGATTTTGTGTACCACTGGGCAAAACACATGCATATGTAGAATCTAATATATCCAGATTCTGTAGACCCTTATCCTTAACTAGAAGTGAACCTTCGCTAGTGAGAACTTCTTTGAAAGAACGTTTGGGATTATCTACCTACCGGGTGGATCAATATCCGGCATCACCTCTCCTTCCTCCATCACTGCTTTCTCTCAATGAGTAGTTTTTTTCTCTCAATGTGTTTCCAAGCCCTAACTTCTAACTTCTAAGCAAGCAAGCAAGCCCTAACTTCTAACTTCTAACTTCTAACTTCCTCCATCACTATGCATGCATTCGAGAGAGCGAGACAGTGACAAAGCTGTAATATGGCATTGATGTACAGACTTAGCTTGTTTCGTGGTTTTGTCTAGCCTGTTTGCATGGTTACACGTGTTGGTTTGCATATGTTAGTGTTAGGTTAACATGACAATCAAGCTATGCGTTGGCATGACCACAGTTATTTCAGTTTAAACCAAGGTGTTATGCATTCTTTTATGCTTTGTCATACTTGTGAATATTGTGTCCTCGATAGTGCTTGCTATTCCATTATCTTTCGAGTCGGCATGGACATTTTCATCCTAATTTAGTAAATTAGTCCATTGTTTACCATATGTCTTCTTCTTTAATAACTGATTTGTGTTCTATGACGCATAGTAGTTCATTGTCGTCATTTTATTATCCATTTGGTGAACTTAGATTTGTGTTCTATGGCACATGTGTGTTTCATTGATTTCCTTTGGCAAGGCCATTTAGCCACTTCAATGGATGAAAAGTGCTCTAAGGAAGTGACATGGATGCGGCTGCCTTGGCGAGTGAAAATGGATACACGCATTGCTGTCCATGAGAGGTTCTTCGAATTGTTCTCCTCAACGCAATGTTTTGATTCGAGGTCGAATCTTCTCAAGTGAAGAAGAATGATGCGAGTCATGCACCTTTGTTCAAAGCGCTTGTCAAGGCTTAAGCATTTATCAAGTTCCATCAAAAATTAGGTGGGATCGATGAACAAAGTCAAGAACAAGTATCTCAGGATGGAACTAAAGTATTTATTCAGTTCTTTAGTTAATCGTTGTTTATATTTCAACCAATAAGAATTTGGCCAATTTGGATATTTTGTTGGTCCAAATTACCATTGTTTAGTAAGTGTGTCATTTTCTTGAGTGAAATCCGATTAGGGTGTCCAAGTTGGACTAGGTCTTAATTTCGGTCCAAATTGTCTTAATAAGGTCAAAATCTTATCTTATGTTATTCCTAGTTTTAGTAGGATTGTGTAAGACTATAAATTAGACTAAAATTCGTCAAAGACATTAGACATTATTGAAAATTTATAAAATTTCCAAATTTGTTTCTTTCTTCAAGAGCAATTCGTGTGGCTTGTGAAAGCTTTCTTTGAACATCTCAAGGTTGCCCTTGAATGCTCGTTTAACTTATCAATTAAGCAACTTCTTGATTGTAGCGTCTTCTACCCTCGAATTATGTCTTGTATAAGTCGCGACATCAAATCCATTCAACATTGATATCTCCAAAATCTAGGCTTGTGGATGTTTCTACATCTTTATTGGGGTGTAGGAATAGTATCAATACTTGATGAATTTTAGCATTTAAGAGATAATATCTTTAATTTTGGAACACTTCTTGTAAGGAAAGAATTTTGCAAACGATAAAAAAGACCATTTCAAATAAACTAATAAAAATTGGGTAAAGGTATGACTATTTATGCTTCAATTTCATCTCCTTTTATTCTTTTTCATTTTGTTTAGTCTTTTTTTTTTGCGACATAAGTTTAGAAATCTAATTATTCATTTTCATAAATGATAAAACTAAGAACAAAAGTGTGACCTTCTCAACAAAAAAAGAAAAGAAAAGAAACAATAGTGTGACCACATTTGTCTTTTTTTCTTTTGTCTAAAAGATGTATGATACTGTCAAGGTTGTTAAAGTAACTTATTTTATGCTTTTATTTTTTAACTATAAAGAGGCAAAAGGTTCCCAAATTCACCAAATCAAATCAAGACTGCTATGGCTTAAAAAAGGGAAAAAATTATGAACTTGGATCTTTTTATCCTCCACAAAATGACAAATTGAAAGGAAAAATAAAATTTATTTTGGAAACAGGCATAAAATAATAAATTTTTAAGGCTTGCAAAAACAGAAAATATAAAAAATTCAAAAAAAGTCGACAAAACAAGCATATCATATATGATATTATAATTCTCTTGATTATATAAATTGTACGTGCTTAGTTTAATAGGCTTTGTTTTTCCTTTTATTTGATAAATGAATTTAACATACTTTTCATGACGTTTGACAAAACTAGCCAAAACTAAATTATTGATTTTAATGGGAAACCATGATGATGACTAAAATAGTTTAAACTTCCAATACAAAAACATTTTCAATTGAAATGATAATGTCTTTCTTTTATTTTGCATTTGTTTTGCCTTTAATATATTTTCCTCAAATCATTGAAGATTTTAGATACGAGTTAAAATTCTCAGAACTCCAAATTGCTCTTCTAAGTTCTAAGTGCCAACAAAAGATTTAGGATGTTTATTTAATGAAAAAAAATGTTAGCTATGTCATTTAACATGTAAATTTCTTTAGAATAACTTTCCAAAATATGATAAATATATTAATTAAGCAAGCTATGTCTTATCCATATTATTAGGAACTCAGTAGAAAATCCCTTTGGTAAAAAGTTAGAAAAAAAAGGGTAAGAGTTATAAACTTATGAAGTTGTTGTATATAGAAGTTGTAGACACCAAATTTTGACTATTTCAATTGTTTCCTCATATTTTTATCTATTAGTATTTATTTATTTTTGAATATTCTAACATATTTTCTTATTTTGTAGGTTTTAAAAAAAATAAAAAAAACAAAAAAAAGTCTTAAAATCGAAACGCGGACCAGTTACGCGTGATTGTCCACATAACTGTCCGCCTAACGAGATCAAAAACGAAAAAATATATGCGCGAATTTTCCAGCCACTTTCTTCCTAATTACCAGCTGTAATTTTGTGTCTTTATCATCAAGTAATCGATTTAGACAATTCCCAACTCACCCTTGATCCCTTAACACTTCATCTAATGTTCAAAATCAACCTACCTCACCTAGAAAAAATCAAGACCCTTAATGCTAGGTTTTAGTGGCTATAAATAACTCATGATAGGGTTTTCTTCAGGAGAGAGAAGCTGGAGTTGGTTAAAAAAGAGGTGAAGGAAATTAGAGAGAAAAGAATCAGAGAAAAAATGGCTGAGAATCAAAGAGAAAGAGAAAAAGGAGAGAAAAGAGGAAAAATTAGTTTTTTCTTCCCTTAGAAGCTTGGTGAAGATCATTCTTGAAGTCTTGGTCCTCCCCTTTCATTTTTTCATCAAGCCGCTGACTCAGGTAACCTTCCTCTACCATACCTACTATGTTTTGGTCGAAAATTGCTGAAAAATTAGATCTTTTGGTGGAACCAAGGTCTTGACTATATTCTTTGAGTTTTATAATAGTTGATAATGGTTATGTGTTGTTGTATGAGTATGTTATGTTTATATAGCCTTGGTAAGGCTCATGGACTTGTCTTACGCTTAAAAAATCGACGCTTGATGTTCCCCCGTGTTGATTTTGATGTATTTTCATGGTTTCTGAAAAAATGTTCTTCGAAGTTTTGAATGTGAAGAAACGCTGGTACTTTGCTGAGTGGTCCGCGTAACGCTCCGCTTCTGTTTGAATGTTTGAAGATGCGAAGAAACGCGAGGTAGTTGCGCGGATAAGTCCGCTGTGAACCCTCCCCCGCTTTCTAGCCCCGACAGCTTCTTCTCTTTCTCCTTTTCTTTCTATTTGATGGCATTGATGTTTAAGATTCACCCTTTTTGGCTCTAGCTTGTCTTGATATAATCTGAATGATAGTATTTATGCCTTGAAATTAATCCTGCCGTCTCTGATGATTTTATTTGTGTTTTTGGTTGAAAAACTGGAAGCAATCTTCCTGATTTTGAAGATGGGAAGAGAGCAGCGGGTTCGGTCCACGCTTCCCTCTTAAATTCGATTTTTGGCTGTAATAGCGAGTTTGGCTTCCTAGCTTTAGCAAGCTTTTATTTCCTTCTGTAAAAGGGAAGATTTAAAGTCACGAACTTAATTTCTCCACACTCATTATGTTGCATTTCCCCTTTTAGGATATATACATACATAAAAGTTTGATCAACTTCATTCTTTAAAATTGAAATTCTTTCTTCCTCTTGAAAAATCCCTTTTCCTTGAAAATTCATGTTAAAAATCAAATCTCCATTTCCCCTTAAAATTCATTTTTTACAAAATCCTAAAAATTTCCTCTCTCTTAAAAATTCATTTTTAGAAAATTCCATTTCCCCTTGAAATTCATTAAAAAATGCCTCTTTCAAAAAACCCTAATTTTCCTTTTTTTCGAGTCTCATCTTCGTGACCTCTTCAAGGGATCAAATTTGGATGACACAATTAATGTGGTCAATTTTAATCAAATCTCAAGGAGATATTTTGCCCCGTCCGAGCCAACATTAGGTTTAGATTTTGCATTCATATAGATAACATCCAAATGTGATAAATTTTAAAATTAGAATTAGGAAATTTTTAACTAAATCACGCAACTAGCTTTAGTTAGATTAGAAGGGTGCCTTAGAGACGAGTAACATCGAATCTTTGCCTTCTCTTCTTTCAACCGCGACCCCCGAACCTTTTTCTCTAGTTTTTCAAAGATCTGGAGTCGTCCAAAAAAGGGTTTTCTTAGTTTATTTTCATTGATTAAAATTTTTGGGTGACTTGGTACACCTAAACTCTATACCAAGTGGCGACTCCAAATTTTTCTAAAAACCCTTTTCTAGACTTTTGTTTTGGGTTCAAATCGTCACATTTTTTTTAGTCCCATGACCCATTTCTTTTATTTTAATTTTTTAAAGATCAAATATCAATTTTTTAACTAAAGAACCTTTTTCCAACTAAAAACCCGAAACGACAAGTTTTCTTTCCTTTTTTCAAAAATGGGGAGCGACAGTTTGGCGACTCCACTGGGGACTTTCCTAAGAGGGTCCGAGCACCTGATTTAGTTGATTATTTCATTTTTCTAACTTTCTTATATATCACATTTGAATGTTTTAGGTTGGATTTCCTTTTTCTTTTTCTTTTCTTTTCTCTTTTAGAGATTTTTCCCGCGCAATCATTCATTACACATCACGTGCATGATGAATGAATTATTTATCCATTTATTGGTGTTTATCTGTACCGCGCCTTGCATTTGGGGTGGGTGTGCATCTACCCTAGAGTCTCGAGAATGTTCGGTATTTGAATTCTTCCTCTCAAAGGGAATCACTTTCATACGTGCATATGTATTTTACTTTGACCCTACTTTTTTTTTACTTTAGTGGCTTGTCACACCACTCTTCCCTATTAGGATTAGGATTCATCCACTTGGACATGTAGCCGTGGCATGACGTGCACGTAGCAATGTCTAAGGGATCACTCGAACCACCGATTCTTAGGCTTTGGGATTGATGACCCTTCGCCTTTGGTCTGAAGGTTTGGGAACCTATAACCTTTGTCGAGACTAGATGCATTAATGAGTCCAACCTCATGCATCCATGTTAGAATTGCCTAGGGGAGAGTCTACCTTACCCTATTACGGATCATTAGACACGAGAGGAGGGATTCCACCCCTCTTTATTCTTGTTCAATTTGTTGCTCCAACGTGTTATGTAATATCTGTCGATTAAACCTTTTGTTGTCTTCCTTTTTCTTACATTTCACAAACTCTAGAAAATAAGAGTCTTGGCACTTTTTTAAGACAAGCCATCCTTCTAGATAGGCTATTGCATGTTTGAATTTATATCTATTGCATTTAAGTTGTAATTGCATATCACTTTTAGGCTTACCCTGACATTCAAATGGGGCTCCTATAGGCCATATTTCATTTTGCACCCTTACTTGCTTTAATAAGATGACATCATGCATTAACCATAGAGGGAACGCCACTTAGGAAATCCCATTATAGGACTACGCCCACCTCACTTCTCCTGGGTACATAACCCTCTATAGGAGATTCACATTTAAATTTCAGTAAAACTGATAGGTGGGTCTCAGGGTAAGGTATTTGACCCAATTGACATGATTCATGGATAGACCTAGACGTATCAAGCAACCTGTAGCTCCAAAGAGAAATTCAGCTATGGCCCGGGCTTCTCTCACCAAACGAGATCAACCAAGTAGCGACATACCTCAGACCAATTGGGGATTTCAAGGACATAAAATCTGATGGGTATTTGATAGAGACTCTAATCCAACTATGGGATCCTAGCTGTTTAGCATTTAGGATAGGAAATAAGGAATTTACTATGACAATTGAGGAGGTATTCCATCTTCTTAACTATCGCTAGAAGGTACCGCAGCTGATATTCCCTTTGCTTCGGAAAGGTCGAAGTTCGCCGCTTCATCAATTAAATGAGTCTGTGGTACTAGGGTCAGATCAAAGTACAGATGTAAGATTTTTGTTTGATAGATTTGCTGTAAGAGATGGATTCGACAAATATGTCAAAGATTTTTCATTCAATTCCAAAGGTGTCTGGGAGCACAAAAGGCCATAGGTATATGAATTTGTCATGGCAGGAGTCTATTTATTTCCAAGAAGAGACGGAAAAATTGGTTTTAAGATCACCAAACTTATGAATGACCTGTTCTATGGGATTGGAAATCGATGAGACTTTATAGTACCGACCGTATTAGCAGACCTCTTCGTAGCTTGTACAAATTGCCAAAAGGGGGTGAAGTTCTTCCATGGATCTAACAAAATTCTGCACATGTGGGCTATGGAGCATTTCAAAAAATAATTACCCGCTCCTGATAGTGTGCCTCTAGTTGGATACAATTGGCTGATTACTCATTACAAGAGAATAGATAGGAATAACCTACCAAGGAATGCTTCAAAATGGGTGGACTTTTTGAATACACTACCAGATCACAAGATTAGATGGGTACTAGATTGGACGGACTGCCTCGATCCGGCTCTTCGCACTAAATCCTCCGATTTTATACCGTTGTTAAGAACTCAGGGCATTATGAGCTACACTCCAAGGAGATTTTTGAGACAGTTGGGACGTGTTCAAGGACTACTACCTCTACCCGATTTGACCAACTTCACCATCATTTTTGATAAGGGAATCTGTTAGGCCGAAATTTCAATGAAGGTACCGATCACTCAAGCATGGGGAACGTTGTCCAAGGACAAGGATATTGCTTACATTCCACAACATAAGCAGTTGGCTCTGGTCACACTTCAGTATGAAGACTGGCTTAGGAATCGTGATGGAAGACAGCTGCAAGGGGCGCAGATCGATGAAGTCAAGAAACTGATGGCGATCATTGAGGCAAAGGATAGAGAGAATGTACAATTGAAGCAATCCGTGTAAGCAAACAAGAATTTGGCGGACAAGAACAAGAAGATGTATGAAGAGATGCAAAAAAAAAAAACCAAGACTTGAAATGAAAATGTGCCGAACTATATGACCAAGTTGAGCGCATGAGGAACCCCTACTCTAAATAACCAAAAGATGCTGTAATAGATAGGTTGAAAAAATTCAATGGTTTTGTACAAGAACGCCTTCAAGAGATGATGTAGACTATGAAGTTTTAGAATTTGCTAATGAAGAACTTTTTCATCATTTTCACTAGTGTCAAATCTTAGGTTTGATGAACGGGCCCACCTTAAAAGTATTACATCATGTTAGGCCGACCCTTGGCACAAAAGGGCTCCCCTCTAGGACATGCATCCGAATTATATAAACAATCACTAATTTCACTCTTTTTCTTTTTTTTCTTCCAAATAAATCTCCACAACTCCCTTTGGAAACAAGCTTCTAAAGTGTGCTTCTCTTCCCACTCAGGTACTTTTAAAATAGCTCCACGCAGAAGTCTCATCTTTATCCGATCCAAAAGCAAGAGTTTGAAGTAACCCGTAACCATGAGTTCTGCACCAGAAGGCTCAGATAGGAATGCTTTGGTCACTTCACCCGACTTTGCTGCCTTGGGAGCTCAGTTAAATGAAATACTGAGAAGGTTTAATGAGATGAGCGCTGAGATGGCTGCGCAAAGGCGTGTAATCGATCAGCTGATGGCGAACAGTAGTGGAGGTGGTACCTAGAATGATCATGAACCTGTTGTTAGCATCCCCCTGACAAGTAATCCACCCATTTTCCCAACCAATATTCAAACCACTCTTGTTCCACCTATTCCTAACCTTCATGAGATTGCTTTTTCTCACCACAATACCGGTTTTTCATACACTCACCCCAACTATATCTTGCCGAACCCAACCAAAAAGGCAAACCCTTATACTCAACCCCAGTTCACCTTAAACGTACCTCCCAATCACACCAAGTCTCATCTTCATACCACGGAACCCTTTATATGGGGACATTGCCTCTCAAGGAAAGTCAGAGATAGATGAGCCTGCTATGCCAGTCGACAAAGATCTGATGAAGAGATTGGACAAATTTGAGGAGTTTATAAAGAAGAACAGGGTCTGAACCGACATGGTGGATTGGATTACGATGATCTGTGTCTATTTCCTGACGTCCAACTACCTATGGGTTTCAAAACCCCCAAGTTCAGCAAATATGATGGTATCGGAAACCCTAAGACGCACCTTAAAATGTTTGCCAACAAGTTTAGCAAACCAGTAGATAATGAGAACTTGCCTATGCGTCTGTTTCCCGAGACCCTAGAAGGGGATGCTTTGGATTGGTACTCAAACCTGAAATCTCAAGAGATCAAAACTTGGTTGGATTTGTCAACAACTTTTGTGAAGCAGTATGAATTCAATTGTGAGTTGGCACCGACACGAACAACATTGGAAAGAATCAAAAGGAGACCTTCAGAAGATTACAAAATATATGCCAAGCGTTAGAGAAAATTAGCTGCGAGGGTGGAGCCTCCTATGACTGAAGAAGAGATTGTTCGTACTTTCATTAAGGCACATGACCCACCTTATTTTGAAGAAATTTTTTGCATGACTGGGAGTTCATTTGCTGCAATTGTTAATAAGTTGGAAGAATATGATGAATTTGTCAAGATGGGAAAAATTGTTAACATGTCAGCATTGAAACAGCAATTGAAAATTCTGTAGAATCAAAATAACAATGGGAATAAGTACCAATTCAAGAAGAAAGAATGAGAAACTGCATTCGTATGGGATCAAGGCCCATCTTTCAGACTAAGAATTCAACGCTATCCTGCCTACTCAACCCCTTATCCGCACTACCCTAATTATTATCCTGTTTACCACACCATTACCTAAACCTCCTACTCTCGACCAATCCATCTAAATACCACATCAATACCTCCAGTTCCTCAACCCACCTTTCAAAACTATCCTCGTCAAACCTATAACCCAAGACCAACCTTACAAAGCAACAATCCCATTCAAAATCCTGTCCCAACCAGTGGGATTCCAACTCAAAGCCATCTTGAACTTTCTCTAATTTGGGCAGGCTAATTGATCAGTTATACGAGCAGTTGAAAGCAGTTGGAAAGATGGGAACAGTTCCCCCAAAAATCTATCCTAATTGTCCGCCTCCTAGTTATGATCCCCAGACCATTTGTGCTTACCATTCTGGAAGTCTAGGTCATTCAACGACTAACTGTTGGGTCTTGAAACACAAGATCCAAGACATGATTGATGCCGGAGATATTATCCTGAAAAAAAAGGGAGAATAGGGGCCAAATGTCAGCAAGAATCCTCTACTAGAGTATGGAGGTACTGTGGGAGTAATCATCAGCGATGAGGAATTTGTTGACCCTGCTCAATACATCATGGACGAAACTAAAGTGTTTGGTATAATGGAAATTAATCAGACAAGAATGAGGAGAATGTTGTCCTCTAAGGAATTCATGGCAAAGAATACGGATGACATTTTTGAAGAAAAATTGAAATCACCTTTGTATGGGAAAGATGACCCATTTATTGTAAAAAGAGGACTCTCTTGAGATTGAAATGGGTTTATATCAATCCTGTATGAGAACTATTTATAAGGCTGGATCATCTGAAATTTTGGAATTCCCAAGAAGACATGCGTAGTTGGTCAACTCCACTACCTTCCCTCTTGAAGGAAATTTCAAGAAAATCAGTGGACTGCTTTTGGTTTAGGCTGTCCACATGGAGCTCTAATTTGGATCTTTGTTAGAAATTATTTTGTTATTTGGTTTTATTGTCATTTCAGTATTTCAAATTATTTTTCTATAGCATAGCATATTTTGTTTAAGAAAATTACTGAAATGGAAATGAGAGTCTAGGATGAAGGTTTTTTTTTTAAATTTGGGTTCATATCTATGAAATGGTTATTTTGATTAAATTTTAGTGGATTTTTGAACTCAAAGGAATGAAAGATTTGCCTCTATTATTTAATTTTTTCTATTTACCTATTACATGTTTTATTTTGTTCTTAGATGGCCACAAATAAAAACCTTTGACCTTTGGATGTCACCATTTTGGAATTTGATGAATGCAAATTCTGATATCTCTCATGAACTTGGATGTCACCATTTATAAGATGACCGAAACACACCGAGATTGGCATGAGAAACTGCCTTTTTGGCATGTAGAACTGCAATCAGGATTTCTACTGGAGCAATTCCCTATTAACTCATGTATGGTATGGAAGCAGTTTTACTTGCCGAGGTCAAGATCCCGTCTTTGCGATTCTCGATGGAGGCTCGCTTGAAGGATGCCGAATGGATTAAGCAGTGCCATGAACAATTGTCTTCAATTGATGAAAAAAGGTTGAACGCTATTTGTCGTGAGCAATGCTACCAACAGCAGATGGCTCGATCTTATAACAAGAAAGTCAGACATCACGTGTTTAAAGAAGGAGATAAGGTTTTGAAGAGAATTCTTCCAATGCAAGAAGAGGCAAAAGGGAAATTCGCCCCGAATTGGTAGGGGTCGTTTATTGTACAAAAGGTGCTACCCAAAGGAGCGCTGGTTTTTGCGGAGATGGATGGACAGATTTTCATCAAACAATTAATTCGGACATGTGCAAAAAAAATTTTTATTTGATTGAGTGAAGTCTTTTAAGAAATGTTTGCAAAAAGGTGGTTTAAAAGGCCAGCCTTTTTCTTTCTCGTTTAAACAATTCCTTCCTAAATTCTCCATTTGAGCCTTTGAAAGAAAATGACGCTTTATTCTACAACTCCCATTAAGTACCATAAACCCCAAACTGGGGAAATTTTTTTTTTATTTTTGAAAAAAAAAGAAGAAGAAAACGACCCTTGTTAGAACTAAACTGGGGCAGATTTTTCAAAAAAAAAAAAATTGCGTACTAGTTTAAAACTTGCCCCTACACCACACCTAAACTCCCTTGCAAAACCCTAGTGTTACAGACCTCCACCCTTTTTGCAAGATTTCTAAAAGAAACTTTCTCAACCAAAAGGCAAATGATGTAAATACATTCCTCCTGAATTTTGTCGGGGATTGTCTCAATCGATGCCACCATTTTAACAAACATGTTTAAATTGACAAAGGTGGGTTAAGTCCGTCTATTTCATTATACTACCTTATCACCAACTTCAAGACAAGGTTACTAAGGCAAGTTTTGAAAAGCAAGGTAAGCGTAAAGGAAAGGTTCCCTGGACAAGAGAAGTCGGTGATTATGTTTATCGTGGTTCACCTTATATCAAGCACTCTCTTGTCACAACAAATTCCAAAAAAGATGATATCCAAAGGGCTAAGTGCGACGCATTTGTTTTAAATAGTTTTCCTGGCGTTTTGCTATTATTGATTTAAAATACCATGTTTAGCATTCATTCTATGTTTATGATGTCATTTTAAAATAAAAATTTTCTTTGTACAAATTCTTGCACATATTTTCATCAAAAAGACACTTTTATCAAAAGACAATCCTCTTAGATTACCATGAAAGTATGGGTGATATAGGTTCAGAAGCGATCAGAGCAACAAAACGGATCTACACCGGCAAAACAAAAAGAATTCGGCTTACACCGCTCATCGACGTCCAAGAACTCATGTTTACGGGCTGCTCAAGATAAAAGGGTCAAACGGTAGCGGCGTTATTGTTACTTTCACCATTTCCTTTTTTTTTGCAGAGAAGCAAGGACAAGTAACCGATCGGTCCAATCGAGAAGACCAACTTTATTTTGAGTAAATGTTTAGAATGTATGATTAAATCATGTTGAAGATTGATTAATTGCATGTTTTGAAAAATCGGGAGAGGGGGTCAAAGGTTTGCTAATGATAATAAACAATAATGAGATGATAAAAAAAAACTTTTTCAAAAAAAAAAAAACTTTGTCTAAATTACACATTCATCCTACAAATTGCTTTACTTTCCAAGATTTGACTAAAAAAGGGCACAAATGTCCAATCATTAGGTTCCAATTGCCTTCATCTTTTTGAAATAAAGGCCGCACGATGTGAAAAATCCTTTTTCCATCTTATTCGGAAATAATTGTTATGTGATTAAGACATTGGTATTTTAGAAAATATGTTTTGTAAAATAGGAAAAATTATGCCTCAGTTTTTTCCTATTAAACGAGATTTCTTCTTTTATTAGATTTTGCAAGAAAATGATTGATATAGTTGGCAAATGATCCTTTTTCAATTGATATGCTATAAAAAAAAAAGAAAGAAAGAAAGAAAAGAAGGGAAAAGAAGAAAAAAAACAGAGAGAAAAAGAAGCAAAGTGAGAACTAAAGTTCTACTCCAATGATTCTAGTACTAAGTAATCGGAGGTTTAGCATCTACAGATGTTAACTTTCACGTAAAACGGTACTTGAATTACGAGTATGCAAAGCAGTTCGAACAAGTAAAATGTTGAGTAACCGGAAATCTTCACTTAAAAATGTTGATTTTCGCGTCAAAAGATATTTTTACTATTTGAGCAAGAAGGCATATGTCGAGTAATCGGGAGTCTTCACCTAAAAATGTTGATTTTCGCATCAAAAGGCATTCTTACAATTTGAGTAAGTAGATGTGTTTCAGCAAATCCTTTTTAGCAGTAAAATCTGATAAAACTATGGAAAAGGCAGGCTTGAATTGACTATATGAGTCGTTTGATTGCAAAATTTGGTAAAAGTGAGAAATCAAGTTCGAATTGTTAAAATTGAGGTATAATTGTCTCTCTTTTACTTGATATTATGAGTAATTGATGCAAATTGAATAGTTGCATAATAATGATTTGCCCAGTTTGTGAAGAAGGTTGAATTTCGAAAAATCGCATGATTTGTTTCAAATCCTGTAATATTGTTGGTGTGTATTTCCTAGTTTTTTAAAGACAACCAAACAATCTGAAAAAGAAAATTTTTGATGAAATGTGTTTTGTTGCGTATGTTTTAACATGTTTTGATCATGTAATGGCTAACAATCATGATTGCCACTAAGTTTTACATTTTTAGGTCAAAAAGAAAAGAGAAGTTGCATTTTGTGGATTAACTGGTTAGAATTCCATGATCATTACAGGATTAATGATTCATTTGACACTGAGGCAAGTTTTTTTTTTTTTTTTAAAGGAATGGTGATTCTCTCCTTTTCAGCAATTCCCCAAGAGTTATCTCTAAAGAGAATTTAAAAAAGGGTCTTTATTATGAATGTTTTATTTTCACCTATCATTTAAATTTGAGGTATATTTACGTTTCACCTACCAGTCGTTCAAGCTTGTGCCACTAAACAGACTAGGTTCAAAATGATTTTTTAAAATTCCTGTTGGTTGCTGTCTCAGCCTCCACCGGGCACCCTTCTATCTCCCATTCTTGATATTTTAAATTCCTATTGGTGAGTCTCAACCTCCGTCGGGCACCCTTTTATCTCCCCTTCTTGATATTTTCGATTCCTGTTGGTGAGTCTCAACTTCCGCCGGGCACCCTTCTCTCTTCTTGATATTTTAAATTCCTGTTGGTGAGTCTCAGTCTCCACCGGACACCCTTCTATCTCCCTTTCTTGATATTTTCAAAACCTGTTGGTTGCTGTCTCAGTCTCCGTCGGGCACCCTTCTATCTCCCTTCTTGATTTTTTTAAGTTCCTGTTGGTGAGTCTTAACCTCCGCCGGGCACCCTTCTATCTCCCTTTCTTGATATTTTAAATTTCTATTGGTTGCTGTCTCAGCCTCCGCCGGGCACCCTTCTATCTCCCTTCTTGATATTTTAAGTTCCTGTTGGTGAGTCTCAACTTTCACCGGGCACCCTTCTATCTCCCCTTCTCGATATTTAAAATCTCATGGTTTCACCTCATTCAGTCTCAACCTCCACCGGGCACCCTTCTATCCCCTTTCTCGATATTTAAAATTTTTTGATATTTTTAAGTTCCTGTTGGTGAGTCTCAACCTCCGCCAGGCACCCTTCTATCTCTTATTCTTGATATTTCAATTGATATAAGTCAGAGGAGCCAGGTAAGCATTTGGTGTCTATGTCTTTGTCTAGAGTTTCTTCGAAACTTAGACAAAGAGGGGCAAGCTATAGACACCAAATTTTGACTATTTCAATTGTTTTCTCATGTTTTTATCTATTAGTATTTATTTATTTTTGAATATTCTAACATATTTTCTTATTTTGTAGGTTTTAAAAAAAAAGTCTTAAAACCGAAACGCGGACCAGTTATGCGTGATTGTTCGCGTAACAAGATCAGAGACGAAAAAATATACGTGTGAATTTTCTAGCCACTTTCTTCCTAATTACCAGTTGTAATTTTGTGTCTTTATCATCAAGTAATCGATTTAGATAATTCCCAACTCACCCTTGATCCCTTAACACTTTATCTAATGTTCAAAATCAACCCACCTCACCTAAAAAAGATCAAGACCCTTAATGTTAGGTTTTCGTGGCTATAAATAACTCATGATAAGGTTTTCTTCAGGAGAGAGAATCTAAAATTGGTTAAAAAAGAGGTGAAGGAAATTAGAGAGAAAAGAATCAGAGAAAAAACGGTTGAGAATCAAAGAGAAAGAGAAAAAGGAGAGAAAAGAGGGAAAATTAGGTTTTTCTTCCCTTAGAAACTTGGTGAATATCATTCTTGAAATCTTGGTCCTCCCCTTTCATTTTTTCATCAAGCTGCTGACTCAGGTAACCTTCTTCTACCATACCTACTATGTTTTGGTCGAAAATTGTTGAAAAATTAGACCTTTTGGTGGAACCAAAGTCTTGACTATGTTCTTTGAGTTTTATAATAGTTGATAATGGTTATGTGTTGTTGTATGAGTATGTTATGTTTATATAGCCTTGGTAAGGCTCATGGACTTGTCTTACGTTTAAAATCAGACGTTTGATGTTCCTGTGTTGATTTTGATGTATTTTCTGTGAAGTCTCTGAAAAAATGTTCTTCGCATTTTGAAAATGTGAAGAAACGCGGGGTACTTGCGCGGAGTGGTCCGCGTAACGTTCCGCGTTTCTGTTTGAATGTTTGAAGATGCGAAGAAACGCGAGGTAGTTGCGCGGATAAGTCCGCGTAACCCCCCTCCCGTGTTTCTAGTCTGACAGTTCTTCTCTTTCTATTTGATGACATTGATGTTTAAGATTCACCCTTTTTGGCTCTAGCTTGTCTTGATATAATCTGAATGATAGTATTTATACCTTGAAATTAATCCTGCCGTCTCTAATGATTTTATTTGTGTTTTTGGTTGAAAAACTGGAAGCAATCTTCCTGGATTTTTTTGAAGATGTGAAGAGACGCGGGTAGTTACGCGGCTCGATCCGCGTTTCCTGTCCGCGTTTCCCCTCTTAAATTCAATTTTTGCCTGTAACGCAGACTAGGTTGCGCCGATTTATTCCGCATAACACTCCGCGTAACCTCTCTGTTCCTCAGTTTTGTTGCTATTTTCCACCCTTTTGATTCAGAAACTTACTTTAGTATTCATGTTTTCTAGTCTTGTCCATGTTGCTTGCATAATTTGTTTTGATATCTTGTCTTTGAATTTTGATTGATTTTTCCTTTAAATTGGTGCTTTGATCCCTTTTTGTTGACATTGAGTCTTAGATAATCATTCCCCTTATTTAAGGATTCAGTTGAGACATCACATCAAGGGATGTTAACTTCTTTCGCCTATTATGTGTTCTTATGTGTTCCTATGTATTTTATGGGTTTTAAATGCTTCATTAGTTAGAATTTCATTTAAGTCATTTAATTGCTTTGCAAGTGGTTAAGAGGCCCTTGAAGGCCAATTTGTAATAGAATAGGTAATTATTTTAGTTTTCTTTTACGTCTTTCCCCCCTTAGATTGTAATTAGGGCCCTAAATGTAATAATCTTTATGTGCTTATGTGTTTAGGTTATTTGCTTTCCTAGGGTTTTTGCATCTAGATATTATGCTTATATGTTATGTGTTTATGTGTTTTATATGTTTACATGCTTTATTATCATGTCTACATGTTTTATTATGTAAATGTATTGACGCCACCACACTAGTCCAACGCTAGTCGTGACTCGTAGAAAAAGGCTAGTCCAATGCTAGACCTTTAGGTCGTTAGAACAACATTTTACATATCATTTCATGCATTTAGGGATTTTATTTTCATTTTTTGCATGTTTATTTCTTGTATGTAAAACATGATATTTAAACTTGCATTTACATTTTTGAAATTAGAAAATAGATTAGTGCATTTTAGAACATTACCCTTCGAACAAGGGAAAATAGCAAGTTTGGCTTCCTAACCTTAGCACGCTTTTATTTCCTTCTGTAAAAGGGAAGATTTAAAGTCACGAACTTAGTTTCCCCACACCCATTATGTTGCATTGCCCCTTTTAGGATATATACATACATAAAATTTTGATCAACTTCATTCTTTAAAATTGAAATTCCTTATTCCTCTTGAAAAATCGCTTTTCCTTGAAAATTCATGTTAAAAATCAAATCTCCCTTTCCCCTTAAAATTCGTTTTTGACAAAATCCTAAAAATTTCCTCTCTCTTAAAAATTCATTTTTAGAAAATTCCATTTCCCCTTGAAATTCATTAAAAAATGCCTCTTTCAAAAAACCCTAATTTTCCTTTTTTTGAGTCTCATCTTCGTGACCTCCTCGAGGGATCAAATTTGGATGACACAATTAATGTGGTCAATTCCAATCAAATCTCAAGGAGACATTTTGCCCCGTCCGACCCAACATTAGGTTTAGATTTTGCATTCATATAGATAACATCCAAATGTGATAAATTTTAAAGTTAGAATTAGGAAATTTTTAACTAAATCACGCAACTAGCTTTGGTTAGGTTAGAAGGGTGCTTTAGAGACGAGTAACATCGAATCTTTGCCTTCCCTTCTTTCAACCGTGACCCCCGAACCTTTTTCTCTAGTTTTTCAAAGACCTGGAGTTGTCTAAAAAAGGGTTTTCTTAGTTTATTTTCATTAATTAAAATTTTTGGGTGACTTGGTACACCTAAACTCTATACCAAGTGGCGACTCCAAATTTTTCTAAAAACCCTTTTCTAGACTTTTGTTTTGGGTTCAAATCGTCGCATTTTTTTTAGTCCCATGACCCATTTCTTTTATTTTAATTTTTTAAAGATCAAAGATCAATTTTTTAACTAAAGAACCTTTTTCCAACTAAAAACCCGAAACGACAAGTTTTCTTTCCTTTTTTCAAAAATGGGGCGCTACAGAAGTGTTTTTAAATTTTTTATTCTAAACTTACTGCAATAAAAAGGTGAGAAATTAATGTTAATGACTAGCTCCACCCTTTGAATTAGACAATTTGATCATGCACATAAATTTCAATAAATGAAAATTATACACCCCAAATACTTCTTTTACGTTTCCATAATGTATTTTACCTATTAAGCATTATTATTTGACCTGAAAAATTATTATCAGATGTGAAAATATCATAACTCTGAATTTATACAAATTAAATTGCTACCACCTTTGTTTACCATATAACCTTAGTTGTCAGAATCGCGATTCGGATTATGGGATCTTATGATCCGACGATCTGGATTATGGATTTCGATTTCGATCCGATTTTGATATGATCCTACCATTTAAAGATATTATGATAAAAATTTTAATAATTTGATCATAATTTTGTATAGAAAATTCTGCTATTTGTTGCATTAGAAATTAGATTCAAAACATTAGGGGTGAGAATCGAATTCAAATTCTGTATTCAGTAGGGTGAAATCGGTATTTTTCGGTAAACGACCAATAAAAATACCAACCGAATTTGAATTCGAATTACCGATTTCGAATTCAATTCGAAAATCGGTATTTTACCGATTTAATCGAATTTATAAAACAATTATTCAAAAACACAATGGAAAGAAAATTAGAAAGTTTTAAATCAAACAAAATCCCCAATGCTGACACATCTATTGAGCATCGACGCAAATAAAAATGCATTTGCCTTTATCAAAGTTGATATGAATTTTCCTAACCCAAATTAGGCATTTCACATTTACTTGTATCTTTCAATACATTAGGTATTCGGAAAATCGAATATGAAATCGGTAAATATTTACCGAATTGAATTCGAATTCGGTAAAACTGAATTGAAACATTTTGAAATCGATTTCGTATTGAATTTGATATATTTAAATTCGGATTTTCTGAATTACCGATCGAATTACTGAATTCGGTCAGTCGGTAATTCGGTGTTCGGATTTTTTGCACACCCCTACAAAAAACTTTAAAAACACATAATTACGTGATGCTAATTCCTTACCTATAAAAATTGGTGAATCTTTAAAAATTGGTATTTAATTGTCTCATTAATAAATACTTAAATGATATACAAACATACACACATACACACATATATAAAGTCAATTTTTCCAACTACCTTGTCTAGTAATTGCATTTGGACTCAAAATTGAGAAAGAACAATATTTTTAATTTAATCAGATTCATTTACAATATGTCACATGTAGATCCAAAATTTTTATTTAATCTTTAGATTATCCCAAATATTTTAGATAATACGATTTTAACCTCGGTTAATAATACTATTATATTGATTGTACATGAGTTGCATTATTTATTGCTGTATATGTGAATTGCAAACATCAAAATTAATAGTAAGATTAGTTTTTATGGTTTTTGTAAGATCGATCGATCCCACGATCCGATCCTACGATCCGATCCTGCAAAGTAAAAAGTGATCCAATGTAGAATCCCGATTTTAAAAACCTTGCAGATAACCTTGGAAACTGCTAAAACAAGTTAATGCGTTAATTATTTATTTTTAATAAAACTACAATAACCTTGAGTTTTATGATTATTATGAATAATCCCACGATAATTTGCAATGCTACATTGACATCTATTAGTTTAATTATATGTAGTATGTTTAATAAATCTTTAAGCAAAATAAAAGTTTTTTGTAGGATAGAATGCATCTGGACTATACTAGTCTCGGCCATTTTTTAGGTTGAGATAATTTTTCCATTTTGTATTTGATTTAGCTGGTGAAGTTAGCTTTACAGTTCTTCTGGAACAATTTTGTTTAGATTTTCTTTCAAAAATTAAATTAAAATATGGCCTTATCAATAACATTGACATCGTCACAAACACAAAGACAAAAATTCTTTTCTACAGATTTAATTTTTTTATTCTTTTTTAATGAATATTTTTCTTATATATCTACACACACACACATATAAGCATTTTCTGTGGGGTCATATTAGAACAAGTTTAGTTTTGGAATTCTGGTATGCTAATGAACAAGTTTAGTTTCAGAATTCCGGTATGCTAATAAGATTAGGAGTTAGCCCACAGATAAATCAGGCGAATCAAGTCTTCCAAGTTTGATAGGGCCTGCTGTTGCTTTTCTTGAAAGTCAGCCCAGGCTTACGAATCTGTCTTTTGGGCCATATGCAGTACTGAGTCACAAATTTTTGAAGGTTGTCCAGTAACACTCACAGTGTTAAACGCAGGAATCTATCTTTTTGGGCTGTCACAGTCTTCAAAAATGTAGAATTGTAAGCCTTAAAAACAAAAAATTTTGCTATCCAATTTTTTGTTTCATCTTATGCCATGAGCAATTAACGAAAAAATTATCAACCAGAAATGTCAAATTACCTAGATTTATATTTGAAGGTTACATTTTTTTAAAATTGTTCTAACAGGAGAAGGCTAGGATTTAAGAAGAAAGGAGGAAGAAGGAGAATTTCAATTTAGAAACTTCACGTACTGATACCTGAATTTTAGCAACTAAGGACGTGTTTGATAAAACTGAATTCTGATAACTGAAATTTGAAATCTAAAATCTGAAGTTTGAATTCATTAACTGATTCAATTGTTAAATATTAAATTTGATACATTTGACTATATATCACATTAAGTGATAAGTGAATAAGTACTTATCACTTAATTTTAGGAGCAAGTTTTACTCAGAAATTTCAGTGCCATTTAATTAATTCAAATATTCTTTTTTTATTATTATCAAACGCATCTAAATGTATTAAGATCTAAATTCATTAAATTTAAATGCTGAATTAAATTATCAAACGGTGCTTAAATCAAGACATTCTCAATGAAGGTTACATTCTTGATAACATACAAAATAATTATCTATATTTGAGTTCTTTTGCCATTGTGATAGTTTGAGCAGTCTACGAAATTATAAATTCTGTAAAGAAGTTGAAAAACGTACTGAACCGATTAGAATTACTTTTCATAACACTGCATCTCGAGAGAGGTCCATGGTTAACAAACTAGACGGATACTTGTAAAAGCTACAAATTTGATCGAAGTTCAGCTTAATTTACCTTTTTTAGATCCCTCTGAATGACAAATAATCTCGGCTTGGTAATTTTAGGATCTTAGGTTGTCTTAAGAAACCAATTTAAGTTCAAGAAAAAATAATCACTCCGATTTGCAACAATGATTAATTTTATATAAACTGTTAGTGTATATATTATCACAACTGGACATATGTCAAATACAAAAAATTTTTAAATTTGAAATCTAAAATTTAGTCATGTATCGTGCACTCAATTGCGATAGTATCTACAACGTTAGTGCACGTAGGATTACTTCTTTGAACAATTATGATAATAAAGTGCCTTATGTTTCTAGTATGCTTTTCTAAAGATCATACGATTCAATGACCTACTTTTTAACTCGATTGACGTCTTTTTGACACCGACAAGGAATTGTAAATTAAATAGTTGTGCATTAGTGCACTTTAAACAATCTTTATACTCATGCATGCTGTCTCCCGGAGGTGTCAAGTCACACGGGGCTTGGTTGAAACCATCTCACCACTTTCAATTAAAATCTTGCGTTAACTTGTCAAAGTACCAAGTATAAAATTTAATTTACACTACTAATTAATTTCTGTTTCACAATCCAATCTTAGTTGCTTGAGCATGGGTAAATTATCCTGTTATCTTACATATTATATAGTAAATAATCACCTTAAGAAAGATATGAAGGTGATTTTAATGGTAATTGGCTAGCGTTAAACGAATAATCAGAAAAAAAATCATGCAGGAGACATAAAATCTCCAGCAGCCATTATTAGAGAGTGTAGAATTAAATTGAAATATATTATCCTATCTGTCGTGTTCACTTGCAATCTGCATTATTTGGATTGCCGTTTTTTCCAAAAAATCTGTGAACATATTTTTCAATTACCTTTTACTTCACATACATCAAATCGTTATAGTATATTTTTCTACAAAAACTTAAAAAAAAAAAATCCAAACTGGCTCAACTCATTCGTGTGTCTGACTCAATGTTATGTGTTGCAATATAATGCAAAAATAATTGACAATTATAAACTAGGCTTGCAGGATCAGAAATGCGATCTAGAACCCGGATACATATTTTGAAATACATTTAAGTTATGTAAGATTGATTACCAAAGATTTATTTAGTATCATTATACCTTGGGGTAACTCCTAAAGATGTTCTTTAGACCCTGGACTTTGAGAGCCGAAGAGAACAAAATTATATATGTTTCATACCATAACCGGAAAGATGGAGTTCACTTCTACTTCTTAATCTTTAAGCCATGTTAAAGCTGGACAGGCAGTAAAATATGGTCTCTCGAGGGCGCCAATGTCACACTGGTAATATGTGTCCCTAAACATGGTTTCTGGATCTTAAATTACAAATTATAACACAAATGATGATAGGCGCACCAAACACGTTAACATTTTGGAGTTTGTTTCTGTAAACATAAACTTCAAAACATGTTTTGTTTTCTTTAAAGAAAAAAAAAAGGAATTGCGCAACGAGATAAAGCAATTGAAATAATTCTTTATTTATGCAATCTAAGAAGTTCAAATGGTATATATTTATGATGTCAAAATTGGATTGTTAGCTATCTATTTTTTGGCCCTCCACTGAAAAAAGGTTTTATTCCTTTGGAATTCTTCCAAACTGTCCATCATCTCTCATATCATTCTCATAGATCCTGTCTAAGAAATATGTGGCCAACAATTTCAATGTTGCAATTTGCAACCCTAAAATCTCATGTCTTTAGTCCCACAATTATGTCTAGCTATGATGACTGCCCAATAGAACTTTGTAACCAAGTAGAGAAAAAAGGAAGCAGGAAGACAAGAAAAATGAAAATGTAATCAACATACTCATGGTGCAAACCAAGGCCCCAACAAGTCAAAAAGTAGTGATGTCTCATCCCATGCAAATTTTCATGAAAATGGAGGATACGTACTATGAATTGGTTCTGATTTGATTATGTTTTCTGAGTAATTAGACAAATATCAAACAATATAGGCCATTGTCCCCTATATATGCAATAGTGTTACACCTAATTTCACTCCAAAACTTTAGCCTTGTCCCTTGGTACCTTGTCTGCTACACACGTAAAAAACACTTGATAATTGTAGGCCATTTACAACTTTACCGTGATTGTTGGCACCATGTAAGAGGAAATGATCCTATATATTACTAGCTAGTAGCATGATATTGCCTGCGTATTGTTCACATTGAGATAGACAATACTGCAATAAAAAATGTGTTAAGCCAATTCATAGGCGAATATATTTTTCCGAAGAAAAATTCATCCCAGTATAATTTTTTCCCCCTTATTTTCCTCTCGAAGAAAAGCTTACCTTAAATGAACTGATTGATTTAAAAAAAAAAAAAAGAAGAAGAGAGAGAGAGAGAGAGAACAATGCTTAAGGATTTCCATTCTTTGTCAAGAAACAATAGTTGATTCTCTTCATTTCCATTGTGCCTTTCGGTTCATGTGAAAGAGGTTCTGAGCATGGCTTAATAGTTGGAATTTGGTTATTAATGCAATTTGCAAGATCAACAAGAATATTGGTGAAGAACATTCCCAAAAAATTAATGTCATATAAAAAGCATTTTGACATAAAGTATGAGAAAAAATTATTGGTTATTAATTCAAATAAAAAGAATAACAAGATCGAAGCTATAGAAACAAACTGATTTTATTTTAATATTAACATTTTATTCCACCTTTGTATATGCCTTTGTTCAGGTACTTCAGAATTCTGGTGCTTTTGTATTTCATCACGTCCCACTACTAAACACTTATCCTTCTTCCCAGAAAACCAATGTGATAGCCAAAATAGAACAGAGAAGAAAGTATAATTTTATTTATACGTGAAGAATTGATAATAGGCTCTCACAAAAATTTTATTCCATGTAAAATAAGCAGTAACAAATAGTTATTCACGTGCTCAAAAGTGAGTTATAAATTATGCACTGTAGAACCTAAATAAACATTTGTCTAGTAGAAAATAATGCTTCTCATCACCATTAAAAGTTTGACAATCGATTGAAACAATCAACAACCAACAAATCGATTGAAACACACTTGATTGTCTTGAATACCTAACAGAAAGGGGCAGGGCTGCGGGAGAAAGAGAGAGATTGGTTGACAATAAAGAAAATAAACTTTTACGATGGTTAAAAATCATTAGTCAGTACCAAAGGCTGGAGAATAAAAACTCTAATCGTTGCACCATAAATTATCAACAAGTAGGATAAAAATTAGGGATATGTAATTTGGTAGAGTGCTTCATTTTTTCTTTTCTTTAATTCACAATACCTTTCTCTTTTATAATAAACAAGAGGGCACAAAACATTGACCCTTGGGATCTAGGAGGATTATGAATCAGGCTAGGTGTTGAAATGGCTTCAAAGTTCAAAGTGCTATCTGATGTCGGCAACATTGTATTCAATGCTCAGTCGGAAATGTATGATCTTTTCAAAAAGACTACTAAGCCTAGCAATGGAAGATCCTTACTTTTCTGGCACTCTTTTTGTAAATCAAATCTGTTGAAAACAGTTTAACACCTCAGGATGTGATTTTTGTATGTTAAAATTGTGTATATGAGGTAATATACAATTTAACTTTCAAGAAAGAAACTACCTTAAAATTAATGGTTGATTGGTGGGATTAAGCCCTACCAATTTATCAAAAAAACTATAAGAGCAGCATAAAATAAGACATCAAAAGTATTTAGATATATACAGGACGTAATTTTAAACTTTTGGATACTTCAGGCAGATGATACGTAATATTAAGCCATCAAGAAAAAAGTTTGCTACTTTATATGAGTGAATCTGATCCAAACTAACTGACGCATGTTGTAGATTATTGGATTAGAGATGCCACCATCGAAAACTAATTTTGTTGAGTTCATTTTAACTAAGCATCAGTCAATCCCAGTTCAATACATAGTTGAATAACATATATGAAAAATATCTATGGTTAATGATTTGTTTGACACCCCATTCTCAACTGCCAGACCTAGAATTTGAACTCTCAACGTGATAGCAGGAGAACTTTAAAAACTCTCCTTTAATTTCTAGTGCCATGTGACTAAATTGTCAATTGTTAAAGTTAAAAAAAAAAAAAATTTCCCCTCTCCTCTCCCTTTCCTTACTTTATACATCTCATAGCCTTGAAATTTTAACAAACTCCAACTTTCAATCGCATTGTCTACAATACTGATTTGAAACAAGGGTTTGGCTCTGGTTGTTTCCGTGTACTCTGTTCATTTTGCTCCCCCCCCCCCCCCCAACCCCTCCCTACCTCTTCAAAAAAAAAAAAAAATCCCACATAATAACATGCATTTTGTGGGCAATTAAGTGGAGGTAAGACTGGCCCCTCCTCTACACAACACCCCAAAAAAAAAAAAGAGCCTGGTAATGCAAGTTTTGTGCATGTCCGCGTGCTGCAAGTAAGACTAGTAAGACTTTAAGATACAGTGTTAGTATCATTTATTTTGAAACTAATAACAAGGCTACCCATGCGAAGACCTCTACAAACAGAGGCTGTTGTTTGCTAGGAGAAAAGAAAAGGAAGAAAAGAAAGAGTTGTGTGAGAAAAGCTGGAGAAAGGAATATGTGAGAAAGGCTGGAAAAAGAAATATGTGAGAAAAGCTGGACATTCTTCCTGCCTTTTATAATTCTACACCAGTCAACAATCAACGGATATGAGGAGAATTCGTCTTCTCCTCATTTGGATACTCATCATCATGAATATAATCTCAGAGAAGAGAGCTGATCAATGACTTTGGGACAGTGGGATGCTTGGTGTACCACATCCAATTGTGCCAAGCCCACAAATCCCGCATTGTCTAGATACGCTAAAAAGAAAAAACCTCTCACTCCTGCTCTCTCTTTTTTGTGTGTGTGTTTGTGTGAGAGAAATATTGATAAATTCTTTCTCCTAACTGTGAGTGTTTTCTCTTTTGTTTCTACCCACCAAATTAAACTTACTACGTTTATCTAAATGTGGTTTGCTTTGCAATATTGGCTTGAGGATGGTTCCGGGATTGAGGGGACAAAAAACCCTTTGGGTGTTTTCTTTTTCCCTCTCTTTAGGGTAACAAAACAGTGACTTGAGAAACACACAAATCACGAGATTCACTCCATCTTTGGCATATATTTGCGTAATGGAATCCAACGATCAGGACAGCACACTAGAGAAGGTTCTTGATCGGGAAATTGCTCAAATTGATTTTAGCTAATTATGGTACTGGGTACACAAATATGATCCAAGCATTTTTCACGAGTGGCTAAGCATCTCCCTTTTTTAGTCCTGTCGCATTTGTTCTTTTTTCTTTTCGTAACTTAAAGTGAACTTTAAGTTTCTGTTCAATTTATAATTATTTCGTAGTTAGGATTGAAAGATAAATCAAACCACTTGATACCCATATCGAGTTCGATTCAGTAAATGTTTGTTTGAACTTGGTTCGCCAACTAATCAAATCAAATTTGAACAACATTTTATATTTGATAACATTTAAGTTAGATAAAACATTCGTTTAAACTCGGTTAAGCAAGTAAATAAGTTAAACTTGAATAAAATTTCAACTGTGTTAAAATAATCAAACAAGATTGTATATTTGGATGTTCAGTTTGATTAGACTCGTTTACACACCTTTATTTATGGTGTTTTTATTTACTTCTAATATCTTACTTTTGACCTATTTTACTTAAAAAATAATTTGCTTAGTGTCTCTTGAAGTGCTTTTAGTAGCAACTCTTGATTATTTACAATTTTGGGGCGAAATGCTTTCAATTTTTCAAACAACTTTTTCAAGAATTTCTTGCTGAAGCAACAAAAACTGAAGACAACAAGAATGGAGAATCAGAACTTTAATTCACAGTGTCTTCATTTTCTCTTGTTCCCTTAGTATTAATCTTCCTTTCTTAGAAAGACCAAATACATGAAAGCACTGGCCATTTTTTCTTGTCGTATATAATTGCCAGCAAAGAAATAAGTCTCTCATAGAATTTTCTAGTTTAAAATACAATAGCATATTAGCAAACATCTGTATTTTGGAGCTGGGGCTCTTGCTCCAACTTTTACATGATCTAATTTAGCCTCCCCCTAATATAGATTAATATAATAGAATTCACATATACTGATAATATATACACTAACATCATTGAATGCATGCTACTTAATTTAAATTTTAATTTAAACTTTAATTATTATACATTTGACATGCACCTAAAGAAAACTACTAATATATACTAAACTAACCCATGAATAAAATTGTGTTTTTCTCTTTGATGGAAGAAACGAAGTGGGCAAATGCATAGATACCCTACTCTTTTTTCGGGATCAGAGCACAAAAACTTGTTTAAAAATCAGCAGTAGCACTACTACTACTACTACTATTTTATATAAATACGAACCAATGAAGAAGGACATTTACCAAGCAGATGGAATCTATTGTAACATACGAAATTTAATAGGAGGACCTGAATCCTCAAAATGATAAATAGAAATGAATCTTTCTTCCATTTTCACCTTATCCTCATTGTGTCTTATCATGGGAGTATCGCACAATCAATTCTAGCTTTATGCTTTTTCTTTGGCACACACATATTGTTCCACAAATAGCATTCATACTAGTGGATTTTGCTTTTAGACATTTTTTTGCCACTCAATTTGGTAATTGATATTTCTTAGTAATTCCTAGAATCCATTAAGGATAATACCATGAGGTGCCACCTTCCTGGACACCAAAAACTACAGCTAAGGATAAAATTCAAGATTTTTTAGACACGCCGCGTATAGAATCTCTTGGGGAAAGAAAGCACATTATTAAATATTTGTGTAATGAACCATAAATATCGCATGAGAGGGGTTAGATTCACAAGTTCAATGCAACTTTAAAAGTAAAATCTAACGGTTTGAATTGAGCATTAGGTCTTGTCTGGATTGTCATTTTAAATTTTTTGTAGAAAAATATACTATAATAATTTGACAGATACGAGGTAAAAAGGTATTTGAAAAATGTGATCACATAAAAAAATTTTGCAGAAAACTTCAATCTAAACAAGACCTTATGTTTCGAAGAAATCTTATATTAGAATGAGAGCTTACACAAGTGATGAAATTAGGGAAAAAAAAAAAGGTGATGAAATTAGCCTTTCAAATTTAAGGCATGCATCAAGAACAACTATGAATTGAAAAAGTTGTCTTTGGAACATATGTTTCTACTGTGCACCAAAGATTTTACGAATAATTTGGCTTCGAATATCTAAAAAATTTTCGGACAAGATCATTCAAACCCTAAAAAGAAAGGCTTAGAAGGGTCATTGAAAAGTTTGGAAGAAAAACATAGCTCATAAGAGAATGACACGTAATCAAACCCTCTTAGAAATTAGAATATACCAAGATTCTGCTGGGCTGGCTACCAATACAGGATTGGGGTTCACTCCTCATGATTAAAAAGGCAAACCTCTCAGCCACCGCTGGTCTCGCCATCAATATGGATGATAGGGTTAAAGTCATTGGACCACGATCAAACAAACAAATCCACCCCTATCACCTTTGACAAATTATTCAATTTGTTGGTTGCATCACGAAAAAATTACACCCAAAAAAATACTTTTTCAAAAAAAAAAATTAATTTAAAATTAACTATCACTGTGTTTAAAAAATGAAGGGGATTAAAGATAATTTAAAATATAATTTCTATTGATTGTAAATAAAAATCAATTTTTTCCTTGCCATGAACCCGTGAAGAAATTTTCCTGGAAGCCTAACGCGCCATCCTCTAGTTTTTGCAACGTGGGACAATTTCATTCGCAATCTGAGAGATGGGTCTCTCAATCTTGTAAAGGAAAACTGAGAGAAGGAATTTTTTTCTTCACATATTCTGACATTTTTCCCAATCACTTTCTCTCTTTCTGTGCCACTCCAAGTCCAGATCATCCAATCAGTGTAATAATAGTAAGAAGATCTTCTTATACATATGCGATGGGAATAATAAAGGTGGTGCTAAAGCCTCCTTGAAAAGTTTCAAAAAGTAATCATTGTCGGGGAGGAATATCTTCTCCTTTTGCTTTGTTTTCCCACCTCTATATTAATTTTTTTCCTTTTATCAAACATCCCCTTTTCAATTAGATTTTGCCCAAATCAGAAAATTTTTCTTAAGGGAGAAGTGTTCTCTATGCTGCATGATGACGTCCTTCGGTTCAACATCTCAAACAGTGAATATATACATCAATGAATTAATTACGTGTGCCTCAGTTGCATGTAGCTTTAAAATTTTCTACATCTTCCAGCATTCACCCCAGGATATATATATAAGTAGCCCTCTAAAGTTTCACTTGCATTGTGTTACAGGAAAGAAAAAAAGATTAGAAATGGTATCGTTTCACCTCTTCAGTTAAGTGTATATATGAGATAAAAAGATAATTTAAATATGAATTTTTTAAAAAAAATTCCACCTGGAAGTAGTATTGAACTCATCGTACTTCTCGTGTTAACTAAATTTGGGATCAAAAAAATATGTCAATTTTTGGCAAAAAACATTTTGCCAAGCCACTACCAGGTAAAGCAAAGTATTTTGTGTGTGATTGAATTAAACATATCAC
The DNA here is from genome assembly GCA_013103745.1 of Gardenia jasminoides. Lineage (NCBI taxonomy): Eukaryota > Viridiplantae > Streptophyta > Magnoliopsida > Gentianales > Rubiaceae > Gardenia > Gardenia jasminoides. The sequence goes on from CM023099.1 coordinate 38,053,859, forward strand.
TGGAACTAAATGCAGCCATGCATTCAAGTGGTCCTCAAGGGGAATCAAATTCATAGTGCCAAAATGTTGTTCCTCACCTTCGACCATCCTGGAATTTCCACCTAAGTTTCAAGCATATATAGCCTCAGCTGAAATTCATACAGCATATGGCTAGCTGACATCCCCCAAAAAAATGATAAACAAACAATTAGGATCTTCTGTCCTTTAATACATAATTTAAATATGTAAAGGCCCAAATGCTTGATGACTGAGATATTTTTGTTTCTAAGCTAAGTGGTAGAATATGAATAGGTGGTCAAAAGCCTTCAATACAATCTGTATGATGTGGGACTTTTTGTATTGAATGATGTGCAAGCTTTTCTTTTTGTAAGTCTACTATGTCCATTAACAAAATATTTCATTCATTTGACATCAAAGGGGCCTTGGTTTTACACTTTTTCTTCATTTCTTGGAAAAGGATCTTCCACTATCTTGTTGTTGTTAAGAACTTCATGTATCATGTAAATGATAATTAATCTTTTGTTAAAGCTTGTGCGAAAAGAAAAGAAAAAAGAAAGACCTTCCAGATCAATCATTTCATGTTGGTCATGGGAAAGTAGAACTAAGGGATACATAGATTCTTTTTTGTGATCCCAATGAACCACACAGTTGTAATCATTCGTGTGCTTATCTGTGTTTGTCAGTTCTTCTAGGGACTTGAAAACTGTTGATATTTTCCGGCAACTATTGACGAACATTACGAATTCCCACCACCCAAGAGAAGTAAAAAGTCGGATTATGCATTCCTACAACCCAAGAGAAATAAAAAGTTGGATTGAATTACTATTTTTAGAAGTTTTTTTTGTAGAAAAATGTAGTATAACGATTTAATGTATGTGAAATAAGAAAGTGAATGAAAAATATGTTTATAAAGGATGTAAAAAATTTTCTGTAAACAACCACGATACAAATATAATGAACTTTTTTTATGGAACAAATTCAATAAATTTTCTCTGCTTTCAAACCAAAGAGCATTATTGTATGTATATGCATGTACCATCATTTAGTTTTCCTAGCCATATACACAGGACACACTGAATAAATTGCTTGACTTGTCTGGAATGTTATTTTTTGGATTTTTCATAAAAAAATATATTGTAACGATTTAATGTATGTAAAATAAAAAGATATTTGAAAAAATGTGGTTACGGAAAACATAAAATTTTTTTATGAAAAACTCCAACACAAATGCTGCATGTTGCGATGAAAAGATAGAAAAAGTAGTCACCAACCGTCCAACAACTTACTAATGAAAATCAACCAGCAATCTTTTAGGGCTGAGGAGGTCCAAATAAGAGAAAATGATGGCACATAACAAGCATACATAACAAAGTTCTATTTGGATAGACTCAAATAAAGCAGCACAAAACGATTGGCTTGTTTAGAACATGACTTCCTTCGTTCTAAAGCATTCTTTTCCAGATTATTATACTAAAGAAAACTCAAATTGTTATGCTAAAGAAAACTGAAATAGGTCAGATTGATGAATAGCGATGCAATCCAGACATGCCGATGTTGGTTCTTATTCTGAAAAGGCACAAATGAGTGGGAAATCTTTCTTTCAAAAATAATGTATTTGCATCAAAAGAGAAAAGCATTAAGACGAGTTAAATCAAACAGCGTAATTCGGATCAACATGGAACCAAGCTGTTGCAAGACGACCTACTTCTTGGTGGTCCTCAATCTCAAAAAGACATGAAGGGGACTTCTGCTGACGCTAGGTTCCAACTGCAAAGGAGCTAACAAGCTGTATATATTAAAATATAAAAGGACCTTTATTGGAGACAAGGTTTGTGCAAAAACCATGAGATATAATTGATTAATGTTGTACCGTATGCATTAAAAGTTTGTCTTTATAATATAGAAAGTTTTGGTGCCTAATCAACAATATGAATTGATTGAGTCTACACGAATTTCCTTAATTTTTCTTAAATTTTGGTCCATAATCATACGCAATAAAAAGTTTCGTATTTTGACATTTTCTTCTTCCTTCTTTGTCCTCTTCCTTTCTGAGAAATTGTTTTAATAAGAAGGGGTAGGGGAAGAGAGAGAGAGAGAGAGAGAGAAGATTCTAGCTCTGCAAAGGAGCCAAAGACATGAGAAAAGATAATAGCTAGCTATCTAGTGTTGTCCAAAAATGTCATAGCCGTCAAAGTTCGTCAACCCAAAGCAAACATGCCTATTTGCGAGCTTGTGGATGAAGTTTCTTTTTATAGAAATATATATATATAAACTACCAAAAGCCGGAAAGAATTAAATAAGAGCACACGTATGTTCTGTTTTATTAGAATTTTTCTAACTGGTGTCCATTAAATATTGGTTAATATATTTAATTTACATCTAACTTGTTATGTGCGTGCATAAATTTATATTTAGAATCTCTCTTCTAGTTGTATATGTATCCTATTTAATTTTACATTTTCAGAACACTAAAACTTGAAACTCATTTTAATCAGTGTCCACTAAATGCCTGTTAAACAGACCCTTAATTGAAAAGAAAAAAAAATGAGCATATAGCTAGGCTTTCTTTAGTAGTCCTAGATAGGAATGGCTATAGTCCATTCCATCTCTCGCTAAGTGCAAGTGGGAATCACAGCGGAAGCAAGTGTCGAAGAGCTGTGAAATTAAAGGTGGTCGTGGACAGAACCATATGCTCTTTCTTTCCAAAACCTTTGGTCTCATTTTTCTGCTACATATTTTATGGTAAGAAGAAACTGTTGGCTGTGATATATGGTTGAGTCATTTTCCTCCAGCTGATCAGGTGTCCCCGAGCTATTGCTCCCGTACATTTCTGTCCATAGAGATTCCTCCCAGGGGTTGGAATCAAACAATCAGAACTAAATGTGATTAACCTCAAAGAATTAGTGGAATGGAGATTTTTGTGTGGAAAGGCTTTTCCAAAACAAGAAATCATGAAATGCGGGTACATCAGATCTTTCCCTTCAATACGAGGGAAAAAAATATTGACCTGTTTAGCCTATTGTAGTGATAGTTACTTTGTGGAATATTCCAAGTATTCCAAAAATGTTGTTTGGACGTAGTTAGACTTAGACCACATAGTATATTATACTCCAAATTAAAAATGCCCTTTTGAAATACTTAGACGGTTGGACCATTACTAATTAGTACAAGATTTTACATGTTATACGTTATTGTTGTATGAAATACATCTGCTATGCATGTCAGTCCAGGAAACATTTTAAATAAGGACAGGAAAAAAAAAAAAAAGCACTAGATGCATGGCTGAAATAAGGTTGTTTGGATTACCCTTTTTTCCCAAAAAAATTTTTACGTATACTTCACACATATGTCAAACCAATACAATATATTTTCCTACCAAAACTCCAAAAGATGGTAATCCAAACAGTAATCTTTTCCAGAAGTGGAAAAAAAGGTGAGTTAGTGTAATTTCTTTCAAAATAAAACAAAGGAGAATGTTAAATGAAATGAAACCTTGGCATCATAGGGTCTTTTTATCCGTAACAAGTTGCAAAACTTGCTTCTTCGTGCGTACTTGTGTGCCAACATTAAATATCAACCGCGTCTTTTCATTTTTTAAGAGCTAATTTTTTATTTTTTTCAAATGAAGGGCTAATTTCTTTCTTTCTTATAGAAGCAAACTTGATGATTTGACTTTGGAAAAATAATAAAAAATGACATCTGATTTTTTTTTTAATTTCTGGTAGACATTTATAAGATAAACTTGAAGCTAGGATATATATTTCAAAGGTATTGATTTGAGTAAACAAGCAAAGAGAAAAAGGTTTTGGTTAGATTCTTCAATGAAATAGATGATGTAAATAAACTATCAAAAATATTTTTCCCTCCCCCCCCCCCCTTTTTGCGCATCTCATATCCTGCAAGTTATAAGTTTAAAGCGACCTATCACTAGCTAGCAAAATTTAATTTTCATAAGTATATGGACTAATTTCACTTTACATCTCGAACTTGTATGCTATTTTCACTTTGCACCCTAAACTTTAATTTTGGACATTTTACATCCTAATCTCTCATATTTGTTCTACTTAAATCCAATCAATAATGTTTGCAAATTATGAAATAGAGGATAAAGCAAATTAATAACAATGTATCATTTTACTTCAACAGCGATTCCTTGCTCTTTTTTATCATTTTTAGTACACCATCACTGATTTGTATGGTCTATTATTCTGTTAATGTTACTAACATTATTATCCATTGGACTTATATCAAATAAATCTAAAAGGTTAAAGTATAAAATGTCTAAAATTAAAATTTATTAAAATTTAGAATGCAAAATAAGAATACAAGTTCAAGAGTACGACTAGGTCTCTCATTGTGCTTTTAGTTTGTTAAAATCAGATGAAACCATCTATAAGTATTGTTTTAAAATGTCAAATACCATTGACTCTTCTCAACCCTTTTAGGACCCTCATTCGTAATTCTAAGAAATTCTGAAGACCTCTTGAAGTCTAATTTAATGCTTCACATTCTGATTTTCCTCTCAACTCTGATACTTCATCATTTTCAGATGCTTTTGTAATTAAGATGAACTGATATAAAGTATTAAATGAGTCTTACATGCCACAAAAACCTTCGAGAAATTTTGTCATCAACTTCCATTTATATGTCGTGATGAGTTCTTACCACATCACTGCAATGTGTGACAAATTTCAGAGATGAGTAACAAAAAGGATGAATTGGAAGAATTTTTTTTGATAAAATACATTAGACCTCTTTGTTTCTTTTTTCTTTTTTCACTTTGATCTTACGAGTAGAACTTGTTGGTCCTATAAGTATTGAGTAGAAATTCTGAATCAAGACTTATTGGTAAATTCTCCTAACATTTTTGAAAGGTCTTTATAGCCAAGTGAACATAATAATGAAGTTGACCATTTTATTTTTTATTTTTTAAGTGTAAGTAGAAAGTCTTGAATTTGAAAATTTTCATTTATACTCCCTTTTCTCGTATCACCTGACTTATCCCCCTCCCTAGCCTTTCTAGTTAATGACAAGAATCTTGAATTTTTCTAGAACCATCTACGTAATTAATAAAGGCTCAAACAAGCATTCAACCTTCTTTCCCCAGTGAAAGGGTTCAACTTTTTCTCATTCCTCGTCTCACTAAAGTAGAATACGAAACCCTGAACCTTGTTTCAAAAGTGCTTGATGTTCAGGCACTCAAGAAAGAAGGTAGCATCCAAAGATTTTCTAACTATTGCATCAAATTAAGTGAATAACCTCATTGGTCATGAATTGTTGACTCTGGTGCAACAATTATTAGTGGACATTAAATACCAAAGCACTATGGATGACCGATTTTATAATACCTAATGCAAAAGTTTTAGGTCTAAGGAAAGTACTTGAGATGCATGGGATGCAACGTTAATGACATCTTTATTCTTAAGAAATGATTAGATTACTGAAATGATGCATTGATCCTTGGATAATGGTTCCTTATGGTGAAGTAAAAGAGTCAACATGGAATCAGTAAAAGATATTTATGTACCGATGTAATTTTTTGGTTGGAAGATAAATAATTTCTTTAATTTCTCTTTAAAGCTGCATTTGTATATGATTTGTCACATTATTCTCAAGATAAGTAATTTAATATGTACTCTTAAGCAACCTCAACCCATCAATAAGTGAGTTGACTTAAGGGGCAAAGTATGTGTGCAAATTTTGGTAGGAAAGTCAACAGCTGGAACATTCTTATATTCCTAAGTATTTTCCAAATTGTTTAATACCAAAGTTTACATTCTTTCGAACTCCTCCACCCTTTTAAGGCTCAAGTTATAGAGTTATTTGACTTCCGCATACTAGGATTCTATCTTTGTCATCATAAGCTAATCCATTATTTGTTGCTTAACAAATTAATGATGCCATGCTTTTGCCTTTTCCTTTTTAATTATGTATGACATTTGTACATTGCTAGGGACATCTAGTAGAGAGCAACATGTGTCATTAGACTCTATGATACTTCTAATCGGGCCTAAAATTCTTTTTTCTATATATCTTGGCAAGTGAAATATTTTCCCAAAAAAGAAACAGAGAAGAGAACTTGGAATTTATCTTTTAAACTTCTTTAAACCACAACTAGTGCACTACATTGAAATAAAGAGACAAAACAAGCTACACCAATTTCCCTATCATGTCATAGGAGATCTCCTATAATATAGCAAAAATTGAATTAATGATAATTAAGCAGACCATTTCAAATCAAGCAATCATCTGATCTTCTTCATACACTATCTGAACAAGATATTAGATTTTTTTTTTTGGGGCGGGGGGGAATGCCGGGGTCGAGCCATCCCACTTATGTGTGTGTGTGTGTATTTGTATATATATTAGATTAGAGAGTTACAATAACCGAATTCTACTTATTTAAGCATCCCTCTTCTTTTTACAGCACCAATTTGCTTAAAAAGAAAAAAGAAAAGAAAAGACTTGGATATAGATAGGGTAATAGATAAGACTGGAGGAACTGGATGGCATTTGCTGTGTAGGCAGACAAGTGTGAAGGGGCATCCAGCTTTCTCTTGGCCTTCCTGAGATTGCAGCAAAGCAACCAAGTGGACTTCTCTTCGTCTCATATACTACTAAATACATGCACACGTATATTTAACATTATTATTACTATAAATATACATTTTCATTGGATTGTATTTATCAACATCCCAAACTTTTTTTGGTGAGAATTCGGCGTATGATCAGTCCTAAAGGGCTTCATTGTAACCAAATTCTAGCTGCGTATGAACCATCAGCATTTGGCAGACAAAAATTTCAGGGAGAAGACAAAGGCCTGTGAAGGCCCCATAATAAGACGTGACTCCATCTCTTGTTTCCACGTTAATTATTCCATATTGTATATGAAAAAAGTGTGCTTGTTTATGTGCGTTTGTCTTCTATTTTATTTTGGTTACGTAAAAGAAATTAATGAAATAAAATAGGTGATGATTCTGTCTTGAAGTTTTGGATCATGGGTTTTTAGCCCCCCAATCATGGTGGCCTCAGAAAGTGACACCTTTGCTTCCCTCTTAAGCCACTTTCCACCAATCATCATTCTTTTCCTGCTTTACCTAATTCTACATTTTCTAGAAACAAATGTTCTGCTCATGGTTACCCCATATAGCTAGAAAATTTTCCAAACCGCCCGATTCATGCATAGAAAATTTTTACTGCCGTATGTACTTCTGAATTGTTCTTTACTCAAGTGTACTACTTTTACACTAGGGATTCATTTTTGGTTTTCTAGCCACCCTGTAAAATTTTTGGCTTAAAATTACAGAGTATTTCATAGAAATACCTGTTATTCTTCCTAGATTTTTGTATTTGTCTGTCCATTTTGAGTTAAGAAACACTTTTCCTTTAAGTTCAGGTAGATATCTAGAATTGAGCTGCTAAATATTGTTTTGGCCTAAAGCTCTCATATTTTATACGGCTGAGGTACTTCTGCTATCCACATCATAGAAACGTGTCAGAAGAATTCTATGGATTGTGTTTATCTATGGTCTTCCACAAAAATTGGCAGTAATATCTTGTCCCTTCTACTGCATCTGTGAAACGGCAGCCCCAACAGCTCTAATGAAGTTTTCCTGTGTTAATTCTCTTTTGATAACATTTTCACCTTTAGCCCATGTCGTTATATTACTTTTTTACTACTACAAATTGAAAAGTTGTTAATTGATTAATTTTATCCAGGCCCTTTATGAATTAAATAAATCACAGAAATTACAACATGAAAACCAATTAACCATTTCACAATACTTAAACACCACGGATTTAAGTTCTGTAACGTAGAAAAGGACCTTAATTTGTTATTTTGTAGAAAAAGGACTACATGTCACATGTCGACTTCTTTCTTGATTTTTCACGCTACTTTCATGCCTTTGATTAAGTATCCATGTGATTCTAGAATATATATATACACTCCTTGATTTTTTCTAGTCTCACTCCAAAACAAGCAGTTTCTCTCATCAACTTTATTTCTGACCACAAAGTTTTAATCTCAATTGAGAAATCTTTTCCTATTATATTGTTCATATGGATATAGAAGAAGTCGTCATCTCTTGTAAACCATACTACGTACTAAAAGAAGTAACTGTACATTTCTGTTGGGTAATGTGACATGAAATACGCCAACTTTCCAATCATTTTCATATTCTCTGTAAACTTACCAAAGGGAAAATTGTTAGGATGACATATCTGAGAGGAACTGTTTGAAAAAGAAAGCTCTTACAATAGTGAAAACGAGCTTGTATATTGCCCCTTTGTGTCCAAGGCTTCTGGGGTAAATTACATTTGATCTAACCAAAAAGTTTATGATAATTAAAACAACTCCCTTAACCCCCAAGATTAAATGCTTATATCCAATCAGTTTCCTTCACATTTTGTGCCATGTTATAAACAAATTGATACATACATACATACGTTATGCTCATGAGAACACTTATTTTTTAAATTCTACAAATCGAAACATTTTGATAGTCCCCCCCCCAAAAAAAAAAAAAAAACTTTGCAAGTATTCATGCATATTTTAAAGACTCGAGTGCCGAAGAAATTATGTTTAGAGTCTTCGAATTTGTACTAAAATATGGCTTAAACTTAAAACAAAGGATAGTATGGAAAGAGAATAGCTCTTAAAGTTTAGTAGAGAATCAGCAAAATTACTGTAAACTTAAGGGTTAATTACATTTACTCCCTTGAGTTTTAGCCAAATTACTAAACAGATCTTGAGGTTTTGCTAAATAACAGTCTCACCCCTTGATTGTGCCAACATTTATCTAGAAACCCTCTAACATCTAAAGCCGTTAGAGATTCATCCAATGTCAAAGAAAAGAAAAAATTGTACAAGCCCAAAGATGCCCTTATAAAGGCACATGCAGTCATCTGCCTATTTTTGGTTCCACAAGCAAACTTTTGGCGTCTTATACATTGATTACGCTCAAAAATATACTGTAACGATTTTATAAATACGAGATTAAAAGGTAATTAAAAAATGTAATCACGAAAAATATAAATCTTTTTGAGAAAAAATGGGAATTCAAACAAGACCTAAATTTTCAAGCCATGGAGAGAATTGTATATTAGAAAGTGTGTGTCTGTGCGTGTGAGAGAGAGAGAATATAGATCTGATGTAATATAGTGGCAAAGGTATGCAACAACACCATTATGGGTTTTGTCTCTAAAAGGGATAGTTATGTAATTTGAAAATTTACTTTTTCCAGTTTCAAAAAACGCACTAGTCCACTCATAAGTGCTGTGGCATCTAGTCATTTCACTAATTTCATAGAAGATATGTAACATAGGTTTCTCAAAGGGAAGGGAGGTAGATGTAATTAATTCTAAACTTAAAAGAGTAACAAGTGCTGTATACTTTCTTAACTTCTTTTTATTACATCATCATTCATGATGGAAAAAATTTAAATTGGGAGCAAGTGACTTTTCAGGGTGTCGTAGTGTAGGACCCATGACACGGTTCTAAAGGCGTTTTGGGCTTCTACAAATACCTGAGACTCCCAACCCCTTGTAATTGCCATCAGCCGAAGCCAAAACCACAGCATCCTCAAACATCATCTTCATAATCCTTTTCACTCCTCCTTGGCTTGCAACTGGCAGCCCAGTGGTCTCTTCTTGCAGCAGACCTCTGTTGGATGCTGTTGTTTGCTTGAGAGGTAAATTTCACATCAAATTTGAAGCTAAATTCATCCCATAAAGCTCACAACACACACAAATACACAGCTTACAATCTCATTCAATAATTGCTATTGTTAGTTTGTTACTTTTGCTACTACATGCATGCATGAAACATAGATTTGGAAAGCTTTGCCTTGTAACTTGAGAATTTGTTAGATAGTATTGATATCCTAGTTGTGACAGTGAATTGTCTTGTCCTTTTCGTCTAATGAAATTTCATCGCAACTTTGTGCAGAGGGAAGAAATTGTTTTGATCTTCTCTGGTCTGCAGTGCATCATCAGACAGTGAAGATGTCCACTTGTGTAAGCAGCAAGAGCAGCTTTCAACTACTAGCTTCTTCTATAAAACTTGAAGAAGAGGCACCAAGAGTCACCATTGAGAAGCAAGGTATAGTGTCCATTCTCGGAACAGACAGCGAGACAACCAAAGCAGCAGCTTCTTTGAGAAGGACTCTTTCAGCTGACATGTCCTCAAAGAAATGGTTAGCTCAAAATGGCTTCACCAGCTTTAGCCCCATGAAGAAGATCGCTTCATCTGAGGAACTAGCACTTTCAGCTGCTGATCATCATCATTCATCATCATCTTCTTCTTCTTCAGAAGGAGAAGAGGAGTACTATGAAGGTAATAAAAATAGGCCTGCACAAGATGATGTATGGAGGTCAATTCAATCACGGAAAGAGAAAAGGCAGCAGCCAGATGTGTGGAGTTGGGGCTCAATTCTTTCCCAAAAGAATGGGGACTCATCCAAACTTCCGCCGCCTTATGTCCATCCTTTGGTAAAAAGATCTGCTAGCTCTTTGAGTGAAAAAAGCCTTGAAATTTGCACAGAAAGTCTTGGTTCTGAAACTGGCTCTGATGGCTTTTCTTCGTACCCGCCTTCTGAAGTAGGCGATGTAGACGAGGAAAAAGATAACGACCGACAACAACCACAACTGCAGCTATCGCAGTCCTGCGAGGACATGCAAATTGTAAAGTATCATTACTCTACTTCCAGCAGGAAATCGGGGCCTCGGTCCTTCCCTCCTCCTCTTCCATCCTTGGCTCGCGAAGATAGAACCTCAGTTCACATGCACTCTCACAGAGGAAATGGTAGGTTAGTTCTTGAAGCTGTTTCTGTCCCTCCACAAAACTATTTCCAGGCTCAACGCGAAGATGGCCGCCTTCGCCTCACTTTCATCAATACTCCTTCCTCACAAGAAGAAGAAATGGAGGATGAAGTTCAAGAATTTGAGCAAGTGTTTGATAATTTTGAAGAAATTGAAGAAAATGGGGGGTCCAAATTTAATGATCAAGGTGATAATAAAGGCCACGAAGAAGATGAAGAGGAGGAGGAGGAGGAGGAGGAAGTAGTAGTAGTAGTAGTAAAAGAAGAAGAAGAAGATGGGAAAGTTTTCAAGAAAGAAAAAGGAAGAAGAGAAGTGGAGATTGTGATGGAGCAAAACTCAAGATTGCCAGGTGGATTGATGGATGTGCACAAACCAACATTGATGATGAAAAAGCTAATGGGGCTAGACAAAAAGAATCTAGCATGGGCTCCAAGGTTCAACAAAGCAGTCAACCTGGAGGAGGTGGAGGTGGTGGATGCGTTTGCTGCTCCACCACTTCCTCAGTCACTTCCAGTTCCACCACCACCGCGGGTGCCCCGACTGATCTCATCACCACCAGCAACCTCGGCAGCCGCATCTTTCAATGCATATGAGTACTTCTGGAAAGAGAAGCCCACAATGGCAAGCATCATCAAGCCAATATCTACAGCTGAAAAATGCCAGCCTCTCAAAAGCAACCAAAACAAGGTCATTATAGCCAGCAATGTGAACTCGAAGGGATATGAGCAGCAAAATCTTGTGCTCATGAGAGGAAACAAGGCAGAATACTTGGTTCCTTTGCTGGGGAGATGCAACGCATCAAGAGCAAGATCTCTACTACGCTGGGAGCCATACTGCATTGCTACCTCCTGATGATCAACAACCACATATCGATCCCATGGTGTTTCATCAACCACCTTTTTTTTAATTTTTCTTATCATAATTCCTCTACGTAAAAGATTATCTATTGCTTGCCCCTCTTGCACTAGTAGTACTTTTTACTCTGAGAAGGAGTTATGTGTAGTAAAATAAAATATGGGAAAAAGGGGGAGAAACTACTTCTTTGGATTTAGAGAAATTATGGAAGGAAAATGTGAAGGTACTACATAAATTTCCATTGGTACTATACACTTTTTTAGTAGTACTACTACTACTACTCTTGTATCTAACATAATCTAAGCACCATCTTTGACTTGGTGGAGTGTCTTGTCTGTCTCTACATCATAATGGAATAAACTTTTCCTTTTACATCAGCTTTTGCAATTGCAGCCAATGGGATTTCAGTATGGGTCATGTCTGGTCCTTTTGGACGTTAATTTTGGGTACATCATGATCACTTCTTGCACTTTTGTGCTCCTGCAAGTTTTCTAGTCAAGATTTCTGAGTATAATCAACTTATGGCTCGTCCAATGAGATTTTGGTTGAGAATTAGATTCATTAAGTCAATTGTATTCTTGCAGTATACATATCCTCCTACGTTCGTGTAACTATTTTTGTACAAGCGTTAGCTTCGATTAAGACGGGGGATTCTTTGGAAAAAAACAAAGAGAGAGGGGATTCTTTTTCTTCCGGCAAATGGATTACAGCAGAAATCCGTACAGTTCATGCTGGCTTAATTGTGTGTTCCACCAGCAATAAGCAGTCTTTTCATTGGAAGATTACACCGACTGTAAATACCTTTTCTTCTTCTTTTTTTCTTTTTAGTACGAGCATGGCTCAATATATGCCACATGTGTTGTTGGAGATAATTAGTAAAACAAAAAAGAAATTGAAAAAAGACACATTGATAGCCAGATATGTTTGAAATAGGGGAGAATCAAGGTGAATGGTAAGGTGACAGGGATTCTAAATAAGAGGTCCAAATTGAATATATTTGAGTATCATAACTTGACGTGGGAGACTGATATTTTGATGCCGTCTGTTTTGTTTGAAACTGGAGTTTTATTACTTTTGGCTCAAAGAAAATAATTTTATGGGCTCTTCATACCTCAGATGCAGAAATCTTACAAGATGGCTGATCATCAACACGATGTCTGTCTGGAGACAAATCTTTCAACTGATACTTGAACAACTTGTGGTAAGATTTTGGTGACATAGACTAGATAAAGGACGAGCTATATAGTCTTCTTAGACATGATTTAATTAATAAATGACCAGTCTTCTCCTTCCATTGAAATTTTGTTGCGCACAGTCTTGTTTGAATTGTTATTTTTTTCTAAAAAATTTCTACATTTTTATGAACATATTTTCTAATTATCTTTTTGTTTCATAGATATCAAATCCTTTCCGTACATTAATCAACAAAAACTCTAAAAAATAACAATTCAAACGAGTCAAATTCAAACTTAAAACCAGGAGTAGATACAAAAAAACAAAGTTCACAAGACAATCAAATTTATTTCACCTCTTGTATTATTCATAAATCTTGAAACTCTAATTTAAAACTGATTATGTTCGATTCTGATTAAGTTACTTAGCATGTTTTTCCTTTTCTTTATTTTTTCTTCACCCTCCCTTCTAACTTTATAAGTCATTTTGATGTTCTTGAAAGAAGCACAAGTTCCAAGTTCCAACATATACTTTGGCAAATGCTTTAGGGAATATGAGTAGGACGGCTATCCATTCCCAAAAATTCTAACAGCTTTTATGAAAAAGATGTCGGAGCATAAGAATATGTAAGTAACTAGCTAAGACGCGGTTTTATATATATATTTTTGTCATTGAGATAGAGGCAAAAAGAAAAACAATAAAGAAAGTTTAAACAATAAGCATATGCTTTTAATTTGATACTTTGTAGCGGAATAAGATGACTTAAGCTACAACAAAAAGTCTAGAAATTCTCTCTACTTAATAATTACTTATTATATGATGGATTGAAAATGTCGGTTTAAAGCTAGAATTGACACCAATCGTCAGTGAACTTTCACATCAATTAGGAAATTAATTGTATTAATTTTTGTTTTAGAATTATCAACTCATTTAGGACCAAGAATCAGATGCAGACGTTTCTGCTTTTGATCTCTCCATATTTGTGAAGCCTACTGTCTCCAATCTCCACATTTGTTAAGCATTTTACTTCAAATGTGTCTGGCTCAAGTGCAAGCATTTTGGTCTAAGTTTTCTAATTAGTATATAGCCTAACTATATATTAATATTTATGCCACTATCATATTTGAGTGTTTATTGTTACAGGAAAAAATGTTAGTAAGATCTTGAGTTCTGCATAAAGCTTACACAAAAAAAAAAAAATAAAAGGGATCTTGATGTTTGCAAAGAGCCCAATTTGGGTTGAAATTTTTGGATCTAAGTCTTAAATTTTATAGTAAAGGCAGCTTTGCTACTTAATTTATTCGGTTTATAAGGGATAGAATAGAACCGGGATTAAACGTGCTCCCTAGTACATTTTGTTCTAGGACATGAAATTTTGGTTACTTTCTACTTTAGCATTGGTAAGGGTAGAAAATTTTTCCAATCATTTTTTGGAAATTCTTGTAGCCACATCAAAAATTTTCCTTTAGGCTCTTTTCCTTTTATGTAATTTTGTTTTGGTCATTGATCATATTTGTAGAGACATTAACCATTTGATTCTCTTCGAACGAAGAAGGATAGAAAAGAAAAAAAAATACTAATCGATTTGGAAATATTCTTTGTGCTTATTAGATTTAAATGGGTATCCTCTAATATGTGTCCTTCTTCTGATTATTTTTCCCCTCAAAAGTGTTACACAGAAATGAAAGTGGGTAGTGAATATATACACTACAACATCTCCACTAAAGGTTTAATTACAATTTAATATATCGATTAATTTCTCCTACACTACATTAACAAAGGGTTGCATTAAATTAAATTATGTACCTATTTTTGTCTTGATGAAATATTTCAACTCGGGTTTGTATCAAAGCAAATTGGGCAATTGTTGGTTGAAAAAAATCGATAATTAGTACTTGGTAGTTGGTAGTATTGGTCAACCCCCTCCCCTCCCCTCCCCCCAAAAAAAAAGGAAAAGAAAGGGTGTGACCAAAAAATCAGGTACAAACAATAAAGCGCAACTTACCAACACTTCATGCATGACCTATAGGTAAGATACAACAAAGTGCAACTTACCAACACTTCACCCGTAACTGATAGATCACATGTTCGAATCATATTAAGGGAGATAAATAGGAAACCACTTATATTCTCTTATAAAGTAAAAATAAAAAATCAGGCAGGTTAGCTCGAATTGGACAGGTCCTGAAACCCATAAAAGGAACAAATTATGAAAGCCCAACAGCCTAAGCAAACGCGCGGACATCAATAGCCCAGTCAATCAAGTTCTATGGACACATTGCACATCTGAGGCCCAATTGTTTTTCAAATGGGCCGATACCCAAAAGTATCCCGAACTAATTTCCTTATTTGTAAAGGTCAGATTTGCAACAAAGGCAGAGGCTACCTTTAAGGCCGTGTTTGGTTGAGTAAGAAATTTGTTCATCTGTAGGCTACTGCGATGGGAGACAACAGCGCCAATAACCTGGACGATTTGCTGCTGAAGCAATTCTTCGCAGAGGTTACCGAGGTTGAGCGTGATAATGAAGTCAATAGGTTATTTCTTTCTTTATTTTTCCCCTTTTTATGTGTATTTGAGTGATTTCTTTTCCAGTGCAAGTTTATTCTTCAATTTTTATGTAAATTTCTTTGCTAATTTTTTGAAATTTTTGGTGCAAAGTTGGGTTTTTTGGTGTGCGAAATTATTACGTGTAAACCAACGCGAACTATTGTGTTAGAAGTTCATTTTTGATGAATTAGGTCGTGGCTTCCACTTATTTTGATGAGTAAATTGTTTAATTGGGCATATTTTAATTGGAAACATGAGAATAAATTTAGGGTTTTTGTTTTGGGAAAATTCCTGTTTCTTGTATTGCTAGAAATGAAATTTGTTATCTGCAGAGAAAAGGAGGAGGTGTGGTATATGGATCTTTGGTAAAATATGCTGCTGAAATTATGAGAAAAGAGATGTATGAGATGACAATATACAAGTGCCGAGGTGTTTATAGAGTAGTACATAATTGATTGGGTTGATTTTTGGATGTATACAAGGTCCATTTCTAGTAGGGTTATTAGAAAGATTATAGGAAAGAAAAATAAAGGGTTTGAAATCAGCTATTAGGAAATGCATAACAACTTGCAATGTTACATAAGATTGAACCATGAGTTGGATGGAAAAACAGGTATCATATAGCTGAATCCTAAAGCCTATGAGAATTAGGCTTGAGTTTTGTCAAGAATCCCTTTTTGGGCTACAGGAGTAAGACTGTGTACAATTAAACTGTTGCACAAATTTGTAGGTTCAAAGCCTTGTGTATAAGCTAAGTCTTATCACAACAAGTTTGGCTGTCTTATTCAGGGTACATTTACTGGAGTAAGAGACTCAAATGCTAGAGTGCATGTTGATTAAAAGTTTATCTGCATGTTTGTTTCTTCGAATAGAGAACAAAATGGTGAGAGGAAGAAAAAGTTTCTGTTGATGAAAGTGGAAATATCAGAGGTAGAAAAAGTTGAAACATTAAAGCAAAGAAAGGAATCGGATGGTTATTTCTGATATTTTCTTCTGAATTATATTTCATATGAGCCCTTCAATATTCTCAGGCAGATGATTTCATATTATGTTATTTACACACACACACTCTCTCTCTCTCTATCTCACACAAAACTTCTGGACTTATTTGCTTATCCGTAATCTCCAATTTTTAAAATTCTCAATGTTTTTTCAGGATCCTTTCATGCTTCAAGTTAAATGCATTTGAGTATCTTAACCTGCCATTTGATTCATCTGTGGATGATGTGAAAAAGCAATATCGTAAGGTAAATGCTATTTTAAAATCACAATAGCTTCATAACATGTAGATTGAATAAGTGTATTGTGTTGTTGATATGAATAGCTTGGTATTCAAAATGAACTGATAGATTTCATGCTTTTTCCTTCTCATAGTTATCTTTACTTGTTCACCCGGACAAGTGCAAACATCCACAAGCAAAGGAGGCATTTGGTGGTAATGAAATCTTCTTATCTTTCTGTCCAATCTGAAGCAATATGCAACTATCAGTACTTTTTAAGTCATTGGTCTGCTATGATGGTAGATTGTACTTTTCAAATGTTAATGGTGCAAACACCTTTCTGATCCTTCTAGTGTCCTCGTATAGAGTAGCATTTAGTACGCGGAAATACAAAACGCCATTTTGATGGAGAACTGATCTTCTTCAGTTGTGCCAGTTTTAAGATCCACTCTCTTTAAAATCATATAGTGGAGGCTCATATCAATTGTTTTTGAGTTTGCTTTTATGCTGTGCAATTTGGTTCACCCAATGAATTGCTTACTAGCAAAATATATATGCTGCAGCATTAGCAAAAGCCCAACAGCTGCTGCTTGAGCCACAAGAAAGGGAATATATTCTGAACCAAGTGAATGCAGCAAAAGGTACTTTCAGTATTATCCTTTATGATGTTTGATGAAAAAGTCATTGCCCAAATCGCTCACAATCATTTGTTTGTCCAAAGAAAAGGTTCTAATCTTTCAAAAGTGGAATTTGAAGTATGCTAATTAATCATTGTAATTAGTAATTTTCTCCCTACATTTTAGTTTTTATTTTGTTCTCTTGTTGCTTGAATCCAAGATAATGTCATGATTGTGACCATTTCTCTACATCACAAGGTGATCTACAGATGCTTGAATAAAATACAACTGATGCATTTTTCTGGATCTTTAGGGCACAATCCTGCTTTCTGAATTATTTAAATGGTGTTTAAAGTGGTTAGGTGTTATTCTAGGTTCTTATTTTTCTTATTTTCTTTGTCAAGATTTTGCTAATGCTGAAAAAGTTCCTTTTGTTTTTTTTTTGGTGCAATGCAGAGGAACTTAAAGCAAAGAGGAAGAAGCAGCTTAAAAAAGACACTGCTTCCAAGTTGAAGTCAATAGTCAATGAGGTAAGTTTAGTAGCAACAATCTCTTGTCATCCTTGTTCTTTCTGTACTTGTCCTGTCTCTATAAAGGAACAA
Source organism: Gardenia jasminoides (assembly GCA_013103745.1). NCBI lineage: Eukaryota > Viridiplantae > Streptophyta > Magnoliopsida > Gentianales > Rubiaceae > Gardenia > Gardenia jasminoides. The sequence continues at coordinate 38,071,695 of CM023099.1, forward strand.
GTTGGAGCTATATGTAGAATATTGGTGGACCAGTTTGTTTCTCCAGAGTATCTCTCTTTCAATACTATTCCTGTGTTTATCTTGGATAAAATTAAATATGTAGCTAATTGTTTTATAAAGAAACATTAAAAGCAGTTGGCTTGTAGAAAGCAGAAGCTACTATTGGTTGTCCATTTTCCTGTGATTAACTATGTGATGTATCAGAATAGATAGAAGAGGTTGTTAATATAAATGTTACTGCAGGGAAGATGTGAACAAGATTTTGAACAATCACCAGAATTCCAGCAAGAGCTGAAACTGAAAGTTCGAGAGATATTAACGGAGCAAGAATGGCGGAGGAGAAAAATGCAGATGCGTGTATGTTACAGTACAATTCATTCCTTTAGTGCTACATAATCTCTTTAACTGACTTCAATTGGTATGCTATAATTATCTAGATATCAGAAGAGGAAGGAAGGTTGAAGAAAGATGAGGAGGAATCAAAAGAGATGTGGAAAAGGAAGCGTGAGCATGAGGAGCAGTGGGAAGGGACGAGGGAACAGAGGGTTAGTTTTTTCTGTTTTTCTATTAGTATCCTTCTCTTATTGATTGTGTGCAAATTATTATCGATTGAGGGGGGTGCACATATGACATTTATCTTGTCTCTGGGGTGAACATATTACATTTATCTTGTCTCTTGCACCAGATTCCTCTGCTTTGTTTTAAATAATTCCCATAGTTACCAACGCTTCTTATCAGCTTGGGGATTTGTATATTTGTTTTCCCCTTGACTATCTTGTGTGACATAAGATTTTTGCAGTCTCAGATGAATTTTGCTGTCTCAGTTCATGCTCTCACTTAAAACTTTGTAATGAGAAGCATACTGCATAGTCTTTCCATCTGATGGGCACTCCTAATGTTACTCGTGCTTACCTTTTTGTGCTCATAGAATGAATAGTGAGATGTAAAAGAACTGATTGTCTATCCTCATTGTTTTGGATGTCGGTCATTTCTCTTGTACTGTCAGGTTTCCAGTTGGAGAGACTTTATGAAAGGTGGAAAGAAGGTAATATGCCCTCCTGCGTGGCCCTTTACTTCGAGCTTGCTTTTTCTCATCTTTTCTCAAGTGAGATGTTATTATGTCTTGTGACTGATCGAGGTTTCTATTTCTCTATCTCTGCAGGTTAAGAAAGGAGAAATTCGGCCGCCAAAGCTCAAGACAGAAGACCCCAACAAATCTTATGTTCAAAGACCAGTTAAACGTGGTTAGCCATCATATACCTGGTCATTAATGATTGTTCCCAGGGGTCAAATAGCCTTTTGATGAGTAGGGAGAGACTTGTATTAGCTCACATCTGTAGAAAGCAATACTCTGCTGGGTGCTGCAACCAATTCTTGCATGTTGGGTGAAAGCAAATACTTACTAGAATCTGTTGTAGCATTTGGTGAATCCATCTGTTATACTACTATGGGTGAATCAAGTCATCTGGTTTTAACTAAAAAGATTTACTCCCAAGAAAAGTCTCAGGTTTGTTTACATCTCCTGTTAAAAAACGTGGTCTTCTGGGGCTTTCTCCACGGTCTTCAAGCATTTATTGGTTTATCATCTTTGAATGGTAGAGAGTTTGCTATGAACTTGAGATGGAAGAACTTAGTTATGGGCCAATCAATAAACAGCTAGAGAGTATAGTCAATAATTTGAGCACTTGAAGAGACTAGAAATGATGGTAAAAACACAGTCTGCATGAAGGATCAACTGCTTACCGTTGAGTGTGCCCTCAGACGATGAAAGTGGGAAAATAGCATGAAGGCAAAAGGCTCTAATGCTTCTATATGCAAACTTGTGACGTTCAGTAACGATGTGGGTTCTACTCAACCCACCCGAAATAGGCCAGTAAAAACCGTGAATAAAAACAAATTAAACAATGGTGTAACAATGAAAATTTACATCGTCAATCAAAAATGTTTAGGGGAATAAGAGAGAAGAAAATAAGAGAAATAGGTGGTATAAGAATGAACCGAACATCGGGAACTATTTCTTCCATCTCATCATGTCGACACATGAAGAGAAAAAAGGAGCTTTTTATCATCACACAGAAGTTACAACTTACATTGTACAAAACAGGCAACACAAATTACAAATCGACACCCTCTATGTTACAGGAACGCCCAAGATTTTGTATATCTCACCAATCACATTTTGATAACCTTCTAAAGTCCCCTTTTAAGCAAGTGATAAAAATAATACAACTAAGCCAGTAACCAAAAAAAATATATAGCACTAACAGGAAAAATACCCAGCACTACAACCACCCAAGGAGAATCAACCAACGCTGTTAACTTCTACCTGCACGCAACTCATCAATGTACAGAGGAACTTCTCAAAATCCCCGATCAGCTTTCATCATAATCACTTAAGAAACAATCCTCCGCCTGCTACATGGTCTGAGACTCAAAATTTGCATGCCCAAAGGCCTATAAGTTGTGTAAGTTTGATACCTCGCAAGCTCCAAAGCCGTCACGTGTCCAAGTGGAAACAGATCCTGCGGCAGTCTCCATATGGCATCATACTATGTACAAATCTCTGGAAATCCCAGGTGTTAGCATGAGCCAGGAAGAATATAGGAATACAATCTGGGACAACATATCTAAATCCAAGCAAGAGAACCTCGATCATTGGCAACTTGAGGACGACCTCTAGTTGGTGTAGGTGGTCTGTTAGCATTCAGCTCCTAATTGAAAAGGATTACAGAAAACCATTTTTAGAACAAAAAAAAAGAGGTCCAAAAAATCAAAAGGACAAAATCAGAAACAAACGAGAAAACAATTGTTACCTGCATCCACGTGTCTTCTATATGGCGTTCAGGTGATGTTTCAGGTGAAGAAATGGCCGGCGGTAATGGATGAATCAGCTTTGGAACGACTACAAGATCTCTACCCAAAACTAATATTGCACCAGCATTATTCGCAGTCCCTGAAAGGATCAAATTACAGTGCATCAATACAGCTAAAAGAGCATTTCCCTGTATTTCTTTTATTTTTTTCATTTCTTTATGTCTACCTATAGCGAGATATGTTCACTCCTAATAATGTCTGAATAAGAAAGAAAGGCCATACCACAGTAATTTGTGGCTGAGAAAAGAGTAATCAAATGTCCTTGTGCAAACCGTTCAAAGCCATCCATCACGCACTCGTGCGCTCTAACTATTAGTTGAAGATCATTGTTATTGCAAAATTCCATCACACGATCAGGCTGTCAAGAAGATAAATTTGGACAAAAGTCATAAAATGACAACCAAAAGACTAATAAACAATCTAGCTCCCCCTTCAATGGGGAACCACAAAAACAAAAGAATCGTAATGAAATGACCCACAGCAAATGCCAGACACCTGAATCCTAACCTAATTTATCCAATCCAACAATCAAAATATTGCTTACAATGAAGCTCATGACCGCCATAAAATTTCTCAAAGTAGAGAGAAAAAAAAAAGAATATCGGAACATAGCATTAACCCTATTTGGTTCCAATGACATGACATCCAAGAGAAGAAATGTGCCAAAATAGAACAAGCATCAAGATACAATCTATGCTTTTTGTTCCTTTATCTTATCATAGTTACACAGCTATATAAATTGCCTGTTGTCCATGGTACGATGCTAAATTGCTCTAGAAATGCCACGAATCCATTTCTCCTGCTGCTGTTTTAGTTATTTCCTAAGACTTGAACAAGTTCTTCAGGATAGATGGCTTTCCATGCTCCTCAGAGTGCACTAAAGTTAAGTTTAGAGAAAGTTATTCCAACAGGACAATAGAAGCCCCTTCAACAGGTTTCTACACTTCCAGCTCAACAAAAAGATATTGGAATAGAGATAATGGTAAACTAAGACGTTAAACTTGAAATAAATTCATGTAAAGAGGGGGAATGCTGACCCCAAATGTAACCAGCCCAGGACCCCTTGCATTAGGCCGTAACCCTTCTACACTATCATTTTCAGTTGGATCAGACCTACAAACAGGAAATCAAGTAATTACTTTAAAAAATTGGTAATGTTAATAAAATACAATACAAAGCATGAAAATGCACTAACCACAACAAATCCATCAGAACAATTGAGCCTGCTTCCATTGTAATTGGTCGCTGAATACTCTCAATTTGTTCTACATGATTTATTGATCTTCCAATACCACCATGCATACAGATAATTTTTTTCTCAATCAATGCAGCTAGAGGAAGCCAGTTGAACAATCTGTTTATCCGATGCCATGCCCAAATTCCATCTCTCTCACCCTGATCCACACAGCATAATGTTGATAATCTCTTTGCGAAGAAAAACCACAATTTCTATTCTCCCACAATACTTACCATGCGTTCAATGCACTCGATTCGAAAGCCAAAAAGTGCATTAATATCTGCAGCTTCATGATTTCCACGAATTAAATGAACATTGTGGGGATACTCAACCTATACAGCAATTAGTGAACATAAGACCATGCAAAGTCAAGTTCTCAAACAGGATTTGAAAAGCAACCATAAGATCCACGAACAGGTCTACATACCTTCAAAGCAAGGAGAAGAGTTATGGTTTCCAAGCTGTGCTGGCCTCGGTCAACATAATCTCCTAAGAAGAGATAATCGATGTATCTGATAGTCATTTACATAAAGTTAGATACAAGTAAAGTACACTAATTTGCTTAGTTGAAAATTTAACCAAAACATAAGAAACACAACTCCAAAGTAAATTGTCTGTTGAAAGCTACTGATCTAAGATACCGCGATGAGGATCACAAGTTAAATAAGCATGCATGAAAAACAATGGAATGCTTCTTTTAATCTTAAAAGGACTCATGAACAAGCTTCCTTAGTCACCCAATTAACAAATCCTACTTTAAGCTGCTACTGTAAATGTGCATGTGTATGTATCAACTTCACTAATGTGGACAAATTCATAGGGAAAAATGCTTAATATAAAGCACCAAAACTTGTTACTGACTGCTAATCAACTCCGGTCTACCATACAGCAGTTGGATCAACCAAAAGAGATGCTAGCCCAAACACAGCCAACAATCTCTCTCCCAGCTCTCAACAGGAAAAGACCCTCCAACCAATGTTCTAATTCACAGTTCTCAGACAAAAACTTGGCTTTAAGGACACTGTCAGTGAAAGTCTTTGCAATCCTTTGTACTGGTGACGCACATCCAGTAGGCAGGTGTTGGCAATCAATGACACATTCTCCTTTTGCATATGAATTTTGCTTGTTAGAACAGCATCTAACTTGTTTATTAAGGGGAGGCTAAATATGGGGGCGCGGTATGGGTTGGGTAGTACCCCCGGGGGGGGGGGGGTGTAAGTGAGAGGTCTAGGGTTCGAGACCCCCCACTTACACTAAAAGAAAAATTAGAAAAGAAAAAAGGGATAAATAAATATGACAGACCAGGCAAACAGGGTATTGGACTACAATTGAGTGCGAAGAGCACTTTAGAGAAATTTTAACTTTTGAAGCCTTGCAAATTTATGAGTTCAAAATATGCCAGATAACATGCAGCTCACAACCTTTTACTTTGTCTTCAGAACAAGATCTAAGTGGATCCACCAAAATCGAAAAATGGAGTTGAAAGTGGGAAAAAGAGAACCCATTAAGAAAAAGCAGTAAATTATACTATGGGCAGAAAGTGGGCATGTAGTGCAGTACAATTAGTAAAACAGCAGATAGCAAGCTAAAGAATATTACTTGACTTTGTATGAGAACTGTCACCCACATACTACCCCATGAAACAATATACCAAGGATACTAAGAAGTGTACACGTGGAGGGAAGGAAACTTTTGTGCAGATGGGCTTGCATGGCTGAGTATGAAACTAGAGCCAGGACTACATATATTAGATCACCCCCCAGCAGTATTCAGAAGCTTTTGACTAAGGATGTAATTGGGTTGGCAATGCCAAGATTAGTTAGTGTGTAAAGGGCCTGTGGCCCTCCAAAGGAGCCAAAAAAAAAAAAAAAAATTTAAGGCACTTACGCAATATCTCCAGCAGTTGAAGGGGATCCATACTCATCAAACAGCCGCATAAGATCTCCAAATTGTCCATGTAAATCACCAAATATCTTGATTGGAGCCTTGAGTTGTAAAACAGTTGGCTCACTTGAGAATATTCTTTCAGCACTATCACAAAGGTCAGCTATCTCATTGCAATCCAAGAAAAATTGACGTCTAACAGGAGGCTTCCAGCCACGAGGCTTCAGTAGATGAGCAATCACCTGCAAGAGAGAGAGAGATCATCAAACAAAAAAATCAACTTGGATGAACAACAATAGAAGCCTGTTGTCCTTGTATAAAAGTTCCTCTACCAAACCACTTTCTTCATAGTAGTTCGTGATTGCTCTGCGATCAAATTCGTATTCTCAATTCCTACGAGGAAAGCAAATCCCTATATCTAAACCCAGAATTTGAGTGAAATCTATTGATTCTGATCCTTTTAAGTCGTCATCTACCTTCCAAAATATGACATCTTTAGCTATCCACATGAAGGAAAGATCAGATACCTTTTTGGGCACACTGTTGATAGACATTTGCCGATCCAAAAGTTTTCTTGCTGCTGTAGCACTTTCTGGTGTCCCATAACTTACACGTCTACCCTCATTTTCAAATTGATCAATTGAAAGCTGTCTAACCATGCCCCCTAATGCTCCACCTGTTTCAGCAGCTACAACCACCTGCAAATGCATTCAAGAGTAAAACCATCAATTCAAGATACAATTCATAACCAGCAAAACAGAAACAAATTTCAACATAAAATCAAGAACATGATACTGACAGCACGATGATGAAGCCGAACTCCAGCCGGAGCAGAATTATTTGATGCAGCAGAATCAGGTTTAATCAATGAAGATATCTGCTTCCCACTAGGAGTTGCTTCTGGCCCACGGTCCCCCCTATCAGGTCTGTCAACTTCTCCATTGAATCGAGCTTTTGCAGCAGCTAATGTAGCACTAATTGCCTCAGCTTCAGCAGCTGAGGCTTCAACCAAGTAGTCCACACCTTTACTCAATCTCCTGGGACAAAATAAGGTGTTAAATTCATGTGGAACATCAACATGCAGCAACAAAGGCAGGTTGCGTAAATCAAAGTACATGTTAACCAGCACACTCACCGAGGACCTTGAAGCATTGCATTTTCAGTACTGATATCAGTATACATATCACCATTCACCGGCGGAGCAACAGGATTTCCAAGCACAACAGAACCATCAGTAACTGCTTCGGGAACTGACTGTCTCATTCTGTCATCGATATACCTTCCTGTCAACCTGCCCGGCTGCACATTAGATGCGGCTGCAGCAGCGGCAGCATGTGAAGCTGCCGCTGTCGTTTCTGAAGCAGCTAGATCTTCAGCAACAAGCAAATCATCAAGCAAAACACCTGTGACAAACAGATAGATGTACTCAAGATCCTAAATTATTATGAAATACTAAAGACAGCTCAATATAATAGCACATACTATCCCATGCCAAACATCATGAAAGTAGAAGCCAGCCATGTAAAAGAGGAAAAAAAACATCATTACGCCAAAAAAGCAACTAGCAGCATACTCATCTCACTTTACAATTTTATGTCCATAAATCTGAATCTTATAAACAGGAAAGTAAACACATTTGCATCTCACCACCACGAAGGCCTCCATAGATAAATATCAAATCACCAACAGCAGCAGCAGCGTGCCTACAACGTCTGGTTAATTCAACCGCAGCATCCCCACCAGCAGCATCAGCACTGTATCTGCCAGTCCTGGGACTAGTAACAACAGACTTTGTATCACACCAAACTCCTGCTGCAGTATCCAGAACTACACAAGAAATAAACAGATGAATTTGCAAGAATTGTGGCAGTGGAGTCGAGAAGCAGTTCAAAGGCATGTAAAAATTGCAGGTAGTTATCATAGATCTGTTTGTATGGAAAAAAGAAATAAGTAGGTACCTGCCACACTTGATGAGTCCTCCACCATTCTTCCACCACCAAGAGCCCCTCCTGATACATGGAGCCTAGCGTTGACAAAAACCTATAACCCAGAATAACCAATGTTCAGATGCAAACATTAGCCCACAATTTCAAACAAACAAAGAAAATTCCTATAGCAACTCACAGCCGCATGCTGATATCTAGGAGATGGTGATACACCAGGGGCAATGGCCCACTCCCAACGACCATCTCTGTGTTTGGCAAGCCCATATGCACTGGCCAGTGGCTGCAGTTCACAGTAGTAATAAAAGAAAGAAGTATTAGGCTAAAAAAATCAGTTAATCTAGTAAGAAAAATTGGACAAAATAACAGCAAAATGAAGATGTCAAGGTCCCAGGGATGTCATGCAATCAATCTTATGCCTACAAGAGCACAGAAGGATTAATCACTATAGCAACAGAGATCTTTACAAGCAGCACCAAAAGAGAAATGAAACAATGTGAAACAATAAGGTTCCCAAAGTATCAGTGGTACCAGTAGTAATACAGGCCAGGTTGATTAGCAAATTACAATTATCAACAAACAACCATTCAAGATCAGAAATGCCTCCACGCTTTCTAGAAATGCAGTTCACCAATTAAGCCATAAGAGCTACTACACATGATCAAGCTGTTCAGCAATGAAAGAAATGCAAAAGCAAGAAAAAAAAATTGAACAAGTGAATTAAATAGAAATTGAAAACATCTCCTCTGGAGGAAAACTAAAATGAAAAGGAAATGAGAAGACAATGATGAAGATGACAATGCAACAGAAGTAATTAACTTTCCTACCCTCTAGATATAACTAACTGATAAACAAAGGCGATCGTTCAGACAAAATGGTGAACTGAGAGCAAATAAGCCTAATAAACAGGTAATTCATGTAACCAAATGAGAACATAAACGGAACTTAGATGCACAAATATATAGAGTCACGCATATAGAATATGTGTATCAGCCTACCACACTATTTGCATCTCTCCCCCCGCAGAGAAGAAGAAGACCATCAGACCGAGCACTTGCAGTTGCATACCTGTGAAAAGCAACAGGGGAAAAACAAGATATCAAAATCCAACTTCCATATGTCAATATAGCACAAAGAAAAAGTCAACATGAATAAGTAACCCACTGCAATACAATAATCACAAGCGTTAAGCAAAGCATATAACAGAAACCTATCACTTCAAACGAAATCTTGCTGAAACATCCAGAATGCCAACAAATGTACCTCTAGAAACTAAAAGTTATCTCTAAAGCACAAGCATTTGCATGAGTTTCAGGATGCTCCCAACCAGAGGTTTAGTGCACAGCGCCTTTGAATCTTTAGAGTACAAGCCTTACCACAAAATTAGGCTGCTGCTACAATTCTAACTTCAATCTCTCACCTTTGTAACATTCATAAACTGACTATATTCATAAAACACATAGTTTTACTAACAGTCTATGACAACTTCCTGTTTTCCTCTGTTTAGCATATTCCTCTTCTATATGGAGTGGGGTTTCTAAAAGCACTGCAGCACAGTCAAAAACTCTATGCAGGATAGCTCTATCACAATATACATAGGTCCACTATCACTACTAGAGAAATTCAGTTAAAGGCCATGGCTCTAACAAGAGCTGTTTTGAGGATTACTGGATCTATGGTGAGAGACATGGAGCAGACCTCTCTCTTATCACTCATTCATGTCATTTGTGCTGGTCTAGAAATCGCTCCCCTGGAGTCTTTGCCCTTTCTCTAGTGCTGCAACTAGACCAGAATAACATAATGTGCATACTATATATCCATTAATCTAAATATATATGTACGTTTACACATGTATATACATGGTAAGTTAGTAACTGAAAAGAGTATGTTGGAGATATACCAAAAAATCATAACCAATATTTTTTTGCATCAAACTCACTTTTATCATCTAAATGTAAACTTCAGCATGCCGCATTTAGATAAAAGGAAGGTCTAACAGACTCCTAGATTGCAGAACCCACAAAAGGTAAATTAGTTGAAAAGATAATATCTCTCAGGCAGTGAATAAATCAACCTGCTAAGAAACAGCTAGCCTATAAACTCAAGTGGCCCACCACCTCATGGGAACAACCAAGTCCAGATTGCTTCTACATGAAAAGCACTAATTAAAGCCTAGGTTGAGCAAGAGATCTTAGACCAAGTGAGAGCGAAAAAGAATAGAAGCACCCTTACATTTGACTAAGTTATATTTACTATAATAATGATGAGATTAACATTATTACGTAACTTTTCAGCGTTCGTGTTGTTTGCAATTAATAACAAGACATCATCATCAAAATCTATAACGTAATTGACACTTTTAACCAAAACTTTCATGGGTCTAAGATCTAACAGAATCTTCCTAATTATAGCCACTTAAAGAAAATATTACTGTTGGAACCAAAATTCTACCAGAGTAGTGGCAAATCAATATTAAAAGGTCAGTATCAACTCAATGCTCAGCTCCCTGCAAAGCAGCAATGCTGAACACTGAATGTAGCTTAATTATGTAGGACCAGTTTAAGGACATGAGTTGGTTGACCTAATAGAGCCTTGCACATACCATACTTCATACTTAGCTCAAGCAAGTCTATTTCTAAATCCTCCATGACTTTTTAAAACAGGATATTTCCAGGGCATGATGATGTCATTCACTAATCCTATTGAGCTGTTGAAGTGCATCCAGGGTATCAGAATCCAGTTACGTGTTGCACCAAGGTCCAAAAAATACCTTAGAGCCATATTATAATATTCAGAACCAAATTGCACAAGGCTGAAAAGAAACTGTTGAGTCAGAAATTCGAAGCATCCAGACCTATTCTTGCAAGGGGAAACAGGTTAATTTTCAGAAATTTGGCATTGAACTCAGCATGCCCTTTAACTCTTAATCACTATATAGAAAACTAAAATAACAAAAGAAGAGTAGAACCATTGTTACATCCAGATCTAGCGAGAAAGGATAAATTTGAGAAAAAATTAGTACAAGTCAGTTCGCTTAGGTAAATGATCAGGTATAATGATACTTCAGGTAGCAATATAACTGGGCCTTCTTAATCTACATATGCAATGTGGTCATAAAACCACTTTACAGAAAGGAAACTATTCTATACACAAATAGATGATATAGCTATTCATAAAGAAACCCACTCAGCAGAGAGATTGACCACTGCACAAAATGCATTGTAATTGCTGCTAGAGCAAAGGAAATCATCAATACCAATCACATAGAAGATGTGCATAGTTCAACGATCAAATAAAGAACATGTGAAAAGTTAAACAAATAAAAGTAATGCACAGCAAATACATGTAAATATTTAAAGAGGCAGCTTGAAACTTACATGCATGGAGGGGGGCCTTCACCTTCTGGTTCCAGTTTCCGCCATTCATAAGGTTTGGCAGCCGTGTCCAGGGCCCATACATCAGCTAAAGGCCTTTTTCCTGAAACAATGCATCAATGTCAAAGCCCGTTAAATGTTAAAGATGACTACTAGAGATAGATCAAGAGAGATAACAGACTGGCCATCTTTTTTTTTTTTTTTTTTCCTCCCACCTCTCCCTACACCCTTCCTACCCCCAGCTGTCAGTCATAGGAAAACTAACCATCATTTCCACCAATAGCCATGAGATATCTTTGGCCCACCAAAGCCATGACATGCCCATAACGAGGCCCAGGTCCAGGGCCTTGAACAACCACCCTATAGGAAATTATAGTCAATCCAATGTTTGTGGGACAAAGATATGTTTATGAAAACAAAGCATAAACATTTTCAGCATTTAGATTTAACCAGCAACTAGAACCTCAAAAGGCTAACCTGTGCCATCGTGGTCGCTGTTGTGTTAGGTCTAGAACATGAAGGTCCTCAGCAGACAAACCAGCCGGACCAATTCCTCCCTGCGATAAATGAAAAGTAACCTCATAAAGAGATGAAGTTTAAGAATATGCTAAAATACAACCTTTGCAACATAAACTGAACTATCAAACTACCTGAATGACTACCATGGTCCCAACTGCAGTAGCCACATGAGCTGCCCTTGGTGTAGGTGGCTCTCCAATTGGAGTAATTCTGCGCAGAAGTCAAATGCAACAAGATTATAATTCCAGCAGAAACAACAAACCCAACACAAGCCACTGAAAAATTATTATAGGTGTTGCACAAAATTAGCCATTAGGTATCAAAAGTTTACCTAGACCATTTATTTGTCAGCACATCATAACAATGCACATCAGCAGTTGCCCCTGCTAATCCTGAAATCAATCATAACTATACTGGTTACCACATGTGTTTAACAGCATAAGTTTCAATTTCACCCACAAACATGAAAACAATATAAACAGTACATCTTCACCCTAAACACTACAACATATACACCTTGACAGAATTTATGAAACACAACTTTTACATGGCGTGCCTTATTTGTCAGGTTCACATCAAATTTCAATCTTTAGCAAGCTAAGAATCCCCCTGTTTTGCTCTCTCCCCACTTTTCCTTTAAGAACACAATGAGAATGACATCTAGATTCTGTAATTTCACTTTATCTAAAATTGAACCAAGATTCAGCTCGAATACTATCTCAATAGAAACAAACAGCTCTAATTATAGCTAAAACAAATCGCCCCAGTTTCAATAAAAGGGAACAGAAGCAAGATCAAATATTTAAAGCTAAGACATACGAATTCCAGCACTTCCGGCAGAGGAAGGAGTCCCAGAAGCAGCTGAATTGCCCTCTAAAGCAGTGGCACCACCAAACAAAATCAGCCTCGGCCCAATATAACCCGGACTCCCTTCTTCCCCAACAGCAGGCACAGCCGTAAGTGTATGCCCACACCTTGGTCCCGGCCCATCCTCCTTCTTCTCTATAATGGCATTCACCACTGAGTACGTCGGCGCGCACCTCGGCCCAACCACCGGGCTAGTATTGCTACTCTGCTGCTGCTGAGAAGATGGCTGACCCGCCTGACCCTGACCTTGCTGAGCTGACTGCTGAGAAGCCTGAGATCCTAAATTATCAACCCCACCCGATAACTCTCCCGACGTCGGACCATTCGCCGTCGCCGTCGCCGTCGCCGTCGTGGACTCCTGATCGGACTCCTCCGATGTTACCATATTCGAATCCACATCCATGCTTCCGCTCTTCCCTTCGCCCAAACCCTAAATTCAAAACCTTTCCGTTTAAGATCCGAATCAAAGCTCCCACGCTTAGCCAGTCGCATTTCTAATCAACATTTTCCAATAATTCAAAACCCTGATTCCCCCAATTTGAATCCTTAAGCTCCCCGAATTCGAAAACCCTAAGCTCTCCTCCTCCGATCCTGGAATGAAATCATTTCCAGCTTTTTTTCTTCTTCTGTATAGATAAAATTAGCACGAGAGGAGAAGAAAAGGAAAATTGAAAATCCAAAGGGGTGGATTTCGATTTTCGATTTCTCTTTCTCGTTTCGACTTTTTCCTCTAATTTTCCGTATCTGGTTATTAATTGCGAAGGCGGTCGAGGGAGAAATATGAACGGAAAGAGGACGGCCAAACACACCTCAGAAAACAAGTGTGGTTTTTTAGCAATTTCATTTCTTTTCCTCCCTTTTTTTTTCCCCTCTCCACTCTTTCTCTCCTTTTCTGACTACCAATCCAAATACTTTCCCTCTCTAACACATTTTATCTCTCTCTGGGCCCCATTTCAAAGTCCATTTTCTATATATATCTTCACTTAATTTATTTGTGTGCTCCTCTTTCTAGATTGAGAAAGTTCTAAAAGCTGGTAAAATTGTGTATCGTTCTTTTCAAATTTGTGTACTATCTATTTATGATCCATCATTGTACAAATGAATTTTAATTAGTCCTCTTGAAACAGCTTAGATTTACCTACTTAGCACTAATCACGACCATTCTTTCTTATTGCTCACCGAACAATAACATATGTTTATAGTATCAATTGTAGAGTTCTATCACTTCTTAATTTTTAATATTAATAATACATATTCCTTCGTCTAATCTTCAATTCTTTTTTAGTATGCGTTATAATTGTCATGTGCAATAGAGGCATCTATTTCACATTTGTAAGTATTCATGATAGGTTTTGATAAATTTTTTTTATGTACTATCAGTGTTGTACATGAGTAAATGTAAATACACATCACATAATTTAATTTCAAATTTTAAATTTACTTTTAGATAATTGACATATATCTTCTTTCGTTAGTATAAAAAATTCATTACACTTATAGTAAATAAAAATTTAATCCATATTTTTTTAGATATATTAAGCTGTTACAAAAACAAGACATATAATAATGTTCTTTAAAGATCTTACTCTTTCTTTTTGAAAAATTTTTTGAAGATGCGCTGAGAACAAAATTTAACATCATTCTTTTCCTCTAAACATAACGAACACAAAGTGCTTTTTCTTTTTCAAAAAAAAAAAAGAGATGTTTTAATAGATTAATTTCCAATTTTGTATAAACTAAGTGTAAGGTGGGCTGAATTTATCGTATTTTATTGGGTAAGTTGGGGTGGATTTATCATGATTGATTTAGACTTTCCTGGGAGGTAAAACAATAATCCGTTCTCTTTTACTCTTAGTGTGTACACAGTGCTAAGAGGTGTGTGTACTGTGTGACAGAGAGTGTACGGTGGCTGAGAGGGACGGCCGCAAAGCGGAAATCTAGTGTAGATATTTGAGGGTGGGAAATTGATTACGACTGTGGGAAAGTTGGGTTATAAACCGTCGAGTTGCAACTTGTCAGCTGCAAGCCGGGAGACCGGTTAAACTGGTAACGGTTGACGGTGAAAACCGGTTTCCGAGTTCAATGGAAGTGTGGAGGGCGTGGAGACGCACCGTCGTCTGAGGCGCGTGAGGAATTTGTGCCAAGGTTCCTAGCCTGACAAATACATATGGGATCAGAGCTGGCTTTGGCTAGATGCTATTAAATATTTGTGTGTGGAAAAATTAAGAATCCCGGACGAAATTAAGAATCCCGTTTGAATTGTTATTTTTAAAAATTTTTATAGAAAAATATATTATAACGATTCAATATATATGAGATAAAAATATTATTGAGAAATGCATTCAAGAAAAATGTAAAATTTTTTTTGTAAAATACCATAATATTTTGTATGGGAAAATTTGGTGATTTCCTAAATAAAAAATTTTTTTATATTGATCTTTCTTTATGTTTTTGTTTCAGAATTTTGATGCTTTTTGGCCTAGGTTTGTGAAGGAAAAGAGAGGATAGTTGAGTAAAATATTGAGGACAAAAGGTTGCGCATTGGAGAATTGGAGGGAGTTAACTTATTTTGTTTGGAACAAGTCAAGAGTCTGCATCAAAGTTTGAGCCTGCAATTGTTCTGCTGTTATGGACAAAAACAGTAGCAGAAGGATTTTGAGAAAAGGAGCTTCACAAGCAATTGTAGGTGAAGTTTGGAAACGTGGAATGTCGGAATCCAATAGAGTAATCAATTTCTGCCAAAAAAAATGATGACTGGTGCAACCAATAACCTTAAAGGCTACAAAACATATTATAATAGTTATTTACATTTGATAGGAATTGTTTTCTGTATTGGTAAAGAAAACTAAGGACTTGTCTAGATTTTTATTTTCTGAATTTTTTATAGAAAAATATAATGTAACGATTTGGTGTATGTGCGGTAAAAGTGTTTGAAAAATATAGTCACGAAAAACGTAAAAATTTTTCTATGTAAATTTCCAATCCAAACAAGGCCACTATAGACAAATGGGAAAATTTTTTTTTTTATTTGGTGCAAAAAAGGACTATGCATAGAACTAGTATCTATGAATTATAGTTAGCTAATGTTGATAGAGTGATTGGGCTATTAATTGTAGCATAAAACTCTCCTAACATATACAGTGTGTACATATTAGCAAGATTAGATCCATATTTACATGTGTAAATTCTATCTGAATTCAATTTTTGTATATATTGTCATGCATTTAAATCCAGCAGTAGTTATACATTGTCAATGTACAAAATCCCTAATTATAACACTAAGAACCAATCCCTCACTCTAGCATATAATGAAATTAACTTTGCTAAAACAAAAAAAAAATTACATTTAATTTATTTTTTTAGTGCTAATTTTGTTGGCTTAAGTAAAAAATTAGTCAATATTCAAAAAATAATGTAACTGTATTGGTTGATGTGTTAATTAAAGCATAAGTAGAAAATAAGAAGTATAAGGTCACACATATCTACTTGTACGTAGTTATGGCAAAGAATTAATGATCAAAATGGAAATTAAAGGTACAAAGTAACCTCTATTAATGTTCTTTCAATTTAGTTCTTCATGCCTAAAATTATAAATCTCATGGTGCCAAATTAAAGGTGTTGCTGGCTGCTGCATGCCTTGTATAGTACTGAATATATAAATCAACCTGTAGAACACCAAAGTTCCAATATTATCTATAAATATTCTAAAAACAATTTGTGAATAAGGCTTTTCTTGTTAGACATTTCTGTTTGCTAATTGCTGGAAATGGAATTACTTGGACCCTAATTTTATTAGGTGAAAATGTGCTACCTTCTTTTCCTTGAATACCAAAATATACAAATGTTTTGATTGCGCGTTATTCAAAAGAAATCTGTGAAGTCTATTCTTGTTGAATGTATGAGTAACTAGCAGTCTTTTTAAATGGGATAATTTCAGAAACCTCCCCTGAGGTTTCTCATAATATCACTTAGCTCCCTTGAGGTTTTGAAAATCTCACTTACTTCCCTTGGATTGACATATTTTGTAACATTTAGCCCTTTTGAAGAAAATGCAAGAAAGATAAAACTTTTATTCCAATACTACCCTTATATTATCCTATTTATGGAATTTACAATAACAATGAAAAATAAATCAAGGTTAAATTTTTACAAGGTGTAAAGTCCTTGATTTAAAATATTTCTTTTAGTTGTATTGAAACAAGAAAAAAATTACACTTTGAAAAAATTATACCATCAAAAATTTACACATATGAAGAGATCATTTAATTTTCAATAAAAAATATATCATGTATTAAAACATATTTTTCAAAAAATTTATTGAATTTCTTAATTATAACTGTACATGAAAATTTTCAAAATATTTATTACTCACTAAAATCCTCCCAAATGATTGACTTTTACTAGATTTAAATTATCAATGTCTTTTGCTATCTCAGTATGACCTCGATAGAGACAAATATAAACTATTATTAGATAGTAATTATTTTTCTTAATATACATTTTTTAGTTTAAAATTTTTATTTGGGTTTGAATTTTTGGTTAAGTAGTTATTAAGAGTAAGGGTAATACTGTCAATTTGTGACATTGAATAGGAATATTTAGTCTTGTCAAACTGATAAGGGAGGTAAGTGAGATTTTCAAAACCTCAAGGGAGCTAAGTGATATTATGAGAAACCTCAGGGGAGGTTTCTGAAATTATCCCTTTTTAAATTCAGTGTCTGCTCATTGAAAGCTTGTTCACACCAGCAAATAAAATTTTTTTGTTTTGAGAGATACAAAATAAAGTATATTTAACCATCTAAAAAATGAAGTGTCTAGATTATCATTAGAGTATTTAAAATTAAAGAAGAAAATCTATCTCTAACTGTGAGCTGATTAATTCCACTAAATGAGGTATAAGAATATATATTCCTACAATTTAGTGAAACTCGAATGGAAACAATAAAGAGAATTCAGTTTTATCGTGATTACGAGATGGCAACAGAAATATAAAACATGGGTTTTTCTAAAGGATAACTTTTTTATACACTGTCAGTGTATAAGTTTTCATACACTAGCAGGTTTGGATTATGCCAAATAATACAAATTTAAATTTGAAATTTAAATCATGCACATGTGGCATGCATCCAAAACTGCTAGTGTAAAAAAAACACTACACTGACAGTGTATAAAAAGTTAATCCTTTTCTAAAATGTGACAATTAGTTATTTATTAACACATTTAAATCACACCTAACTTGTCATGTATATGTACACATTAAGAATTATTATCCCCTTACATTTATATACTTTTTCTAATTAACTTTATTTTTTAAAAATGCAATACTTGAAGTACATGTTAACGAGTGTCTATTAAACAGACCCATAAAATATAAAGCCATCCCGTATCCAATGTCATCAACCTACCGAATCACAGAAAAGATTTCAAGTACTAGCAATAAATGCTTAAACCTTCCATTTTTGCCTTGCTGATAAGGGCATAATTTGTGTGGATAACAATTTCCAAAAGCCAAAGGCATAGTGCAATCATAAGTGTGGGAATACTAGGAGGTGTATACCGCGCGATGCGCGGTATAGAGTTTTGGGTTGCCCAGAAATATATAGTTATTGAAATTGAAATATTAAGCCTGACAAGGGAATAAAGATGTGTGTAAATGTTTGCAAACATTTTGTTGTGAGTTTATTAGATAATGAAAAGTAGAGAAATATTAAGGAAGTTGAAAGCAATGTGGTGAGTTGGTTAGTGAGATAATTAGCATTGGTGTTGTTCTTTGGTGGAATGAAGGCAGAAAGAATAAAAAAGATAGGAATAATAAAATAATAGTCGATAGTATTGTTAATTTGGTTCGTTGATTATGGATAATAGTTTAGATAGCAGGAGAAATTTTCATAAATGTAAATAATAATGCTAATTGTATAGGTGGTAATAATTGTCGTAGATAAGAAAGGAAAAGGCATGAAATTAAGAAGTGTATTAATTTTGATAGTTTGCTGGAATTTTATTGGTGATTGTAATTGAAGTATTAGTATAAGAAATATTGTAAAAACGAATGTTTGCAATAGAATGTAAAAACTATTAAGAATAATTGTAGAGGGGGGAATAGCTGGAAAACAAATAAGGATTTAATAATAAAAGACAATAAATTTGAAGAGTATAAAGTAGATGTAGGTAGTTATAATGTTGAATGGATACTGTTATAGATACAGAGTGTGCAAGATATCAAATGGTAACATGGCTGCAAACAAAATAAATAGAAGATTAGCTATTGATGCTTAGACTGTTTATTTTGAGGTTGTTAATGTCTAAAGCATCGTTCATAGAGTAGGAGGTGATGATCTGAAAAGGAGCGCATCTGATAGATTTGAAATCAGAAGAAGAGGGCTTGATGTAGCACGTTAGGATCTTTCCTTGCAAAGTATATGTAAGGTGTCGAGTAAGGCTAGTTTTCTGTTGGAAAGAAAGACAAATAAGTGTCATATATTAATGGAAACATTATGAACCAAAATATGAAAGTGTAAAAAAGACAAAAGCACTTACTTCTTGTTGTAAATAATAAAGTTCGGTGGTTGAATGTTGAATGAGTTTTTCAGCTTCAAGGTCCATAGCAGTGGCGGATAATATTCCAGTGGAATCAATTAACGAAATTGAAATGCAAGCTCTGGAATTAAGAGGTAGTTAGTTCTGTAGTTAAAAGTAAAGAATTATAAGTTTTGAATAGGAAAGAAAGTATAAGTACCTAGGGACTAAAGTGACGTTAGATTGGCAATGTTGGCATGTAACCGTCAATATGCTGGGTAAGTTGCTTGGATGATAGCAAAGGGGACAAGCTATATAAATGAGCTTACGAGGTATATAGTGAAGTTCAATAACACCTCTAATCCAGGCAGTTCTTGGTTTCTTTAAAATAGGAAAAGAGAAAAAGAAGGAGGTTAGTGAAGAGTAGGTGACTGTGTAGATGTAATAAAGTATATTAGGCGCGAAATTAAAGTTTTTGATAGGTTTTGTACCTGCTGTAGTAGAGCAGTAATACTCATGATTTGATTATCTTTAGGGGGAGGAAGCAGAATGCGTGGATCAGTGTAACTGCTCTGATTAAGCACTTGTGCTACTGTATGGGCATTGGTTTGATACCTGGTTTAAAAGCTGAAAAGTTAAAAAATTATTATTTAATAAACGTGCTAGTGATGCGTAAAGCAATTAAAGAGGTAAACCAGTGGTTTAGATGGACTGCTTCTTGAACAACTGGAGCGACCAAGATAACTGAGGAAGATTGAGTTGAGAGGCTCAAATCTGATATGATGAAAGAAAAACAGCAAAAATTAAATGTATAAAGCAATGAGTGATGTTTGAGGTGATAAAACGATGTAATGCTGTTTACATAACAATGAGATGGGATATATTTACAATTTTCTGTTGTAACTTTGATCCTTATGCCGATGATGATTGGAAAAGATTCTCTTGCAGTTGCAATAGGAGGGCCATCATTCTTTTCGAATTCATTCCATAATGTTAAAATTAATGGCTTCATACTGTGAAATGATGGAAAAAATTATTTTTTATTAAAAATTAATCTAATTTTGTAAATCATGGGAAAGTAGAATAAAGTAATAGTGAAGTGTATTACTCTTGATTAGCAATCACATAGTCTCGAGCAATGCACGGTGTCCCCTGATGAGTGATAGTCTTGATTGGTAAAGCATGCAGGACAATTGCTATGATATCTAAGGGAGAAAACAAATGAATATGTTAATATTTGGCATTTGTTTGAGCAAGTGAAGCGAAAAAAGATTGAATGCTATATAATTTAGCTTACTTATTAAGTTATCAGTATCAGCAACGGCTTCTAGCATTGTAAATGGATATAAATGAAAGTAAGAAGGAAGAAAGTGGATGGTGCTCTTGAATTTCTTCAATTAGAGTAACTTAAGAACAATCCGATAGAATGGATACTCGGTAGAAGCAATATGAGTATGTGATTGGTGAACAATAGCTCTTGAGATTTGGTATTTTTTAAATGGTATGAGTAGTCCAGCAAGTCGCTCAATGATGTTCTCAGGAACATGCAGATTAACTTTAATACCCTGGCATGGTTGTTTTTTTTAATGTCAGTAGAATTTAATTGAATTCGGATAGGGTAGAGGTAGAATTAGGTAGATATTACCTGTCGATCTGCTAAAACAAAAGTCTGAAATTTTTCGTGGGTGCTGAAGTTGTTTCTTATATGAGTAGCTTCTATAACTTGGAGATTAACAATCCAATGTGATAGATATGGATTAATGGCCAATAGAGGGAGAGTAACAGGGTTCATTGTGATATTTCCTGTAAGAGAAAAGATTAAAAGGAAAGGTTTGAGGTATAATATAAAAGTGAATTATTTTATATCGCATGCAAAGCAATAATCAAAGGGAGAAAGTTAAAAATATAATATATGTTCATTTTCTTTGAAATGATGATTCTTTGAGGGGTCATGTAGCAAGTTTTTTGCGACAGTATGTGAATGTAAGTATAGGAAGGATGCGGACGAAGTAAGTTAGAACAGAATAAAAGGCAAGATATGGTTAATATGGGTAATAGGTGTGAAACTCGTAGGCTTGGTTTTTGTTAGCTATGTTATCTTCTAAAAATGAATTAGTTTGAAGAGAAAATTGCAGCTGAGCAATCCAATGGTTTTTTTTTTTTGTTTGATGAAATAAGAAATATAATAATTAAGGGAAAAAAATAAAGATAAGTGGCCATGTGTGATACATTATATGAGGTAAAAATAATAAAGTTCAGATTAAAAATGTGTAAAGGTTACATGAAGAAGAATTTGTAGAACTATTAAGTGCTACCTTTAAATGGAGAGGGTGGAAGTTTATACCTGAGATTGAATGAGGTGGAAGCGTGGGTATGTATTATTCCTCAGAAAATAAAGGAACAAGAGTAAATAATAAATATAATTGTAGTTGCTACATGTTGGCGTTTGAATTAAAGGCAATAATGGACTGGATCTGAGAAAGAGATGGAGTAAGTGAGGTGAGAATATAAGGAAAATCTCGATCTGAGTAAAGAAGAAATGCTGGTATGTAAATCTAGATCGTCTTGATGATTGAGAAGAGAAAAGATTACAAGCAATAAGAAAAACATTCAAGAAAGACAAGCAAAAACAAAATTTATGAGAGAGCAAAAGGGAAAAAAAATTGGAATTGTGGGAAGGAAGGAAAATGAATTGGGTATAATGCAAAGAGAAATGATACCTGATTCTGCGTGGGAGTACTGTAAGGGGAAATGCAAAGTAAGAAATGTAGTAAAAAAATGGATGAAATCAAACTACACAGAAATAAGAGTCTGGTTTTATGTTGGTGTGCTTAGGATAATATATTGAGACTGTATTGTACTGTGAAAGATACTGCTTGAAGGGATAGAAACGTAAAAGGATGCTTTAAATCTATTACACAACGGTCACGAAGAAGGTAAAATCCAAAAATTCACGACTTTTCAAAAAATTGATCTGGTGTTGCTGTTTAGTCTTGTCTTATAGTCCCTAGGAGATAATTTTTCAGAGTTCACGTGTGAATAGTTTTTTTTGGCAGCAAAAACTTGAATGTTATCTTTTTATATGTAGACTATGTGTTGGTGTATGTATCAAAGTTTGAGGATCTTTATGTGAAGTGGAGTTGGAGAATGGCTGAGCAGAATCGAAGATTTCCTGTTATTCGAGATTGCTATCCGGAACTTGAAGAGGAAATGGGTAGGTTATCTATCAGTAGAGAAGTGCCTTATCCAATGGAAGGTCCATGTCGGAATCGACCAGCTGAGCCAGCTGCTCGTGCAAATGCAAATTATCTCCTGTTAAAGAATGAAATATATGATCTGTTTAGAGAATTCTATAAGCGAGAGGGATGGAATTTTGTACTTAATGGCGCTTTGGACGGTGGAACAAAATTTCCTATTTTGAATTTAATTGCTGGAAAAGTAAGGTTTGATCTTGCAGAAGAGCGATATTACATGCCTTCTCCGTCGGCGTTTGATAGCTCAGAGGGCTATAGTGATTGAAAGGTGGTTTTAACCTATGTTTTTTAATAGTTTATAAGCTGTTAATATTTGTGTTAATTGTCATTTTTCTTTGTGTATGTCAGATGTTGGTGTGCGGGATGCATGGATGCAGGTTGCTTGAAGAATGGATAGTTTCTTGTTAAGTATAAGTAAGTAATAATATGTGATGTATTAGCAAAGTTGATTGTATGGTTTGATGTGTATGTGTGTAATCGGATGCAGGAGGAATGTAATTTTTAGCCTTTATTTAATAAAAAGATGGGCTGTTGTGCGAAAGTCTCAACTATGTTATTTTGAGATTGCCATGAAAATAAGTACAAAGATCAAAGGAACCTCATGTATCAGAGTAAATATCGAAGGTAAATGACCAGGGAAATATTCTTTGGTTCCATCATCATCGAAGATTAAAATTGTAAAGGTGGTTTTGGATTCGGGAATGAATACAAGGATATCATTATGCTGCACTTGGTGACGAAGAATGAAATCTCTCCAATTCTTCTTTAAGTGTTTCTTTCGTATACCAATCTCAGTAGTCTGGTGTCCAGTTTTGAGAAGCAGAGTAGGAGTTTTGTCGCCATTGATGTAGTAGTCAACGAATCGTGGAACTTGCTAAAAACCAGTAATGAAATGTAGATTAGAAACATGAACTAATTAAATGAAGTTAAGGGAAGATGGTTGTAGATGAAAGGATAATGGATATAACAGAGACTTGCCAAGGTGTTTGGTGTAGCAGAGTTGAAAATCTGATAGAAACAAACGGAATCACAGAGATCCTGAGATGAATGTGGTTTCAATGATGAGGCCACTCGTTCGCGTCTAATATCTGAGCAAGGATTATACACAAGTGGTAAGTGTATAAAAAGTGAAAAGGAATTATTATATAGGTGGGTATACAGAGCACGCTAGAAGATATATGAACCTTGTTTCTGGTAAACGTTATTGTCTAGAAGACTTGGAAAAGAAACTGTCCATCGAAGAAACACCTGTTTTTGGAGCTCGGAAACGTGGATGACATCAAATATTAAGTTGCCGGCATGGCGAAATAACAACAAGTCGTGTCTGTTAACAGTGTTGTCGTGGCAGTATTCATCCCATCCCTTTTCAAACGCATGGTTAGTGATTGTAATAGGCCAGGTATAGTTTCCGTATCTGAGAAGGATTGTGTTTTGCTTGTGTTCTTCTAGGAGGAGCTCAAATTGAGGAGGTAAAATCTGAGATGGGGGTGAAAATCAAAGTCAGGTTATTTGTTTTACATAGGTAGATTGTGCGACGTGAAGGCAAGTTGTAGACTTGTTGAGGGAAGAGACTATATCTGTCCTCTGTGATTGCATTTGAATATAAAACAGCAAGGCTTGGTGTGATGAATGTCCAACTGAAAATTCGATGAACAATTTGGATTGTCTTGCCATTAATTTGTGTGAGGAGAAAGCGAAGAAAGGAAAATGTAAGGAATGTTGGAAGAATAAAGGAGAAGAAAATGGTAAATTTCGCTAAAGCTCTTAAAATGAGGAAGCTCTTCACGATTTTTTGAGAATCTGTATGAGGAAAGAGTTTGGCGAATTTGGTGAATGAAGATGTCTGATGAAGTTTTCTGGAAGATGACAAATGGAAAAGTTAATGAGGAGGAGAGATGAGAGGTGGGGGGGGACATTAAATAAAGAAGTGACCAAGGCAACAACGATTGTATAAGAAGTGTGCATAAGTAAGCATATAACGTATTTATTCTTTCCGTGAAGCGGAGGAAAAAATAGGGCAGGATACATTCTGAGCAGTCTTGATTGAGAACATAAGGATTGGATCGCAGTTCATAGGGAAGATAAATAGGCTATCGATGTGTAGTATCGAATTAAACAATCGATAAAAGCAAAGATGATCCGCGTTTTAATCAGTTTGAATGATGAAGTGATTGCACGTTCTCAGGATGTATACAGGAAAACTTGCAAAAGTGATGCTTGGGTTAAAAGATATAAACAGTGAAAGTTATTTGGTTTGTGATTTAGTTCTGATTGTTTTTTGATTCGTGTATCTGTTAGGTACAATGCATTATTTCTTTAATAAAGCAGTGAGCGTACATAAAGAGTGAAAAGTTAAAAGAAGAGATTGTCAATGGGTGGAGGAGCTTTTTTTGTTAATATCAGTGCTGTAATGAGTAAGTTAGAATATGAGAACCTTGGAACGATTTAATGGAGAAAAGAATAGAATAGCATACATTTAAATGGGGGTATATGAACTAATATGTATTTGGCAGATCTAAGTTGAAAGTGAATTTGTGGAGGTTGGAGCTTTTAGGTAAAAAATATATTTTTGCTCTTTTTGCTAGCATCTCTTCTAAAAGAACGGGTATTTTTTCGTGGTTTATATTTTCTTTTTTTCTTTTATATTCTTTTGGAAGCACATGTAGAAGCAAATAAAATGTTGGGATGGCATGCAATGATTTCCTTGCAAATCTTTATTTGGACATGTGATTTAGTGTTTAGGGCCTCAAGTATCAGTAGTAAAATCTGTGTATAAGTGCCAATGGTATATATAATGCACTGGATCTAGTAACATCAATTCGTTAACATAAGGTATTTGTGCATTCTTTCAGGGATGCTCACAGTGTGGGATTTCAAAAGTCAGATCTCTTTTTTGTCTGCGTGTTATGACGTGTTTCTACAAAGATCATAGTTGATGATCATGAAATTCAGGTAGGCAAGGTAAAGAGATGTGGAATGTGCGTAAATTTCATTATATGTTTTACTTTGAAGAGTAAATTGTCAAGTAAAGAAAATCGATAGATGTTTTGGTCAGCTTTTTTGAGAGGAGTATATGGTCCTGAACTGAACTTTTGGAATAGATTGAGTAATTTGTTTCATATTCTTTCTTATTTGTGTTTGGATGATATTATTAGATGGGACAAAATAGCTGTAGCAGCATATCTTTTTCCTATGAATAGTTTTCTTTATATCTTCCCTGAAGAGTGCTGGAGAAAGGAATTCTAACTATCAAACCAGGTAAAATTGCACGGGAAGGATTCAAACAGCACATAGTTATTTCTTAATAATGATTGTTGTGTAAGTATTACAACGGAAGCAAAAATTGGCAGCAAATAACGGTGCACTGATGTATATATTTTGAAGTGTAAAATGCAAAGCGTAAAATAAGTTCTAGCTAGTGGTGGCTTGATAAATCTTACGTGGATTTGCAGTTTTGGAGTGCAAGTGTAACCAAATACTGTCTGTGTGTGTGTGTGTGTGAATTGTGATCTACAGGGAGATGTTTCATCAGTATATATAGCAACTGCAAACATGCCAACCCCTGCACTTATTCTCCCCCTAAGAACCATCCCACCTTTGCTTCCTTTTCTTTTCTTTTGCCTTTTTGTGGACCGCGTAGTTTGGAAAGAGCTAATCAAATGTTTGTGGGCATTTCTTCCATAAAATAATGAAAGTTTCAGATTTTGAGTGAAGCAAGTAAAATTTGCAAATGTGTTCAATTCTTGAAGAATAGCAGAGAATAAATGTTAAAGGATAAATTGTCAAATGTTATAGTTTTGTAAAAATGCATTATCACTTCCTCTGTAGAATAACAAGGAAATATATTGGTAGTAGGGAAAAAAATGTTAATATAATATATGGCCAATTTACTTTTTTAAAAGGGAAAAAAAAAAAGATAGATTATGTCTTGAGAATGGTAGTGCTTTACAGAAGCATAAAAATTTATGGTTGGTTAAAGAAAAGGTTCAAAGAACTGTATAGTGGCGATGGTAGTTTACAATGGACAACTGTACAAGATTAGAACAAAGAGAAAATAATAAAAGGAACAAAGAAGCTAAGTCAGGTCAAGTTTTGGCAATAAAGTAGAGTGGCGGGTGGAAAAAAGCAATGTGTAAATTTGTTAAAAACATCAAAAAAAAAAAAGCAATAGGTTTCGAAAAATTTGAGAAGTGATTTGGTTTATTGTTGACACAATAAAAAAAGAATAATTAATAAATTTAGTACTGGATAATTAAATTGCTTTCATGATGACGTGAATAAAAATGGTATGCAATAACAACTCTAAGTATACTTTGAAATATCATATGAAAATTTGAA
This sequence comes from Gardenia jasminoides, assembly GCA_013103745.1. NCBI lineage: Eukaryota > Viridiplantae > Streptophyta > Magnoliopsida > Gentianales > Rubiaceae > Gardenia > Gardenia jasminoides. Next base: position 38,098,501 of record CM023099.1, read on the forward strand.
TGTGCTAGTATAGAAAAGTAGGTGTAGTTTTCACAGAAAAACTCTTACATTTTTTATGACAAAATTTTCTATAAATCTTTTTATTTCACATATATTAGATCATTGCAGTGTATTTTTGTATAAAAAATTGAAAAAAAGGGAATTGAAACAAGACTTTCGTGTAATGAAATAAATGTTCACTTTAGTGAATCTCGTTTTCATGTTAAAGTTTTTGGGTTCAAAGGAGATTTCAAGCATTATAAAGGAAAAAAGAGAAAAGTGGAAGGTTTGAAAATTAAATGAGAAATCTCACAGCATCATTGGAATATTTCATCAAAAAAAAAAACTACTTTTAGAAGTTAAAATTATTACTATTAAAGTGGTTAGTGACTACAGTTCTTTAAACTTAAGAATAGAGTCTGTGACAATTAAATCAGTTTTAATATAACCTCAAAATCTAATGGTTCCAGAACAAGTTTTATAGTTAAAAAAAAACGTAATGTCATAAATTTTGAACCATATGAAGAATTAAAAAATCAAAATTGCAAAGTATCAAATAAAAAAAAAATACTTATAGAGATATGTATCGAAATTAATATTTTTCATTGTGTAAGTGATTTTACCATATTTAATGCATGGAAGGTTTCTCATACATCTTCTGTATAACTAAAAGGGTACATAATGAACTCAGATTACCATCTGCGTGAAGATGCGATATAATAAAAAACTCACAAGAATCTTCATCTCAAAAGGCAAATATGAATCTATAAAGGGAAAGACTACATGATGAAGTGGGACTACTATCTCCATGAAGATGCAATATAATAAAAAGGCCACAAGAATCGTCATCCCAAAAGGTAAATATGAACATATAAAGCCTATTTTTTTTGCAATACAAAATGATAGAAGGGCACAAACACACATAATGAATCGCTACAACCCCAAAAAGCAAAACAAAATTGCGAGTTAAAGCTAAAAAATTACACACCTAAGCAGAGTGTTAGACCGGCTATCGCAAAGAGTCAACATCTCTATTGAGCAGTAAACATACCGATAACACAAATTTTGTCATCAATCTGAGCATTATCCTCGAAAGGTTGTCATTTGAAGTCGCAACCATCACCCTCCTTCGCATTCCCATTGACATCTACATTCAGCTTGGAGTGTAAGTGAGTACCAGAAAATAACTCCATGAACAAGCTCAGGATGGGCCAAGAATCTATGAAGAAAACTAAAATACATCAACTCCACAGAAAAGGTGGAGGCTTTTGTAAATCCAACACAAAGTCAAAGAATAGCTTGCATGATACAACAAATTAAAAGTTTTTCTTTCATCGCAAACTAAATTATATTCAGCCTCCAAGCATAAAATACTAAAAGCTTCAAACTGACATTGACAAAATGTTTGCACCACAGTTCAAATGAAAACTGCATAGAATAATTTGGTCTGCATTAAAACTAAGAATACAGCAGACTAATCACATTCTAACGATATGCATCAGGGGGAAAATAAAAAAAGAAAAGGAAAGTTTACAAAAGGCAGCGAAACGAAGGTAAGGCTAACAAAAAAAAAAAAAAAGGGTACAACTTGTAATCCAGACTTAAACGCGTAGAGAGTCCACAAGGAAAGACCTCCGTATCAGTAAATCACAAGTATTCAGAGGTTTATCTCATTGCACCATTAACATTGACTTCATCTAGAAAAAGAAATTTAATAGGAGCACTAAGCAGATAAAATGCAAACCATCTCCAACTGGGAAACGAGGGAACATACGATAACAACAAGGAAAAAAATTTCTAAAAGAACAAAGCAAACTCATATATTAAATTCATTAACAAACACGAACCAACAAATCTTTTTTCTGAACTATTTGAAAAACGAGCTATACTATAAAGTAATGACTTTTATACCACCCTGATGAATATCCCTGGAGAAATTGAAATTGTACAAAGCTTACAAGTATATATTTTCTTTCTCACTTTCTTAATTGCATATATTTAACAATAACAGCTCAGACCTGACAAATTACTGCATTTGATTTTCAAAGCATGACTTTTCAAACAGCATAACTGGTGTCCAGAAATTCCCGACACATTTTATTCAAATGACCAAATGAACTCTCTATTTTTCTTAATTAATAGTACATAAAAAATATAAAATATCTGAATGAGTTGATGATTAGCCCGGATGAAATTAGCTTTTAAGGTGCAGCTGGAAAGACCCTATACTTTCTCTCAATTTTCTTTGTGAAAGCAAGGATTTATATCCTATTCTTAACATACTTATTCAGTTCCAATCTTAAGTAGGAACTAACTTGTACTCTTTCACGTATGATGTTAACATATATAGTTTCCAACAAATTCCAAACATTCCAATACTAACTCCAGGGATTAAATTTCTATAAGATTACACCTTCGGTGGGCTACTTAATTCATATTCGGAGTTTGGAGTTTGGATTAAAAAATATAATTTTTTATACCAGCATTTTTATTTTGAGGCAATACTAATATTGATTTTAAAGAAATCTTTAACTCGTAGTATATTCTGTCACTTGAGTTTTTCAAAGTTCTGAGCGTAAGCATAACAAATACTAATATTGATTCACATTGATACAATGCAGAACAAATAGTTAAGTAGTGGAACCTTTGAGTTTGGAATAATCTCCATGTTCACTGCACTTTCTTGTACAAGTCTTTTGACTGCTTTGAAGTTCACCCATCTGCATGACAACAGAAAATATATTATTCCGCTGCATTTTCGCTGAAGGAAACATTGACCACCATGCATGAAGCAAATAATATTTCTGCTTAAAATGAGTAGCATAATACTTACATGTTGTTAGTACTGAAAATTCTAAACTTCTCTATCGACCTGAATTCATTCACCTGTTAAAAAAAAAAAAAAAAGAGTAGCAGCATAATCCTTGAATATCAAAATGATGTCTATGAAAGTGTGTAACCGAAGGAAAAGTTATTACATGAAGGATGGGCTAATTCTGGGTACCCTTTCTTCAGTTGCCTAAATAGATACATGGATCTAACTTCATATTAAATAAACAATTTTATTCATTAACATAGCTGGTTATATGTACAATGCCTATAGCCCTACATACATCAATCCTGCAAACTTCTTATGAACAAATAATTATTTAAAGAGACAATGTTTAACTTGCACAAAATTGGATGTAGTATGCCAACAGCTATAAATATTTAACCAAAAGTCAAAGAAACCAGGAGATATTGAATCTCACATGTTCATCAGGAACTGAACCTATTTCCAGGAGTTGCAACAAAAACAGAGAAAATGAATTAATAGCAATTATTAAGGATGACAACAGAAAACATTCCAGTGCATCATTGAATACATCTATCTCATGGCATTGTTTAAAACATATAGGAAAAGACAAGAAAAACAGCATGTAAACACTACAGCATGTTAATCGAGCTTGTCAAAATTTAACAAATAGACCAAGTTTCAGTAACTGTTCCAATTTTCTCAAAAGTGTCATTGACAACTTAAGTTAGATATGAAAATTTACCAGCAATAACTGCTCTCTTCCTTCATAAGAAATGAGCGCACCACCTTTAACATCAGCCAATGTTTTTCAAGTGACCTGCCAATCACAGAGTGCCAAGACTGTTGGAAAAGCATTTAAATATATGGAGGCAAAAAATTTGAAGTCTCTTTTCATACCTGCATGTAGTATTCGTTCTTGTTATTGATCAGGTGGTTTAAGATTTCTGCATGAATGAGTCAAGGAAATACAAGTACCACATATTGCCAAGACATTCTTTACAGGATCCATCATCATTAAGTAAGTGATTAAGCACTTTAAGTTGGGAAGCAGATGTCAGGTGATCAGACTAATCAAGGATACATAAATCAACAACTAAGCCAAGTTATCTGAATCTGCAACAAATACATATTCCTCCTCCTGTAGTAAAGCAAAAACCAGAAGAAGAAAAGGATCAAACTATATGAATGAGTAACACAGCAGACAAAAGTTTTCGAGAAACATACAGTAAACTCCAAACACATAGGGATTGCTGATTCAAAAAGCTAATCCAATCATTCAAAGAACTTACGCTACAAAAAGAAAAAGTGATGTTAAGAAAATCCATTAAAAGCGCTTTACATCAATAGACCATTGAGATAAATCAATCTTGAGCTCCCTTACTTGCTACTGACTTCCATTGACAGAAGCAATACCCATATGTATTTGGATACTACTTTCATAGCTATTTTTTTAATACTGAATAAATTGGCCTCTCCATCCTCTTTAACCTAATGTCAATTCATTTGTCCAGTCACAAACTATTTAACTTTTCAGAAACAGCGCACAAGCCTTCTTCCAAGTTATAGAAATGGAAGTTCCACTGGTCTCTGGTTTTCATCACATTACCCTCTTCATAGTAAATAATGTGTTTTCCGTGCTCAATTCGTGGCAAGTCATACCTCCTCTTTACCACATTTCCACTCATCAAGAGACTATAGTTCTCTATCTTGTCCCGTAAGTGACCTTGTTGCTTTAATTTAAAAGGTGGCTATCACCATGACTATTATTCTACAGACACAAAGTCTAGGATTCCTTCCTAACGTATTTTATGACATACTGGATATTCAGGATTTCATATTCACTCTTCTTCCACACTTACTGCTTTTTGTATCTACATGCATATGGGAGCACACATTAGCTATTTTTGTTACGAATATAGGCAGCTTAACTCATTGGAAAAGTTGCAAGTTTATGAGAAAATAAATTTTCTACTATTGTAGTGAAGTTATAATGATACCAAACCAATAATAGCTTTGAAAAGGATCATAATCTCATCCTATGTTGGTCGAGATTCTACAGATTTTACAGGTTGTGCATTGCCACCATCAAACCATCCATATGTGTATTTGTCAAGAGGCAAGGAAGTCAAATTTTGTTCGTACCATGCATCCCTTGTCGTATTTCCTTTAGATGGGAGTGGGCTGAAATTTTCAACCACCAATGGGGGGTATTGACTCTGAAAATAAAGGGATATAAGATAAGTCAATGTTATGGGTATCTCAGAGAAAGAACGAAAAGAATGGAACATTGAATGGAGTCAAGTAGAAATTATATCAACCTGGCTGAATGTATGAATTTGAATGTTTGAGCTGGCATACTCTTTTACAATCTGCTGGGTGTAAAATCAACAAATGAGCCTCATTTGATGTGAATTGAAGTAAAGCACTTGAAATAATACATATACACTGGTGCCATTTACCTTCAGTGTCATCATGTGTGTTGATGGAGTTCATTAGAAGTAAGGGTACATTGCATCCATATTTCTCGTTGAGTGTCTACACAGAGCTTCTGACTATCAAGTGACTTTGCAAATATAAAAACACCATAACACTAAAAGGAGAATGTGTACAGATATATTACCTCAATTTGGATAACAATCAAATCCAGGAATGTCAACCGATTGCGAAGTTGAACGACAAACCTGCATCAAAAAAATACACAATCTCACATCCCAGGGAAAGAAGCATCAACATGCAAAAACTGTCTTGTCAGCAGGGGAAAAAATGAGCTTATTCTATGAAAATGAAAAAAGTCAATTGTGGCTTATTCCGTGGTTCAATGTGTAATTTAGCTAAAGCTAGGAAAGATAGAACAGCTGTTTATCAAAACCTTAATTCTCCTTCTACATTTCATACAGACAACATCCAAGTCTTCCCAATATCCAATGTGGTAACAAGGGAAAAGTGCACTTCTATGAACACCTATTCTATTGTGTTATTCTTGTCAGGCCAACTGCAAAGTAAGGCCTAAGACGATCATCTTTTTCTTATGAATGCACTATCAGAAAATATTCCAAAAAAAATTAAAATTTAAAAAAAAAGAAGGCATTGGACAGGCACTTCATTTTCTGATGGCAAAAACTAAAAGACATCATTCTCCTGGCCTTTTTTTTTCCCCTCTTTTCCGTATGACATTAATTGAAGGAGATAGCAAAAGCACTAAATGAACACAGATCTAATATTTTATACCAGTCATTTTCTCGGCATTACAAATATTCTTAGAAGTTCCATTTCATAAACAAAATGTCTTAGTGCTTAACATATACCTCATGTTCAGCAATACGCGTCAGCTCTGCCTCAGCCACATCTAGTGCTTCAATAATGGAGTCTGTGCCAGTCAAAGTTTCTTGACTTTTCTTCCCTGCTATTGCTGTTGCTCCTTCCTCTGGCAGTTCTTCCTTTAAAGCATATCTATTCTCGAATGGGTTGTCAATGTCAGATTCAAAAAGAAGAAATAATGAAGAGGAAAAAAGAAGAAATAAAAAAAAAACGATCTCAACAGAAAGTGAAAGACAACGTAATAATGAAGAGGAAGATATTTAAAAATAAGGGGAAAGATAATTTAAAAAAAGGGGAAAGATAATTTTAAAAAAGGGGAAAAAAGCCCCTGAGGAGGGAAACCCTCAAAGTTGACTAATTTGTGATCCAAACAAGGAGAAAACAACCAAGCGAGAGCTAAAAGGGCTGACCTTTTGGGGAAAAAATGCATCTCCACACTTCTGATCTGTGAAACTGTCGCCCGGGGAGGGGGGGAACGACGGCCACCAGAAAGCGAATCATGCATCCTCTCTCTCCTTTCTTCTGTCCAATAGACACCCTAAAGAAGGAAAAATTGGGCAAACAAAATTTTCCATGAACATTTTAAAAAAAAAAAAAAAAAACCCTGAGGGAGAAAAGCCTCAAAACCGACTAATCTGCGATCCAAAAAGGAAGAGAACAACAAAGAGAGAGGCCGCTGGCCTTTACCGGGGAGAGTGGATCTCCACGTTTCATCCAGCTTTAATAATTAATTAATCAACGCTCCAATCTGTCAAAGTGCAGGGGTGAAAAAAACCAGAATCATTAGAAAAACAAGAGAAAACTGAGTACAAGAAAGATTTTTTTACAAAAAAAAAAAAAAAAAAAAACAGAAAACAAGAACACTCAAAGGTAAAAATTGTGTGGGAAAAAAGGGGCAAAATAATAAAGGCAGAGATGTAAAAGGGTTGACCTTTAGGGGAAAAAATGGATTTTCATATTTCTCCTTGCTCTGATCAATGCTCCGATCTCTCAACCTGCAGCAAAAAATTACGGGACTTATCAGCGAAAAAATGAAAGAATCTGTCAAAGTGCAGGGGCGGAAAAAACCAGAATCATCACAAAACAAGAGAAAACTGAGTACAAGAAAGATAATTTTACAAAAAAAAAGAAAAAACAAAAAACAAGAACACTCAAAGGTAAAAATTGTGTGGGGAAAAACGGGCAAAATAATAAAGGCAGAGACGTAAAAGCGTTGACCTTTAGGGGGAAAAATGAATTTTCACATTTCTCCCTGCGTTGATGATGATCAATGCTCCGATCTCTCAACCTGCAGCAAAAAATTACGGAACTGATCAGCGGGAAAAAAAAATAAAGAGAACATTGAAAAAGGAACGCCCGAAAAAATGAAAAGAAATCCGTCGATTTGGGAAGAAGAAGAGAATAGAGAGAAAAGAGGAGGAGTGCAAAGAGAAAAAGCTTCAGTCACATCAGAATCCGGAGAGGAGAAGAAAGCAGATGGATACGATGCTTTGTGGGGGAGGCGGGGGAAGGGAAAAACACGTGCGTGGCACGTGAGTGACGAACACATTTCAGCCAATGGCGCGATGCCACGTCAGCAAACAGGAACTCGATTGGGGAAGTGCATTCGCTCTTTATATATATGTTAATTAACAACAACTCAACAAGAGCAAAAGGGGCAGCTACTTACTTAGGATCCAAAGGTCCCATTCCGATTCATGCCTCTCATGCGGATGTTTTGATGTCCAACTTTACCAGGGTAAAGGTTGCTTTCTCCCTAAATTACTCGACTTTTCTGCCACCTTTTGCCACAATTATTTCCAAACATCAAGAATTATACCTAAACCTAAATGCCCACCTTCCAATCATAGAAGCGCCAGTTCTTACGTGTTATTTAAATACATTCCAATCATGGCACCTGAAGCATTAATGTTGCCTTGTAAACTTTGCAGTGACGTGATGAAAACTAGTAGCTCTCTTGCCACACATAATCAATACTCACATTGCATGCATTAGTAGTGTTACTTTCTCTCTTTTTGACATCAAAAGACGCCATACTACTTAATGCTTCTTCTAACCCACCATTTAAACATAGAATTTAGGGTAAATTATTTATAACCTCTCTGTGATTTTACATAATGCCAGATGACCCTCCTAAGTTTTTAAAATAACCACCTAACCTCCCTATAGTTTTATATAAAGTAGAAAGTGGATGGAATGCACAATCAGTTACGGCGTTTAATCCAAACGCGTGTGATAAAATCTTAATATCCACGCAACCCCTTATGGTTCATATAAATATCCGTTTTATCCCCCGATAATTTTTGTAATTGTCCATGTAATTCCCCTATACTTTTATATAAGGTGGTTAAACTATCGATTGATTTAGCATTTAAATAACGACACTATTGTCATTTCAACTAACGACATTACATGGGCTATTTTTCGTTAAAGGGGGTGAAGTGGATATTTTAAAATGTTAGGAGAGTCATGTAACAATAGTCGAAACTACATGGGGTTATATATAATTTACTCTAAAATTTAACATTCTCAATATGACTACAGCTTGATAATAAAAAAAAAAAAAAGAATCCTATTGAGTATCCCAAAACCCCTAATGGACATTCTTTAGGAAAACGGAAGCTAAAATCAGAACTTGAATCGACACTCTTGGAGCCCCTTTGGATTGCATTTTTGGAAAGTTTTTGGAGAAAAATTACTGTAGCATTGTTAAGATGTAATGTATATAAAGTAAAAAGTGATTGAAGAATGCAAAAAGAAATATTCTCATAGAAACCTAAAAAATTTTCCTAAAAAAAAAAAATGCAATCCAAACAAGGCTGTGTTACCTTTCCTTCCATGGCACGTTGCATGAGTCTGCATGCATTAATTGTGTGATGTCAAGGTACTATTCCAAAAGAACCCAAAGGAAGGACAGTGATTAATGCATCTATCTCTCATAAGTAGATCTGTAAATGATTCTAATCAACTCGAATACCTTAATGTTCATATTTATTTGATTCTTTTAATGAGTTTAAAATTTTCTTCAAACTTGATTTGGTTACTTGTTGAACTGAGTTTAAGCGACCTTTTTATCAAATTTGAGTGTTATCAAATATAAAATACTGTTCAAATTTGATTTGACTAACTGGCGAGACAAGCTCGAACTCAGATTTGAATGTATATATTTGATTACCTCATAAGATTACCTCAATATATATATTGCTTTTATGCTTCCACAATATGCACTATTTAGCTGCAAATTTCAACACTGTTCTAACTTGAATATATGCACATTCAAAAGCTTGCAAATGCCAGTAAAATGTTTGTGGATGGATGTGCCAGTATTTATGGAACAATATCATCTCTATTTTAGACTATTTTCACAACGTCATCCAGTTTGAGAGGAAGAAGCAAAAAAGATAATTCAAAATCGACAAGTATTCGCCTTTCTACTCTGATATTTTAAATTGAAGATGGTTATAATGGAGGATGGGTCTTTCAAGTTTCATGCATTCTTTTATTTTTTTTTTCCTTTCTGGGTGGGCGAGGGAATCTAACTGAACTGTCTGAAATATTAATCTAAGCATGCTTTGTTGAGGTCAATGAAGGGAGCTAGACTGCTAGTAGAGGCAGTCAGATTTGACAAGTACTAACCAATTGGTCAGCTTCCCCCAATAACAATTGAGTTCTTTAATAAGGGTGCTTGGAAAATAGATTATTTGGTTATCCAAATATTATAATACTTTTGATACAATGTACGTGAGATAAAAAAGTGATTGAAAAACGTGTTGATAATGTAAGTAAATAAATAAGTCAAATAATCGGCCTGTCTCCCATATTTCTGTACTTTGTAAATACACTTGTCTTATGAGTAAATACTCTTGCTATAACGATAATCATTCTTTAAGAAAGAAAACAGCATATTTGAATTGGTATTCATTTGTAAGAAAACAACATATTTGAATTGGTATTGATTTGTACTTGTAATTACCAAAAAAAAATTAAACTGGAGCAATATGTTTTGGGATTCGAAACTCTATAATTACATATCACAATTATACCGTGAAATATGTATGCTAACATGACAGATGTTAATGCTATAACATTAAAAATATAAACACTAATATAACAACGTGCAAAAATATCATAAATTTGGCCATTAATTGAAAGCCAAATCTGCAATTAGTTCCATTTGTCCAATATTGACACTTGTCAGAATGAAATCCATTTATAAGTGTACGAATTCTTTCATTGACACTTGTCACTGACAAAGGTCAATAGCATCATATCTCACCAAAAGGAGTTTTTTACTTGGCAAAAGAGGGAAGAGAATACGTAGTACGTCCCAGTCGAATAGGAGAAGAAGCAAATTCCAAATCAAGATACTAAAACCAATATTTTTGTCCAATATTGACCATTATGCATATTTATTGTGCTTACCATTTATTGGATCCGCACTTTTACGTAACATTTCACATTCACATGGTATTTGAGGTTGACTTTGGCTTATCACATTGTCAAATTCTTCTTCTTTTATTTTTGTTTTATATTTTTCATACATCGTTTTCTGGTGCTTCATTTTTTTTTTCTTTTCTTTTTTGGAGGTGGGGGAGAAAATTTCCCAATTGAGGTATGTTTGTGGATGATTTCCCTTAACGAGAGTTATCCTTTCTTTCATTATAAGCTGTGGGGGTTAGGGTTAGGCGGGGTATAGGATGTTGACTTCCCTTAATGCGTATTAAATCATCCTTCTTAGTTCTTTCCTTTTTGGCTTTTCTCATTCTTTGTCCTTGGCCTTTTTTTTTTTCTTAGTGCATTTGTCAACTTTTCCTCTTTCTATTACCTTCTTTTCCTTACAGCTTGCTTGCCAGTTTCAAATAGAAAAAAAAGAAAAGAAAAGAAAAGAAAGCTTCAATATGAAAGACGAGAAAAGAAGAGATTTAGTTTTGATGTTATTTGGGAGTTTAGGGAAGAAATGAAATAATATTGGACATATGTGAGAATAAATTTTGTTTAATAGACATTTAGGGATATGAAAGTTAATATTTTATACAAATTTATAAAAGTTTGCTTCAAACTTCTATCATTTATGGGAGAAAAGTTTTTTAATGGTAACTACTAAATTAATCCATCTAAACCTTTCCATTTCCTTATTCTTCCTTCACTCCATAACTCCCAAACATCATGAAGGAGATATTTTCTCCCACTTTCTTTTCTTTTCCCACCAAATTTAAGCTCCCAAACTAAGGACGCGTTTGATAAAACTGAAATTTGAAATCTAAAAGTTGAAGTCTAAATTCATTAAATGATTGAATTGTTAAGTACTAAATCCAATGCATTTGAATATATATCACATTCAGTGATAAATGAATAGTTTATCACTTATTTTTGGATGTAAGTTTTGCCTAAAAATTCAGTGCCACTTAATTCATTTAGATATTCTATTTTCGGTTATCACACAGTCTAAACGTATTAAGATCTGAATCCATTAAATTGAAGTGCTGAATTGGGTTATCAAACGGGATCTAAGTGTTAGTATTTTTCTTTTTAGATTTAATACATCCATACATACATATATACATACATACATATATACATATATATATATATATATATACACATTGATTCTGTTAGTGTTTCTCATTTCTTATTTTTCCCTGCCCGCCCCCCGGCGAAGAGGGGGTTGGGGAGGGGAGAGGGGCGTGGATGCTTGGTATGATGCGGCATGGGGCAAGTTTTGGTGCAACAAGGGAGAATGTGTGGAGGGAGAAAACAGTTAAATACAGTTGGCAATGCTTTGGCAATTGAACAAAGCATTGAATCATTCAGCTATTTGAAAAGGAATTAAAAAAAACACTGCTTGTGTAGTATGTACCCAATCCCAAATCAGCCGTATATTTTACCTCTTGGGTGAGTACTACGTATGACAGTTGGAAGCTTCTAATACTAGACGAATGGCTGGAATATCACATCACAGGCCATCGATTGTCCACTTCTCAAACGTTCTTCTCCAAAAAGCATATTTGTTACGAATTTGGGGAAACCAAATTGGCCCAATTAGCATTCTACTAAAAAAACCTAGGCCATTACACATGTAGTTTCTGACTAATATTTGGACACTCTTATATTGGCCCAATGTTCGGAATTAAACTCTTATCTGAAAAACACATCCAACTAATACTAGATGGAGACGAAGGGAAAAAAAAAACTAATATTTGCACATCCTTCTTTGATATTCATGCATCCATACCAACTTAAATTGGCTTTGAATGTAATGAAAATTAAGGTGGTTATAATGTGTGAAGTACAGTGATACTGAGAATCACTCATTTGTTCGAGAAACACATCCAACTGATACTAGTTGGAGAAAAGGGGAAAAGAAGATATTTACACATTGCTCTTTGATATTCATGTATTCTTACTAACTTAAATTGGCTCTGAATGTAATGGAAATTAAGATGGTTATAATGCGTGGAAATTAAATAGAAATATGTGAACATCAAATATTTTTTTGGAAAACAATATTAGTTGGTGCACAGTTTATGTTAGTGGCTATTTTCTGAGAAAAATGAAACACATGCACTTAATTGCAGCAAAAGTATGACTGTGATCCAGAAAACGAAAGTAATACTCTGAAGACATTTAGAACATCAATCCCTAATGCGTTATGACTCTGCTAATTGCTCTCCAGGCCTCATTCTGCTTCTATATCCACTCTGATAATTTCCTACCTCCATTTGATGCATTTTGCTCAAGAAATTTTCCTGATTTTCCTTCCTGCTACATTATGCGTCTGCAATTATACTCAAATTTGCAAACTTGATCCAACCACTAGTTTGTTCTTCACCTTTTATTCTTTGGAACTAGTTTACTCTTCACCTTGACCTCCTCCTCCTTTTTTTTTTTTTTTAATAAATTGGATCACCTTCCTCTTTGTTTCCGTGAACACATATTTACTGTGTTTGATTCTAGCAATTACCTATACTTGTCAACTTCTCATGACACCTGTTATTTGGTTAAATAGATCTTTCGACTGGGAAGACGTGAGACTAATATAATAATATACCAAAGAGATGCTCTAATAAATCAGAAAAATCAGAAAGATAGCAATACCTAAAACACTTTTTTCTTTTCTTTTCTTTTCTTTCTTGGCAAGGAAAAAGGGCAACCAGAAAAGCCTAAACGCAGAAAATTGTCAAACTTATCATGTTATGTTGGCCAGTAATGCCAACATAACATTTGAAACAAAATGTCTCCTAAAATAAAGCAAAGCATATTCAGGGCATGGTTTTTAACTTGTAATCAGTGAAACCACTAAAAACCTCAAAGTTCAGAAACTCAAAACGGATGCTATAACAACAGCGCCATTGACGCAAGTACTTCCGGGCGACAATGTACTAAGCAAGTTCCCCTGGATCAGATCTAGTTGCCAGGTATTTTTCACATTCTATCTTCCCTCCTGCGTGGGGCACAGGTAATGATTTCATCAACTCTTAAAATCATCTCAGCAGCCTCAGTTGCAGAGAGTAATACAGCTTGCTTAACTTTAAATGCTTCAGAGATTCCAAGCTCTGCCATATCTCCTACCTGTCAAGACCACAAAATACATTAATTTGGCATAAACTGACACTGGAAATTGGTGCAAGTTATATAATTTCACTCTATATGAATACTCATCTGCAAAGCTTTAATTCACATCATCAATGGTTAAAATGGCAATTAGTTCTCCAATGAACAAACCATAGTCTATTTGTCCACTATTTCACTTACAGATCCAGATATGACGTCAATCCCAGCAGCGCTTCCTTCCTTGTGGTGCTCTGCACGGAGTTGGGAAACCAATTCAGCACTGTCGAGACCTGCATTATCAGCAATAATAGTTGGGATGGCCAATAATGCTCGCGAGAAAGCTTCAATGGCATGAGACCTTTTCCCAGGGGTCTTCCTAGCTAATTCATCAACTGCTTTTGCCATCACCATCTCCGGCCATCCACCTCCAAGCAACACTCTACTGTCATTTACAGTCTGAGATAAGACACACAATGCATCGTGTAGGGATCTTTCAGCTTCATCCAGCACATGAGAACTGCCACAAGAATCAGGAAGATATCAACAAAGATAGACAGATGGGGGAAGATTGCCCCAGATCCACAACAGCTGACAAAACCACTATTACAATAGCAAAGCACCATATAACACCACAGGCAAATGCTAAACAATCAAAAGAGGATGCAGGCTCAGCCAACATAAACATGTTTGTAGTCCATGCAAGCAAATACTGAACAGGAAAGAAGAAACACATCCATCATTATTTTTCTAAACTGGTCCCAAGGCTCTGCCTGCAGTATATACTAAGTGTAAAGATCAATACAGAAAATTCCACTTTGGAAGTTAACCATCTATTGCAGTAAACCCACATAATTCACAGTTCCGTGCTACAATCTGCAAGCTTTTCGTTTAGACTAGTAAGTACATCCTTAATTCACAATTTTCAACAAAACCTGCTAGTGAAGGTTAAACAAAAGTGCCAGTTGGATATCAGATGGTACATTAAGTGCAAGGAACTTGAATCTGTAAGTTGACTTGCCCAAAGATGGTGCTAATAAACACAAGTAGATGATGCAAGATACAAGAGAAGACTACAAAAAAGAGAACATCAGCAAGAACTAGAAGGAAATTTATGCAGCTAAGACAAAAATTGTAAGAGAGATCTTTCAAGAATTAGTAAACTATCTCCATTAATAAAATTGACAACTATGACAAAGCATGCACTAGAAAAGTATAGGTTACAGGAATTGACACAGCCTCAACCCTTGAGCTAGTCAATGGTTTTGGAAACTTGCCTAAACCTGACAAGTCCTGGGGCTAGTATTTAAATAATTTGGCCCAAAAGTGTTTAAAAGAAATGGTCTACTTGCAAACTAAAATTTTATTATGTCCTACGTGGCCACAAGGCAACATCACCTGTAGCACGGCAGATAATAATTAGCAGTATAACAGCATAAATTTGTCAAGAAAGTACCTTGCACCCCTAAGTACAATTGTACAGGCCTGACCCATTTCACAACCAGAAAAGTGGATCAATTTGTCCTCACCAATCATAATTTCCTCAATAAGTTTACACTGACCAAGCTTAACGGACTCAGGATTGTCAAAGGTTGAAGCAATATCCCCACCAGTAACAAGTGCAAGTCGCTCAATACCATCAAAATCAGCATGCTCTATTGCAAGTACTCCTGCATCAGCAAACAATTCCTCCGGAAAATTGTAGATCAACTGACGGTTAACAAAACAGTTTATCCCATGAGCAATAATCTTCTGCACCTTCTCTCTCATCTTCTCCTTTTCAGCCCCTTCAATCTCAGCAACTTTAGACATCGAATCAACACGCACACGCGCCCCATAGATTTTCACTTTGTCTGTGTCCATTGCAGTATTAGCCACTAAAATCTTTGCATTCTCAATTCTCTTTGGTTGACCAATACCAATTTTCTTGTCCAAAATAAATCTGCAACATAAGATGCAGTAAGAAATAAAGAGAGTCCTGAAAGAGGCTTTCAGGGGTTCAATAATTTAGCAGCAAGACAAGTAAAGTGGATACAAATCTCTAAATTTAGCATTTGGAAACAAATAAGTTGAAGAGCTTGGAAAAGCTAGTGCACAAAAGAATATGAAGACCAATAACGAAGCAAATCAATCTTTTATTCAAAGATATAGGAAATAACCATATTAAACACCAATAACATACAATAGAATAGACCTCTGCCCCTATACAAAACTACAAATGATGTTTTAAAATACAGTACGTGCGTAAGGTAGCATTTAAAGGAATTTTTTTTTTAAGAAAATCAAATGCAGATAACATTTCTCTTCATAGTCACCATCTATGTATGCATCTTTTAAGCAGCAAAAGTCCAGGATATTAGTCCAAGCGGCAATAAGATCCAAAACTTGGCAATGGCATCCTCCCAACCCTCAGGAAAAAGAAGAAGAAGAATAGCAAACAAGACAAAGGCTTAATAAATAGAAAAGAGGATAAAATTGAATAGCCTACCCCTCATCTAAAAATGAATCCCTCAGTGAACCTCCAGGTTTTTTTATAATTTGAATAGCCTCCAGATTTGTACTTCCCTGTCATTTAGAAGTTGTCAGAAAAAGCATAAAAGAGTGACATAAAACCAAAACTCCAAACCACCAAAGGTACATTTACCTTTAGCCTCATGACAGCATCAACAGCTAGTTTTGCAAAATGTTCCTTGTCCTGAGACAAAATTTTGGAACTCAACGTAGTCATTGCGATCTTCATTAAATCTAATTTGAATTTCTCTGCACAGTCCAACAAGAGAAAAATTAGAAACTATGAAAGAAGAAAAAAAAGCATTAAAACTGATGATGCCTATTAAGAACAACCAATCAGCAGCAGTTGAAGCATCTATGTAAATATGAACCCCTCTCATGTCTGCAAATGCATCAATAAGTAAATGAAGGAGAACCAGCTTAAGTTTGACGTCATAAGGCCAAAATCAAGTAATGGAATAGACTAGGTCAAAAGGTTGTAGAATCAATCAAATATCATGCACAGCAACTATATCCATTTAAATCCCAAGAAGTAACAGTGATACCTGCATCTTGTTTATTGTCAATAACCTTCTCCAACAATGCATTCCGAGCACATTCAGCTGCCATACGATAGCCTATCAAAAGCAGTAAACCAAATTAAGATGAAAACTGAGCATACATGGGTAACCAGATTACATTAAGCTAGGTGATATAGGTAACATAATGCTGTTTATCCAAGGACAAAAAGAGTGTGAATAAAATAGAACATCATAAGCACATGTGCAAAATTCAACTACACATTTAAACTTCAGCTTTGCTATAAACTAGAAGAACCAATAGACTTGCATGAAATTAAGCAAACAGATGCAACCAAAGAAGATCCTGATAAGAATCTAATCATCATTAGAACCATTATCAGCATAACATAATAAGCTTTGTAAACATCACTGTAGGATTGTAGTTCAGGTAAGAGACAGAACTGCATGATCATCAGAACAAATGAAGAGCCCAATGTCACTATAAGCAACAGTAGTCATTGTCTAGGCCATCATAAGAAAGTCCAACTTAGATAACATCTATCATAGAGTTCTAAGCATTGAATGTCTCGCAAACAGTGCAAAGAAATGCAAAGGTACCTAAGATCACCTACATATACAACAAGATGTCAAAAACGTGACAAAAATAGTGGAATTTCAGTCACCATTTTCTGAAATTCTGGTGTGCTGAATGTGGGACTTCCAATTATTTCAAGTAGCATTAAGATATTTATAACTATAGGGAAAAAGATATATTAAAACTGACCTGAGATAATTGTCATTGGATGAATTTTAGCATTCACCAGCTTTTCTGCCTCCCGCAGAAGCTCCCCAGCCAAAACAACAACTGAAGTAGTCCCATCACCTACTTCATCATCCTGAACTTTTGAGATGTCTACATGATGGAATTAAAGGAACAACACACATGCCATTGTCTAATCAATTCTTCAGCAAAACAATTTAATAATACTGTTATCAATTAATACTCCAAAAAGATCACACATCCTCAAGAGCATATTCATCAATACACATAAAACTCCACACTAAACAGTAGACGAAGGGAAGAACCTTGTGGAATTAGCAACAGAATAAGACTGAGAAGAGTCCAAGAAACAAACAAAAAGGATACCAACTAGGACTTTCGCAGCTGGGTTGTCAATATGGAGAGACTTCAAGATGGTGGCACCATCATTTGTAACTGTAACACTTCTTCCTCTGCCTGTTGACTGTAAAATCTTATCCTGCAAAGCAGAACTGCAAAGTAAGCGAGGAAAAGCACAAATTGCATACACTCAAACTGTGCGCCATACGAAGACAAATTGTACTGTACCATTCCTTTAGGTCCCAAGGTTGTCTTCACCAAGTCAGCTATTGCCATAGCTCCAACAAAAGAAGCCTGGTACATAGAAATGCTAATCCTTGTTAGAAGGAAAAACAAGTCGCATTTAAACTATTGCATAACTCATAGTTTCAGTAGATCCACACTATTCCCTTACATGCTTCAGCAGTGTACGCATTACATGTTACTAAATGAAACTATCATTCACTTGTAGTAATACTAACTTACCATTCTAGCCCTCTCTCCCTTTTCTTCGGTGGCTTCATCTTTAAAAAGTTTCTCAACCTACAATACTCAAATTAAATAAAAAGGAATAAAGGTAAGCAAAATTTGTATGAGATATTAATGTGATAAAGAAAAAAGCAATTGAAGGGCCACAAAATTATTGACATACCACCATTGTGAAGGAACTTGGCAGAGATAAAACTCAACCACAAGTGCTCAAAGATAATAATGATCTGAAACAAGAAAAGAAAAAAAAAATGGTTTGTTCAATGTAAGCCAAAAGAAACCAGAATTAACTGTTTGATAATTTTATCCAAGTATTTCCTTCAAATACAAGAATCTAACTTCCCCATCTTCATTATTTTTTCATGAACAACATGCCTTCAGCCCATGACCTTTAAACAAGCATTACTTTTGAAACCAAAGGAGCAAGAAAAACAAAGTGGCCGCTGCAGAACAATCACATTAACTTAACTAAGTGGAAAAATGTCTTCTTTACTCATTCATTTTATCCCCTTTCTTAGTTGGCAAACAGCCCAATGTCTCTACTCACTGAACTGTGCAATCCTCTGCTCATCATTAAATGTAACTACAGAAATCAGGATAAGAAAAAACCAATCTTTAACAACATCAATAGCTCCATCTTTTCCTACCTCCTGAACAAACCCAAATTGCACAGCCCTACTTTACACCATCGCTATACCACTCCCTATTCCCAAAAAAATTACCAATCTGGAAACTATTAGGTCTAAAAGTAGTCTAATTCCACCACAAAGCAGTATGAGTATTTAATGGAGGAAAACTGACAATTTTTACACAAACAAACGAGCACAAATTAAAAACGTAATACTTCCAATGTATTAGCGAGGGATGTAGGATTTTACCCTAGATTTCCAAATGGGTCGTTTTTTGATTGGTGGAAGAAAGCTCAAGTTGCTTGCTTTTTCTTGAGCGAAGGTTGAAGACGGTGGAGACGGCTGAAGGGGTGGCTTGCGGCCGCTGCAGCGGAGGCGGAGGACTGTGTTGAGGGAGAGGGAAAGAGAGCACGGGGTTTTGAGTTAAAGGTGGTGTGCTTCGAATCTAGGCTGTGTTTGTAAGCACTAGAAGACTGGAGAGAGTACGAAATTAGGGTCAAAATTACGAAATAGAAAACTAAAAAGATATATTCAGACTTCAAATTAGTTATTAAATAGCATTAATCCCTAGTCTTATATTAAAAAATAATTAATTTTTAAAATAAATTATTCAACATTATTTTCATAATGAAAAACCATTTAAAATCCATCTAATTAAATATAGTTCCATATCAAATGGACTATGAGGTTTGGAAAAATATATATTTTTAAAATAAATTATTCAACATTATTTTCATAATGAAAAACCATTTAAAATCCATCTAATTAAATATAGTTCCATATCAAATGGACTATGAGGTTTGGAAAAAGATATACAAAAATTAATTATTTTTCAAATTTTTGATTTTTCTCAAAGAATGTAGGCATTTTTCACATAGTTGATTTTCAAACATATTGTACTAATAAGGGATCTAGTGACGGAACTGTAGTTTGAGAAATTGAAATAACAAATGTAAAAGCATATTCTTTGCATGATTGTACATAATAAAATAATTTTGTGCTACACTTTTCTTGAAATGAAAAATGTGTAAAAATGTAAGACGCATGCCATAGAATAGTGATAATCAATTTTTACATTATAGAAATTACCTTCAGTTTGAATCCTTAGATACATAGCCATAAAGGATCATTTCTGTTTGTTTATCACAGAATCTAAGGGTACTTTTGATAAAACTGAAGCTTGAGAAATCTAAATCTATTGAGTTAGTCAATTGTTAAATACTAAATCTGATGCATCTAAATGCATATCACATTAAATGATAAAAGTGAATAGTTTATCACTTAGTTTTTAGAGCATGTTCTACCTAAGAAATTTAGTGCCACTTAATAAATTAAGATGTTATAATTTTTGTTATTAAACCAATGTAAATATGTTAATATCTGAATCCATTAAATTTAAGTGTTAAATTGACTTATCAAGTAGCGCTTGTATTACAATCAATTAAATCCCTAACGATAATGTTCAAGCAAAATCTGTTGTACACCACTAAAAGTGATTATTTATATGAAACATATTAATATTATTTGTTAAATTAATAATTCTAATATTCTATGATAGAAATTTACTTTACTTGGGGTCTTGTGTCTACAATATCATTTCAATTAATTCAGGTCATATTTTCACACCATATAAGTACTTCTAAATTGCATATGGCTAGTGTAATATTGATCATACATATCTTTTGTATTAGTGTCTTCAATGTGTTCAATGATGCAAAAAAACTAAACTTGTAAATGCTATGATTTAGACAAAAGAAACTAATTGATTAATAAATGCATGAATGCTCTTATGGAATAAAATTAATAACTCACATTAGATTCGGACTCGTAATCAGCAATCCATATTCTTTTGACATTTGAAATAAGGATTTTGACATTAACAATTCATTTGTGTATATCCATGTCGTTAACTTTGAGTATCATTGGCAATCTTAATACTGTTACATGTGGTAGCAATTTTAAAATTTAAATTACGATAGGATATGTAAAATTTGTAAGTTAGTAACATACAATGCAGGATATCCACTACAAATTCTATAACATTATTCAAATATATCTTGTTCAAATTTGTTGTACATATAAAGACACCAATTAAAAATTAATAATTTTTTATTAAAATTTATTAGTAACACACATAATATGATAAGAAAAAAATAATTGAATAATGCCTTGATATTGTTTGACCATAACTTCACAAGCAAGTATAATTTTATTTTCTTCCTCTATCTATGCTAGTTGGAGGCAAGCAAGTGTATTGGGTAACATTTCTTGTATTTTGCAGGATTGAGATTTGTAGTGTGATTAACGTGATATGTAGGAAAAAAATTTATGAACTTAATTTTACTTTTTTTTAAATTTTAAAGTGGTAATGAATGTGGTATAGAACTGTTTAAAAATTGAAACTATTTAGTGACTTTTTTAATTTGAAAGCAATTTAGTCTCGGTTGTGTTTGGTAGAATTCCTTATAATTTGCAAAGATAGAGATTTGTAGTGTGACTAATATAGTATCTAGGAAATGTTAAAGTAAACATTTGAAAATTTAGTTTAGCAAAAATTTCCCTTAAGAAAACGTCATAGTAAACAATTTACTTAGATAGACATTTTTGATAAGTTAGTTTATTTGAATATTTTTCTAACTAAAATTTGATTAATATAATATGTAGGAAATCTTAAATTAAACATTTGAAAATTTAGTTTAACTAAAATTTTTTCCCTTAAAGAAATGTCATAACAAACAATTTACTTAGATAGACTTTTTAATAAGTTAGTTTATTTTCTACCTAAAATTTAGGGATTTGAACATTTGAACTAAATCAAGTAATAACCATTAGATAATGTTAATTGAATTTATTAAAGACTAAAATAATTCATAAAACATTAGAAAATGACACATGTCAATATATTGAAAAGCTTCTAGAAGATATAAACAGGTGAATAGTATATATGATAGACCTAAATTTTAGGGATTTGAACATTTGAACTAAACCAAATAATAACCATTGATAATGTTTTTGAATTTATTAAAACATAAAATAATTCATAAAAATTAGAAAATGACACATGTCAATATATTGAAAAGCTTTTAGAAGATATGAATTGGTGAATAATATATACTATAGACAAGTATTTTGGCTCGTGCATTACCTTAGGTTTTGTCTGGATTGCCATTTTCTAAATTTTTCATGAAAAAATATACTACAATGATGCGATGTATGTGAGGTAAAAAGGTATTTGTAAAATGTAATCACGAAAAGTGTGAAAATTTTTTAGTGGAAAACTCCAATCCAAACAATGCATTAGTTCTTTCTTATATTAGTATTGGTTGTGAATTTATAGAATCACAAATAATTCAAGAGAAGATAAAAAAATATTTTTACGTTTTCATGAATATTTATATTGGAAAAATTAATGGATTTGTTTCGGGTACAATTTTTCTCCCAAATAAGATTTTATTTGCATGATAAACATATTTTTCAACTACATTTTCATCATACATACATCACATCACAAAAAACGTTAATATTTTCAATTAATCTCCTATCTAAACACATTCAATGTTTTCAAGTGCTTTAAGTACAATATTAATTTTTGAGAACTTCAATACACGTATTATTTTTACATAATGCTATCTATTAAATATGCAAGGTATACAAAAAGATTGATAAATATTCTTTAAATTAATCATTAGAATTTTATATGATTAGAAATCCTAAACTTATATCTATACTCAACTAAATACCAAAAATGCAAAAATATATTTTCTTCATGATGAATATTAACTTTCTACCAATGTTAATGAAGTAGAAATTAAAATAAAACTAAATAAAGTTAATACATATGAATAAAATAAATTAAGTGAATTTATAAAAGAAGATATATCACATAGTTTGTTAGAACAGAGAGAAATTATTATAAATATTAGTTAGAGTAGAGTTTGACACCAATATGAATAATAACACCAAGCATCCAAATGACCATTCAATTCTTTACAATTAGGCATGCCACTTAGAAAAGATAAAATAGGTAACTACGTTAACAACTATCATTATATATATATATATAGACACACACCATACATATATACATATTGTGTGTCCTTTTATTGTGGATAATTAAAATTAAATAAAAATTTTAATCTTTCAAAATAAATTCTCCAATTCTTATTTATTAGTTGGTTTCAAAAGATAATAATTACTACTTCTATTCTTGTGCCTCACTACATTAGCAATTCACTGTTCAGAAGTATCGATGTTGTACCAACCCACTTTTGGACTCATTTCTCAGCTTTAATTGGCTTTCAGTACCAGAAAAATCTTCCCATTTGGATTGCTATTTTTCAGAGTTTTTGTAAAAAGATGTATTGTAGCAATTTGATGCATATTAAATTAAAAAAAGGACTGAAAAATATGTTTATGAAAAATATAAAAATTTTTCCTTCAAAGAACACAATCCAAAAGATGTTTTTGGAGAACTTATGCTATGGCTTTGTTTTCGATCTCATAGATTAAACAATTGCTTTTGTTTGAAAACCAAATACTGGCCAGTAACTGTTGTGTTTGTTTATAACTTGCTGTAGTGGTTTTCACCTGTCATGTCCATAGATATCCATATACAATATGCCGAAGACTTCACCGTTTCTTTGATTTTTCGAAGTGTTTGTTTAGTTTCAAAAGCAATCAATTTCAGAAGGAAGATACACCAAAATCTCATTTTCTTGGAACTCGAATATGAATTTATTGATCTTTACAAATCTATCATGACACCAAATACTGCTACTAAGTTACACACAACCTAGATATTCTTTACCCAGTTTGACAAATGTCACGGCCATTTAATCCACAATATATATCCCCAAAACAGTGTCTAGTTTCTCATTGAGAGGTTCTCTTAAGAGTGCACTCCATGTATATCTCACATGAGCTATGGCCAACTCCTGGAGGACTGGAACCAACATAAGCATCCATAGCATTACCAACCAGGATGAAAACCTTGCCAATATCAACTGTCAAAATGAGCCAATTAAGGCTCTAGAGGGCCTGTGTTCACAGACTTCTGGAAAACCCTGACGACCGGCGCTCCATCTCCTTCTTCATCTTTGACCCTCCATGTGCGATCTTTCTTTCTTTGAGGTTTCTTATGTTGCTTATGGGGTGCAGTTGAGGGTTTCTTATTCCTAACGTGTCCCTGAGCTGAAGAAAGTCCACTTGCTATGTCAAATGAACTCAGATCATTCAGTACATGCTCCAAACTGGGGCCACCTTCATGTTCACTAACTGAAGGATTTTCAGCATCAGAAGAATCTGATTCATACGTGTCGGACAGGCAGATTCCGACTGCATCCTTCATGGCAGTTTCCTCACTAGCCATTCCTGGGGGCAGCTCATAGTGAGGCAACTTGCCATCAATGTAATCCTTCAAAATTTGGCGTGCAGCTCTTGTCTCATCTGGCAGCCCACTTGCGGCAACATACCCCCGAGATGCACAATATGCTCTTAAAAGCTCAGAGGCCCAGGGGGGCCGAGTTTGTAGTTCATAAGATTTGGGCTTGGGCAAGGAGATATTGTAGACATCCTCAATCACTCGTCTAGGTACTCGATTTGCAACAACCTGCACAGCCTCCCTATGCTCAGTCATCCGATCAATAGGCAAAACACCAGAAGCAATCATCTCATATCTTGAGCTTGTAAAGGATGGGAAAACTAAACCAGGGCAATCACATAGTGTGAGTTTGTCAGATATGATCAATGTTTGGAAATGCTTTGTCTTCCCTGGAGTCGAGGTTACACCTGTCCGCTTCTCCCCTACCAAAGCATTTATCGTTGAACTCTTTCCAACATTTGGATAACCCACAAATCCCACAATTACACTCTTAGATACAATATTTTCGGATAAATTCTCTTCAGAAGAATAATCATAAGATGGGCTACTGTTATTTGATCCCGATCTATTTCTCATGGAAACAATTTCTTCAGCTTCAAACTGTAAACGGGCCAGTAGTTCCTCCCTACCGTATATCATTGTCTCAGAATCAACCGATTCAAACTGATCATTTTGCAGTCTTGAGGAGATACTGATGTTTTTCCCCTCCAAAGCTGCAGAAGCAGCCTTAGCTGACCAGAATATAAAGAGAATTCCATGAAGGCGGAAGTATGTTGCCCACTTCTCTCTGTCAATAATGCGAACTTCGAAGTTTACATATTATCCAAGAAAAAGAGAAACTCAAACAGGTGACAGAAGAAAGTCTGTTGGTTGCTTACCTGACAGAAAAAGGTAAAAGATCCGCCTTGTTGACAAGAAGCAATGTCCTTTTGTGCTGATCAACTTCTTGTGCATATGCCTACATTTGACAAAGTGTTTGAAGTCTAGCCAGTAAGATTGGGTACAGACACGAGGAATCATGTTTACTTCAGGACAGCACAAATCTTTATTGGATTCTGAAATTTTTTATCACAAGCATTCATGGCAAGTAATTCAAATAAAGCAACTAGCAAAGAGGTGGGGGAAGATTGAGTCCAGTTATTGTAAAATGTCAAAAATGAGTTTGAAATTTGCACTCAATAAAAGGCAGAAATGAAATATTTGATGTACCTAAATCCTAAATGAAAGCGACATTTGAACATGGTTCTATATTGCATTATACTCGAACTCGATCATCCCAAAAAGAAAGATGTGAAATCCACAGACATTTACCTCCAAGTCAGGGCACCGATAGAAGAGTGGGTCTCGTGCATCAACTACCATGACAATCTGAGGAAGAAGGAGAAGCAGAAAGAGAGTGATATCAGCTCTTATGAAGCTCAAATTATCTAACACCCGGTTTAAAATTTAAAACATGTCCACACACAGAAAATGAAAATAACGAGAGTTATGTCCTCTCAGAGGCTCAAGAACATTTTTCCACTATGGTAGCCACACACATTCATTTCAGCAAAACATTGATGCAGTGACAACTACGAAGGACTCGCCCTGCTGAAATACCTCCAGGAAAGTTGCAGGAAAAAGAAAGTACAGACACATTCACATGCAAGACATAAACACAAGGCACATATGTAACTGGGCGATGTCCTTTGTACCATTCAGGTATCATCGAAAAGGAAGAAGATGCGAGAAAGAAATCTTTCACACAAACATCAACAAAGAAGTACTCTAAAATTAGGCTCCTGATGTATAGTTAATACTCAAGAAGCTACAACCCATGCTGCCACCCACACGGCATCCATCAGTAACTTAATGTGAAAAGGAGTACCCCCCCAGGAAATTGGAAATCCTGTTGTCTGGCAAGCATCAGCATCAGTTTCTTGCTTAATCAGTTGTAGCAGTGCAGTTAGCGGAAACTTTTCTCACATGAACCATGGAATTTTACCATCATTACCACGTAAAAAGTATGAAAGCCACTTATTGCCTATTGTTTAATTTTCCAACAATAATGGACATGTTAAGTTCTATGAGATCTTAGAAAAAGCTTGTAGGGCATTTTGAACACTACGGTTTGGCATTTTCTTGCTTACTTGCTCCTTCATCTAATGCACATTCACCAAAATTCATGATGATCATCAAAAGACACAAGTTGTCAGCAAATGTCATATAACCCCATACAAACTAATTTGTTTCCAACAGTCAATCACACATGACTATACTCGAATGACTATTACCTAATAGAATAAGACTACATAAATTTGTGACATAAAATGATGGTTCCCCATGTTGGTATAGTTATCAGATAATTTTCACTGTCAAGTAGTCAGTAGACATGCGACATCAAAAATGTGAACCCACCAGGTCACTCCGTTCAACCACCCTCCAGAGCTGTCTCCATATATCCAGGTTCTTCTCAAATGGAGTCAGAACCAGCTTCTCGTTCTCCTCAAGTCTGCACAAACCAAACATACACACATACATGAAAATAGCAACTCAATATGACTCCAACTTATCCAAACAGTCTCATATTACAACCATTATACAGTTGAAACCTGAACCATGATGCTTATCAAACCATCAGCTGGCAATTCCAATTAAATAGGTTATTTGCAAGAAAATGTAGACAGTTACTTAAGCGTAAACTTGACTGCACACAAATATTACAATCAACTCTACAGAGTTTTCAAAGATGCTACAAACATTACCTGAACTTCACTAACTTATTGACATCCATTAACTGAATGTCTATTAGCAAAAAATCTTAAGTTTCAAACAAAGAAGAACAACCCACCAGCAAGATAATCAACTAACTGGAAATTAGTAATAAAACCACCAAGTGATATAACATTACAAACATGAAAGTGTAACTTGCTCAATTATAAATTGGTAGAAATGGTTTCTGAAAAACATACACTAAGGAAAGGCAAAGGCTTGTTATAATTCAAGGAAGTTATTGCCATACCAATTTCTATTTGTGCATGTAATCCACAGTCCACTATATCTGCCATGAACCAGCCTAAACAATCGGTTATGAAATATATCCATTCATCTACCCTATTCTGAGAAAGACTTAGTCCAACAAAATCTCACAATCTTCTCAGGCCACTAAAGAGGTAAAATTGTTCAGTATAATATGGTCCGACAACCATACTCACAAGACAAAAGGCACTAACAAGATTGGGCAAAACTCTATGTAATGGATGCATAAACTAAACTCCCTCTATAAATTTGCATCATATTAATCAAGTCATTACAAGAGGCATCTTTCGAAATATATCTCATAGTTAATGTTTTATCTATCCTTGCAATTATCCATTACGCTTGATAGAACCTTACCTGGCAAGGCTCCGGCGCCAAGCCAAAAATGCTTGTCGTTCATTAGCATCAAGCTCTTCCACTGACATTTTGGAATTCCATGGTGGCCTAAAGAAGATCAAAATAGTCAGAACATGTCAATAAGCCATATACCAGTCAGTTCAAGGGAAAGAAAAAGTACATGCCTGCGTGGAACCCGAAGACTGCTGGCATGCAAAGCCTCCTCTTTCTTTTGTTGCTCCCGCCTTTCTTCAGGTGTCATCTCACTGGTGCTGGAACTAGAGTCTCTGTCACAATATATTCATTGTATAGCCAATAAGTCAAGTAGATATACTTACATAGACAAAAAGTATGCATTCATGAGGAAATGGAACTCAATCACATCTTGTCAAACAAAGGTAAATGTCATGCATAAGTCACATACCATTTTCAGACAACTTGTTCACAAGCCTCAACAAGTATAATTAATGGATAACTTGAAAAATAGATTAAATGATAAAAAAATGATGGGGATTTTCCTGACACGTGCTTAAGACTAAAAGCTAGCAGTTCATATTCGTGAAAGGCATCTTATGCCACTCTAACTATATTACTCATTTTAGAGGGAAAAAACAAAAATTAATCTTACACTAAAATTCAATATAAGATTACAAAATTGTTCACAGACATTTTAAGCGTGAACATCTCAGATGGTGAATATGTGGAAGCTTGCAAGAGCAGGCACATCACACGATCTTCATCTCTAACAGATATTTTCGTCAGAGAAAAAAGTACTTCACAGCTAAACAAAAATAAAATGAAATGCCATATAAATTGGACTGGTCAATTGACAATAAGAAGAAATTCACAAGGTATTCTCCTGGCAAAATACTTTTGATGTTTAAGTTAATAAGTGCCTCATGAAGCATGATTAGTAAGTGCCTCTATATAGGTTCAGATTTCTTGCCAAGCTTTAATAAGGGTTAGCAATTGGACTTTACCACCAGCTAGAAGACAACAATGCCTTTAATTAAACTTATTATTCCTATGCCACATTCCATCGTTATTGGTGACCCTATAGACACATTGATTAACAGATTATCTACCCAAGCTCCTAGCAATACAGAATAGTGGATTAGCAATTTTCAACCAACAAACAAAAAAGTTAATCCCTTTAACGCATTCGATGTCTATCTCTCTTTATCAGATAGTCTCATTTGATATTTACCTTTATGAGAAAATCTTCCCCAATCACTGGTAAAACTAAATTCTTGATGCGTCATCTTCTCCACTCAGCTACTTTCATATGTTAACAATGACTTTACAACAATATTATATTCTACTCTATCAGACAAGTTCCATTACACTATCATGTGTTTTGGAGCTCTCAAAATCAAATTATCAGAATTCATAAAGGACTCTAAATTTGTGATGAACGAATAATGGTTTCGATAAATGTTCCACATTTGGACTAAAGATGAGCTCCCGACAATAACATTCTGCATGGATCTTGTGCATAAACCATGCCAGTGCTTAATCATCAAATTCTGATATAAATTGATTGAAAGTGCCGTATTTCCTCTTACATTTGCAAGAATCAGTAGTCCATCACTAACTTGTACAATTCGTGCCATACATTTTGACAAAACCACGTCAGCATGTCTAACAGTCTGGTAAGTTGCAACCTATCCATATCCAGATTCATCCTATCTAGGTTTGGAGGTCACTTTAAGCAATAATAAATAGGTACACAGCTTCACATTTTCAATCAACTTTACAGCTTAAAATTTAAATATACCATAATTCAACTCCAGCAAGCTCCAAGGCATTAATATAAGACAAAAGCAACATTCTTTGTTAAGACCACACAATACCCAATAGAATACCTCATTAGAAACACAATCAAATAAAAAATAAACCTCAAAATGCTAAAATTACTGCAAAAGAAATCACGATATAAGAAAATTAAAGAGGGTTTACAATTTGATGAGGACGTTGACAGGTGGATTGTTATCGGAGAAGAACCGGTGAGCCTCGTCAGCCTGCTCAATGACGGCGTCAATATTGCTAACGTCGGTGACGGATTCCAAAACCTTCTTGTTTTGACCCCTGTAAAACCTCCCTTTCTCCTTACTTTCTTGGACCATATGATTATGGTGTTTCACCAGAGCTCTCCCTACCCCCGATTTCTCCCCCTTCCCCATTTCTTGCTTTCAATTATCCCCTTATTCTTTCTTCCCCTCTCAAGCCCAAAATATTCCGATTTTAAGAGCCAAAAAACACAGATAAGCAAAACCCTAACTCGTTTTATATAGGTATCGTATGGGTGGTAGAGGTTAGTACAGTAAACGAGGCGGTGGACGGCGGCGGTGGGCGGAATGTGATTACGGTTGGAGGGTTAAGCAAAACTCCAACTCGTTTTCTTGAGCGAAGGTTGAAGGCGGTGGAGACGGCTGAAGGGGTGGCTTGCGGCCGCCGGAGGCGGAGGACTGTGTCGAGGGAGAGGGGAAGAAAGAGCACGGGGTTTTGAGTTAAGACTTAAGGGTGCTGTGCTTCGAATTGGCTGTGTTTGGAAGTACTAGAAGACTGGAGAGAGTAGGAATTTAGGGTCAAAATTAGAAAATAGAAAGCTAAAAAAAGATTCAGACTTCAAATTAGTTATTAACTAGTATTTTGGTTCGTGCATTAGCTTAGGTTTTATCTGGATTACCATTTTCTAAATTGTTTTATAAAAAAATATACAGTAACAATGTGATGTATATGAGGTAAAAAAATTTTCAGAAAATGTAATCACAAAAAATGTGAAAATTTTTTGATGGAAAACTTCAATCCAAACAATGCATTGGTTCTTTCTTATATTAGTATTAGTTGTGAATATATACAATCACAAATAATTCAAGAGAAGATAAAACAATATTGTTATGTTTTCCCGAATATTTATATTGGAAAATTAATGGATTTGTTTGGGGTACAATTTTTCTCCCAAATAATATTTCATTTGCATGGTAAACATATTTTTCAACTACATTTTCATCATACATATATCACCTCACAAAAAATGCTACTAATATTTTCAACTAATCTCCTATCTAAACACATTCAATGTCTTCAAGTGCTTTAAGTACCATATTAAATTTTGAGAACTTCAATACATGTATTTATTTTAACATAATGCTGAATCCAAAGATTCTTGGATGTGGTTTCTTAGGTTGATAATTGATATACTTGGAAGACCAGAAGGCAGAAGGTAACAAAACTCATTCATTTTTTTTTATTATAATTTTTTGTTCTTTTACAAGCTATTATTGGTTTTCCTAACTCTGTGAGTATCCAATTTTTTAGGGACTAGTTGAAACTTTCAATGAAATCATGCCCAGAGCATCAGACACTTGTATGCAAATTTTAAACTACTGTATAAAGGAAATGACTTGAAGGAACTGCTCTTGCCTGCTGCATTAGCATAGACTGTAGAAATTCAAGGAACATATGAATGCTTTGAAGAATATAAGCAACAATGTATGCGAGTCTTTCAATCAGTTGATTAAAGAGTCAAGGGACAAGCCTATACTCACAACGATGGAAATGATCAGGAGGTAACTGATGAAAAGGTTTCAGGAGAAAAGGGAGGAACATAGGTGGCCCCAGTTTAGAACATGTGCTGAATGATCTGAGGTTCATTTTGTGACGACCCCACCTTCCCCTAAGTTGGGATACCTGCTTCTCACTACAATCCTCAGTCAAATTGAAGTGCCAACTTTAAATAATTACAGTAAAACTCTAACAATTACATTCAAGTACTTCCCAATAATAACATAACCATACATCTTACAATTTAAACTCCAATACATATAACCCAAGTATTTCAAAATCATGTTACAATCATGAAATGTTACTTCCATACTTCAATACAATAAACCCATTGTCCAAGACACCAGGAATAATATACACAGATGAACTAGAGTTAATCCAGCTAGTCTCTTTAGTAAGTCTCTTCAAGTGCTTCCTTTGTCCCGAGTCCCTATTGGGGGGGGGAATAAAACATTTTTGGGGTGAGATTAAAAGCTCAGTGAGGTTCCGAAAATTAAGCAAATACACATTTAGTCAAAATCTTAACACTTGAGTCAAATAGTACATTTCCAAAATTTTCACCATTCAACTTAAACCAGGAGTAAAGCCTTTCATGTAAAACGATAGCAAATCACGTCTGATTTAACTCGAAACAAGAGTAAATCTTTTAGAGAAACTCATTTCACCCATTTAAGCATTCGAATAGTAATTAAACAAACAAATCACTTCAATCACATCAAAAGTACTGAGACGGAATGAGAGGTGCCTACCACCCTGATTTGGTGTGACACATACTTCCATTCAAATTCAATTACACTTAAAATACTGAGATAAGATGAGAGGTACCTCCCATTCACTCGAGTGTGGTACATACTATCTCTCAATACGTATGGTCGACGAGACAGCGCTCCAATCGACTTATTCGAGATTCACTATCAAGGCGGGATGAGAGGTACCTACCACTCTTTGAGTGTGGTACATGCTACCGCTTAACACATTTGGTCGACGAGACAACGCTCCAATCGACATATTCAAAATTCACTATTAAGGCGGGATGAGAGGTACCTACCACTCTTTGAGTGTGGTACATACTGCCGCTTATCACATAGGGTCGACGAGACAACGCTCCAATCAACTTATTCAAAGTTACGATTCAGGCGGGATGAGAGGTACCTACCACTCCTTAGAGTGTGGTACATACTTCAGCATAACACATATGGCGGGATGAGAGGCACCTACCACTCACTCGAGTGTGGTACATACTTCCGCTTATCAACACAAATCAAATTTCAAGTCACAGCACGTATTCAACATATAACTCATCTCTAATCACAGTCTCAAAATCACATAAACAAATCACCATCTCATTTAGTATTTGTAAATCAAGACAAGTAACATACATAGAAACTCACAAACTCTTCATAATTTTACTTGTAAAGCATTTCAATGGGAAATAGTAGTAAATCACTTCAATAAAACATTCCTTTGTAAATACTAGCAATTCATTTCACAAATCATTCATTTGCAAACCATGGCAAGATTTTCATTTAAAAGAGAGTTAGAACACTCACCGAAATAGTAGGGTTCAGCTTCCACGTAAAGATCAAGTTCAGTTCCTTGCACACTCCGTAAAACAATTTAAAAACAGTAGTTGAGATTCACTCCTCCACTCATTAACTAAAACATTTCATTTTCACTTCCTAATTTCAATCGATATTTTTCCCAAAACCCCTCAAGGAAAAACATTCATTTTGCATGATTCAACATTTCAAATGAATCTTTTGAAAATCACTATATCATTTCAATATGACACGTCACCGATATATTCACTAAACACTATTTTCACAATTTCTTTAATATAACCCTTAAGTGAGATTTATCACCTCAAAATCACTTTTAACACAAAACTCAACACTTACTCTTTGTTAATACTTTAATATAACTTTAAAACACTTCAAACCATATCTTTATTTTCAAAATTCATAGGATTTAGCCACAATACTGTAAAACCCTCAAATTCCTTCAAATGACATTTTTCACTTAAAAATTCACGAGAAATTTCACTTTTCATCTTTTAAAATTCATACACTCATAATTGAACATAAAATGCATTTTCTTAGACAGAAATTCATCAAAGATATTCACAAAATCTCGAAATCAAACATGGAAATTACCAAGTATGGGTTTGGCCATCTCATACATTTTTCTATCAAAATTTCCAACAACAAAACCCTACTTTCTAACCATATCACGACAAATTTCACAAATATCATTCAAATCCCAATCAGGTCCTCAAGTCCGCTACCTAGAGGCCACCTCAAGTCCGCTACCTAGGTTGGGATTTCAAGAGCCCAACTTCATCATTTCACATATAGCCATTTTTACCAAAGTAAACCGCAGATCTACGATATTTAACACTAATAAAGCTATATCTAGTAGTTTTGAAGCTTATACCTCGGATCTGTCAAGATCCAACAAGATCAAGGTAGATCTTGTGAGTTCCTCTTCCCAAGAATGCTCCCAAGTTTAGCAAACTCCAAAAGCTTCAACTTTTACCCACGATCCTCTTAGCTTTGTCGGTGGTTTCTCACAAAACTTCAAGAATAAGATTAAGACACACCCGCAAGCTCTCTTCCCCCTCTTTCTTTCTTCCAAATTTTTGGATTTTTCCCCCTCTCCTTCTCCCTTCACATGGCTGCCAAGATGAAGAAATACCACCCAAAATCCTTCACCAAAATCCCAAAACTTCAAGTGGCTAGATGAAGAAGAAATTAGAAGTTCAAGCCTCAAGTTCTTTCCTCTCTTTCTCCTTCAAGAAATCGGACCACTCCTCTCTCTCTCCCCTCTCTCACGGCTGCCAAGATGGAGAAGATGTTGGTCTTCAATGGTGTTCAAGGCTTCAAGAAAGGAAGATGAAAGAAATGGAAGAAACCAAGCAAATCTCACACACTCTCTCTTCTCCTAGCTCTCGGCACTCTCTCTCTCTACCTCTCAAGATTGCAGCTGCAAAATGAGCTCAAAGGTGCAAGAAAGTCAAGGCAAAAAGGGGACAAAAAGAAGCCTTTTCCTTGCTTTAAGGAAAAGTGCTTTTTGAGCACTTTATGTCGCGTCACACGCGACAGTCTAACTTACACTGTTTTACTCCATTCCAACACTGTCCAATTTTAATAATATTTTCATAATATCACTACATATGCTCGATTTCAACTTAAAGTCACTAATCATGCTCCGGTAGAAAATTAAACACTTAATTCGGCCGAAACCACACACCGGCAAATAATTCGTATAAAATTCTCTAAATTGAAAAATATTCACTTTAAACATGTATTCACTCATATTTCAATGAATAAACACAATATAAATAATATTTGATATTTTAAAAATAAAATCAAGATTTTTCGAGGATCTCACACATTTGACATAGCAAACTGACTTTCTTCAGTTCAGGGACACGTTGAGAAGAAGAAACCCTCAACTGCACACCATAAGCAACATAAGAAACCTCAAAGAAAGAAAGAACGCACATAGAGGGTTGAAGATGACGAAGGAGATGGAATGCCGATCGTCAGGGTTTGTCAGAAGCCTGTGAACACAGGGCCGGAGCCAAGACCTCACAATAAGTGGGGTCAATTTTTAGTACAGTAAAACTTATTTTATAAAAAAACTACTAATATTACATACAAGTTATAATTGTATCTTTTGAGTACTCATTTTCTTAAAAAGTTGCAAAATCAAATCATTATCAATTTTATTAAATACATTTTTTCCAATGTAAGTGGCTGAAGCTCTTGATTTTTTTAAAAAATAATATTTGAACTACCATCAATTTGATCTTCTATGGGTTTCTTTTAAGAAATTTATCTTTAGTATTTTATATGTAACTTAATTTTGTATTATAAATAAAAAAATTTAGCACTCATTTGAAAAATTTTTGTTTTTCAAAACTTTAAAGTTTGGAAAAACTGGTTTTCCCACTCCACTCAAGAAAGCTCATCCCTTATTTTTGAAAACTATGGAAGAATTTATTCTTGAAGGAACTTCCATAAATAACTTGAAATAAATTCAAAATTCTTGTAAACTATGGAAGAATTTATTCTTGAAAGAACTTCCATAAATAACTTGAAATAAATTCAAAATTCTTGTAATGGTAAGAATTATAAATTTTTAATTGTTTGGGGTCAATGTATGTAGAAAAGAGAATTTGATAAAATTTAGTGGGGTCAAATATGATACAACTTTAAAATTTTCTAAACCTAAAAACTAAATTTTCAAGATTAATTGGGGTCAATTGACCCCACTTGATTACATGTGGCTCCGCCACTGCTCTAAAGCCTTAATTGGCTCATTTTGATAGTTGACATTGGCAAAGTTTTCGTCCTGGTTGGTAATTTTTATTTTTATTTTCCAAATAGCAACATTTCATTAAGAAAAATACAGAGTTCGAGCAATTGCTCTTTTGAGTCTATTCGAATGCTTTCAAGCAGCCAAACAGGAACATCATCTTTCCACTCACCACCATTTTCTAAAGCTAATGCATGTTTAGCTAACCTATGAGTAACAAAGTTGTTCTCTCTTCTAGTAAAGGAGAAGCAACATTCATCAAAATCAGATTTCAGTTTTTTGATGTTCAGAATGATAACAGCAATAACTACATCCTCCTCTTCCCCATTGATTTTGTCTATTACTTTTCATCCTGGTTGGTAATGCTATGGATGGTTATGTTGGTTCCAGTCCTCCAGGAGTTGGCCATAGCTCATGTGAGATATACATGGAGTGCACTCTTAAGAGAACCTCTTAATGAGAAAGTAGCCACTGATTTGGGGATATATTCTGGACTAAATGGCCATGACATTTGTCAAACTGGGTCAAGAATGTCTGGGTTGTGTACAACTTAGTAGCAGTATTTGGTACCATGATAGAGTTGTAAAAGTCAATCAATTCATATTCGAGTTCCAAGAAAATGAAATTTTGGTGTATCTTCCTTCTGAAAATTGATTGCTTTTGAAACTAAGCAAACACTTCGTAAAATCAAAAAAAGGGTAAAGTCTTCAGCATTTTGTATATGGATATCTATAGACATGACAGGAGTAAACCACTATAGCAAGTTATAAAATACACAGTTACTGGCCAGTATTGGTTTTTAAACAAAAGCAATGGTTTAATCTAAGAGATCCAAATTAAGATAATAGTAACAAAGCCATAGCAATTCCATAAGTTCTCGAAAAACATCATTTGGATTGTGTTCTTTGAAGGAAAACTTTTACATTTTTCATGAACATATTTTTCAATCTTTTTTTAATCTCACATGCATCAAATTGTTACAATGCATCTTTCTACAAAAACTCTACAAAATAGCAATCCAAATGGGAAGATTTTTGTGCTATTGAAAGCCAATTAAAGCTGAGAAATGAGTCCAAAAGTGGGTTGGCACAACATTGATACTTCTGAATGGTGAATTGCTAATGTAGTGAGGCACAAGAATAGAAGTAGTAATTATTATCTTTTGAAACCAACCAACAAATAAGATTTGGAGAATTTATCTTGAAAGATTAAAAATTTTTATTTAATTTTAATTATCTACATTAAAAGGACACACAATATGTATATACGTATGTATATGTGTGTGTCTCTGTGTGTGTGTGTATATATATATGTGGAGCAAATGTAAAAAAAATGCCACTAAACTATCACCATTTATGTGTTTTTATCACTAAACTTTTTTTTATCCAAAAAAGTCACTAAATTCATAAAATCTTCCCTTTTCTACCAATCTATCTAGTTTTCAACTTAAATTAGACGGAAAGTCTATCACATGCCCTACATGCATAGGTTCTTGGGTGCAAATTCATCTATATAGGTCTTATAAAAAACACAACGATGAAGAATTCTTGACTCCTTATTTCACACACTACACCAAATCACATTGCAGTAGGAAAAATTTACTCCTTTTTTCATGCAATGTTTAAGGATTAATGTAGTAATATCAGATAATTTGTGGCTTCAACTAAATTATATACAAGTTTCTAAACTATATTTAATTTTCAAAACAAATATTTGCTCATCAAAAAATAGATTCAAACCCACTAAAATGGATTTTTTTTCAGCCCATAAGAAAAGCCATTGAATTTGCTTGATACAATTGGTATTCAACTCATCACTCTTGTATATTATATTCGACAAAGAACTCTTGTAAAGCCATCAATTCCTTTTCTCTAATAGTTACTTATATTCTAGAAATATGAATTTCATAGCCATGAAATTTGGGACAAAATAAAAAAAAAAGATTGAAAATCGAAGGTGGAATAGCTCTATGAATGGTTTGATTACGTTGTGGAGACCTATTTGCCCCTGAAAGATAAGGCGTGCAGGTCACCTGATGTGTTTTTCATTTTCTTTAACTCCATAAGTAGACGGAATGGTAGGAAAGAGGAGGTTTTATGAGTTGAGTGATATTTTTTACTAAAAAAAAAGTTAAGTGACAAAAACACATAAAGAGTAATAGTTTAGTGATATTTTTTTCCATTTGCTCTATATGTATGTGTGTGTGTGTGTATGTGAAATGATAGTTGTTAACTTGCCGTTTGGTAACGTTCGTGTTTTTCTGTTTCTATTTTTTGCTATGAACGAAACAAAATAGTTGTTCTGTTTTTAAATGAAAACAGAACATAAACGTGTTTGGTTCATAATATTATTATTTTTTAAAACAAAGAAATACAATTATGCTTAATTGGACATTATCATTGTTATGTGAGAGAAAATAATTAATAATGTTTAAATTTAATGTATATTAAAGTTAGCACATAATTATGGATTGGATTTGGGTGAAGTTAATTTCAACTTAAACTACATATGACTTGAATAATAATATTAAAATATTTCATATGTTTAATACTTATACATGTTCAAAATAAGTAAGAATATACAAACTAATTGTATTTTTATCATAAAGTATTATTCTTGTAATTAAGTAATACATAAGTAATAAATATGTATTGTAAATATATAAATATATCATTTTTTACTTATAGTATATAATTAAAATATTTTTAATTTTTAAACATATATGATTTTCCAAGAAATTTTAAATTAACCAATTCCGGCGCAAAACTCAATCCAAAAAAAAATGTGTTGAGATAAACTATTACATGCATGAGTTTTAAATAGGTAGATTTTAACTAAAAATAATAATTTTTTAATTTGTATTGGGTTTAGATTTGTTGAAATCCATGTAAAAGCAAATCATAGGTTTTAACAGCAGGTCGGGTTGGGCCGAGTTGTGTTGGGCCAAACTAGATTGTATTGGGTCAAATAGATTAAGATATCTAGGTGGAATAAATGATTGTGGTTGAGTGAAGATGAAATGAAACAATTTAAAATACTGATTTATTAAGTTTCTATTTTAAGTGTTTTTTAAACCGCTAAAAACAATAAATTTTTTTTTTGAAAATAAGACTCATGGTCATAAACGTTTCTCTCTCTTTTTTAAATACAAACAATTTTAACAAACACTGTTTTTTATTTTTGTCTGTCAAAATTTACAAACAAAAAGAGAAAAATAGGAAACATAAACGTTACCAAACGGTTACCTATTTTATCTTTTTTAAGTGGCATGCCTAATGGTAAAGAATTGAATGGTCATTTGGATACTTGGGTGTTGTCCATATTGGTGTCAAACTCTACTCTAACTAATATTTATAATAATTTTTCTATGTTCTAACAAACTATATGATATATCTTCTTTTATAAATTCACTTAATTTATTTTATTCATACGTATTAACTTTATTTAGTTTTGTTTTAATTTCTACTTCATTAACATTGGTAGAAAGTTAATATTCATCATGAAGAAAATATACTTTCACAAATTTGGTATTTAGTTGAGTATAGATATATAGTTTAAGGTTTCTAATCATATAAAATTCTAATGATTAATTTAAAGAATATTTATCAATCTTTTTGTATACCTTGCATGTTTAATTCCAGGTTTATGATAGGCTTATACCTAGCTAAAAATCCCTTTTTTTTTTTTTTTTGCATCAAACATAATGAACATTCTCTGAAAATGTGCAAGTGCAGTGGGTATTGTTCTTTGAACCTCAATTTTAGCCACACTTCCATTCTTCTGCCTCATTACCATCTCACAATAAGATCTAACCTTCAAGTATTGGTTCTCGTGATCTCTCTCTCTCGGCTTTTCACTTTACTCTGTATGCTTGGTCTAAGGATGCAAATACACTAACATCGCATTTTACAGCCTTCACACGAGTAATAACATTCATTTTAGGACCATCAATCAACCTATCCATGTATCTTTCAGCAAGCCAAGTAGAAGTCACAGCGTTCATTTTAAATTTTCTAGGATGCACATTGTGTTTAGTCATCATCTTAATTTAAAAAGTGCTGCTGTTTTGTAACTTAGATGCATGGATTCTCCAAGGACTTTCCTCTTCGACACACACCACAGTAACCTTATTGCTATCATTTTTCTTGAACTTCAATTCATAACCATTTCTAATTGAGTTTTCTCTGAGGGTAGCCCTAAATAGTTTGCCATCTGCAAATAGCATACCTGTCTCTAGAATAGGATTCGAGATATCTTTCTTTGCATCAAAGACCAAAAATTTCCTTTGAAAACTTTTACATTAGAATTAAATAGAGTGTCTACATTGTCCAAACTGGTCTCACAACCGTCATAGTCATCAGTGTTGATGGCAATTTGCTGCTCTATGCTTGAAGGTCCAACACTAGATAACTCTTTTTTCTTTGACTTTGTTACATTGGTAAATTCATCATCACAAATGTCTTTATCATTAAAATACAGCATATATTCGGTTGAAATACTCCTAGTGTCTTCACTATGATATTCAGAACCTTCGTTTCAATTGACCCTTTATTGATCGGACACCTATATCAGTTTCAACATCATTCACAACCCTAATATCAATCATATGAACATCAAGGTGCAATTTTTCTATGTAAATCAAAATTATTTTCATACCATTGTGCATGGCACACATGTCCATCACATTAATGTCCCCAACTAAGGGCATGAGTCCACCATCCAATTCACTATCTGGGACTAAAAAGTATATGTTATATTATTCAATTTATAACCTAATTTTCAACTTCTTCTTGCATATCAAGAATATCACACTTGTCAAGGTCTATGTGAGTGAAAGCTATAGTTCTCCTACATATTTTGGTACTACTTCCCTCCAACACGCCTCCATGATAGATTTTGACTACAAATTGAATATCTTCCATGTTTTCTGCATGCAAAGACAAATATATATATATATATATATATATATATATATATATATACACACACACATACACCATGAAAATAGTAGGTATGAAAACAATATTTAATATACTTGTTTATGGTTTCAAGTCCTTGGTTATTTAATTAAAACTTAATATGTTATGCTCATGGAACACATGCACAAAGGAAACATTATCTACAAGAATAATAACTTTTTTCCCCTATAGAGCTGGTAAACTTATTACCACGTATGAAATCAAAAAATCATATTCCTAACACATGTCCAGATTCACAATAAAATGAATGAATCCAAAGCATCAGCTTCATGCAGATACTAAGCTGTATCTTTATTAAAATATAAATATCATAAAAATCATA
Source organism: Gardenia jasminoides (assembly GCA_013103745.1). Taxonomy (NCBI): domain Eukaryota; kingdom Viridiplantae; phylum Streptophyta; class Magnoliopsida; order Gentianales; family Rubiaceae; genus Gardenia; species Gardenia jasminoides. The sequence continues at coordinate 38,139,293 of CM023099.1, forward strand.
TTTTTAAATTAATATATCAAATATTGAGGATTCACTTAGTGGGAGGTTGTATATTCTGTATCACCTATTTCAACTGCGAATAAGAAGGATTTCTCATTTGATTTCTTCACTACTTTATATCTACCTTGTCTTGCTAGCAAATCAAACTATCCGGACACATTAAGATCTAACTTTTAAAGAATAATGCCTTCTTTTTTATTTTTGGCTATAATAATGCCTTCTTTTTTATTTTTGGCTAAAAGAGTAGCATTTGTGAGTCTAAGAGAGATATGTAGTGTTCTTATTTTTGGCTAAAAGAGAGGCATTTGAGAGTCGAAGAGATGAATAGCGTCTAAGAGTGATAAGCATAAATATAAACGAAGTTGAGGCAAGATAAACGGTAGGGTTTTTCTATAGATTTAGCTCCTATGGGTAGTTTTGGAAGTTTGAAAATAATTTTTGGGTAAACAGGTCACATCACTTCTTTTTCCTTTGGATTTAACTTGATTTTGAAATGTACCAAAAATGGATAGTTAAAAGTACTAGATTGCTGCAATCAAAAGTTCGAAATACATACTACAATTTGATGATAGTTCGAGGGTGTAAATTGCAATTATCCCCTTATCTTATTAGCCCTATAAAAGGGTATTTATGTTAGTTCAAATATTTTAATAGTCAATTAGAAGCACCCCCCAAAAATACCTTTAAAAACAACTTCATTATCTACATTAAAAGTTTTTCAAACACAATAAGTAAAATTTTTGAAAAATACTCTAAAAAATAACTAATCCAAATGGAGCCATCACTGTTTAATATTTACAAATTCATGCATTAATATCCTTATCAAATTGAAGGCATTTATCAAAAAAGGATCAATGTAAATATATTGGCCTCTAACTATAACTTGTCGATGGGCTCCCCTCACTTGATCCAAAAAGTTGTGGAATGAAATGATTTATAATTTATTACGTGTTTATGTCTCCTCCAAGATGTGTAATTTCAATCTTATTGTTAGCTATATTAAATTCAAAACCCATGTGACCGTGTATAAAATAAAATCAGCATCATGTTTAGGGGCATCTTTTTAGTATGATTCACTCAAATACCCAATTATTATTAATATAATCCATTTCAATACAAAATATGTATTATGGTAAAGCAAACAAATAAAAAAGTCTTGGAGGCATAATAATTGGTTTAGATAATCAAGGAGTCCAAAGAGTTATCCAATGGCACTTATATAATAGTTGAATGATTAATTTGAGTGTTTGGAAAGAGGGAATTAAATGAGCCTTATTATTTAGATCATCATTTTTATGGTAAATAGAGAAATGCATTCATAAATTGAAATAGCGTGCCATTACAAAGACAAAAGCAAATACAAAATCAATATCAACAGTTATTACAAGTCATGAAAATACTGTGTGAAAGGCAAACCTATCTAATATTCTCTTCAAAAACGAAAGCCAATTCTTGAGTACATTCATCAAAAGCGATCAAGTGTCACGACTGCTTGCTTTTCATTTTTGGTAGTTGATCAAAACACTAAAGTACTAAAAATATAATAGAAAGATGAAATATATCAAGCGTTAAGAGGCCATCCTAATGGATAACCTGCAGCCAAACAACCCATCAATTGGAAAAAATATGAACATCACAAAACCTCCACCAAGAAGTGCTAGAGGAAAATTTCAGTCCACCTCGGTTATCATCCGACCCTAACTCATTTTAACTCAAATCAATGATAAGGTCATTACTCCATACATTTTTAACATCGTCAAAAGTCAATTCCAGCACAAATTCAATAGTTAATTCTTTGTCATCTTTATCCAAGTCAAAGCCAGAGTGCTGCCTACTTATGTTCCCGTACTTACTCATAACCTTATCCCTCTCTTAAATTCTTTCACATATTTCCACAGTAGTTGCTATCAACTTCCTCCAGCAATAGATGATTTATTCCTCCAAATCTACATATCCGAGGAGGATGACGCCAAGATATATGCAATTCTCCCTGCCAACAATACGCTAGCATCCTTGTCCAACCTCTCCAGCTTTGGACATAGGCGTACGCGTGTGTATATGTGATGTGTTTCTATATTGACCATGTGTATTAGTTCTTCTCCACTCATGATCGGCCCTTGTCCACCCATGACCAGCCAGACTATAAGCAAGGCATATAAGATTGTAAGGTTATGTAAGAGCCTAGAAAAATTTTGCTTTTCCTCTTTCTTTAGTTGAAAATATCTCCTCATGCACATTTTTGCTCTATTGATGAATCACTTCATTACTATGAATGTTTCATTAGACAGCAGCATCGGCAACTCTCCCCTCCTTGTCTCATCGTCATTGGCATTCATTGCCTTGATATCTCATGGGAATGGGGTTTGTTGTTGGGGGATTTTTAGAATTTTGAGATTCTGATGATTTTTTTGGTGCTCTACTGTGATGTGTAGTGAAATTCTGTTAGTCTAACCATTTTCATTTTTAGCGAAGTAGATAGTACAAAGTAGTGGGCAAAGGACCTGCTGGTATTGGTATTGGTTTCTTCAAAAAGGTGAGAGAGGAAGAAGACCATGCTAGTCCTGGGACATTAATCTCCACAATTCTAAATCATAGGTGTAGACTCACTATAGAACTTGTTAATTATTCTAGAGTCTTAACACTCACTATAGAACTTATTAATTATTTTAGAGTTTTAACACTTGATCTGTATGATGGTGATGCACTTTGACAGCTATCATTCAAAATTTTAGAGATTCAGGATTTGAAAAGTAAGGTAGAAAGTAACAACTTGCCATCATTCTTTTACAAACATCTCGAATCATCAATAGCTACAAATGCTCCACTAAGACAAATATTCACGAATTATGGAATCAACTCAATTATGACATCATTAAAAATAACATCAATAGCACTGTCATAACCTGCTTTGTGAAGGAAGTGACAAGCACTTATGCATCAACAAGCACTGATAGATACTTTGCTATTATAGTTCATAGAGAAGACATAGCACAAATAATTTCACAAACTTCACCAAGAGTGCGTTTGATAAAACTGAAATTTGAAAACTGAAATCTGAAAACTGAATCTATTAAATGATTGAATTGTTTAGTACTAAATCTAATGTATATAAATGTATATCACACTAAGGTATAAGTGAATAGCTCATCACTTAATTTTGGAAGCAAGTTTTGCCTAGAAAATTCAGTGCTATTTAATTAATTCATATGTTCTATTTTCGGTTATCAAATGGTCTGAATGTGTTAAGATTTGAATCCAGTAAATTTAAATACTGAATTGAGTTATCGAACAGGGCTTAAGAATGACAGTAAAGAAGCATTGGAGGGAATAAAAAAAAACAAGTTCCAAGAAGAATTACATTGTGACGAGGACCATTGTTGGAATAACAAATTTGGACAATGATTTGGCAACTACACTTAGAATCACAAAAAGTCCAACTAAAAAGTAGTGCACCAGAATCTCTGAGAAAGAAAACTGATAATCAACCAACATTCTACCGTACTTGATCTTTTGAACTAGCCAATGTGCAGTGGTATTAGAAAATCTGGGTTAATATTTTGAAATTGGGAATGTAGCACTAATCTAGTTGCTTTTTGAAAAGCTATCTACAAATCTATCGTAAGACAGCCTTTCGAAATATAATGCATGAAACCCCTAGATTAAGTTCCATTAGTCCCTTTTGATGAATGTTATAAATATACTCTATGTGAATACCAATGATCAATTACTATGAAATAGTATTTGCAAAGTTTGAGTTTCTATACTCAGTAACTAAGTTACATATTTATCAACATTAGTACCTGAATTTATATTTTCTAACTCATTGTAAACATTTCACGTTTATTGAATTTGTGAATAGAAATTCAGAATCATCAGTTATCCAATAAAGATTAAATTAGAAAAATAACATAAATACCAGTTTCCATACATTTATTCACAAACTTTTTTACATAACCAAATGACAATACAAGTTCACAGAACTTTAATATATTACATTACCACTTAAAAACTATTCTTACACACATTACTCCCCAGAACTTTCCTACACAAAACCACCTAATAACGGATTTTTTTACAAAGCACAATTGATAGTTGCCACTTTAGCATGCACTCTTAATTATTCATCAAGGACATCACAACTAACAAACCTGCAAACAAACACAATGAAATAAAATTATGAGAGAACAACCAGATACTAAAACTTCTAATATACCAAATAAACAAGTTGTAACGGCCTCGAAATTTTGAAAAAAAAAAATATATTTTTAATTATTTTTAATTTCAAAAATTCGAAAATATATTTATTCATATAATTAAATCTTTAATTATCTTGTGATATTTGATTTTATCCTCGTTTATAATGCCTCATTTGATTTTAACTCTATTTACCCAGAAATTACGTTTCAGAGCATTTATTAGTGGAAAAATGTCAATGTGCGTTTTCAGGTAAATTCTGACCCAGAGTATATTAGTGGAGATAAGTAGGAATGAGCACGGATAATTTGGAAGTGTGATTAAATGACTAGAATTGGGTTGTTGAATGTGAATAATTAGGGTTTTGAAATTTTAGTTAAGATTTGGATTAGCCTCCATTAAGATTAGAACTTTACCTAACCGCTAATTTTATCAAATAAACTCTTACCAATCACTTAAAATCATTTCTCCATCCCCTCTCCTAATCAAGATTTACCTCTTAATCTCAAGCCAAATGAAGTGATTAATTTTCCCTCCAAATAGCTAATTAAGATCACTATGCCAACTTTGACTTTTGGGGTAAGACAAGACTCATGTCTTGTCTTCCCTTTTTCCCATTAATTCCTCAAGAAAAAAATTGCACCAAAATTGCTCCATTTCTCCTCTTCTCACCAACTCATTCTTCATTCTTCCTCTTATTTTCGTCAAAAAAATTCCTTCCATTTCATCCATAAAACTCAACCAAATTCGCACCAAGAAAAGCTTAGCTAAGGAAGAGGATATTGTGGGCTTCATCTTGCATTTCTTTCCTTGAAGTCTTGCTAACCTAAGAAAGGTATCATCCTCTTAATTTCCTTCTTGTCCAAGTTCTTTAAATCCCAAGCATGATAATTAGGAAATGGGGTTATTGAGATGTTCATAGAACTTGTAATTAGTGATGATCATGTGGTATGGAGTGTTGAGCCTCATTTTTGAGTAATTTGATGATTATGGAAATTTTTGTGGGCTCTTGAAATCCCACTACATATGTGTAAATGCTTGCTAGATGATTATATGGTGCTATATATATGCTTAATGTTTGAGTTGATGCTGAAAAATTTGAAGAAATAACCCCAAGGAAATTCGGCCAAGAGAGTGAGAGATTAGGGCTTGAATTTTCTGTTTTTCCCTCGATTTTTGTGGCTGCATTTTTGGCTAGCCAAGAAGCTGAATTTGATGTTTAAGTGATGAGTGTTAAGCTGCTATTTTGTCCCACAAAGAGTTCTTCAAGAGTTGATGTTATGTGGTGGATTAAGTTGCATTGTGGAAGCTGGAAATTTGAGGGAAATGCTGTCCGAATTTTGGGGCTTTGTTTTGTGAAATTCTTGCCAAAAGGTGTGACCATTTTTGATCATAAATAGGCTTAGGAAGTTCAATACTAGCTTAGTTTCGAAAATTAGGCAAATTGGAAGTGAATTGAGGCATGAACTAGATGAACAAGTGAGGGAGAAAATTTTCCAGATTTGAATGCATGGGTTGGACGAAATTGAGGCGCATAGAAAACTGCCTTCCCGGTGGTATTTTAAGTTGAAATTTGGTGTGAATCTAGTTGATATATGGAAGTGTTAGTGTCCCAAATTTGACAATTTTTGGACTTGAATTCGTCACTCAAATAACCACTTGAAAGCTGCCCTGTATTTTCGAAAACCCAGAAATGCAGAATTTCGAGTGACCTCTGTTTGCACTGTTGTAATTTCATGCTCGGATGTCAGAATTGAGTTCCGTCAGTGGCTGTTGAAACTTCATATGTAGGACTATATTGTGTATAAATTTCAAAGGTTAATTAATTTTCTGTAATTTTTGGCAGATTTTCAAAATGTGCTGGATAACCAGCCTGACGGATACTGTTGACTTACTGTAGCTGAAATGTTCAACTGAAATCTGGGCGAATTTCGTCCATAATTTCAATTTGATGTCTTCTGAAAAGTTTTAGAGCTTTTAAAGAGGTTTTCAACGGTACCAAATGAGCAGAATTTTGACTTGTAAAACTTGAGTTATGATTTTTCAAAATTTTCAGCTCAATTAGGAAAATCGTCGAACTTTCGACTTTTCGCTTTAAACTTCGCCATTGAGTAAAGAAAACTCATTTTTGATCTCTTTTAATCATTTTAGGTCAAAGTGCTGATTTTATGAGTGATCCAAACTCAACTCCGAGACCTACTTTGTCGGTGAGTTTTCAATGCATGTTAAACGCTTTGAACCGCTTGATACATATCTACGCGTTTTGACTGTTAATTGCTTGAAATGTGAAATTGAGATTTTAATGGACCGCTCACTCAAAGGCGAGTATACTTTATTGCTCCCTTTTTGTAGAGTCGGAAACTTGATTTTTGCATGTGTTGAACTCGGGGAAATGAAAAACATGAAATGTACTTACTCTGGCGGTGTGCCTTGAGTAATTCCCGCTTCATCATATTACCGAGTTATGTGGCGGCGGTCCGAGTGGGGAGTAAGGTGGTTGGAGTTGGAAGAGTCGTCTACTTGGTTTGAGTCGACTGAGTGTCGACTACTATAATTGCTCGTGATAATGGAAATTGGCTCCCGAGAGCCTCAGATCCCATATCGTGTTATTTGTATTTATTTATGTGTTTTAATTATTTACTTGCACTTTTACCGCTTTAATTGTATGTGCATGAATTTTGAAAATTCACGAGCTTTTAGCTCACCCCTGCTCCTTTTATTTTCCTTAACGTGAAGAGAACTCGGTGTAGTTAAGGCTAACGCCTTGATCTTTTGATTTTGGTTTTAAGCTAAGACACTTTGTATATATTTTGTGATGTTTAGTATTTTAAGATTATGGATGTGTATGAGCTTTGGCTTCTAGGATTGTAACCCTGAATTGGATGATTGTAAATTTTAAGTTTAAATGTTGATCTCCGTTTAGTATTAATGTTTTATTAATTGGAGAAGATTTGCACGCTTAAGTTAGAATTGATTTGAATGCTTGAGTCCCCGAGAGTTAGGCACACAGCTAACTCCTCGGTAGTTGCTTAGGGGAGGGCTGTTACATGGTATCGAGCCTAGGTTAGACGCCTATAATGGAAATTTGGAAAAGTTCTTTAGAATGGTTCCTTGTATTTTAAGTTTGATATCTTAGCTACTTGAATATTAAAACGCCCTAACTTTAAGTTTTGATTTTGATAGGTATGGAGGGTGGTAATGGAGCTACGGAGCTAATGGGCAGGGAATGGCCATGAGCCACCGCTAGGGCCGCAGATGGGGTGAGTGGGGCGACCACACCACCGGCTGTTGTTCACCCCACGCCGAGGGAGGTCGAGGTGCCAGGAGCCGGTACTCTACCTAATTGGTTCTATCCATGGACGATGAATCGGAGTTACCGGATGCCACCGTGAGAGCTGCAGAGGAGAACGTGGTGGTGAGAGATATTATGGCTAATCGCCGAGCGGATCCGAGTTGGAGGATCGGTCGATGTCTTGGAGAACCGGGTGGACACCGGCGAGATAGGACTAGGGCCACTCGTGATCAGTCCGTGAGGTTTCGACCAACTTGATAGGCTATCCGAGGGTTCATGAGCGAAATGCTAGGATTAGGGCCTGACCTCACCACTGGAGGATAATCCTGATGTGATTGCGAGTCTATCCGGAGGTGGCTCTCGTGAGGACTCATCCAGGTGGAGCGATATGAGGATATCCCTGATGGGGATGACCCTTGGAGGAGTCCGGAGGAGGAGGAGGAGGACCCGCAGGGGTACCCCTCCGGTGGTCCCGAGGACTAGAGATTAGTTCTAGACTATTAGGATTAGGGTTTTATTAATTGACGTGGAAAGGTATTGGGGATTCTCGTCCGGATGCATGTTTATCTACTACTTTCACCATTAAATTTTGTGATAAATTGACCGTGGAAAGCACTTTTTTGTACTCTTTGTGATAAACATGCCAATCTTTGTATTGTCGAATTCCCATGCTATATATATGAAAGTTCATTGACTTTAGAAAAATTCTCTTATTTGCTTCTCGATTTAATTTGTTAAATTATTTATTTTACCTTGTATTACTTCTTGACATTTTCTTTTTTTATCTCATTTTACCTTGTTCCAGTATTATCATGTATAAAATTTCTATTTTACATTATATTTATGTTTAATTATGTCCACCTATTATAGAAAATATAGACGGGTAGAGCGAGGAGATAGAGGTCGAGGTCGAGGGCAGGCGGACAACCCCAAAATGAGGAGATGACCGAGGTCGTTGACCAAGGTCAAGAGCACGGTTTGGGACAAGGTCAAGGGGTAGACTGGGAACAAGTGGCCTGCATAAACCAGATGAGCATCTGGCTCGCCTAGTGGACCAACAAGGTCAAGGTCCGTCCAATCAGTGGGGCACGAAGGTCGATAGAAACTTTTAGAGCGATTCCAAAGGTTCGCCCACCTACGCTCTTGGGGACCTGATCCGTGTGAGGCTGGAGATATTGCTAAACACATCTTTGGTACTGAATTATACCGAGGAAAGCGGGTATCTTTTGCCTTCCGCCAGGAGCTGACCGATCATGGTGGAACATGATTCGGCCAAATGGGATAGGGAACAGACTTCCTAGGACTTGGGAGAATTTTACTGGGAGTTTTACTCTAAATTTCTTCCTCCCATGATACAAGAAAGAGGGAGGATGACTTCATTAAGTGTCGCACAAGGGCTCACGAGTGTTGGGAGGCACTTAATTTACCAAGTTGTCCAAATTTGCCCTAGAATTGGTAGCTACAGAGCCAAGAAGGATTAGACGTTTTATTCAGGGCTTAAATTTGGAGATTCAAGAAGGATTGGCCCGGTGTTAATAGTTTCATTGAGGCTATTGAGAAAGCCCGAGGATCGAAACCGCCATGAGGCTCAACCTAAGAGCTTCCATGCCAAGAAGAGGAGTAACCCTTCTAGTAGTCGGGGTCCAGTGGATGTGGTGCCCGCCTTCCAAGTTTGGGAGGGGCTCGAGCGGGCCGCTGCCCTGGGACATCTAGGGAACCTTTCCTCGGGAGGGGCATCTAGAGGGTCTACCGGAAGAGGCCCAACGAGGAGTATTCCACAAGGAGCCAAGCCTCCAACCAGGTCTTACGTGTGGGTTTTGTGGAAACCAAACCACACCGCCAATGAATGTTGGAAGAAGCAAGGAAAATGCCTAAGGTGTGGGAAGTTCGATCACCAAATATCTTCCGTCCTCAAACCCGAGATCTGGTGGCGCCCAAAAGAAACCCGAGCCAAGCTAGTTCGGTGGGGGAGTAGGACGAGAGTTCTAGCTCGAGTCTATGCATTGGATCACCAAGAGGTGCCTGAGTCGACTGAAATGGTCGAAGGTACCATTCCCCTTTCATCGCTTAGCTAGAGTTTTAATTGATCCTGGTGCCACTCATTCTTTTGTTAATCCTGCATTTGTTTGTGGTATAGACATAAAACCTGTTAGGTTACCTTTTGACTTAGAGGTTAGAACACCAACAGAGGACAAAAGTTTGATTACGAGTTTGGTGTATAAAAATTGTGAATTGTGGATAGAGAGAGAAAATTAATGGTTGATTTGGTAAGTCTGGATGTGAGGGTATGATGTGATTATTGGAATGGACTGCTTAGCTAAACACCATGCCAAGGTGGATTGTAGGTTGAAAATTGGAATTTGATATGTCGGAGGCGACATTGAGATTGGATGTTAAAGGATTGATGGCTTCATCAGCCCTTATTTCAGGTATTAGGGCTAGAAAGCTTCTAAGTAAAGGAGCTCAAGGGTATTTGGCTTTTCTTATAAATCCTCCAAATGATAAGATGAAGTTGGAAGACGTGCCAATTGTTAGGGATTTCTCGATGTATTTCGTAAGAATTGGAATCATTGCCTCGAAGAGTTCAAGGTTGATCTAGTGCACCGAACGGCACCAATTTCTAAGACTCTATAGAATGGTTCGCTGAACTTAAAGAGTTGAATGTGCAATTACAAGATCTTCTCGAGCTTGAGGTTTTATCGTGAAAGTGAATCGTCCGGGAGCACCTGCATCTGTTCGTTAAGAAGAAAGATGGTAGTTTAAGGTCGTATAGACTATCGGGGTTTGAATGATGTGACGATTAAGAATAAGTATCCCTTACCACTCATTGACGAGTTATTTGATCAATTGCAAGGGTCAGTGGTATTCTCCAAGCTGGATCTTAGACAGGGATATTACCAGTTGAGGATTAGGAAAGAGGATGTGCCGAAAACAGCTTTCAATTCAAGATATGGACATTATGAGTTTGTAGTAATGCCTTTTGTTAACAAATGCTCCGCAGCATTTATGGACTTGATGCAACGGGTATTCAAGCCCTATTTGGATCGGTTTGTGGTGATCTTTATTGATGATATATTGGTGTATTCTAAAACCCTAGAAGACCATGCCGAACATTTGAAGATTGTATTGCAAACCCTCCGAGAGCACAAGTTGTTTGCCAAGTTTAGTAAGTGTGAATTTTGGTTGAAAGAAGTATCTTTTCTGGGCATAGAATTTCCAAAGATGGAATTGCAGGTTGACCCATCTAAAGTGGAGTTTATACATTGGAAGAGACTGAAAATCCTACCGAGGTGAGAAGTTTCTTAGGATTGGTGGATATTATCGCTCGGTTCATTCAGATTTTTCAAGAATTACCGACCTTGACCGACTTTGACTAAGAAACATGGAAAATTCCTTTGAGTCCTAAGTGTGAAGAAAGGTTTCAAGAATTGAAAAACGTTAACTGAGGCACCGATCTTAACCCTACCGATGGTAAAGAAGGATTTGTGGTCTATTCAGATGCCTCTAAGGATGGATTGGGTTGTGTTTTGATGCAAAATGGAAAAGTCATAGCATATGCTTCTAGGAAGTTGAAACCCCATGAACAGAACTACCCAACACATGACCTAGAATTAGCGGCGGTTGTTTTTGCCTTGAAGAAGTGGAGACATTATTTATATGGGGTTACTTTTGAGGTGTTCACAGACCATAAGAGTTTGAAATATTTGTTTTCAAAAGGAGTTGAATTTAAGGCAAAGGAGATGGGTAGAGTTTCTTGAGGATTATGACTGCCCATAAAATATCATCCCGAAAGGCGAATGTGGTAGCTGATGCGTTAAGTCGCAAGGCTCAAGTGGCGAGTTTGATGGTGAAAGAATGGGAAATGTTGGAGCAAGTAAGTGAATGGAAACCTTGCCTTGGGGTGCAGAAGGTTATTTTTGGAAATGTGGAATTAAGGTCTCCATTATTGGAACGGATTAAGAAAGCACAGTCAAATGATCCAGTAGTACTAAAATTACTGGAAAAAGTCCAGAAAGGAGAGACTCAGGATTTTAAGACTGGACCAGAAGGGATGTTAAGGTTCCGGGAGAGGATAGTAGTGCCGAATGATGAGGTTTTAAAGAGAGAGATTCTAGAAGAAGCACATCGGTCCAAGTATACTATTCACCCTGGGAGTAATAAGATGTACCAAGATTTGAAAGGACTGTATTGGTGGGATGGATTAAAGAGAGATGTGGCTAAATATGTGCAGACGTGTCTTACTTGCCAACAGGTGAAAGCTGAACACCAAAAGCCTTCAGGACTTCTACAGCCCTTAGAAATCCCTGAATGGAAATGGGAACATATTACTATGGATTTCGTCACTGGACTGCCAAGGAGTCAAAAGGGACATGATGCCGTGTGGGTGGTTGTAGACCGACTAACTAAGTCCGCGCATTTTCTACCGGTAAATATGAAGTATCCTTTGGAGAAATTGGCCAGACTTTATTTGGATGAGATAGTGAGATTGCATGGAATTCCAGTAAGTATTGTATCCGACCGAGACCCTAGGTTTGTTTCAAGGTTTTGGCAGAAGTTGCAAGAGACCTTGGGGACCAAATTAAGCTTGAGTACAGCTTATCATCCCCAGACAGATGGTCAGTCTGAGAGGACCATCCGACCTTGGAAGATATGTTAAGGTCGTATAATGGATTTTGGTGAAGGTTGGAGTCGGTACATGACGTTGGTCGAGTTTGCATATAATAACAGTTATCATGCCACGATTCAAATGGCACCTTATGAGGCACTTTATGGGAGAAGATGCCGATCACCGATTCATTGGGACGAAGTAGGGGAAAAGAAAGTTCTTAATCCGACTGCTATCCCTTGGATTGAAGAGGCTTATGAAAAGGTGAAGGTAGTTCGAGAAAGGCTTCAAACGGCCCAGAGTCGGCAAAAGAGCTACTCGGATAATAGGAGAAAAGATTTGGAATTTGAAGTAGGTGATAAAGTCTTCTTGGGTGAAGCCCGTGAAAGATGGTGTAGTAATAGCTAAAAAGGGGAAGAAATTGAAACCGAGGTATGTGGGACCGCTTGAGATACTTAGCTGGTTGGAAAAGTGGTTACCAACCGATTTACCACTAGTATGTCCAAGATTCACAATGTCTTCCATATCTCAATGCTCAAGAAGTATCACCCAGATCCGAGCCATGTGTTGCAACTAGACGAGATTGAGATGGATGAGACACTCTCGTATGAGGAAAGACCTGTAAAGATTCTCGATCGAGAAGTGAAGGATTTAAGGACGAAGAAGATTCCTCTGGTTAAAGTCTTGTGGAAAAACCATGATGTGGAGGAAGCAACTTGGGAGGTGGAAGAGGAAATGCAGAAGAAATATCCAGTATTATTTGTTTAACAAGGTGAGAATTTTGAGGACAAAATTCTTTTAAGGAGGGGAGAGTGTAACGGCCTCGAAATTTTGAAAAAAAAAAAATATTTTTAATTATTTTTAATTTCAAAAATTCGAAAATATATTTATTCATATAATTAAATCTTTAATTATCTTGTGATATTTGATTTTATCCTCGTTTATAATGCCTCATTTGATTTTAACTCTATTTACCTGTAAATTACGCTTTAGCATTTATTAGTGGAAAAATGTCAATGGCACGCTTTGAGGTAAGTGGACTGAGTATATTAGTGGAGATAAGTAGGAATGATCACGGATAAGTTGGAAGTGTGATTAAATGACTAGGAATTGGGTTGTTGAATGGTGATAATTAGGGTTTTGAAATTTTAGCTTAAGATTTGGATTTCAACCAAAGATTAGAACTTTCTTCCTAACCGAATTTTATCAAATAAACTCTTACCAATCACTTATTCTTCTCCATCCCTCTCTAATCAAATTTACCTCTTAATCTCAAGCCAAATGAAGTGATTAATTTTCCCTCCAAATGGCTAATTAAGGTCACTATGCCAAACTTTGACTTATTTTAAGACAAGACATGTCTTGTCTTCCTTTTTTCATTAATTCCTTCAAGATATTGCATCAAAATTTGCTCCATTTCCTCCTCTTCACCCGAACTCATTCTTCCCCTCTTCTCTCCTCTTATTTTCATCAAAAAATTTCCTTCCACTTTCATCCATTAAACTCAACCAAAATTCAGCTTGAGATCAAAGAGCTAAGGAAGAGGACATATGTGGGCTATCCATCTTGCATTTCCTTTCTTGAAGTCTTGCTAACCTAAGAAGGTATCCATTCTCTTAATTTCCTTCTTGTCCAAGTTCTTAAATCCCAAGCATGATAATTAGAAATGGGGTTATTGAGATGTTCATAGAACTTGTAATTAGTGATGATCATGTGGTATGGAGTGTTGAGCCTCATTTTGAGTATTTTGATGATTATGGAAATTTTTGTGGGCTCTTGAAATCCCACTACATATGTGTAAATGCTTGCTAGATGATTAAATGGTGCTATATATATGCTTAATGTTTGAGTTGATGCTGAAAAAATTTGAAGAAATAACCCCAAGGAAATTCGCCAAGAGAGTGAGAGATTAGGGCTTGAATTTTCTGTTTTTCCCTCGATTTTGTGGCTGCATTTTGGCTAGCCAAGAAGCTGAATTTGATGTTTAAGTGATGAGTGTTAAGCTGCTATTTTGTCCCACAAAGAGTTCTTCAAGAGTTGATGTTATGTGGTGGATTAAGTTGCATTGTGGAAGCTGGAAATTTGGGGGAAATGCTGTCCGAATTTTGGGGTTTTGTTTTGTGAAATTCTTGCCAAAAGGTGTGACCATTTTGATCATAAATAGGTTTAGAAGTTCAATACTAGCTTAGTTTCGAAAATTAGGCAAATTGGAAGTGAATTGAGGCATGAACTAGATGAACAAGTGAGGGAGAAAATTTTTCCAGATTTGAATGCATGGGTTGGACGAAATTGAGCGCATAGAAAACTGCTTCCCGGTGGTATTTTAAGTTGAAATTTGGTGAATCTAGTTGATATATGGAAGTGTTAGTGTGCCAAATTTTGACAATTTTGGACTTGAATTCGTCACCAAATAACCACTTGAAAGCTGCCCTGTATTTTCGAAAACCCAGAAATGCAGAATTTCGAGTGACCTCTGTTTGCACTGTTGTAATTTCATGCTCGGATGTCGGAATTGAGTTCTGTCAGTGGCTGTTGAAACTTCATATGTAGGAATATATTGTGTATAAATTTCAGAGGTTAATTAATTTTCTGTAATTTTATGGCAGATTTTCAAAATGTGCTGGATAACCAGCCTGACGGATACTGTTGACTTACTGTAGCTGAATGTTCAACTGAAATCTCAAGAATTTCGTCCATAATTTCAATTTGATGTCTTCTGAAAAGTTTTAGAGCTTTTAAAGATTTCCAACGGTACCAAATGAGCAGAATTCGACTTGTAAAACTTGAGTTATGATTTTCAAAGTTTTCAGCTCATTAGAAAATCGTCAACTTTCGATTTTCGCAAACTTCGCCATTGAGTAAAGAAAACTCATTTTGATCTCTTTAATCATTTTAGGTCAAAGTGTTGATTTTAACGAGTGATCCAAACTCAACTCCGAGACCTACTTTGTCGGTGAGTTTTCAATGCATGCAACGCCATGAACTCGCTTGATGCATATCTACGCGTTTTGACATGTTAATTGCTTGAAATGAAATTGAGATTTTAATGGACCTACCACTCAAAGGAGAGTATACTTTATTGTTCCCTTTTGTAGAGTCGAAACTTGATTTTTGCATGTGTTGAACTCGGGGAAATGAAAAAAACATGAAATGTACTTACTCTTGGCCGTGTGCCTTGAGTAATTCCCTGCTTGATATTACCTGAAGTTATGTGTATGCAAGGGTCCTAGAGGGGAGTAAGGTGGTTGGAGTTGGCGTGAAGAGTCGTCTACTTGGTTTGAAAGTCGACGGAGTGTCGACTACTATAATTGCTCGTGATAATGGAAATTGGCTCCTGAGAGCCCCTGTATCCTCACTGTGTGTTAATTGTATTTATTTATGTGTTTTAATTATTTACTTGCAATTTTACCGCTTTAATTGCCTGTGCATGAATTTTGAAAACTCACGAGCTTTTTAGCTCACCCCCGTTCCCTTTTATTTTCCTTAACAGGTGAAGAGAATCCCGAGGCGTAGTTAAGGCTAACGTCTTGATCTTTTGGATTTTTGGTTTTAAGTGCGAAGACACTTTGTATATATTTTTGTGATGTTTAGTATTTTAAGATTATGGAAATGTATGAGCTTTGGCTCGAGGGTTGTAACCATGTGACTTGGATGATTGTAAATTTTAAGTTTAAATGCTATTCTCCGTTTTAGTATTAATGTTTTATTAATTGGAGAAGATTTGCACGTTTAACTTAGAAATGATTTGAATGCTTGAGTCCCAGAATTTGAGTCGGCAGACCTGCCAACCCTCTGGTTAGCCTTAGGTGGAGGCTGCTGCGTGCCAAACACGAGATAACTCCCTCTCACATAAGAGGTAAATCCTATAGGTTATTCACCTTCTATCCATACTTCAAAGATACACCCATTTGCTAATGATGTGAGCATTCCCTTTTACAGGAGCAATCATATAACAAAGAAAGTATAACTATCCATATTCAAGATATCATGATAACCTTAAGTCTAAGAATCATTTATATAAACGTCATTTAGACATTAACCTTGGCACTTAAAGGGATGTCCCTATGTGGATCAATCTAGTGAACTTGATCATACCATCAAGCACCCATATATACTTGCTTAGGTGTCTCACACACCATAGTAGATGAGGTCTACTACTTCATATAGAAGCGGCATAGTATATGCTAGTCTAACCATTATTAACAATACACTTTCTTGTTAATACTATGACTAGAGATATTTAAGGATAAACCTTATTTATAATCGAATGAACCTCACCATCATAACTCTTATGATTTCATGATTAGGTTTATTCTATAGGGTTTTATCATACTTATATGAAAATATAAGCAATCAATATGATAAAGATGTCATTTATTATTACATAAATAGTCAAAGTATATAATAAACTAGAAGTTGATTGACTTTAGGGGCATATATACTAACAATCTCCCACTTGCACCAAAGCCAATCACCAAGTTAAAACCAAATGAGCAAACATGACTATCATGTTTTCTTTAAGATAAGTTTAGTAAAATGATCAACTATATTGTAATCCATGGGTACCCTTTTAATCTTCACTTTTACTCCCATCAATGATTTTATCAAATCATGTGAAACTACCTTAACAAATATGTGGATCTATGATGAGACATTGGTTCCTTTGTTGGGACAAATTTATTATAGTATCAACAAAAGTTGAAGGACTTCTAATAGAATGAACCAATACCCAAACTCAAATATGAACTTGTAGATTCACATGTTTCCTTTGCCACTTCTCAAGTAGCATTTGTTAAGGTTTAATTGTAAAAAAATTTAGTTGTGTTTCACTTGAAACTCTTTCAACACATAGCACCTACATTATGAATATATGCATAATTACTTGCAAATCATTTCTAGGAAAGTTTACAAGTACATTCTCGAACTTTCAATTTTAAACTCTTCATGGACCAAAGGTGTAACAGCCCCACTCCCCTAAGGCTAACCAGGAGGGTTAGGTTGCCGCAACTCTCGCCAGACTCACGCATGAAATGATACTAACTTAAACGAGGTAAAACCTCCAATCATAGCAACATTAATATTAAAATTGTACAATCACAAATCTTAGAATTACAGTTTCCCACTCAAAATACTTAAAATCCTCGAGGATTTTAGTACATTTCCATAATTCTAAACATACATCACCAAAGAATATACAAAACATTTCTCCAAATTTGAGATAAAAGTCAAAAGGACAAGAACTAGCCCTATTTACTGGATTCTCACACCGTTGGAAAAAAACAAACAGAACGGTGAGCTAAAAGCTGTGAGGTTCCAAAATTCATGCACATGCACTTAAAGCTGTAAAATTACAAGTAAATAATTAAAACACATAAACAAATCCAATTAACACACATTGAGGATAATGGGCTCTCGGAGCCAATTTCCACTTTTCACGAGCAATTATAGTAGTCGACACTCCGACTTTCAATCCAAGTAGACGACTCTTCACGCCTAACTCCATCCACCTTACTCCCCCTACCGGGCCCACACGCCACATATTTCAACAATATACAGTAAACAGGTATTTACTCAAGGCACACGGCCAAGAGTAGGTATATTTCACGTATTTCATCTCCCAAGTTCAATACATGCAAAAATCAAATTTCCGACTCTACAAAAAGGGAACAATAAAGTATACTCTCCTTTAAGTGAGCGGTCCATCAAATTCTCAATTTCACATTTCAATCAAATAACAAGTCACGAAGTACACGTTTTAATGCAATAAAAGCATAATAACATGCATTGAAAACTCACCGACAAAATAGGGGTCGGAGTCCAAGTTTTGATCAGTTGTGAAATCAGCACTTTGCCCTAAAATAATTTAAAGAGAACAAAAATGAGTTTTCCTAATCACTGGTTAAGTTTAATTCAAAAAGTCGAAAGTTCGACAATTTCCCAAGTTGTGCTGAAAACTTTGAAAAATCATAACTCAAGTTATACAAGTCAGAATTTTTCTCATTTGGTACCGTTGGAAACCTCTTTGAAAGCTCTAAAACTTTTCAGAAGACATAAAGTTAAAATTATGGACGAAATTAACCCATATTTTCGTTAAACATTCTGCTACAGTAAAATGGCAGTGCTCGTCAGGTTGGACAACCAGAGCACTTTGAAAATTTGCCAAAAATTACAGAAAATTAATTAACCTCTGAAATTCATACATCATATACTCCTACATAAGGAGTTTCAATAGCCACTGACGGAACTCAATTTAGACATCCGAGCATTAAATGACAACAGCTCAAATAGAGGCAGTTCAAAATTCTGCAGTTTCTGGAAATAAGAAGATACAGGGCAGTTTTCAAGATACTGTTTAAGTGACGAATTCAAGTCCAAAAATTGTCAAATTTGGCACACTAATACTTCCATATATCAAATAGATTCATACCAAATTTCAGCGTAAAATAAAAATGGGAATGCAGTTTTCTACATGCCCAAAGTTTGCTCAACTCATTCATCCAAAACTGGAAAATTTTGATCCTTCACTTATATCATCTAGTTCATGCCTCAAATTAACTTCATTTGTCCTAATTTTCGAAACCAAGCTAGTATTGAACTTCCTAAGCCTAATGATGATAAAAAATGGTCACATATTTTGGCAAGAATATCACAAAATAATCCTCAAAATTCGAACAGCATAACCCCTCATTTTCCAGCTTTCACTTTGCAACTTAGCAACCCTCATAACATCAATTCTTGAAGAGCTTTTTGTGGGACAAAATAACAGCTTAACATTCATCACTTAAACATCAATTTCAGCCTCTTAACTAGCCAAAAACACAGCCACGAAATTCAAGGAAAAATCAGAAAATTCAACCCCCAATTTTCCTCTTCCTTAGCCGGTTTTCCTCTTTTGATTTTCATCAAACTTTTAACCATCATCATTATACATAATGCACTTAGATAACATCATCTAACCATCTAACAATCAATTACACACATTTAGTGGGAATTCAAGAGCCCACCATTTTTTCCATAATCATCAAATTTCTCAATAATGAAGCTCAACACTTCACACAACACAACCATCACCAATTCAAGGTTCTATGAACTCATTAACCACCCAATTTCTAGTTATCATGCTTGGAATTTAATGGAATTAGTCAAGAAGGAAATTGGTAGAATTATACCTCTCTTAGGTTTGCAAGACTTCAAGAATGAAATGCAAGATGAAGCCCACAATATCCTCTTCCTTAAGCTCTTCACCAAGTGCAAGTCCAAGCAAAGATTAATGGAGGTTGGGTTGAGTTTGGAGGGAATGGGTGACGAAAATTTGCTGAAAATTTGGGGAAGAAGAGGAGAGGGAGTTCGGGTGAGAGAGAGGAAGAAGAGTGAAGAGTTTTGGTCAATTTTTCTTGAAGGGTTAATGAGGAAAAGGAAGACAAGACATGATATTTATCTCATCCAAAGTCAAAGTTTGCATAGTGATATTAATTAGCTACTTGGAAGGAAAATTAATCACTTCATTTGGCTTGAGATTAAGGGACAAATCTCGATTAGGAGAGGGGATGGAGAAGTGATTTTTAAGTGATTGGTAGGAATTTAGTTGAAAGAATTAACGGTTAGATAAAATTCTAAACTTAAAGTGGTTAATCCAAATCTTAACTGAAATTTCAAAACCCTAATTAATCATCTTTAAAGACCCAAATCCAGTCATTTAATTACACTTCCAACTTATCAGTGATCATCTACACTTATCTCCACTAGTTTACTCACAGTCCGAATTTACCTCGAAAAACGTGCCTTTAATATTTTACCGCTAATAAATGCTACGAGACGAAATTAATAGGAAAATAGAGTTAAAATTAAATGAGACATTATAACTGAGGAAAAATCGAATATCACAGGATAAGTAAAGAAATAATTATATAAATAAATAAATTTTCAAAAATTTTTTTTTGAAATTAAAATTAATTAAATTTTTTTTAAAAAAAAAAAAAAATTCGAGGCCGTTACAAAAGGAGACAATGAGTTTAGTACAATGAAAGGATTATTCTATATAATATAGATAAGACCCCTTCTTAGATTACTCCATGCTAAACATTTTAGCATCTTGTCTAAGTACTTAAAAACTTAAGCAATCATACCAATCAATATAGACCTTTACTCTAAAGGTAGATTGCCACTCCTTTATATCATGAAAGAAGTCTTGGATAGCGACACCTATAATTTTGGAATGTAGGCATACCATTTCAATGTATCATATATCAATTATATATGATGCATGAAACCAACAATAGCTCCCACTAAATCAAATATAAGTACAAGGCCATCCATACTTTTGATAAAATCAAACTCTTTGATTATTTCATCAAAATGGATGATACCACTTTTAGAGATTTGCTTTATTGGCACACTAGATGTAAAACCTTTAAATTGTGTCACATACACAATTATTTGTTGTTTCCATTTAAGAAAAATGGTTTTAGCATCTATTTGCCATACCATAACTCATAGTTAAAACAAGCAAGTAAATCTAAATGAATTTAAGCATATTGATTAGTAAGAAGGTTTCTTTAAAGATAATTGCTTATCTTTAATAGTGACCACTCTACCAACCAAACTCTATAGGTAACAGTTTACCTTCCATATTAGTCTTTACTCTAAAGACTCTTTTGCAACTAAAAGGTTTATTAAACCTTTAGGTGAATTGACTAAGGTCATTACCCTTCGTCAAATATGGAATCCATTTTAGATTCATGGGTCTCAACCATCTCTATAAGTTATAAAAGTATTCATAAATCATTTAAAATGCACGATCAAATATCATGATTTTCTATAAGAAATCTATATTTCTAAGATTTATGAAACCCTTATTTTAGAAGCTTTTGCTGCGCCTCATCATCATGAAATGCAAGCCCCAATTCTATGCATTTTGTTCAACTTGCTTTTGTGATACTTGAAACTATTTCAAGTTTTAAGTTCCATCTTTCTCCCACTACTTTATCTAGAATAAATCATATATCTAGAAAATAGTAGTTTTAGAACTAAAACACTTTTATTCTTGAAGATGATAGAAATATAAAATTCTTGGAGAAAATGAGAAAATTCTAGCATATGTGCTAAGAAAAATTTAAACCAAATGAAATAAGAAGAACGGATTTGCTCTTCTTCTTTTTGGCCCTCCTTTTCTTTTCCTTTAATTCTCAAGAATACTTCACAAAAGGTTTTAATCGGATCTTAGCTCCACTTTATCCGATTATGGATGCTCACTTCATAAGTAGCACAATCCAAATTTTCACAAAATTTGGATTCCTTAACACTCCATATCTCATATGGTACACTTTGAACAAATATATTTATGGAACAAGATTTAGTGTATAGGGAGACAATTTTATGTAGGACAAAACCCCAAAACCATTTTGGTAAACTTGCATGGGACATCTCATCTCATGAGATATAATTCTTTATCTAGATTACACAACAATAATTGAGATATCTAGAAAAATTATTTTACTTGAGAATCACATTCTCCTTTAGTTAATTTTGAAAACCCTTAGATTAGGTATTCTTCACCTTGATCAAATCATGGTGTTCTAATACTTTACCATGGCTCAAGTATTCTTCACCTTGATCATATTTAGGTGTCCTAGTACTTGACCAGATTGTTTCTCTACTTTATACTTAAACCTCTTAACTTCTCAAAATCTTGGATCAGTACCTCAAAGATACATATATCCATTTTGAGTTGTTATTAGCAAAAGTGATAAAATATGAGAAATAATCTCTAGTATGAATTGTTAATCTTCCACATACATCATAATGTATGGATCCTAACAATTCATTAAATCTTTTCATAAAAGATCAAATTAGCCTTTTATTAGTGAATAAGGCTCATATGTCTCAAATGATTCATAATCAAATGAGCCAAATCATCATGCGATTTGAAAAATATGTTTCTTATTCAAAAGACTAATTTCCAAATGCTAAAGACGGTTTCAAATTATCTAACATCATATTGAGAAATGGACTATCTTTTATTTTAGAAAATAATAACATTTATTAAGTTCTAAAATAAGTCCATTAGTTAATCTCAATTATAATCTCAAAAATAAAACTTTCACAAAGTTGTATTTTAAAACCATGCATTGAAAGCTTGTACTATAAGGCTAGTTCTTTAAAACTCTTAACTTATCAACTCTTGATAAGTAATTACTTTTAGTCAACATTTGACTAATAGTGTATGACAAAACTTTGATTGATCTAAATTTCTTAATATAGTCAATCACTCTAATAAATTAATATTTAATTAGAGATATTTTTGTCATCTTGTAATAGAATTATTGCTCAAGGATTTCATACATCTTATACCTTGATTATTCATCATTCAACTCTTGAGATGTATAACCATGGTGAAAGAAATTGAAATCTTATCTAGTAAAGGAGATTTAGGAAGCATCTATGACATTCTATCATCATCTCCTCTTACCTATTGTAAGCAATTTTTATTAATTCCATTACATCTTCCATAATTGAAAGTGTTAAGGTTTTAAATGACATAGCCAAATTTTCTTGAGAACTTTTCTCAATTTAACTTGCCAATCCAAGAAATTAAAAATACCAATTATATCGAGAATAATATGCAATTACTCATAATTTCTACAACGGATAGTAAAGATAAAAGAGAATTGCTATTTATGCAAAACAAAACCAAGTAAAATGACATAAAAATCAAATTTGGTTTTGTTCCCACTATTTTATTCAAATCTATAACCTTCTTATATAGATTCGAAATTTCAAAAATTCCTAGTAGGCTAGAATCCCATTTAGTTATTTTGATCTTGAGTGTGCTCAACAAATCAAAATAATTTCAATAGGTAGGTACTTATTACCAATTATAACTTTTGTAACTTCTAGATAGTTGAGTTATCAACTCTTGATAAATCACATCATATGTGTCACCCAACCTTTGCCTCTAAAATTTTATGACCTTGAGTGTACTCAACAAGTCACAAATTTTAGTTAAGTCATACCCATTATTCCGAGATCTCATCTCATAGTTAAAACTTCTCATGGTAGAGCAACCTTGAGTGTACTCAACAAGTTAACTCGAACATGATTTCATTTTAACTATAACAATGGAAGGCAACTTAAGTTTTGACTTAATATTAGAGTAGAGGGATTTTAGACATGGTATCCCAAATTGGTCTCATCAAATATATTTATAGCATGCATATCCATTCATCAATATAAATAAATAAATAAACATACTATAATTAAACATGGATGATTATGGACTTTATTCCTATACTAGTTTCCTTGAGCCAAAAGGAAACTAGATGGTCAACTAAGGGACGATATCTCCATGCCCCTGCACGCTTTTGTATGTCCACCACGGTGGAATTGGTACCATCTCCATCTCCTTTGTACATTACAAATGTAAATCTATTCTAAACATTTTAGATCCTCACCCTCTCCCTATTCCTAATATAGTACATTACATAATATTGGGAGAAACCTTGAGTTACATTCAAGGGGAGTGAGATGAGAAGAGAATTTACATTGAGAATATATAGAGAAGGCAGGACACGCAGGCCCTATTCCAAAAATATCAAAACCAAATCATACATACATTCAACTATTCACAATCACATTGGCCTTAGTCCATAATCATCCATCATGCATTCATAAAATACAATATTAAATGAAAGCATAAATATTTATTTAGTTCCAATCATGTATCATTATATGCACAAGCCTTTAATCTCAAAAGGCTTCAATTCAAGAGGTTTAAAAAAATTAATTGAATCAAATTCAATTTGAAAATTTCTAATTTCTGGAATTAAGTTTTAGCGACAGAAAAATGTCTTTAGCGACAAAAGTTCTTCATAAGAAAACTGTCGCTAAAACTTTTAGCGACGCTATTGCAGACAGCATCTTTTTCCTTCATTTTTTTAAAAATTTCCAGAAGGATTGAACACAAGAAGAATTCTTTGGCAATACTAATGATTAGGAAACTATATTTTATTCATAATAAAAAGTAGATTCAATTTCCAAATCACTTTAAAAACCAATGCTAATTTGGAAACTTATATTTCTTAGGAAATCTAATTTCTTAAGGAATATTAAATAGTTTCCAAATTTCTTTTCAATTCCTTTTGTTTTAAATTATGGAAACCACATTCTAATCTCATTAAAATGATTTTCCATACTTTATAACCATGATAAGAAACTTTTCACAATCGAATGACCTCCAAATCAAAATTAGGAATTTCTAGTCTAACTAGAATTTCCTAATTCACTTATTTTTGGAAATTTTCTTTTAAACCATTTTAGATCTCAATTACTAACTTTAGATCACTTTCTTAATTTAATCTTATTAAATTAGAAAGTTTCTAAAGGTATTTGAACACCATCCAAATTTAATCTTATCAAATTGAAAAGTTTCCAAAGTTGGTTTACTTCTTAATTCTAGTCTCACTAAAATTGAGTAAGTTTCTAAAACTTAATTGAACAACTCCTTGTCCAATTTCAATTTCTAAAATTTTCAGAAAACACCTTAATTCTAATCATATTAGAATTATAGGAAATTTCCATACTAATTTAGAAACCCAAACGAAAAGGAAATCAATGACCAAATCCCATTTGTTATTTGGAAACTAACTTGTTTCTTGAATTTCCTTTTACGAGAAAATTTCCAGCAATTAGTACGAAGGAAATCCCTACACCAACTAATTGATGCAAGAAAAATAGTACATCGTTGAATGTGATGATGAAAACCCGTGACCAATCACTTATGATTAATCTGTGGATTTTCACCCTTAACATGGCCAACGACTTCTTATTCTTCCCGTTGTTACTGTTTTGCTTGAAAGCTTCAACCACTTCATGAATTTTCGTACGATGAAAAACAATTTTTCAAGAAAATTCATTCCATGAAAAATTATTAAATCTTTGAAACCTTTTCAAAAATTTATTTTTTATCAAAAGTATATTTTTAAAACTCTTGAATCACACATAATCAAATCTAATTTGACATACATGACAACTAAATAAACAAGTTACATGGTTTAATCAAAGTTGGCTCTGATACCACTGTAAGGAATCAAGGAGATAAACACAGCGGAAATTTAAAATTTTTGATTCCTTTAATAGATCGTCCTTTGATTAAATCCATGTAACATAGATATAGTTCAAGAAGATTACCTCAATCCATGAAGACCTCCTGAACTTGGTGGAGATTTGATGCAGAAGATGGCAAAGAGATCCACGCATACGCGTCCGGCCTCTAATGGTGATCCACACGAACCTCCTTAGTTAGAACCTCTAAGGTCAATTAGCTTAAGCTAGATTAGTGCTAGCTATTGCCAAGACAACCACACACAAGTCTATTGAGATAATTCCAATTTTCACCATGAAAAATTCATCCCAAGATAAGAAATAAGAGATGCAATTTTTCCTTATTTTCTTGGACGAATTTTGGTATTTTTCTCTCAAGATTTTTCTCAAAATCTCACAAGACAAATTGTGTGATGATCCCCTTGCTAGCAAAAGCTTAGTGAGTATTTATAGACAAATAAGTTGTCAAATCCTTATGGAAACCTGAAATCAGTTTCCAATAAGATTTAGCTTCCTAATTCTAATACAACTCTTGTATTTGGAAGACTAAAACTTATTTGCACCATAAGTCCCTCAAGTTTAATTTGTCTCACAAATCAAGCTATAAGTTATAAAACTTATCTATCAAGTCCCACTTGAAATTCATTTAATCTAGTTAAGAAAGTTCTTAATGTGTGTGACCCATTAGGTTCTCATATACGTTGGCAATAAGTATGAGCTATACATTCTTAATAAATAAGAACTAGATAAATTAAAACTCCTTTTAATTTATCACTGATTCCACTAATCAATCAACTCATACTTATAGATCAAGATCGGTATCTAGCAATACATCATGACCACCTAAGTAATGAGAAAAGTCAAGTGGATGACTTCACCTTCAAGAACGCTTTATAATGTAACTAATATCCTTTTACCACACTTATCTCACATTAATCTTGGAATAAGTTGTGCCTATTCCATGTGTGATTAATGCTCTTTTCTCTTATACCAAAATATAACTCCAATGAAGAAGTTCTTAGAAACACTTTCTAAGACTTTCCCACTTAGCTAAGATTTCGAGTTATACTTCTACAAGTGGCAAACATGAGATAACTCCTCTCACATAAGAGGCGGTAAATCCTTATAGGTTATTCACCATCTTTCCATACTTCAAAGATACACCCATTTGCTAATGATGAGAGCATTCCCTTTACAGAGCAATCATATAACAAAGAAAGTATAACTATCCATATTCAAGATATCATGATAACCTTAAGTCTAAGAATCATTTACATAAACGTCACTTAGACATTAATCCTTTGGCACTTAAAGGATGTCCCTATGTGGATCAATCTAGTGAACTTGATCATACCATCAAGCACCCATATACTTGCTTAGGTGTCTCACACACCATAGTAGATGAGGTCTACTACTTCTCATATAGAAGCGGCATAGTATATGCTAGTCTAACCGTATTAACAATACCCTTTCTTGTTAATACTATGACTAGAGATATTTAAGAATAAACCTTATTTATAATCGAATGAACCTCACCATCATAACTCTTATGATTTCATCGATTAGGTTTATTCTAAGGGTTTTATCATACTTATATGAAAATATAAGCAATCAATATGATAAAGATGTCATTTATTATTACATAAATAGTCAAAGTATATAATAAACCCTAGAAGTTGATTGACTTTAGGGCATATACACTAACAGAAATGTCTAGTTCACATGATAATCTCTTTGGAACTAATCTTGAACCTCAAGAGGAAAGTATGAATGGCTTATGTTTAACCTTTCATGAGGAGCGTGTTGAAAGTATACATTCTAAGGGCATTATCACTCAAGCTATCCATATGGAAGTTCCTTTGGTGAGTGCACATACAAGGTAGTATTCATGAAATACTTGGGATAGACAAGTCACTTTTGACTCTCATATCATTTGAAAGAGGGCTTATAAGGTGGAGCCACCATTCTTTGATCCACCACGACAAAAATTGGTGGATTACTGATTGACGAAGGCTTCTTAACAAGGACACAAGTAAAGCTAATGACTATAAAGAAGCGTTATTGGGAGGAAATAAAATGTTTTTTTTATTGTATTTCATTTTAGTATGTTTTTATGTTTGTTATATGTTTTAAAATGTGTTCATTATGTTTGCTTGATAGGATTCAAGAAATTAAATGAAGCAAATGCCACATTTTGAGGTTTGATGGGGAACAAGAAGATTAAAGAGCTCAACCCCTCATTTTGCACAACTATTGTTTTTTATTTATTGTGAATGGGTAGTGTGACGACCCCACCTTCCCCTAACCAAAGGTGTTATGGACCGCCTAGCTCTCGCCAGACTCACACACTCACTTGTTCAATAATACTTAACAACTAAAACCCCTCAATACAATAAAGAGTACAATGTCTTAAAGATACATAACATCCCAAATACAATTCGATAAATACATGATTCCATTATACAAAAGTCCACAAAAGGGCAATATCCATAATTCTCCAAAAATACATAACAAAACATATGAAAGCCCTAATCTCAAGAGTTGGCACCACCACTTGGTTGCTCATTTCCTGCTAAGGAAAACAAATGGAAAGGGTGAGCTAAAAAGCCCGTGAGTTCCCAAAAAACATGCAAGCCACTTAACACATAACAATATCACTTTGCAAGAATACTTGAAATATAAACAGATAGGAAAAGCGATTAACAATACAATGTAGGATACGGGGCCCTCGGGGCCAAATTCCAATAAACTTGTCCACTCCATCCATCGAACCGGTAGTTGACACTCCGTCAACTGTCACTATTACCATGTAGAACCTCACTTTCCCCTTACTCCTCCAAACCCCCACCGGGCCCGCACGCCAAACACTTTTCACTTCACTTAAAACATTTCACTTTGAAACACTTCACTTTAAAACACTTCACTTTATTGAGTACTCTCCATTAGGGACAAGTCCATACGCCAAGTCCAGAGTACTTTTCATTTCACTTCACTGGGTTGTTGCTCTTATGGAGACTGGTTCAAAACCAAGTTCGGCATAAATCACTGGTCTAAGTCACTGCTTTGTGACATTTTAAATAACCCTATGGCTACCCTTTCTCCTCGGCCTAGGCCTAGCCCCAGTCGGGTTCACCTATAGGTCTCGTGGATTTCCGACCTTCCAAACACATGCATTCACTATAATACACTTTACAATCAAGCACTTCAAGTCACTTTCACAATCACTTTTACTCAAATGGAGCAGGTGCGATAAAGTACACACCATCCCCATTAGAGGGTTCAAAAATCAATTTTCACATAATAATCACTTCAATACATTCATTTACAAACATTTGCACGTAAACACGTAACAAGCATGGAAACTCACCGAAGTAGGGTTCGGCTTCCACGTAAGGTTCAAAGTCACCGGCACACTGTAAAATAATTTAAAACAAACAATAAGATTCACTTCAATCTTTTCCATTTACTAATACAGTTCACTTTCACTTTCAATTTCAAATGATAACCTTTTCCAAAACTTACTCAAGGAAAAGTATTCATTTCACATAGCTAACTTTCCAAATAAATTCCTTTGGAAAATCACTTTACCACTTTAAAAGAAAACATCTCGTCGATATACTCATTGGCACTACAAGCACGTTCACCTTTAATCAAAACTTCCATTTTAACCCAAAACATTTTATACCAAGTCATTGTATTCAAAAATCCCTAGATTTTAGTCAAAATATAATAAAACCTTCAAATTCAATCAAATAGCACTTTTCACTCAGGTTTCATGAAAACTACACTTTTTACCCTTTTAAAAAATCCAAACACTCACTCACCCACATATATACTCACAATTTGAACAACATATACATTTTTCTCAAAAAGCAAAACCCCTCAAGAACATTCACAACATTCCAAAATCAAACGTTGAAATCACCAAGCATGGGTTTTGGCCATAACATACATTTTTCCTCAATTTCTCAATCAACAGAAAACCCTAATTTCTAACCATATCAAAACAAATTCACAAATAACAATCAATTCCCAATCAGGTCCTCAAGTCCGCTACCTAGAGGCCACCTCAAGTCCGCTACCTAGGTTGGGATTTCAAGAGCCCAACTTCATCCTTTCAGATGAATTCATTTTTATCACTATTGACTACAGATCTACACTAATCAATACTAATAAAGCTAGATCTACAAGATTCGAGGTTTATACCTCCGGATCTGTCAAGATCCAACGATATCCGGCAAAGCCCAACAAGATCTCTCAAGCTTTTCTCCAAGAAAGTCACTCCCCAAGCTTGATAACTTCCAAAATCCTCGAACCCACTCAAGATCTTCAAGATTTGTCGAAGATATCAACCTCCAAGTGCAAGATCAAGCCCAAGATGTTCACCCCAAGCTTTTCTTCCTTCCTTTTTCCTTTCCAAAATTTCGGATCTCCCTCTCTCTCTCCTTCCTTGGTTCGGCTGAAGTGGGGAGGTGAAGATCAAGGCACAAAATCATCATCAACTCTTCACAACTCAAGTTATTTGTAGGAAGAAAAGAAAAGGGAAGATCAACCCACTTACCTCTTGTTTTCTTCCAAGAACTTCAGCCCACACCTCCTTCTCTCTCTCCTCTTCCTCGGCTGCTAGGATGGTGAAGATGATGGTGGGTGTTGGTGTTTTAAGTTTCAAGAAGATTGGAAGAAGAAGTTGAAGACAAACTCTCTCTTTCTCTCAAGCTTCCTCTCGGCTCTCCTCTCTCTCTCTACTCCAGATTTTGCAGCAGCAAATAAAGCTTAAGGAAGCCAAGAAGTCAAGGCTTTTAAAGCCTAAAAAGTGCTTTTCCTTGTTTTGGGGAAAAAAGTGCTTTTTGGCACTTTATGTCGCGTCACACGCGACAGTCCAACTTATACTGGTTTCTTTCATCCCGACACTGTCTTACCATAATATTATTTCCAAAATATCACTACATATGCTCGATTTCAAGTCCAAGCCACTATTCATGCGTCGGAACAATTTTTAACGCTAAAAATTGGCCAAAACCACACACACCGGCAAACAATTCGTATAAAATTCTCTAAATTGAGAAATAATCACTTTAAACATATTTTCACAAATATTTCAATAAATAAACTCAATATAAATATTATTAGGCATTTTAGAAATAAATTTGAATTTTTGAGGCCCTCACAGGTAGAAAGAATGTTTAGGCCATGTTAAATTTGCATGAAGTGATAAATTAAGCAAAAAAAGTGATCTAGAGTGTGTCTTTAGAAAATGGGGTTTCGCATGTAAAAGTTGGTTTAGTGTAGGTTTTTTGCACAAAAGTACAGACATTCAAAAAAAAAAAAGGTATAGACATGGAAAAAACTATGGTGATATATGGACTTACCCCTCGTTTTAGCCCCAATTTTCAGTAAATTCTATGAGTTTTGGGCAAAAGCTTGAGGCAATACGCGGGCCGACCCATGTATTAGGCCTAAGATTGCTAAGTTTTGCAGACATAAAACACAAGGGGCAATATGTTACCACCCCCACATATTCAACCCCTACATTTTTCGAATTTCATATTTAAAAGAACAAAACCTGACCTTTTTTCATTCATTCTTCCTTTCTTCTTCTAACTCACACTTTACACATTCCTAACGCACTCTTTACCAAACTTTATTTTCACCCATTTCTCTTACCAAATATCACCATACAAACACCTTAAATGTTTTTAGAGTCACTTTCACCTATCAAAAACACCAAAAAATACATGAATTTTAGGATTTAACTCAAGGTTCCTAGGTTTGTCAAATCTGAATTGTGATTATTTGGGAGCTAATTTGGGTGCAATTTTTGAGGTTTTTACATCATTTGCATTACCAAGTATCACTCTTCTGATTAGAGGTAATATTCCTCAACTTACTTCGGTTCTTTGAGTTTTGCTGTTCACGTGTTTGTTGAATTTCTTAATGAATCTTGAATAATGAAATTTTAATGTTGTTTATTGATGTTTATGAGTTCATTTATGCTTATTTAGTATCTCTAGACATGTTTATATGATTAAATGTGGGTGTGTAATGATTTATACAATATTTTAATTTTGTGCATATTCTTATGTTATGATCAATGTGGAAATTTGTCTTGGAACGTTATTAGCCAAAATGTGACTGGTGTATGATTCTTGGATACATTCATTAGATGGTGACATTTTGGAAGCATTTGAATTGTGGCTATAGGAAAATTGCTAGTTTAGGCTAGTTTGCGGTAAATATTGAATTTGAAATATTTTTTATTTTGAGATATTATTGTTAGCTCATTACTACTTATTCTTCATATGGAGCATGCTTGCATGATGAATTTTAGATATTTGAAAATTTGAGCAATTTTTGGGGAATTTAGGAGTTTGAATTGAAGATGTGCATAATGCATGTTTCTTGGATTAATTTTTGCTCCTAATTTGAATCTTGTTACGATAGGGTGATGTTTATAAAATGTCTAATTGAGAATACTTGCCTTACAATTTATAATCTAGGTCTTTTGGGTATAAGATTTAAATGTATAAAAGTTAGAGATTAGTGTGTGAATTGTACCTTAAGGCATTTCTTGTCTATTTTATATAGGTACATGACAAGTGTTGACCTACCTTGTTTTAATGATAACAAAACCAATGAAAAATGAACTTATCCTTTAACTAAGTGTTCCAGGTCAAGAATGATTTTTTGAAAAGGATAGTTAAGCTTACTGTGCTTGAAGTGCTTGAAAATTGAAAAGGAAGTTTTGGACCAATGTTTTGTTCAGATGCACAAAGAAAACCTACTGGAACTAATACAAATGTCTAATTGTTTGAAGAAAGTTTCACAAATGGAATATTTTTATACTATTCAGACACATGATCGGATGCTTCAACAAAACTCAACTATCTAGAGTATACTTATCAAAGGGAAAAGATCTTTGTTCATTGGATGGAAAATACGACGCACTCATCATTCTCTGAATTACAAGAGTCATAATATCCTCAGATTACAACTACAAATATAGAGATCAGACACATAATAGAAACTATTTCAACCATCCTAAAGCCATACTAGGATGATTCTACCCTGTGACGCGTGCTCAAGATCACCATATATCAATATCATGTTGAGTCCCATGTGTTCAACAATTTCCATGTCAAATTCATTGGGGACCAATGAACAAAGTGAAGAACAAGGTGTTTGACATTCAAATTGTGTTAATTTTCTCATTTGATCAAGTTTGAGAATAAGGACATTGTTGTCCATCTTTCCCTTGTTTATTAGGTCATTTATTAGTTCTTTTTACTGGTTAGAATTATCTTAAATTCAGTCCACAAGCTGGCCGAATTTAACTTGTTAATTAGTTAATATTATTTGTTTAGAAGCTTCCTAAAAGATAGAGCCATGTTGGTCTATTCTAGTTAGGTTAGGATTTTAGTGATTAGAGTCCAAGTTACATTTGGATTTTGAGTCTTTTGTAAGGCTATAAATAAGCCTACAAACCATCAATTTTATTCAAGCAAGTTATATCAAATTTTGTGAGTTTTCACTTTCTCTTTCTAAGGGAGTCTTTCTTGAATACTTGAGAGTTGTCTTGAGTTATTCAACTTGAACTTATCAATCAAGTAATCACCTTGATTGTGGCGTTCTTCTACCTACAACGTTGGTTCACTAGATCATTGGTTCGTGGGTCAAGGTTAAGTCCAAGGTTCACAACCCGGGATTTAGAGGGGTCAATTGTTCCGCCATCCAACTTGAATTTTGTCTAGGTCCTACATCGATTCATATCACCCTGGATCCCCTAAAATAGAAAGGATGCAAATTAGAACACACTATGATTATCCTAACGTAGTAACAGCTAGTTGATCTGTCATTAATATGAGAAGTAGTTGAGAGTTGTGACGGCTCCTTTTGTCTTCTATAAATAGCCAATGTTCCTAATTTTCAAATAAAACCCAAGTAAGAGTGTGTGAATGTATAAGTGGATTCTCTAGAAGGAAGAAAGAGTAATGATCAAAAGACTACTGGATGTAATTTGTGATTAGTCATTGTATTGTGTTTGAGTGTTCCTTATCGTAAGGTTGATAAGTTCTTTTGTAACTTAGATAGGTTAGTGGTGACTGTAAAACTTTTGACTCTACAACTAGGTGGCTGTATGTGAGCAAAAGTGATCTGAGTCTCAATGCAAAATGAAGCTAATTCATCCACTTTGAAGAAGCACTTGGAGAATACAAGTTGAAATTTGCTTCAAACTTGTATCATTGTGGTTTGCTTGTTTCTTGATTTAATTTTCTATTTATATCTTGGGTATTTGTAGATTTGTATTTCTTGAGTTTTAGGTTGCCACTAGGTTTGATAACAAGTCAAATATGAATAGTTATTCACACGAACTCTTCATACCTTTGGGACTTTTATATTATTTGAACCCTATTAGATTATTTTTCCTTTATAGGTTCATCATTACTAATGGTTATAAGTGGAACTCATGAAGTTTCCACTTTGTTGAATTATGGCAAATGATTCATAAACTTCATGGTGGGTCATGGAACTTCTTGTTCGTCAACTTAATCACATCAATAAGAGAGTATTTTTTTTATCTTGATCCTTTTTACACATTGAGTACAATGTACATTTTAAGCATGTGTGTATGGGTGGGAGGGGACTAGAGTTTTTATGTACTATATGTAGTTGATAGATGGTTGAAATCTTTAGACCTGATATTGGAAATGATACTGTGTTTTGAAATTTGTAAAAATTAGATTTGCTGGTAAGGAGTTTCATCTAGTTATAAGGGAAAACTCTATCAAAACTTTTTTTAAAACTTGTCCAAAATTGTCAAATTTGCCCCAAAAGTTTTGAAGATTTTTCAATTTCATCCTAGGAGCAATATGTTCCACACCAGTAATAACTCAAATTCCTTGTACTTTTGAGATAACTATATATGCCATGAAAAACTCATTTCTTATTTAACTTGGAAATAGCTATTATATAATTATAATTTTTTCTTTTTAGAAAAATATATCTTGTAAAGTTGAGTAAATTATGCCTAAATTTTACATGTTTGATGAGATATCTTCTCTTTACTTGATTTTGCAAAGTTGAGTGATGAATTTGTTCAATAATTGTGTTACTCTTCCTATGATTATTATTATTATTATTATTATTATTATTATGTTCATGAGGGAATGTTAATTTATTATCCTTTACTGTTTAAAAAAGAAAAGAAAAACATAAAAAAGAGAAAAAGAGAAAAACAATAATAAGAGTTATTCTAATTCAATAGTTCTTATACATAGTAAAGGGGAGTCTACACCTAAAAATGTGGGCTTTTGCGTAAAACAGTATTTAAATTAAGAGTATACAAAGCAACTCAAGAGTGTGAAGTGTTGAGTAACCGAAGGTTTTTCATCTAAAAATATCGATCTTTATGTAAAAAGGCACTTTTACAACTTGAGTAGGCATTTTCATAGGATTAGAAAGCTATTAATTGACCACATGAGTTCCTTGCTTGTGAAGTTGGGATAGGAGAAGAAATTTAATTGAACTAGTTAAAATTATTGTATAATTATCTCCTCTTTGCTTGATGTTATGAATACTTTGGGTGAAATGGATAAGTACATAATTGTTTGTTGACCTTGGTTGATCAATCTTTAGTTTTGATGATTAACAAGACAAAATGATGATTTATGTGAGAAATATGTTAGAACAGGTCATTGGTCCACTGGAAAAGAAAAGGAATTAGATGTAGGAGGAGTAAGATTTGTCGCAATGGATCGAAGGCTCAATAGCATTATCGGACATCTGAAAGAAGCAGAAACAAGAAAGACTCGGATGTCCAATATTAGTATCGGCTATCCAACAAAATTCAAAATAAGCTGTGAAACTCTTTGTACTTGTATCAGACCCACAAGGATTGGACACACAACAAACCATCAGACGTCCCACAACTTTGAAAAAGTAGGGAATCGGACGTCTGACAGTTCCAACGTCTAGTTTTCTAACAGCTAGTTTTTTGACTGTTGGAGAAACTTTTGGAGCCAATTTTATTCACCTCTAAGTACCCCCAAACATGATAAGATAGAAGAATTTTGCTTACATTGTATACAAGTTATCAAAAGTGATTTTAGCATAAATATTTTGATTATTTTGATTATTATATAGTGTAGGAAGAATTGGATGTGTGAGGTTTCTCAAGAAAGAAGTAAAACCTTAGAGAAGGCAAGCCTTACTTGTAAGTGTTCTTTATTGTTAGGGTGAGCATTCAATTGTATCTTAGATAGGGTTAACTAGAGAGAGTTGTAAAATCCCTTGACTCAACAAGAGTTCAGATACTTAGGGTGAGTAAGAGATGAGCCCTTTTTTGTACAAGTTGGTTTGCTTCATCAACAACTGGAAAAAGCACTTAGTTGATATTCACACCCCATATTCTGAGAAATATTTACCTTCCGGAGTTCATTCTCCGGGAAAGTATAGTTGAAATTACTCCAAGTTTGGGAGAAATTTGGAAGTTTCTTTGATTTGCATTATCTTTTTTACTTTTATTTGTTTCTTTTAATATTTTCTTGAGTGGATTAAATTGCTCTATCCTTCCTCTACTTATTGCTATTTTGCTTGCTTAAGTGTGTAATCATTTAAGTAATTTGGTTAGCTAAAATTGGGTGAAAAGTTGTTATCTTAGGTTGCTTTGGGATCATACAGTTGGTATCAGAATTTGGTTCTCTAGAAATTAAGTTCAATCAATTTAGAAGAAAAGATTATTGCAACCGATTTTGTGTTAGAAAGATGCATAAATGAACCACCGGTTTTTGGTTAAAATTATGATATTTGGAAGAACAGGATAGAAACCTTTACTCAATCTATTGGTTTTGATTTGTGGTATATTGTTGTGCATGGTCCTTATAAAGCTTTGATAACAAAGAAAGGAAAAATTAGAGAAAAGACTAAAAGGAGTTAAATAAAAATGATAAAAGAATGTTGTCTCAAAACATACAAGTAATAGGTATTCTTTGTAAAGTTTTAAATGAAGATGATTTAAAAAGAGTAAAAGATTGTGAAAGTGTTCAAAAAATTTGGAGAAAATTAGAAAAGATTTATGATAATAAAAATCCTAATTTTAATGAAGAAAAGAAAGAGTGCTCATCATTGAATTCTTGTGAAGAAGAAAACATTGATGATAAAATTGTTGTAAAAATTGTTAGAACCTTGTATGAGAAGTTAAAAAGAGCCAATGAATTGAATAAGACTTTAAAATGTCAATTAGATAATTGTACATTAGAGAACACACAAATTAGAGAAGAAAATGAGAAGTTAAAATTCACTATAAATTGTTTAAAAAATTCTCATAAAGAAGTTGAAGTTTCAAACAAAGAATTGAAGAAATGAGAAATCTGAAAGAAAAAGTAAAACCTTATGAATCCTTAAGAATTGAATATGTAAATATTTAGAAGAGAATGGATAATTTGAGTTTATGCTTAAATGAACTTACTAATAATAAAAAAGAAATTACAACATGTTGTAAAATTAAAAATGACTCCAAAAGTTCTAGTGATAATAAAAGAATTTTTGTTAAGCCTAAACCAACTTGCTATTTTTATGAAAAATTTGGTCATAAAATTTATATATGTTTTAAGAAAATAAATTTTGATAGAGGAGCTAAAATGATGTGAGTTAAAAAGAATGAGTCTACTAATCATGAAGGCAAACAAAATGGTTACAAGAAATATAAGATTAATATATATCTCTAAGTTTTAAAGGTCAAAATGATAATAAAGAAAAGATATATTCTAATTTTAATGACAAGAGAACAACTTTTAATCATTTTAATAAGAATAAAAATATTTTATGTAGTGTGTCAATATGCAATAACTATAGAAATGTTTCAAAAGTTTATAAAGACGTTAAGAATGTGAGATTCAAAAACTATCAATTTGGCTTCTATTCAAGGATATTCTTGTGCTTTCTTCATCATTAAAAATGCTTTCATTTAAAAAAAATTATTATATATGATCTTATATGATTTATTCATATTTTTTTAAAAAAATTAGAAGTTGGATTTACAATGCCTAATTGCTTTCAAATTTTATTCATATATGTCCTATTTGTGTAAATGTTATTCAAAATGATGAATTTGGACATATAATTTCGTGTTTGTGGCAACCCTAAAAAAAATTTTCTTAAATATGTTCATAATTTGCAGTAGAAAGGGAGAGATATTTGATATATGTGCTCAATCTTAAAGGGAGTTTCAATTGCAATTGTTCATAGGTACTTTCTCATGTCCACCTCTCTCAAGGGTATCAGTGATTTGCCTCGCCGGACTCACTACAAACTCTCAATCATATTACAGACTTCAAATAATCATGCTTTAAGATCTCTAAAATAATAATACAGGCATTCGTTCTTAAAGCCTTAATTGAGGTCCAACAATAAATGATAATTAACTCACAAAAGTAAATCCTCAGTAATATCGATTAAAACTCTTATAACATCAATTTCAGGTTTTACATAAATCTTTAACTTCGCAATTTAATAGTAAGCCTATACCCAATTATGAAAATCCTACCAAAGTAACTAGATCCTCGATCTACGTTCCCCACTTCCAGACCTGTTAAGGAAAACAAATTGGGGTGAGCTAACGCTCAGTGAGGCCAAGGAGAAACATGCAGGCACGCAATCAAGCAAGTAAGAAAGCCAGTAAATTCAGATATAAAAGCGTGTAAATCAAACATTCACTTGTACTATTGCAATTTTCACCAGGAGACTGTATTCTCAAGGAATCACTACTCGAGGGCTCACATTAGACAAGAGTCTTGGAGTTGGGTTAGGAGAACCCTCTTGAGCCTCTATCTACATGAATTTGCACAAGCATCGTGATCAGTTCATACAGGAAAAAATACACAGTATGGGTAAGGATACGGGGCTCTCAGGAGCCAATTTCCACGGTTAAGCAGTTGAGTCCATTCCATCCCAAACGTTGACTCTCCGTCAACTTAACACAGGTAAAGTCCGTAGAAACTCCACTTAATACAACCTCCGTCCAACAGTTCACCCTCTTGGGCCTGAAACCAAACAGGTAGGTTTAAAAGGTAAAGCTACATCGAGCAATACCGAGCAACACCTCTCCAATAGGTCAAGCTCAAAGAACAGTACCTAAGGTTCACCAAGCTTCCCGACCAAGCCCTTGCCGGCTCGGGTCCCAAGGATCCCCAATAGGTTTGGGTGTCCCCATTTATCACTTTTTAAGTTGATGGATTATTCCCATCGACACTCAGTTACAGTCAAGTCAAGTACAGTTCCAGTCACGTCAAATAACATTCATGTGCATGCAAGACAAGTAAAAGAGGACGAGCGCGATAAAGTACACTCTCGCCTCAACAGTTTTCATCCAAACAAATATGACAGGTAATTCAACAATTCATGCACTTGATACTCACTGAAGTCAAAAGTCCAAGGCAAAAGCACGCAAGATCAATTGGGTTTTCTGAAATCTTCTCGATCACCTGAGACAAATACGAGTATTTTAATTCAAATCACTATAGAAATATTTGATAGATGTCTTTAAAAATGTCTCAAAGAGACTCAAGTCAAGTTCAATGAAATTCTCTTTTGAGATGAAATCTTTGAAAAATCGTAACTTGAGTTATAAAAGTCCAAATTTTCCAACCTTAGTACCGTTGGAAACCTCTTTTAAAGTTCTAAAACTTTGTAGAAGACATCTAATCAAAATTCTGGACGGAATTAGCCCAGATTTTCGTTCAACAGAAAGCTACAGTACAGGGACAGGGCATATCAGGCTGGCCATCCAGGCTATTTTGAAAATTTGTCATAA
The DNA here is from genome assembly GCA_013103745.1 of Gardenia jasminoides. Classification (NCBI taxonomy): domain Eukaryota; kingdom Viridiplantae; phylum Streptophyta; class Magnoliopsida; order Gentianales; family Rubiaceae; genus Gardenia; species Gardenia jasminoides. The sequence goes on from CM023099.1 coordinate 38,178,290, forward strand.
ATTACAGAAAATTAGTTAGCCTCTGAAATTTATACACGATATAGTACTACATAATGAGTTTCAACAGCCACTGACGGAACTCAATTCTGACACTTGAACAAGAAATTAAAGCAGTTCAAACAGGGAAGGTTCACAAATCTAAAATTTCTGTTTTCCAGTTTTGCAGTGCATACTTCTAGGCTATATTTGAGTGATGAATTCTATTTAAAAAATCACCAAATTTGGTACACTAATACTTCCATATATAGAGTAGACTTATACCAAAATTCATCCAAAAATTTAAATGGGAAGTCAGTTTTCTTCTTGCCCAAAGTGAGCTCAACTACTTCATTCAAAACTGTGAAGTTTCTATCCTTCACTTCTAGCATTTATTTCATGCCTCAAATCAACTTCATTTAGCCTAATTTTCGAAACCAAGCTAGTATTCGTTTCCCTTAATGTAATGATGATCAAAAATGGTCACAACTCTTATCAAAAATTATCACAAATTAACCCCCAAAAATCGGTCAGCATAGCCCCTTGATTTTCCAGATTTCACTCCCAATTTAGCAACCCTAATTGGAACCATTCATGAAGGACTTTTTGTGGGAAAAATTAACTGCTTAATCTCCATCATTTAAACATCAAATCCAATGGTTAACCTAGCCAAAAATTCAGCCACGAAATTAAGCCAAAAATCAGAAAATTTTACCCCCAAAATTCCATTCTTGCTACCGGTTTCCTCTTGAGGTTTTTGTCCAAAATCCAACAACAACTTTCAACTCAAACTCATACAATGCAACAATAATCATGCTAATTAACACCATTACAAGCTAGTGGGAATCCAAGAGCCCACTTTTACCATAATCATCAAATTCCAAAACCACTCCATGAAACTTAGCACATACAAATTTACAAACACATAAGTCAAGGTTTTCTAAAACCTTTCAACATCCCAACCTATCATCATGCTTGTAAATGAAATTGAAGAGACTAAAGTTCAAGTTCTAGGCTTATACCTCTTCCATGAAACAAGAAAAGTTCAACCAAGAAATGCTAAATTGAAGCTTCCAAGTACTCCTACTCCAAGCTTCTTATCCAAGTGCAAGCTCAAGCCAAGGTTGATGAAAGATTGTTGGTGATTTTTTTGTGAGAAAATGAAGAGGAAAGTTGATGGAAAATGAAGAAGGGAGTTCGGGTGAGGGAGAGGAAGAAATGAACAATTTTTGAGCAAAATTTTTTTTTTTTAAGAGTAAGAGAAAAAGGGAAGACAAGACTCTTGTCTTGCCTCAAAAGTCAAACTTTCATTAATGCCAAACTTATCTATTTGGAGGGAAAATAAATGGCTTAATTTTGCTTGAGATTAGGGGCTAACTTTCGGCTAGGAGGGGAAAGAAGAAAAGAAAAATTTTGTGAGAACTAGAAGGAATTAGTTGAAAGGAATAATGATTGGTTGAAATTCTAAGTTTAATGAAGTTAATCCAAATCTTAATCAAGGTCTCAAAATTCTAACTAATCTCTCATTTCAATTCACTTCTAGTCACCAAATTACATTTCTAACCTACGAGTGATCATCCTTACACTCCATCGCTACGTCACTCACTGCCCGAATTTTTACCTCGAAAAACGTGTTTTCTCATTTTCTGTATAATTGATACAAAAAGAGCAAATTTTAAAATAAGATGAATGGAATGTTGAAAATCTACCTGAAAATTAATATAGAGCTAAATTAAGTTTTTCTCAAAATGAAATAAATTAAACAAATAAATAAATAAATAAATTGAATTTTCATTTAAATTTTCTAAAAATTCGTTTAAATGTAATTTTAAAATAATTGAACGAATTAATAATGATAATAAAATTATTTAAAAATATTGAGTTGTAATAATATAAAAATAAATTTTTGAGGCTGTTATATTCTCCCCTCCTTAAAAGAATTTTGTCCTTAAAATTCATACTTGAATTATAGATTAATGCTTGGTATTTCCTCCGAATTTCTTCCTCTAACCCTCAAGTTACTTCCTCGTCACCTTGGTTTATCCACAATATTTTCAATAAAGGAATTTTCTTGTTCCTCAAAATTTTCACCTTGCTAACAAATACCTCTGGATACTCTTGTGATGACTTCTCCTACCCTAAGGTATCAGGTGGACCGCCTAACTCTCGCCAGACTCACTCACATAAATATCGCTAAAACATTAAACTAACATTCGAATCTCAAATCTAAACTCAACAATAGCTTACAATCACATTACACCATCCTTACAATCTCCAAATTACATAAAATACTTATCAAACGTTCAAATTCTCATAATACAAAAGCTCTCGGAATCACATTCCACGATTGTCACATCAATACAAAAGCAAACCCTAACTCTAAAGGTTGGCTCCTTCACCTGGGTTCTCGGTCCCTGTTAAAGAAAACAATTTGGAAAGAGTGAGTTAAAAAGCCCAGTGAGTTCCAAAAATGCTTACAATTCACGTAAAACAGTTCAAACCATATTTCAAGTATACAATTTAGATCAAGTAAATAAACACTTCAATGGATATCACTCGTACAATTACTTGAGGGACATTGCCCATCAAAGTAGACTAGTCAAGGGACTTCGCCCAAGACATCACAAACTAGTCAAGGGTATTCACCCTACGACGTCACTTTATTTCATTGAAACTAGTCAAGGGTATTCACCCTACGACGTCACTTTATTTCATTGAAACTAGTCGAGGGACATCGCCCAACGACGTCACTTTATCTCATTGGAACTAGTCGAAGGTATTTACCCTACGATGTCACATACTAGTCGAGGGACTTCGCCCAACGACGTCACAATCTTTCACTGAAACTAGTCGAGGGAATTCACCCTACGACGTCACATCATTTCATTGAAACTACTCGAGGGATTTCACCCAACGAAGTAGACTAGTCGAGGAATTTCACCCAACGACATCACAATCTCTTCAATCACTATTTCACTTATAGAGCATTTCACTCGGAAATAATAGTCAATCACGTCAATAAAACATTCCTTTACAAGGGAGTCGAAACACTGACAGATCCTCCATAAGTTATTTCACTGGTAAAAGCATTTTACTTGGAAATAGTGGTAAATCATTTCTTTGTAAACACTAGCAAATCATTTCAACAAAATCATTCATTTACAAACTATGGCAAGATTTTCATTTAAAAGAGAGTTAGAACTCTCACACATATAGGACACTGCCACACACTTTCACAATACTTTTATTTCAAATAAAGGTAAGTGCGATGAAGTACACACTACCCCACTTAACAATTTGAAAATCCAAATTCACGTCAAATCACTTGACCAACACAATTCGAATCATTTTCACATAAACACTTTACATACACTGAAACTCACTACCCCCTCCAAGGGTTTGAAAACTATGCTTCACTTCAAAATCACTTCACTAAACACAGTTGCAATCATTTTCACATAATCACATAACAAGTATGGAAACTCACTGAAGTAATAGGGTTCGGCTTCCACGTAGGGGTCAAAATCACTTCCTTGTGCACTTCCTAAAATAATTTAAAACAATGGTTGAGATTCACTGCATCTCTCATTCACTAAAACAATTCATTTTCACTTTTATAGTTTCAATCAACATTTTTCCCAAAATCCTCTCGAGGAAAGATTTTCACTTCATATGACATCGTATTTCAAATACCTCTTTGAAAATCGCTTAATTATTCCGAATACAATGTTTCAAATGGATCTTTGGAAAATCACTATCTCATTTCAAGTATGACACATCACCGATGTACTCTCCAAGCACTATTTTCACATTTTCTTTAATAAAACACTTAGGTAAGGTTTATCACCTCAAAATCACTTTTAACACAAACTCAGCACTCACTCTTTGATAGTACTTTAATATAACTTGAAAACACTTCAAACCATATCTTTATTTCTCAAATCATAAAATTTGGTCACAATACGGTAAATCCGTCAAATTCATTTAAATGACATTTTTCATTCAAAAACTCACGAGAAACTTCACTTTTATCTTTAAAAGTCATATACTCACAAATGAGCGTGACATGTAGTTTCTTAGGCAGACATTCATTAAGAACAATCACAAGATTTTGAAATCCACCATTAATATCTCCAAGTATGGGTTTGGCCATCTCATACATTTTTCTATCACAATTTTCAACAACAAAATCCTACTCTCTAACCACAACATGATACATTTCACAAATATCATACAAAGCCACAATCAGGTCCTCAAGTCCGCTACCTAGAGGCCACCTCAAGTCTGCTACCTAGGTTGGGAATTCAAGAGCCCAACTTTATCTTTTCAGATGAGATCATTTTACCAAAATCAACCATAGATCTAAGCTATTTAACACTAATAAAGCTATATCTACAAGGTTCAAGCTTTATACCTTCAGATCTGACTAGATCCGACAAGATCCGACAAGATCCACTGAGGCTTTGTGATATCTTCTCAAACTTGACCCCTTCCAAACTCAACAACCATGAAAGCTTCGATCTTTATCCAGGATCTTCGAACTTTGACGGTGATCTACAACTCCAAGCTCACGATCAAGCAACCCACCACTCAAACAAACTTTATTTCTTCACTTTTCTCTTTCTTTTTCTCTTCCAAACTTTCGGATGGCACCCCTCTTTCTCTCTCTTCAGTCGGCTGCCATGGAGGATGAATCTCAAGTCAAAAATCTTCACTCAAGCTTCACAAATTCAAGATGCAAGTTGAAGGAAAGAATGGAAGTTCAAGGTGCAAGCTTTACCTCTTTTCTTTCTCCAAGAAACCGGACCAGCTCTCTCTCTCCTATCCCTCTCTCTCGGCTGCAAGAAGTGGAGAAGATGATGGTGATTAAGGATGCTTGAAGCTTGTTGGAAGCAAGGAAGAAGAAGAAGAAAACCAAGAAGACAAATCTCTCTCTTTTCTCTCTCTATGGCCGGCTGCTCTCTCTCTCTCTAAGCCCAAATTGCAGCTGGAAAAATGAGCTCCAAGGAACCAAAAAGTCAAGGCTAAAAGGTGCCAAAAAGTGCATTTCCTTATTTTAAGGGAAAAAGTGCTTTTTGGGCACTTTATGTCGCGTCGTGCGCGGCAGTCTAACTTACACTGTTCTACTCCATTCCAACACTGTCCAAACTTATTAGTATTTCTAAAATATCATTAATTATGCTTAATTTCAACTTAAAGTCAGTAATCATGCTCCGGTAGAAAATTAAGCACTTAATTCGGCCAAAACCGCACACCGGCAAATAATTCGTTTAAAATTCTCTAAATTGGAAAATATTCACTTTAAACATATATTCACTCATTTTTTCAATGAATAAACACAATATAAACAATATTTGGTATTTTTAAAATAAAATCGGGATTTTTCAAGGCCCTCACAACTCTTCCTACATTTCTTCTTTTACTTCCCAAATCGCCTCCTCGACGTTCTGATTTTCCAAAGATTCTTAACCAAAGAGATTTTCTCAGTTCTCAAGTCCTTTACTTTCCTGCTGCAGAAGTCTCCTAGAAGTCACCTTGAGCACCTAAGGCGATTACTCTCAATGACCACCAAAGGTGAATTATCTCCAATTAATTTTCTTAAACCATCATAGAGAGCTCAATTGAAAAAAAGGAGATCCACACTCTTAAACATCTACTGTAACGCCTAAAGAGGAGGTTAATGTTTTGAAAACCATCATTTAAAAGAAGACTTAAAACTATAAAAGACCTCATTTCATCCACGAATTCAAACTCGGATCAAATCAACATTTTCAAAGTAAAGTTATAAGTTTTAAAAGAACATTTTTTTTTCTTTAAACCAGAAAATTCTAACTTTTTATATCCATAAATCGAAAAATTACCAGTTGTATACCACTAGAAAGTAGATCCAAAGTACTACAACTGTTCAAAAGACATTTTCTCAAAACTCAATTGGTAAATAAACAAATTTGACCTCAAGTGATAACTTTCGCAACTAGAAAAACAGATCAAGTCTGACATTTTAGTGAATTCTAAAAACTATTGATACTTATGGAAATTGAGCAAACATCTAAAGTTTACAAGGTTGAAAAGTTCTTGTCTAGTTTCAAATCTAACATACAAAACCCAAATTTAAAATTTTATATATATATATATATATATAATTTTTTTTTTACCGCGGTGTCAAAATTTTCTAAAATTGTGCAATGCTCCCTAAAGAGATATCTAACAAAACGAAGTTTAAAAAAAATTATCCCTTTTTAACTTCTGAACTCACATTTAAAAGCCAACATCGAACTAAGATCATTGAACAATATTTTACCAAAAATTTGAAAGAAAATAAGGCTAAAAGTAGTTGAAAGGATTCGGCCAGTAGGGGGGGTATTTCTAGAGATTCTACCAAGATTCTCGCACCAATCTCATAACTATAGTCCTTCAATCTCATGAAATAGCCATAATACATAACAATCGACATATGTCAAGCTATTAACCATCAAGATTCACCAACAAGTTTACACTACAAAGTATGGAAAATCTTCAAATCATCTAACCTAGTATTCGGTTTTCAAGAAATCCCTTCAATAACCTAGGCTCAACTAGCCATAAATCATTAGATTTAAACCATAAAACTTATAGGTCTAAAAGTTCAAGCTCTTCCCACTAACGTAGGTCAAGGTAAGTCGTAAACCTTCAAGATTCGTCATAAGATTTACCTTTCTCTCGAACTTGGTCGGTGGCAAGTGAAGTTGGATGAGGTGATGGTCTTGAAGCAAAATTTATGAAAGAACAGATGAAATCTTTCTTCTCTATTTGGAGCTTAAATAACCGGCTAGAGAAGAGTAAATAACGAAGAAAATTGCTGAAAAATCTCGCCTCTCTCATCTCTATAAGGATGGTTACAAGAAAGGAGGAGAATAGAGTTTCGTGTTGGTGATTTTCTCGAAAGATAAAAGAATGTATAAAGATAAAATATGAAGCAAGACTCTCTTTTTCTCTCTCTAGTTATTTTCTTGTGAAATCGAAATAAAATGGTAGAATGAAGGGTTATTGAAGTTTTGTAAAGAATGAGTGGCGGAGGTGATGCCAAGTGTCACCCTTCCACTGCTCGAGACTCTATTGAAATCTTATCTTATTCACTAGTTCGCCTCTTTCACACTTAACTCCCTTTAATTCCATCAAAAGGCAACATACACTCCACGAATTATCTTTTTACCCTCATTGACTAACCCTAGACTTCGGCTCTGATTCTCTCCCCTGCTTTTGGTGCCTTGACCCACACCCTCGTTCTCAACCTCGATCTCAGTTGCAGCCTCGTCTACCATCCACAATCTTTATAGAATGTAGACATAAAATAAATGTGAAAATAAACTAAATTAAAATACACTAAAGCAAGGTAAAAAAGAATAAAAAGGAATGTAATGAATTAACACAAAATAGAATAAGCAAGTTAGCAAATTAAATTTTTGGAATGAACAAGAGAATTTTCTAGAGCCAACCAACTTTTATACATATATATATATCGAGAGAATCAAGTACATGACGGTGGCATATTTAATACAAAAGAACATACCAAAATGTCGCTTGCTCGACCATTTTACCACACAAAAACACAACAGTGAAAGCTGTAAATAAATATGCACCCACCAAGACGAGAATCGCCCTGGTGGTTTCTTTTTACAAAAAGGTCACAAAACATACTACACGTAGATGCCACAAAATACAAATAGTCATGTAGTCACAAGCATAGGCCTCACAAGCCTCACCCCATCTAATCCACTTACAAATCATTCAAAAGACTAAGACCTTCATAGTCTATTTCATAACTAGATTTTCACCCTACATCTAAGTGGATTTAAGACCAAACAATATCAACATTTGGTTGTACTAATCATTACATCAAGTGCCAAGTTCAAAACTCCTAGAACAGATATAACTCTAGGTTTTACGACAGTTCCTTATTTGGTGTTCGAGGCTTCCACACCTTAAACATGCTCCCATCTTTCTCCAACACTCATCTGTAGGATGATATTTTTGACAGAAATCACACTTAGCAGATCTGAGTCGCCACGAACGAGGTCCACTAGATTTTGATTTCCTTCCTTTACCTTCAGCAGCATGTTCATCTTGGTTAATCCCTTTACGCTTCCCTTTTACATTGAGAGAGCTTCCCTCCTGATTTCTAACTTGAGTGTTAGGAGTATCTCGAAATTCAATTTGGGTAGTTGAGTGCACCACATCAAATTTATGTTGCATCTCCTCTAGTATGGCTTCATATTTCTTCTTAATTTCCACGCACTTGCTTATTAGCTCAGTCTTTTCCTTATATTCTTGTTCTTATCGTCCTTTCCAATATTTAACAAGTTCCGTCTGAAACCCTAAGTCCTTTCGAAGAGCCTCTATGTCTTCATGTGAATCCTCCAAATTCGCCATGTCACTAATTCCTTTTACTCCCGAATTTAACCTGCTAAGGAAACCAAAATCGCCGGGTTAATCTTTAATCACAATGGAGCTCTAACCATTTAAAGCTCAACTCTTTGAAATCCAATATAAGGACTCTCATGAACTCGGGAATTCGAATCCTATCTTTTGCTTATCTACCTATCTGAGAGGTCCCAATACAGCTCGTCTATTTCGAGAGATGCAAAACCGTAGGCATACATATGGCTATCTCAACTCTATATTCGAGAACAATATCCTTAAATTACCCCAAATAGATCTTTAACCTAGGCTCTGATACCAACTGTAACAGCCCCACCTCTCCCAAGGGCGAACCCAAGGGTATCAGCGGACTGTCTGCCCAGCTCTCGCCAGGACTCACTACAAACTCTCAATCATATTACAGACTTCAAATAATCATGCTTTAAGATCTCTAAAATAATAATACAGGCATTCGTTCTTAAAGCCTTAATTGAGGTCCAACAATAAATGATAATTAACTCACAAAAGTAAATCCTCAGTAATATCGATTAAAACTCTTATAACATCAATTTCAGGTACAATAAATCTTTAACTTCGCAATTTAATAGTAAGCCTATACCCAATTATGAAAATCCTACCAAAGTAACTAGATCCTCGATCTACGTTCCCCACTTCCAGACCTGTTAAGGAAAATAAATTGGGGTGAGCTAACGCTCAGTGAGGCCAAGGAGAAACATGCAGGCACGCAATCAAGCAAGTAAGAAAGCCAGTAAATTCAGATATAAAAGCGTGTAAATCAAACATTCACTTGTACTATTGCAATTTTCACCAGGAGACTGTATTCTCAAGGAATCACTACTCGAGGGCTCACATTAGACAAGAGTCTTGGAGTTGGGTTCGGAGAACCCTCTTCGAGCCTCTCTATCTACAGTGAATTTGCACAAGCATCGTGATCAGTTCATACAGGAAAAAATACACAGTATGGGTAAGGATACGGGGCTCTCAGGAGCCAATTTCCACGGTTAAGCAGTTGAGTCCATTCCATCCCAAACGTTGACTCTCCGTCAACTTAACACAGGTAAAGTCCGTAGAAACTCCACTTAATACAACCTCCGTCCAACAGTTCACCCTCTTGGGCCTGAAACCAAACAGGTAGGTTTAAAAGGTAAAGCTACATCGAGCAATACCGAGCAACACCTCTCCAATAGGTCAAGCTCAAAGAACAGTACCTAAGGTTCACCAAGCTTCCCGACCAAGCCCTTGCCGGCTCGGGTCCCAAGGATCCCCAATAGGTTTGGGCGTCCCCATTTATCACTTTTTAAGTTGATGGATTATTCCAATCGACACTCAGTTACAGTCAAGTCAATTACAGTTCCAGTCAAGTCAAATAACATTCATGTGCATGCAAGACAAGTAAAAGAGGACGAGCGCGATAAAGTACACTCTCGCCTCAACAGTTTTCATCCAAACAAATATGACAGGTAATTCAACAATTCATGCACTTGATACTCACCGAAGTCAAAAGTCCAAGGCAAAAGCACGCAAGATCAATTGGGTTTTCCGGGATCTTCTCGATCACCTGAGACAAATACGAGTATTTTAATTCAAATCACTATAGAAATATTTGATAGATGTCTTTAAAAATGTCTCAAAGAGACTCAAGTCAAATTCAATGAAATTCCCTTTTGAGTTGAAATCTTTGAAAAATCGTAACTTGAGTTATACAAGTCCAAATTTTGCAAGCTTGGTACCGTTGGAAACCTCTTTTAAGTTCTAAAACTCTGTAGAAGACATCCATTTAAAATTCTGGACGAAATTAGCCCAGATTTTCGTTCAACAGAAAGCTACAGTACAGGGACAGGGCATATCAGGCTGGCCATCCAGGATACTTTGAAAATTTGTCATAAATTACAGAAAATTATTTAGCCTCTGAAATTTATACACGATATAGTACTACATAAGGAGTTTCAACAGCCACTGACGGAACTCAATTCCGACACTTGAGCAAGAAATTAAAGCAGTTCAAACAGGGCAGGTTCACAAATCTGAAATTTCTGTTTTGCAGTTTTGCAGGGCATACTTCTAGGCTATATTTGAGTGATGAATTCTATTTCAAAAATCACCAAATTTGGTACACTAATACTTCCATATATAGAGTAGACTAATACCTAAATTCATACAAAAATTCAAATGGGAAGTCAGTTTTCTTCTTGCCCAAAGTGAGCTCAACTACTTCATTCAAAACTGTGAAGTTTCTATCCTTCACTTCTAGCATTTATTTCATGCCTCAAATCAACTTCATTTAGCCTAATTTTCGAAACCAAGCTAGTATTAGTTTCCCTTAACCTAATGATGATAAAAAATGGTCACAACTCTTATCAAAAATTATCACAAATTAACCCCCAAAAATCGGGCAGCATAGCCCCTTGATTTTCCAGATTTTACTCCCAATTTAGCAACCCTAATTGCAACCATTCATCAAGGACTTTTTGTGGGAAAAATTAACTGGTTAATCTCCATCATTTAAACATCAAATCCAGTGGTTAACCTTGCCAAAAATTCAGCCATGAAATTAAGCCAAAAATCAGAAAATTTTACCCCCAAAATTCCATTCTTGCTACCGGTTTCCTCTTGAGGTTTTTGTCCAAAATCCAACAACAACTTTCAACTCAAACTCATACAATGCAACAATAATCATGCTAATTAACACCATTACAAGCTAGTGGGAATCCAAGAGCCCACTTTTACCATAATCATCAAATTCCACAAAACCACTCCATGAAACTTAGCACATACAAATTTACAAACACATAAGTCAAGGTTTTCTAAAACCTTTCAACATCCCAACCTATCATCATGCTTGTAAATGAAATTGAAGAGACTAAAGTTCAAGTTCTAGGCTTATACCTCTTCCAAGAAACAAGCAAATTTCAACCAAGAAATGCTAAATTGAAGCTTCCAAGTACTCCTACTCCAAGCTTCTTATCCAAGTGCAAGCTCAAGCCAAGGTTGATGAAAGATTGTTGGTGATTTTTTTGTGAGAAAATGAAGAGGAAAGCTGATGGAAAATGAAGAAGGGAGTTCGGGTGAGGGAGAGGAAGAAATGAACAATTTTTGAGCAAAATTTTTTTTTTTTAAGAGTAAGAGAAAAAGGGAAGACAAGACACTAGTCTTGTCTTGCCTCAAAAGTCAAACTTTCATTAATGCCAAACTTATCTATTTGAAGGGAAAATAAATGGCTTAATTTTGCTTGAGATTAGGGGCTAACTTTCGGCTAGGAGGGGAAAGAAGAAAAGAAAAATTTTGTGAGAACTAGAAGGAATTAGTTGAAAGGAATAATGATTGGTTGAAATTTTAAGTTTAATGAAGTTAATCCAAATCTTAATCAAGGTCTCAAAATTCTAACTAATCTCTCATTTCAATTCACTTCTCATCACCAAATTACATTTCTAACCTACGAGTGATCATCCTTACACTCCATCGCTACATCACTCACTGCCCGAATTTTTACCTCGAAAAACGTGTTTTCTCATTTTCTATATAATTGATACAAAAAGAGCAAATTTTAAAATAAGATGAATGGAATGTTGAAAATCTACCTGAAAAATTAATATAGAGCTAAATTAAGTTTTTCTCAAAATGAAATAAATTAAACAAATAAATAAATAAATAAATTGAATTTTCATTTAAATTTTCTAAAAATTCGTTTAAATGTAATTTTAAAATAATTGAACGAATTAATAACAATAATAACATTATTTAAAAATATTGAGTTGTAATAATATCAAAATAAAATTTTGAGGCTGTTACATTCTCCCACACTGGCTTTATTTTTTATTATGTCAAAAGAGGGAGAAGATTTGAATGATATTTCTTTGAATGTTGACTCACTCATTCGAATAACTAATAACACTACGAAAGTAAATGTAAATAACAATTCCAATCCAAACCACAACTAACAACATTACTAAATTCAACTTACAACCCAACTTCTCAAATTACAATTCAATATACTTAAGGTACAACCACAATTTCATCTTATAATCCCAAAATATCAAATTCAGCATTTCAAAGCAAACTTCAAAAGATAAGTTCCAACCCCAACTAATCACGTCTTCACTCAGGTTCTCAATCCCTGTTAAGGATAACAAAATTTAAAGGAATGAGTTAAATACCCAGTGAGTTCCAAAAAGGCTTGCAATTCACATAGAACAGTTCAAATCATACTTCAAGTTTACAATTTAAAACAAGTAGATAAACACGCAAATGGGTATTGCTCAAATATACCAAACAAACTACTCGAGGGACATCGCCCAATGAAGTAGACTAGTCGAGGGACTTAGCACAACAACGTCACAATACTTCACTGAAACTACTTGAGTGACTTCGCCCAACGAAGTAAACTAGTCGAAGGATTTCACCCAACGACATTACAATACTTCACTAAAACTACTCAAGGGACTTCGCTCAACGAAGTAAACTAGTCGAGGGACTTCGCCCAACGACATCACAATACTTCACTGAAACTACTTGAGGGACTTCGCCCAACGAAGTAGACTAGTTGAGGGACTTCGCCCAATGACATCAAAATACTTCACTGAAACTACTCGAGAGATTTCACCCAACGACATAGGCTAGTCGAGGGAATTTGCCCAACAACATCACAAACTAGTCGAGGGAATTCACCCTACGACGTCACATACTAGTCGAGGGTATTCACCCCACGACGTCACAACAGTCACAAGATAGCACACTACTCATTTTAAATTTCCAAAATCACATGAAAAGGAGAAACACTCATATGGTAGTTCAAATCATAAAACAGATCAAGTATATTTCTCATGAAATTCAAGTCTTTCAAATAATCCAAATTCATCTCAAGTCACAATTTCAAGTTCACATAAACAAATCACAATTCAAGTCATTTTTGAAAATCGCATCAAGTGACATGCATGGAAACTCACAAATTCTTTATAAATTATTTCACTTGTAAAAGCATTTTACTTGGAAATAACAGTAAATCATTTCCTTATAAATACTAGCAAATCATTTCAACAAATCATTCCTTTGCAAACAATAACAAGATTTTTCATTTGAAAAAGGAGTTGGAACACTCACCAAAGGATCAAGTAGACAAGCAAGTGATTTCCAAGACGTCCAAGATTGGCTCGTCCCCTAGTCCGTCTTGATCACCTGGCAAAATAACTATCAAAAACTATCCATTTAACTAAAATTCATAACTACGCTCAATACTTTTCGAAACTTCTAAAACATCTCCTGCCACACATTATTACTAACCCACAACTCAAGCTATATATGTCAAAAATGGACATGGTTTATGGCGTTCGAAACTAGAATCAAAGAACTAAAAATCACTAGAAGACCTTGCTTTCAAATTCGTTTTGCAAGATGGAGCAAATCGAGCTACAAGTTCCAGCAGAACCCAAAAGACTACAAAAATAGGTTGTGAAATCAGCCTTCTTTACGGATTTACTTTAAATCTCAGGAAAAAATTAGCATGCAATTTTTACACTGTTGGAAAACCCTTGGAGTCTAGTTTCAAATGCCACAAACGGCACTTAGTTCTGACTCCCGAGCAAGAAAATACGTCCATTTGAAAATAAGGTATAAAGTTGCCTTAAAGCTATTTTCCAGATTTGCAAAGCAACTTTGTGGACACCATTTGGCTGATGAAATCTTATGGGAAAATGCCAAATTTTTTACCTTTAGTCTTCTATATATAGGCTGGGTTTTTACCAAAATTCAATAAAAAAATCGTATGGGAAGTCGAGGTTCTAGATGACAAAATTTGCTCCCTGTTTTGAAACAGATCTGCCAACTCAACCTTTCTCTCATTTTGGAAGTTTTTAACCAACAAAAACAGCTCCATTTTACTCCATAATTAACACCAAGTCCATGGTAATGTTTCTTGAGAAAATTGTAGTTAAATGGCATCAAAATTTTTGGACCAAACAACACCAAAATAGAGCAGCAGCCGGGCAACAGAAATCAAAGGAAATTTTCCAGATTTTGCTTCACTTTTTCATGAAATTTCACAACACTAAATGGAACAATTTTTGCAAGATAATTTACACACATATAGACCAACATTCTTACTTTCTAACCACAAGATGAACTCATCTCATAATAACAACCACAACCACAACAAGATCCTCAAGTCCGCTACCTAAGTTGGGAATTCAAGAGCCCAACTCAAAGTTTCAAGAATATCATTTTTAGCAAAAGTAATCCATGGATCTAAAAGATCTAGCATTATCAAGGCTAAAACTCAAAGATCTAACTATCATATCTCAAGATCTAACTATATCTAACAAGATCAAGGAAGATCTAGTGTCGTTCTTCTCAAGGATGATCTTCCAAGCTTTGCAACCTCAAGAACCTCCAACTTAGCCAAGAACTAGCTTATTCCTTGGTGATTTCCTCCACATGCTTCAAGATCAAGAAGAAGGAAAACAAGAGCTAGCTTTCTTTCTCTCTTTCTTCCTCTCTCTCACTCTCGGATCTCTCTCCCTTGCTCTCTCTCTCACACAGCTTAAACTTGAAGAAAAGTTAGCAAGATGAAGCTCTCAAATATAATCTTCAAGGTGCAAGATGATGGAGTTGAAGAAGAAGAAGTTGCAAGCTTACATTTCTCTCCTTTTTCTCTCTCTCCAATCTCGGATCTCTCTCTCTCTCAAGCTTCCTATGGCTAAAATGAAGAGCAAGGAGCAAGAATTGAGGATTTATATCGACAAGATACTTGGCCATCCTTGATTCAGGGAAAAGGGGTCAACTTTCAGTTTTTGTCGTATTGACGCACTATGCTCTAACTTTTACTGGTTTTTCTCCTTTAGGCACTACACTTTCATAAATATATTTCGTTAAAGTCTCTACGTACACTCAGTTTCATCTTAGAGTTACTATTCATGTCACGGCTCAAAAATCGACGCTTAAACTGGTTGAATCCAAACACCGGCAACTGATTCACAAAAAATTCTCTAAATTAGAAAATAATAACTTGAAGCATAAATTCACTAATATTTTAGTGAATATGCATAATATAAATATTATTATTTATTTTTCAATAAAAATAGAATTTTTAGCCCCTCACATCCTTCCCCTCTTAAAAGAATTTCATCCTCAAAATTCATATCTCGGTTTACAAACCACTCTGGATATTTCTTTCGGATTTCCTCTTCAATTCCCCAAGTTGCTTCCTTGATTCCATGATTTCTCCATAAAACCTTAGCCAGAGGAATTTGCTTATTTCTTAAGTCCTTTACATTCTTACCAAGAATTTGCACATGATGCTCTTCATATGATATCATCTCATCTATTTCGATATCTTCCAATTTCTATGATAATACTCATTTCATCGACAATGGCCTGAATTTAACTCTTATAAGGAAATCATCACTTAAGACTTTCCAGATGCGTATATACCCCAGAAATCACTTTATTCCAATTATGTTCCCACCAAACTTTACCTTCCATGGATTTTAACCTACAAGTAGTACTTCCTCAAGGTTTGCAATACTATCTTCAAGTGTTGCTCATGCTCTTCTCGAATCTTAAATATACCATAGTATCCTTGATAAATTTACCACAATGCAGTCCATTTAAGGCTTAAAAGCTGTGTACTAGCCCCATGAATGTCGCTGATGCCGTAGTTAGACTTATGGCATCACTATAAATCCATGATGTCCATATTGGTCGATAATAATACTCTTGGTATATATCCTTGCTAATCTTCAATTAGCGATATTCTTATAAAATCTCATCTTAAAAGAACTTCCATTGCTTATAATAGATCTATCAATTTATAATTGCATGACAAAGGTATTCATTCTCTGGTCGGTAGTATAATTCAAGTCAAATAATCCATGTATAAATTTTAAATTCTCATCTTTCTTAGCAATTAAGACCGAGCTTCCACGGTGATTCTGTGACACCCCCACCTCTCTTTAGGGCGAACCCAAGAGTATCGGCGAGATGCCTGCCCAACTCTCGTCAGGACTCACTACCAAATTCAAATATAAATATAAACATTCATTCTTAAAACTGAATCGAAGTCTAATAAAATTATTAGCTAACTTTCAAGAGTACAACCTCGATTATATTATCAAAATTACAATAATATTAATTTCAAGTACAATAAACCATCAAATTCACATTTAATATCAATCTTATACAAAAGTATGGAAATCATACAAAAGAAACTATTCTCCTCAAATCATGAACCCCACTTCAAAACTTGTTAAGGAAAACAAAGCTTATGGGATGAGCAAAGCCTAGTGAGGTCAAGAGAAACATGCACAGGCAAGACAAAGAGGGAAAATAAGTAAATAAAGCAGTAAAGAGAGCAGAACAGTTAATTTAGCAATAAAACATTTAAACAGTATAAATTGAAGGATACAGTTGGCCAGCTCCACATTTCCGCAATTTTTGAAATTACTTTTCCACTTCACAAGCATCAATTTCAGGTCACATGTTGATACTCCATCAACCACTCACTCTCACAATCCATAATCACCACTTTATCCCTCTCCCGTCTACTTACACCCTCTTGATCGGGAGCGAACTCCAAAATTTTAAACAGTGGTTGGCAACCCACTATGAGTATGTCATAGTTGATGGACTCATTCCAACCGATGTAATTAAACAGGAATAACCTATGGTTCACCCATCCCTCGCCCTAACCACTATTGTCGAACGAGGTGAAAGGATCCCCAATGGGGTTTGGGCATCCTCATAGTTAAAAGCAGAAACAAGCAGTTCAAGCAGTCAAGCAATTAACAATTCAAGCAGTTGAACTCATTTTAGAAGCAAACCAATTAAGGTGAGCGAGATTAAATACACGCTCATTGAGGCACATTAGCATGCATTACAAAGTATTAAAACATGCACTTGAACACTCATCTAAGCAATTAGTCAAGCACGTAAGCGAGATGATTAGGCTTTGGCAGTCGGTTCAACTTTAGCAATCTCTTGGTCACCTGAGCCAAAATAGAACTATCACACTCAAGCCAAGCGGCTAAAACTCAAAATTTAACCTAACTATTCAAGTTCACCAAAGTCGCTCAACCATAGTCTCTTCCTCAGGCCATAACTCACTCAATATAGGTCAGAATTGGACAAGGCTTAAAGCTACAGAAACTAGATTCAATATTCTAAAAATCATGAGAAGATTTCTCTGAGATTCATTGAGTAAGACAGACCAAAATGAGCTAGAAGATTCGGCAGAGAACAAAAACAGGATATTAGGCTGGAAAATTAGCCATTTTTGTGAATTCTCTAGTATTGATAGGGAAAGAACTAGCATGTGAGTCTTATACCATTAGAAATATTGTGAAGTCTAGTTTCAAACACCATTGATAGAGCTCAATTTTGACTCCCGAGCAAGGAATTACAGCCAATAGACGTTCAGGGGTTCACAGTGACTGACGGCGAAATTTCCAGATGTGAAGAGCTATTTTTGAGACAACATTTGGGCATCGAAATGCCACTGGAAAATTACTAATTTTTGTACACTCAGACCTCACTAGGTGAACTAAGTGTATACTAAAATTGGGCCAAAAATTCACACGGGAAGGTAACTTTTTAGATGGCCAAAATTTGCACAAAATTTTGAAACTACGCTGCCAGGTTTTCTTTCTTTGATTTGTTAATGTTTTGTTCAACCAAATCAGCCCCAAATCACTCAAATTTTGATTTCAAAAAACCCTAACAACATTCCTTTAACAAATGGGAGTGAAATGGAAGCAAAACTTTGAATAAAAAGGCTTCAAAAACAGGGCAGTAGTTCGGCAAAGTGCTAAGAGGTAAAATTTCCAGATTTTCAACCCAACACTCAAGAGGCTTTGACACACCAAATGAACTCACATTTGCAAAGCATTTTACCCACACATAGTGCAAGATTTAAGCTTTCAAAACAACCAAGGAATCCATGAAAATAGAAGTCCAAAATGGAGCTAGAAAAATAGCAAAAAGGGACCAGCAGCCACAAGGAAAATTTTCCAGATTGGGTTCCTTTTCACTAGCTTTTGCCAAACTTTTGATGCACTAAGAATACTTATTTTTGTAAGGGGTCTAAACCTCATCTAGGCCATCATTTTAGTAGTAAATAACTACAGGAAAACCAAGAAAATGGTGGAGCTGAAACAGGACAAAAGCAACCCAAAAGAGAACTGGCAGCCTAGGCATTTCAAATTTCCAGATTTTTACGCTTTCTTTCTCATCCATCTTGCAACATTAAACAAGGCTATTTTTACATGAAATTTCTCCCATACTTAGGCCATCAAGTAAGCATCAAGAATCATCAAGAGAGTCATGAATTCATGGAGCTTAAAACAAAGACAAAGTGGACAGCATAGGATCGGCCAAAACAAGCTTAAATTTCCAGGTTTTTAAACCCTCTTTTCTCTCTCATTTTGCAACCACAAACAAAGCCAGGTTTACATGAAATTTCTACCAACCTTAGCCCATCAAGTGAGCATCAAAATCAGCAAGAGAGACATGGAATCATTGAGCTAAAAATAGACAAAATAAAGCTGCAAGGAAACCGGCACTCAAACCCTCTCTCGGCTCCTCTCTTTCTCTTCCCTCTTTCATTTTTAGCAACAAATCTCTTCATAAAACACCTCACACACACACATTAAGTCATCAACAGCCCCAAGTTCATACAATGGTGGGATTTCATAGAGCCCACTTCATCCAACAACAACAAAATCCATCACAAAGAGCTACAAGCTCTCTTAGCCAAGAAAAAGAAACAAAAGAGCAAGATTTTTATTGGCTGCACTTCCATAAATATATCTCGTTAAAATCTCTAGATACGCTCGGTTTCATCTTAGAGCTACTATTCACGCCACGGCTCAAAAATCGACGCTTAAACTAGCCGAATCCAAACACCGGTAATTGATTCACAAAAAATTCTCTAAATTAGAAAATAATAACTTGAAGCATAAATTCACTAATATTTTAGTGAATATGCATAATATAAATATTATTATTTATTTTTCAATAAAAATGGAATTTTTAGCCCCTCACATCCTTCCCCTCTTAAAAGAATTTCATCCTTAAAATTCATATCTCGGTTTACAAACCACTCTGGATATTTCTTTCGGATTTCCTCTTCAATTCCCCAAATTGCTTTCTTGATTCCATGATTTCTCCATAAAACCTTAGCCAGAGGAATTTTCTTATTTCTCAAGTCCTTTACATTCTTACCAAGAATTTGCACATGATGTTCTTCTTATGATCATGATGTTCTTCATATGATATCATCTCATCTACTTCGATATCTTCCAATTTCCATGATATTACTCATTTCATTGACAATGGCCTGAATTTAACTCTTATAAGGAAGTCATCACTTAAGACTTTCCAGATGCATATATACCCCAGAAATCACTTTTTTCCAATTATGTTCCCACCAAACTTTACCTTCCATGGATTTTAACCTACAAGTAGCACTTCCTCAAGGTTTGCAATACTATCTTCAAGTGTTGCTCATGCTCTTCTTGAATCTTAAATATACCATAGTATCCTTGATAAATTTACCACAATGCAGTCCATTTAAGGCTTAAAGGCTGTGTACTAGCCCTATGAATGTCGCTGATGCCGTAGTTAGACTTATGGCATCACTATAAATCCATGATGTCCATATCGATCGATAATAATACTCTTGGTATATATCCTTGCTAATCTTCAATTGGCAATATCCTTATAAAATCTCATCTTAAAAGAACTTCCGTTACTTATAATTGATCTATCAATTCATAATTGCACGGCAAAGGTATTCATTCTCTAGTCGGTAGTATAATTCAAGTCCAATAATCCGTGCATAAATCTTAAATTCTCATCTTTCTTAGCAATTAAGACCAATCTTCCACGGTGATTCTCACAACTCAATTAAATTTTACTCCTATAAATCATTTAACCACATTTTTATTTCTTATCATTGGTACAGCTTTTGAATTCATCTTATCATCAAGGTATAGTAAAAAAAACTAGGTATCATAGTGCCCCCTCGGCTAACTTTTTCCTTTTGACCCTCGAAATTCCAATTTCTTCAATTGGTTCAACTTTTAGGTCTAGCACTCAGATTCCTCATGTTATAACCTTCGCCATTACACCTTATCAAACTTTAACTTCTCCATTTTATCCCTTAGATGTCTCTCCCTTAATCAATGCAGTTATTGAACTCTTAGAACTATTTACAAAATCACTAGTATATTCTTACTTCCCAATTCGCCATATTACCACCTCACTCGATTTCAACAAGCATCCCAGTCAGTAGTGTCAGTGTCCTACACATTCTAGGCAAGGATCCAATTTTAAATCAAATCACCAATAATCAAAATCCTATCTAGGAAGGGTTACTATATCCATCCATGATTCTTATGAAGGTCTCAAGTTTAAAATAAATACGAGAAGATAGAATATTGTAAATTATTAGTAAACCAAACTCTAAAGAGAACCAAAGCACTTTATATATAATCAAAGTGAGAGAAGTGAATCAAGTACATCATAAGACATGTTCATATCAAAAGAAGCACAAAAGTCACATCAAGTCTACAAATACACTGAACAAAAGAGCATTAGTTAAAGTAGTTAATAAACATGCATTTACAGGTATGAGAACCACTCTAACGGTCTCTCTCACAAAAAGGGTTACACAAAGCCCCAACTTTTAAGATCGGCTAGCCTATCCAGCCTCAGAAGCAGAAGTCTCACAGGTGGCAGTCTCCAAAGGATCAGACTCCAAATACTGGGGATCTACCTCGGCTACAGCGGCATCCCCTCTCATATCCTCATCACTAGCCACTACATCCTTCTCAACTAGATTAGTCTCAAGGACTCCCTCAACCATAGCCTCGCACTCGGCCATTATACCATCGACTCGCTCTCGAGCAACCTTCACGACTCTAGCTAATCGCTTGGTAGTCGAGCGAACCTCCTCCTCAAGCTCACGAATCCGATCAGCCTGAGTCCGCTCTACAGTCGTCAGCCTATCTACTTCCTCTTGCAACTCCCTATTAACTCTGGTCAATCTCTTCCTCTCATGGTAGATAGATAGGACCACATGGTCAGGGTAAGTGTTCATCCTCCAACAGTCACAATCTCTCTTAGCTCTGGTCCTGGGGTTGTAGGCCCTATAAACACCCCGCGGTCTCGGTCGGTAACAAATCACTGGTTAAAGATGTCTAGGCACGTCATTATCACCACCACGATCCATATCCTACAAGAACGAACTCGATTAAAATTTAATCGAACTTAGGCATCATTAACAATTAAACATAAATAATAGCTATCTCTTACATTTCTTTCAAACCTACTAAGCTCTCAATTACATAATAATTCTAATTCTCAACCAATCATCACGTGATAAAGTCACCTTATGCTTAACACACAATCTAATCTCACAGTCTGTCATCCTAAACTTTAAGTCTATGATACACTACAAAGATCTAAAATCTAAACTCTGATGCCAACTGTGACGACTCCACCTCCCCCTAAGGCGAAACAAAGGGTTTGGCGGGCCACCTGCCCAACTCTCGCCAGGACTCACTCATTCGAATAACTAATAACACTACGAAAGTAAATGTAAATAACAATTCCAAACCAAACCACAACTAATAACATTACTAAATTCAACTTACAACCCAACTTCTCAAATTACAATTCAATATACTTAAGGTACAACCACAATTTCATCTTACAAGCCCAAAATATCAAATTTAGCATTTCAAGGCAAAATTCAAAAGATAAGTTCCAACCTCAACTAATCACGTCTTCACTAGAGTTCTCGATCCCTGTTAAGGAAAACAAAATTTAAAGGAATGAGTTAAAAGTCCAGTGAGTTCCAAAAAGGCTTGCAATTCACGTAGAATAGTTCAAATCATACTTCAAGTTTGCAATTTAAAACAAGTAGAAAAACACGCAAATGGGTATTGCTCAAATATACCAAGCAAACTACTCGAGGAGCATCACCCAACGACATCACAATTGTGAGGCCCCGTACCACCAATTTAAATTATAAATTACAAAAATCTCATATTTTCATAAATTTATTTTATTAATTTAGTTTGTATCATTTGATTTTAGTATATTAATTACCTCGGCACGAAAAGTTTTAAAATACATTGAGCATGTTTAAATTATGTCCTTGACTTAATTATTTGAATGTTTAAATTTCGTGCTCGGGCCTAGGGTCGACTACTAGACATAAGTTTTGAATGTCAAAATATGTATTTGGGATATATAAATGAGAGAAACCGGGATCGGGGTGTCGCGTCACGCGAATTCGACATCGATGCAACATAAAGCTAGCAAATTGACTTTTGAGTCTTTAAATCATTTCCATCACACACTTGTCTTAAAACTCAAAAGCTCACCATTTTCCCTTCTCCATTTCTCTCTCCCAAAACAGCCGTCCATCCTCTCCTTCTTCATCCTCTTGTTCACTCCAAAAAACCACCAACAAAAACCTCCATTGAAGCCAACAAAAAACTTGAGGATTGTGCTAGTTTCTTGGTGAAAGCTTCGGTCCAGCTAGGAGAAGAGGAGGAGCCGGTTGTTGAGCTTGAGGATTGAGGACTTTTGGGAGCTAGTTCATCCACCATAAGCCAAGCTTCTTGTTGGAGTAGAGGTAGGGTTGCTCAACACCAAAAATCTTGCTTCTTTGTTTCAATTCCTTAGCTAAGAAAGCTTTTAGCTCTTTGTGTTAGGTTTTGTTGTTGTTGGATGAATGTGGGCTGTATGAAATCCCACCATATATAAACTTGGGGCTGTTGATGATCTTATGTGTGTGTGTGTGAGGTGTTTTATGTGGTGATTTGTTGCCAAAAATGAAAGAGGAAGAAGAAAGAGAAGAGTTGTGAGAGGGTTGTGTGTGCCGGTTTCTTTGCAGCTTTGTTTCCTCCAATTTTAGCTCAATGATTCCATGTTTTTCTTGTTGATTCTTGATGCTTATATGATGGTCTAAGGTTAGGAGAAATTTCATGTAAAAATGGCTTTGTTTGATGTTGCAAAATGGTTGAGAAAGAAAGTTTAAAAATCTGGAATTTTAGGGAAAAACAGGGTTGATGAATCAACTTACTTACAACTGATGTAACTTGGTGTAGGAGGGTCTGAATCGAGTTTCATTTGTTGTGTTTGAAACTAGAATTTGAGTTCTTTCAGCAGTATAAATTTCAAGTTCTGTGAATTTTGGTGAATTTTCAATGTTGACTGAAAATCAAGACTATTATGTCCTGTTATTTTGTAGCAGCGGATTTAAACTGAAATTTAACTAGTTTTTTATTTGAATCTTGTATAAATGTCTTTTCAAGATTTTAGTTCATTGAGTCTATTTTCCAACGGTATAAGATTCATAAATTTTGAACTTATAAAACTCAAGTTATGATTTTTCAAAAAATACTGCGTAAAACTGAAACTTCTTGGTTCTCTTTTGATCATTTTGCTTTGTTTCGCTCCATCATTTTCTTGGTTTTCTTGTGGTTAGTCACTACTAAAATGATGACCTAGATGTAGGCTAAATCCTTTGCAAAAATGAGCATCTTTGGGGCATAAAAACGTTTGGCAAAAGCATGTGAAAGATTGAAGAACCAAATTTGGAAATTTTGTTGTGTTGCTGCCGGTTCACCTTGCTGTTTTTCAAGCTCTATTTTGGATCTTTTTTCATGGATTCCTTGGTTGTTTTGAAAGCTTAAATATTACACTATGTGTCAGTAAAATGTTTTGCAAATGTGAGTTCAATTGGTGTAACAAAAGCCCTTAAATGTTGGGTTAAAAATCTGAAATTTTATCCCTTTTGCACTTTGCCGAACTATTGCCCTATGTTTGAAGCATTTTGATTCAAAGTTTTGCTATCATTTTGCTTCCAGTTGTCAAAGGAATGTTGCTAGAGTTTTTGTGTAAAACATTTGAGTGATTTGGGGCTGATTTAGTTGAGCAAAATGTTTGAAAATCAAAGAAGGAAAATCTGGCAGATTAGTGTTAAGATTTTTCGCAAACTTTGGCCATCTAAAGAGTTACCTTCCCGTGCGATTTTTTGGCTCAAATTTGGTACACACATAGTCCACCTAGCGAGGATTGAGTGTTCAAAATTTGGTGATTTTCCAGTGGCATTTAGATGCCAAATGTTGTTCCAAATCTAGCTCTTCAAATCTAGAAATTCTGTCGTCAGTCCATGCGAACCCCTATTTTTCTAATGACTGTAATTCCTTGCTCGGGAGTCAAAATTGAGTGCCGTTAGTGGCGTTTGAAACTATACTTCACAATATTTCTAACGGTATAAGGCTCGGACACTAGTTCTTTTCCTATCAATACCAG
Organism: Gardenia jasminoides; assembly: GCA_013103745.1. Taxonomy (NCBI): domain Eukaryota; kingdom Viridiplantae; phylum Streptophyta; class Magnoliopsida; order Gentianales; family Rubiaceae; genus Gardenia; species Gardenia jasminoides. The sequence goes on from CM023099.1 coordinate 38,203,001, forward strand.
CGAAGTCGCAAAGATGGCTGATTTTCAAGCCTGATTTCCTGTTTTTGTTTCTGCTGGATCTTCCGGCTCATTTTAGTCCATCTTACTCAATGAATCTTCAAGCGATGTCTTTTAGTGATTTCTAGTATGTTGATTCTAGTTTCCGTAGCTTTAAGCCTTGTTCAATTTTAACCTATATTGAGTGAGTTATGGCCTGAGAAAGAAGCTATAGTTGAGTGATTTTGGTGAACTTGGAGAGTTAGGTTAAATCTTGAGTTTTTAACCGATTGGATTGAGTGTGATAGTTCCGTTTTGGCTCAGGTGACCAAGAGGTTGCTGAGGTTGACCAACTACCGAAGCTTAATCATCTTGCTTACGTGCTTGACTGATTGCATAGGTAAGTGTTCAAGTGCATATTTTTTAAAGCTTTATTTAATGTTAATGATTTGAGAAGCATGTTTGTGTGTCTCGACGAGCGTGTACTTTACCATGCTCACCTTATTTCATTTGCCTCCAAATGAGTTAGACTGTTTGAATTGTCAATTGTTTGACCGCTTGAACAATTGTTACTTGAGTTCCGATTGCTTGAATGATTGTTATTGCTATTGAAAATTGTGGGGACGCCCAAACCCCATCGGGGAACCTTTCACTTCGACTGGCAATAGGGGCTTGGTCGAGGGATTGGTGAACCGTGGGTCTTAAAAGTGTTTATGTCAGTTGGAGTGTACTCACCGACCAGGGTATACTCGAGTATTACCAACTATCAATTTTGACGAGCATGCCCGGTACAGGAGATGTAAGTAGACGGGTGAGCATTTCAAGTGGTGTCTATAGGTTGTGAAAGTGTGGTTGATGGAGTGTCAACATTTTCAATTGGAAGTCGGAGCTCATGAAATGGACCGGATATGATTGTGGTAAATGCAAAAATTTGGATTGGGGGTACGTGCTACGTTCCTGAGGATTGTAGACACCTCTACCTCCCGTGTCCACCTGTATCATTTATATGGTGTTATCAAATTGCCTTATGTGAAATATTGTTTGTTTTACTTTGAATTGTTTTAATTGTTAAAGTATTGCCCTATCTTGCTTGCGTGCATGCTTTCTTGGCCTCACTAAGCATTAGCTCATCCCAATATATTTGTTTTCCTTAACAGGTCTTGAAGTGGGGATCATAGATCGAGGATTTGGTTTTTTCTGTAGGGTTTCCACACTTTTGTATAAAATTGATATTTCTTGTGAAGTTGATGGTCTATTGTATTTGAAGTTAATATTATTGTAATTTTGATAAAAATTATTGAGGTTGTACTCTTGTAAGTTAGCTAGTAGTTTTATTGGACTTCAATTAGGTTTTAGGAATGAATGCTTGTATTATTATTTGGATTTTGTAGTGAGTCCTAGCGAGAGTTGGGTAGGCGTCCCGCTGATACCCTTGGATTCGCCCTTAGGAGAGGTGGGGGCGTCACAATAATACTTCACTGAAACTATTCGAGGGATTTCGCGCAACGAAGTAGACTAGTCAATGGACTTTGCCCAACGACGTCCCAATACTTCAATGAAACTACTCGAGGGACTTCATCCAACGAAGCAGACTAGTCGAGGGATTTCACCCAACGACTTCACAATACTTCACTGAAACTACTCAGAGATTTCGCCCAACGAAGTAGACTAGTCGAGGGACTTCGCCCAACGACATCACAATACTTCACTGAAACTGCTCGAGGGACTTCGTCCAACGAAGCAGACTAGTCAAGGGACTTCGCCCAACGACATCACAATACTTCACTAAAACTACTCGAGGGACTTCGCCCAACGACATCACAAACTAGTCGAGGGTATTCACCCTATGACGTCACAGCAGTCACAAGATAGCACACTATTTATTTTAAATTCTCAAAATCACACAAAAAGGAGAAATACTTACATCGTAATTCAAATCATAAAACAGATCAAGTATATTTCTCATGAAATTTAAGTCTTTCAAATAATCCAAATTCATCTCAAGTCACAATTTCAAGTTCACATAAACAAATCACAATTCATGTCACTTTTGAAAATCACATCAAGTAACATGCATGGAAACTCACAAACTCTTTATAAATTATTTCACTTGTAAAATCATTTTACTTGGAAATAACAGTAAATCATTTCCTTATAAATACAAGCAAATCATTCCATTGCAAACAATAGCAAGATTTTTCATTTGAAAACGGAGTTGGAACACTCACCAAAGAATCAAGTAGACAAGCAAGTGATTTCCTAGACGTCCAAGATTGGCTCGTCCCCAAGTTCACCTTGATCACTGATCAAAAACTATCCATTTAACTAGAATTCATAACTATGCTCAATACTCTTCGAAACGTCTAAAACATCTCCTGCCACACATTCTTTCTTAACCCACAACTCAAGCTATATACATCAAAAATGGACATGGCTTATGGCATTGGAAACTAGACTCGAAGTACTAAAAATCACTAGAAGACCTTGCTTTCAAATTTGTTTTGCAAGATGGAGCAAATCGAGCTACAAGTTCCAGCAGAACCCAAAAGACTGTGAAAACAGGTTGTGAAATCAGCCTTTTTTACGGATTTATTGTAAATTGTAGGAAAAGAATTAGCATGTGATTTTTGCACCATTGGAAAACCCTTGGAGTCTGGTTTCAAATGCCACAAACGGCGCTCAATTCCGACCCCAAGCAAGAAAATACATCCATTTGAAAATAAGGTATAAAGCTGTCTGAAATCTATTTTCCAAATTTGCAAAGCAACTTTGTGGACACCATTTGGCCAATGAAATTGCATGGGAGAAATGCCCAATTTTGTTCCCTTAGTCTTCTACATATATGCTAGGCTTGTACCAAAATTCAGTCAAAAACTCGTATGGGAAGTCGAGGATCTAGATGACAAAATTTGCATCCTGTTTTGAAACAAATCTGCCAACTCAACCTTTCTCTCATTTTGGAAGTTTTTAACCAACAAAAATAGCTCCATTTTACTCCATAGTTAACACCAAGTCCATGGTAATGTTCCTTGAGCAAACTGTAGTTAATGGCATCAAAATATTTGGACCAAACAACACCAAAATAGAGCAGCAGTCGGGCAACAGAAATCAAAAGAAATTTTCCAGATTTTACTTCACTTTTTCATGAAATTTCACAACACTAAATGGAACAATTTTTCCAAGATAATTTACACACATATAGACCAACATTCTTACTTTCTAATCACGAGATGAACTCATCTCATAATAACAACCACAACCACAACAAGTTCCTCAAGTCCGCTACCTTAGTTGGGAATTCAAGAGCCCAACTCAAACTTCCAAGAATATCATTTTTAGCAAAAGTAATCCATGGATCTAAATGATCTAGCATTATCAAGGGTAAAACTCAAACATCTCACTATCATACCTCAAGATCTAGCTAGATCTAGTAAGATGAGGAAGATCTAGTGTAGTTCTTCTCAAGGATGATCTTCAAATCTTTGCAACCTCAAGAACCTCCAACTTAGCCAAGAACTAGCTTATTCCTTGGTTATTTCCTCCAGAAGCTTCAAGATCAAGAAGAAGGAAAACAAGAGGTAGCTTTCTTTCTCTCTTTCTTCCTCTCTCTCACTCTCGAATCTCTCTCCCTTGCTCTCTCTCTCGCACGGCTGAAACTTGAAGAAAAGCTAGCAAGATGAAGCTCTCAAATATAATCTTCAAGGTGCAAGATGATGGAGTTGAAGAAGAAGAAGTTGCAAGCTTACGTTTCTCTCTGTTTTTCTCTCTCTCCAATCTCGGATCTCTCTCTCTCTCAAGCTTCCTATGGTCAGCTAAAAATGAAGAGCAAGGAGCAAGAATTGATGCTTTATATAGACAAGATACTTGGCCATCCTTAATTCAGGAAAAAGGGGTCAACTTTCACTTTTTGTCGCGTTAATGCGCGATGCTCTAACTTTTACTGGTTTTTCTCCTTTCGGTACTGCACTCTCATAAATATATCTCGTTAAAGTCTCTACATATGCTCGGTTTCATCTTAGAGCTACTATTCATGTCACAACTCAAAAATCGACGCTTAAATTCGACGAATCTGAACACTGACAATTGATTCAAAAAAAATTTTGTAAATTAAAAAATAATAACTTGAAGCATAAATTCACTAATATTTTAGTGAATATACAAAATATAAATATTATTATTTATTTTTCAATAAAAATAAAATTTTGGGGCCCTCACAAAAGTAATCAAATGAAGGAGTAAGATTTGTCATAAATGAATCGAACACTCAGTAGCATTATTAGACGTCTAAAAGCAAAAGAAGTAAGAAAGGATCAGATCTCCAACATTAGTATCAGCAATTCGACAAAATTTAAAGCAAGTTACCAAAGTCCCTGGACTAGTATTGGATGCACAAGGATCAGACTCACAATAAACCATCAGACATCTGACAGCTTTGAAGAAGTAGGGTATCAGATGTTCGATAGAATATCGGACGTCTGACAGCTCCAGCAGCAAGTTTTCTATCAGCTAGTTTTTTGACCATTGGAGGAGTTTTTGGAGGCAATTTTCTTCACCTACAAATACCTCTAAGCCTGAGAAGATAGAAGACTTTTGCCTACATTAGATACAAGCTATCAAGAGTGATTAAGGACAAATACTTTGATTATTGTATAGTATAGAAAGAGTTAGGTGTGTGAGGTTTCTCAAGAGGACAAGTAAAATCTTGGAGAAGATGAGCCTCACTTGTAAGTATTCTTCATTGTTTGGGTGAGCATTCAATTATAACTTAGAGAGAGAGTTAAATAGAAAGAGTTGTAAAATCCCTTAGCTCAACTAGGGTTGAGATACTTGGTGTGAGCAAGGGGTGAGCCCTTCTTTGTACAAGTTAGTTTGCGTCATCAATAATTGGAAGAAGCACTTGGTTGATTCAACTCCAAGTTTGGGAGAAGCTTAAGAGTTTATTTGGTTTGCATTCTCTCTTTCACTTTTCTTTATTTCTTTTAGTATTTATTTGAGTAGATTAAATTGCTCTATATTTTCTCTACTTATTGCTATTTTTCTTGCTCAAATGTGTGACCTTGTTTAGATAAAATTGAGTGAAAAGTTGTTATCTTAGGTTGCTTGAGGACAACTAATGATTCAAGTACAAGGAAATTTAGTAGGTGCTGAATTTGCATATTCTCAGTGTATTTTATCATTTAGTTTGTGGTGCGTTTTAATTATTTTTATGGCTAGGTACCTAGGTTTCGAGTGAATTTTGTATTTTATGGTTTAAGTGACAAAATTGCATTTTATGGATTTAAGTGATGAAAACTCTGACACCTTCTAGTATTTGGCCTATAAATTGAAATACAAGAATGGGATTGAGATGATTCTTTGAAGTTAAGACATAGGACTAAATTTCTTATGAAGACATTGAAAACCAATTTATATGTATTCATATTCAAAAAGCTAAATACCAGAAATGCATTTTTGCTACCAAAATCTGAAACAAAGTTCTAACCATTTGAGAGTATTTTAACCATTTCTTAGTCTCCAAATATCCAACTTTTATGTTTTGTACCAGAGTCATTTCAACTTTCATTATTGAGAAAATCACAGTTAAAGTTGGTGCAAAAATAGTTTAATTTCCAAGATTCATTAGAAAAATGCAAACGTACAGGGAAGGACAATATGCTGACCAACCCCTGCTTATTGCCTCCCTTTAATCATATTTTGATTGCTTTACAGGTGGAACTAGTTGCATTTCAACTTGTAGCTCTTTCCTACTACTTTCTAACCAATTTTTTGAGCAAATTTCAGCTGCAAAATGAAAGAAGAATCTTGGAAAGTTGTAGAATCAACTTTTTGCAATTTCAAGGAGTAATTCATATCAACTTTGGCAAGCTATTTAGGATTTTAATATTCTACAAATAGTCCTCTTGTGAATATTTTCTTATAACTTTGGGAGGCTAGGAACTACCACAAAGATGTAGCTTTCACTAGTTCTCCTTAGTTCATTGGCTTAGTATAGGTTAATATAGTTTTACTCCATCTTGTCTCATGCTAAGTATGGATAAAGATTAAGGCTTGAAGATGGAGAAGATGTTGCTTATATGTCACAAAGGTTCCATCTTTCAACTCTTTAACTCTTGTATTTGAATCTTATGTTTAATTATAATACAAATATGGAATTTCCTTTCATGTTTTGCTAGTTCGTAAATCTATGGATTGATGAATTATCTATGCTTGTTATGTGAGCTTTTCATGTTCATTTGAATTATTTGTTTATTAAGTTATTTAACACTTTTATTATTACAATAATGATTAAGTTGGTACCATTAATTGTAATTATCTAAAGATGTTGCGTCATCAATGAAAGTCGTGATTTAACACTAGTTAATGGAAGTAGTTCACTAATGTAGCTGTTGCGCCCCATTTTTTGGAAAAGAGTTTTATTTTTGAAAATAAAAGAAAATGGGTCAAGGGACTACAAAAATGCGACGATTTGGACCCAAAAACAAAAGTCTAGAAAAGGGTTTCTAGAAAAGGGTTTTTAGAAAAGTTTGGAGTCGCCACTTGGTATGGAGTTTAGGTGTACCAAATCACCCAAAAAATTTTAATTAATGAAAATAAACTAAGAAAACCCTTTTTTAGACGACTCCAGGTCTTTAAAAAACTAGAGAAAAAGGTTCGGGGGTCACAGTTGAAAGAAGGGAAGGCAAAGATTCGATGTTACTTGTCTCTAAGGCACCCTTCTAACCTAGCCAAAGCTAGTTCCAAGATTTAGTTAAAAATTTCCTAATTCTAACTTTAAAATTTATCACATTTGGATGTTATCTATATGAATGCAAAACTTAAACCTAATGTTGGATCGAGAGGGGCAAAATGTCTCCTTGAGATTTGATTGGAATTGATCACATTAGTTGTGTTATCCAAATTTGATCCCTCGTGGAGGTCACGAAAAATGCAAATGATGAGACTCGAACAAACAGGAAAATAGGGTTTTCAAAAGAAATGTAATTTTATAAAATCTCAAGGGAAAAGAAATTGGATTTTTGAAAAGATCAATTTTAAGTGCAAAGAGGAACTTGAATTTTCAAAAGATGCAATTTTAAGAAAAATGGATTTTTGACTTTGAATTGCTAAAACATGAAAAAGAAACTTGATTTTTAAAGAATGATTTTGATAGAATTTAAAATAATGCATATGTATGTCCTAAAGAGGGATAATGCAACATAATGGATGCGGAGGACTAAATTCGTGACTTCAAATCTTCCTTTTCATAGAAGGAAATAAAAGCGTGCTAAGGCTAGGAAGCCATACTCGCTCTTTTCCCTAATTCAAAGGGTAATGCTCTAAAAAAAAGAACTAATCTATTTTTAAGGAAAAAGAAAACTGAATGACATGTTTCGCATACGGAATGGGAGAATAGTAACATGCAAAAATGGAGAAGAAATCCTAAAAGTGAAAAAGTATGTGAAATTTGTATCTAATGCATGAACGGCCTTAAAGGTCTAGCATTGGACTAGCCCTTGTCTAAAGGTTCTCACTAACATTGGATTAGTGAGAAATCGAAAGGAAAGGCCATAACTAGCGTTGGACTAGTGTGGTGACGTCAATACATTTACACAATAAACATGTAGACATGATAATAAAGCAAGTAAACAAATAAAACACATAAAACACATAAACACATAACACATAGGCATAATATCTAGATGCAAGGCTCTAGGAAAGCAAGTAAACACATAAACATGCAAGCATGCAAAATAAGCATATAAAACCTAATTATTACATTTGGGAAACCTAAATACATTCTAAGGGGAAAAAAAATTTGGAATAATAATTTAACTATTACATTTTCTAGAATAAATACACTTTTTACAAAATTAAATCTGTCTATTACAACTTGGCATCCAAGGCCTCCAAATGATTTACCCAAAAATTAAATGACATAAATAAAGACTAGGCATGAATAAAAGCAAAGGAAAACTTAATTTAAAACATGCAAGATCATGCAAAAACACATAAGAGCACATAATAGGGGAAAGAAGTTACCATCCCTTGATGTGATGCCTTAATTGAATCCTTAAATGATGGGAATGGTTATCTAAGACTCAATGTCAACAAAAGGGATCAAGGTACCAATTTAAATGAAAAATCAATCAAAAATTCAACGAAAAGGTATCAAAACGAATCTGCAAGCAATATGGACAACACTAGGAAATACGAATAATAGAGTAAGATTCTGGAACAAAAGAGCAGGAAATAGCTACAAAACTGAGGAACAGAGAGGTTACGCGGAGTAGAAACGCGGACAGAGCCGCGCAACTACGTCCGCGTTACATGCAAAATGTAAAGTTCAGAAGGGAAACGCGAACAGAAAACGCGGACTAAGCCGCATAACGGTTCGCGTCTCTTCCCATCTTCAAAATATCAGGAAGATTGTTTCCAGTTTTTCAGACAATAACACAAACAAAATCTTTAGAGGTAAAGGGGATCTATTTAAAGCATTAAACATAATCATTCAGATCATGTCAAGACGAGCTAAAACCGAAAAAGGCCAAATCTTAAGCATCAACATCATCAAATAGACAAAAAAAGGGAAAGGGAAGAACTGTCAGGCTAGAAACGCGGGAAGTTACGCGGACTGGGCTGCGTAACAACCCCGCGTTTCTTCACATCTTCAAATATTCAAGCAGAAACGCGGAACGTTACGCGAACCAATCTGCGCAATAACTCCGCGTTTCTTCACATCTTCAAATATTCAAAAGGAAATGCGGAGCGTTACGCGGAGTAAACCGCGCAAGTAGCCCGCGTTTCTTCACATATTCAAAATGTGAAGAATATTTTTCCAGAAATTTTTCAGAAATCACAACAAAATCAACACAGAAGCATCAAACGTCTGATTTTAAACGTCAGAACAAGACTATGAGCCTTACCAAGGCTTTATAAACACAACATGCTCATATAACAACCAATAATCATCATCAAATGTCATAAAACTTAAAAAAACACATTTAAGACCTTGGTTCCACCAAAAGGTCTGATTTTTAGCAATTTTCGACCAGAAAAATAATAGATAGAGTAAAGGAAAACTACCTGATTCGGAGGTTTGAAAAGAACGAAAAGGAATCGCCAAAGTTCAAGAAATCTTCACTAAAAAAAAAGAAACCCTAGTTTCTATCTTTTCTCTCTTTTCTTTTTTTCTTTGATTCTCAATCGTTTTTCTTTTTCTTCCTAATTTCTTTCTTCTCTCTTTCTGCTCCTCTCAGCCTCCTTCTTCTCCTTTTTTTCAGAAAACCCTAACATGGGTGATTTATAGGCATTAAAACCTACAACCAAAGGCTTAGATACTTTGAGGGTTTTCTTGGGTTAATTTTTGATCATTGGATGCATTTTATTTGTGTCTTAAGGATCAAAGGTGATCTGGACATTAACTAAATCGATTACTTGATGCCAAAGACAAAAAATACAGCTGAAAATGAGGAAGGAAATGGCTGGAAAAAACGCAGTAATTTTTTTTTTCGTCAGTTACTGTGAGGACTAGTTATGCGGATAGATCCGTAATGGTCTTTTGACTTTTTTTTTTTGAAGAAAAACCTACAAAAATAAGAAAAATGTGTTAGAATATTCGAAAAATAAATAACTAAATATTAATAGATAAAAGCATAAGAAAACAATTGAAATAGTCAAAATTTGGTGTCTACAGCTTGCCCCTCTTTGTCTGAGTTTCGAAGAAAGTCTAGACAAAGACGTAGACACCAAATGCTTACCTGGCTCTTCTGGCCTAAATCAATTGAAATATCAAGAATAGGGGATAGAAGGGTGCCCGGCGGAGGCTGAGACTCACCAACATAAATTTAAAATTGAAGAAGGGGGATAGAAGGGTGCCCGGCGAAGACTGAGACTCACCAACAGGAATTTAAAATTGAAGAAGGGGAGGTAGAAGGGTGCCCGGCGGAGGCCAAGACTCACCAACAGGAATTTAAAATATCAAGAAGGGGGATAGAAGGGTGCCCGACGGAGGTTGAGACTCACCAACAGGAATTTAAAATTGAAGAAAGGGAGGTAAAAGGGTGCCCGGCGGAAGCTGAGACTCACCAACAGGAATTTAAAATATCAAGAAGGTGAGATAGAATGGTGCCCGGCAGAGACTGAGACTCACTAACAAGAATTTAAAATTGAAGGGGGGGTAGAAGGGTGCCCGGCGGAGGTTGAAACTCACCAACAGGAATTTAAAATATCAAGAAGGGGAGATAGAAGGGTGCCGTGAGGCTAAGACTGAATTTAAAAAATTAAGTGGAGGTAGAAGGGTGCAGACCGGAATTTAAAATATCAAGAAGGGGAGATAGAAGGTGCCCAAAAAACAATTGAAGGGAAGATAGGGTGCCTAAGAAAATTTAAAATTGAACTCACCAACAGAATTTAAAAGAAGAAGGGGAGGTAGAAGTCGAGACTCACCAACAGGAATTTAAAATATCAAGAAGGGGAGATAGAAGGGTGCAGTCTGAGACTCATCAACAGAATTTAAAATGAAAGAGGAGATAGAAGGGTGCAGGTTGAGACTCACCAACGTGAATTTAAAATGAAGAAGGGAGGAAACAGGAGGCAGACTCCCAACGTGAATTTAAAATATCAAGAAGGAGATAGAAGGAGGAGGAGACTCATCAACAATTTAAAATATCAAGAAGGGGGATAGAAGGGTGCTGAGGAGAATGAGAACCAAATTTAAAGAAGCGAGAGGGATAGAAGGGTGCAGGTGGAGGTTGAGACAACAATAAGAAATTTAAATTAAAGAGGGGAAGAATGCCGTGAGTGGAAATTTAAATTGAAGCAAGGGGGATAGAAGGGTGCCCGGCGGAGGCTGAGACAGCAACCAACAGAAATTTAAATTGAAGCAAAGGAGATAGAAGGCTGCCCGGCGGAGGCTAAGACGAGACAACAATTTTAGAATTCTTTCCAAATTTAGACTATTGATGGGGTTGGACCCAAACCTGAATGACTAGATGGGAAAATGCAAATATGCCCTAGGTCCAAATTGCTGGTGGGATTGGACCCAAATCTAGACACTTGTGGGAGAGATGGAAACATAAATTCTGGATTGCCAGACTTTGAAAATATAAAACACAAGTTGTTCAAACATGGTAAATGTAAAATGCAAGTAATGAAGCACTCAGTGAAATGTTGTATTTCTGATTTTTGATTTTCTTGTCTTGAAAAGTAAGTGATTGATAGGAACAATGACTTCTCTCTTCTTTTTTTTTTTCAAGAATTGATGGATTTTGAAAATTTGAAGAGTATAACTGAAACCTTTCCTCTCCAGGGTGGAAACAAATACACATATGTTGCCATCCTCTTGATCCGCAAACCTTTTCCGGCAATATTAATTTTTTTAATGCATTATCCAAAATTGGAGAGCACTTCCCTCAAAACAAAATTGCCCCAGTGTCAAATGGATTGTTAATCCTGCAGAAGTCATGAAATATTAACCAATTAGTCTATGGAAATTCAATTTCTCTTTTCTTCGTTTCTTTTTTTTTAATCATAAAGTGCAAATTCTTTTGGGATCACAACTGTTAGCCATTAAAATGACTAAAACGTATCAGAATCATGCTATAAAATACATTCATGAGATATTTGTGTTCATGAAACATTGCTTGTTCTCAAATGGTAGGAAGTATTCATCAAAACAAACTATGGGATTGAAATAAACCATGCGATCTTGGAAATCCAAATCCTCATAAATCAGGCAAAACATTATTATGCAATTATTCAATTTGCATCAAGTACTCATAATATCAAGTAAAAGAGAGACAATTATATCTCAATTTTAACAATTCAAGCTTGATTTCTCACTTTCACCAAATTTTACAATCAAACGACTCATATAGTCAATTCAAACTTGCCTTTTCCACAGTTTTCTCAGATTTTACTACTAAAAAGGATTTGCTGAAACACATCTTCTTACTCAAATTGCAATAATGCCTTTTGACGTGAAAATCAACACTTTTAGGTGAAGATTTCCGGTTACTCGACATATGCCTTCTTGCTCAAATAGTAAAAATGTCTTTTGACACGAAAACCAACACTTTTAGGTGAAGATTCCCGGTTACTCAACATTTTACTTGTTCGAACTGCTTTGTATACTCGTAATTCAAGCACCGTTTTACGCAAAAGTTAACATTTGTAGATGCTAAACCTCCGGTTACTTAGTACTAGAATCATTGGAGTAGAAATTTGGTTCTTACATTGCTGCCTTTTCTTTTCCTCTTTTTTTTTTCTTTTTTTTTCTTCTTTTTTTTTTTAGCATATCAATTGAAAAAGGATCATTTGCCAACTATATTAATCATTTTCTTGTAAAATCCAATAAAAGAAGAAATCTCATTCAATAGGGAAAAAAAACTGAGGCATAATTTTCCCTATTTTACAGAACATATTTTCTAAAATGCCAATGTCTTAATCACATAATAATTATTTCCGAGTAAAATGAAAAATGGATCTTTCAAATCGCACGTGCTTTTATTTCAGAAGGATGAAAACAATTGCAACCAAAATTGGACATTTGCACCCTTTTTTGAATCAAATTTCGAAGAACAAATCAATTTGTGGGGCAAATGTGCAATTTAGACAAAGTTTTTTTTTTCCCCTATAGCTGGATGAAACTCCCTGCCAGCAACCTAAATTTTCAAAACACATTCAACACTTATAAGCACATAAGAGCCAAATTTAAATAAATATATACATCCTGATGCAACAATTTGACCAAAAATATTTCTAACAGTTAATCCTATGTCTAAAAATCAGAATGTAGGATCAAACATAAAAGGTGAAATAAAGCAAGGATGGGATAAACTGCAAATCAGGGGATGGGTCTATCATCCCCCTCAACTTCACCATCGCCTCCGGTGGCTTCTGGGATAGGCGGTTCAGGCTGCGGAATGTCGAGGCGCACCTCTAAACGACCTAGTCGAGTGCTCAAAGCTCCGAGCTGCGTCTCCATACGCTTCCATTGGGCAGATTAAAATGTAATATGCTCATGCATGCATTGACAAAAATCATTCAGTGAATGTTGCAAACTTGCCCCAATTTTCACCTTTTATTAAGAAATTCTTTCTTGCAGATTTTTTGTTTTTTTAATTTTCCTTTAAGCATTTGCCCTATTTTGGTGAACCAAAAATTTGCCTCAATTTAATAAAAAAGAATGCCCCAGTTTAGTTAATGGAGAATTTTCTCTAGTTTAATTCGATAAAAATTGGCTCTAATGTAGCCAACCAAAAAATTTGCCCCAATTTAATTCAATAAAAATATTGCTTCAGTGGGCCATTAAAAATTTTTTCTCTTCTTTTTTTCTTTTCTCCTCTTTTTTTTTCAAATTTTCTTTGTTTATTGAAAATTTTCCTTGAAAATTTTTCTCAATTTTCCTTCAAATTTTTTTTTTCAACAAAAAAAATTGCCCCGATTTAGAAATGCAATCCAAAGGTAAAATGTTTCAAAAGTCCAAAAGGAACTATATGTAGCATTAAAGGGAAAACTTTTCTTTCCTTCTTTTTCACTTTTTTTTTTTTTTTGAAAGGTAAATCCAAAACTAGCTGTTAGAGTCAGAACTCCTTCGAAATTGATAGGCTACGCCATCATCTTGAAATGTAGTGTTATTGATTTTTATTCATGCTTGATCTTTGGATCTGCAAAATTTGTCTTCTGCTTCTTGCGGATCTAAGCCATGAATGCCTGCATACAAGAGGGGACTTGCAAAATATGATGTGCACTTGAATTCTCAAACAATTTGCCTTCTTTATTATTATGCAATAATTACTGCTCAAGAAAAAATGCTAACTTATCAAAAGCCAAATTTTGTGTGGCAAATTTAAAGATGTGTTATTTGACCCTTGGGTATACCCACAGATACATCATAGAAATGCTCCATAAAAAAAATTTTTTTTAAAGCAACCAAATGGCAATATCAAAAAAATGCATTAGTCTGTTATTAGAGACATCCAAGACAATATAAATTACATTACTCAAATAAAAAGCAAGCCAAAATGTCATGTTTACTCATATAGGAGAACTCATGATGAACCTCTTGAAACTAGATCAAATTGCACTAGGTCTCACCCTCACTTAGGGTCAATATTTTGGGGAAAAAGGCCACTCTTTCTTGCTAGCTCATGCTTCAAGACCACTCAGGTAGGAAAAGAAGGTGAGAGAAATGAATAGATCTGTATATCAAGGTTCTTCTTGGTATTATATCACAATTGCATTAAACTGATTCAACACCCTATTCTTGATGAAAGCCAAAAGTTACTCACCCTTAATTTGTATGAAGATTTAGTCAGCATATAAAATCCATGGGCTTGTAATACTTAAGAAAAAGAGATAGCCAAACACAATGAAATAGGTTATGACCTTGCGATTGTGAGTGATTCATGGGCCCCTTAGAAATTGATCTATACTTCAAGTTGTCATGAAACATAAGTTAGCGATGGACTTTGTGAGCTTGTAATGTGGCTTGAAGACGACAGCTAAAAGAAATAGGATTGTTAAGGACATTTGCACCTATCATCGTATTTTTTTTTCAAAAAAAATTGCCCCAGTCTGAGATTTGACCTTAAAGATTTTGCATCTCATCATGACTTCTATCATCCTTCTTGGATGAATTTTAGCATTGAAATTTCTCTTTGCTTTTCTCAGTTTTTCTTTTTCATATTTTTCTTTTTCACTCTTTCTCTTTTTTTTTTTGTCTCTTTTTCTTAACTTCACTCCTTCTTTTTTCTTTTATTCTCCTTTTTTTTCAATTTTTTTTTCTTCTTCTTTTTTTTTCCTTTTTTTTTCTCAAAAATTTTAGCATCCTTGACGTCATTGAAAATGCTTATGTCTCCTATCCCAATGTGGGGATGCGATCATAAGTGCTGTTGAAACGAACCAACAATTTAGGCTCAATCTTGGGATGCAAAGGGTAAAGAGTGTTTAGATAGTAGAAGAGATGGCCAAAGCATCATTTCCAAGTCCCATGACAACCAAAGTGAAGAACAAATCATTGTGAAAATCTTTTCCTTTCTAGCATTTGAAAATCACTCTAATAGGGGTATGATCATCAAGGCTTTTATTTGAAACGAAATTGTACTTCTGATGACTCAAATAGGAGAATAAACGACAAAATTTATGTGGAGACAAAAACGGATGCCTAAAGCATCATCCCAAATTTTCAAAACAATCAAAAGTAATGAACATTTTGCTTTCAACTGAATATGAGTTGAATCAATCTAGTTATAGTCAACCTTTACAAAATAAAACTGCCCTGGCTTGGGGTGTGCTAACCAATGTAGTTAATTTATTCATTCTGAAGGCTTGATGGGATCAGAAAAGTAAAACAAAAGGAAAACACCATCTTGCTTGGTCACTGAAAATAAGATAACAAGTTCGAGTGACTCATTTGAAATTTTGAATTCAGGCTTTCTCACTACATTATTGAGGCCACAATTTTACGGTATGCAAAAATTTGTAAATTTTATTCAACAAATGACAAGATTCAACTTAGTCTTGTTTTCTTAAAATCCATCATGAAGTCTCCTTCCTTATAAGAGAAGATGAAATTCACATAAACATGTACAAAGTTACAAAATAAGGAAAGTCCAAAAGAACAGCTTTATTTGGAGTAAAAATTTGAAGTAAAAATTTATTCAACTAAGAAAAATGAAAACATCTAAAATACAACTCTACTTTTCATTATTCCCTCTCTTTTATTTACAAAACATGTCAAAATATTGATTTTCATAGACAAGTCGTTAAACCTCCATGCCACAAATCTCATAGATACTTTGAGCTTGTATTCCCCCAAATGAATTCTCCATAGTTTGCATTGCAGGATCTACCCAATAATCAAATAACACTTCTAATCTTCAAAACTTTATTAGATCAAGAAAATGTTTCTTCCTTATCAACGCACACATTTTTATGAATACAAGGGAGGGGGGAAAGGAAAAGAAAAAAAACTTAGAGTTAGTAAGCAAAATTGCAAACCCGGTATGCATGTCCTATGGGGGAGCCCTTTTATGCCAAGGGTGGGCCTAGCATGAAAAATGTAATCCTCTGGGTTATGCACCATACAATACCTGATGGATCCGATCACTTCACTGATATGCGATTAGTAAAACAACCTAGAGGATTGACCAAAAGAATATGCGCTGTTTAGCGCATTATGAGGACGAAGTTCGAATGGATTCATTACTTTAATTGATATGTGAAGAGAGGTTAAAGGTTAATTTAGCATGAAAAGGATTATTCTTGAAAGAATCGTAGTGCCTTGACTAGTCTTGAGGGAAATATGAATCAAGTTCAAATGGATTGGACGGGATTGATGGTTTACCTAAAAGTCGACTGGGTTCATTGCTTACCTGTAACTCCACATCTCAATTTTATTTGCAACACACTAGCTCATAAGCCTTCTAAAATCAAGATTTGGCCTTGATAAAATCATTATCTCAACAATGAGAAATTATTTGTGCATTTTTTCGATTTAGTGTCCTTATGCATGGGATTTTACCAACTTTGATAAAATGGCCAAAAAATGATTACATAGAGGTTTATATTCTAGCATGCGAAGGTCACTTCATATCTTTGGATGCCATCATAGAAGGGATCGGACCCTACCTTACCTTGTGCACTACCCCTTTGGATGTTATTGAAAACATAAACATGCAAGTCTCATTGGATTATATATCCGAGACACAAGGGTGGTTTATTCCTAACATGGGATTCCCTATGCGGCATTCCCTCTATGGCTTATGCATGATGCCAGTTTATTAACGCAAGTAAGGGTGCAAAATGAAACATGGCCTATAGGAGCCCCATTTGAATGCCGGGGTAAGCGTAAAAATGATATGCAATTACAACTTAAATGCAATACATATAAATTCAAACGTGCAATAGCCTATCTAGAAGGATGGCTTGTCTTGAAAGAGTGCCAAGACTCTTATTTTCTAGAGTTTGTGAAATGCAAGAAAAAAGAAGACAACAAAAGGTTAGTTTAATCGACAGATATCACATAACACGTTGGAGCAACAAATTGCACAAAAATAAAGAGGGGTGGAATCTCTCCTCTCGTGTCTAGTGATCCTTAATAGGGTAAAGTAGACTCTCCCCTAGGTAATTATAACATGGATGCATGAGGTTGGGCTCACTAATGCATCTAGACTTGACAGAGGTTACAGGCTCCCAAACCTTCAGACCAAAAGGCAAAAGGTCATCAATCCGAATGCCTCAAGTCGGTGGTTCGAGTGATCCCCTGGACATTGCTACGTGCACATCGTGCCACGGCCACATGTCCAAGTGGATCAATCCTAATTCTAATAGGGAAGAGTGGCGTGACAAGCCACTAAAGTAAAAAAAAGTAGGGTCAAAGTAAAATACATATGCACGTATGAAAGTGATTCCCTTTGAGAGGAGGGATTCAAATACCAAACATTCTCGAGACTCTAGGGTAGATGCACACCCACCCCAAATGCAAGGAGCGGTACAAGTAAATAAATAAACAATAATTCATTCCTCAGGTACGCGAGGTGCAAGGAGTGATTGCGCGGGAAAAAATCCTAAAAACGAAAAGAAAAAGAAAAAGGAAATGCAACCTAAAACATCCAAATGTGATATATAAGAAAGTTTAGAAAAACAAAATTATCAACTAAATCAAGTACTCGGACCCTCTTAGAAAAATCCCCAGTGGAGTCGCCAAGCTGTCGCGCCCCATTTTATGGAAAAGAGTTTGATTTTTGAAAATAAAAGAAAATGGGTCATGGGACTACAAAAATGCGACGATTTGGACCCAAAAACAAAAGTCTAGAAAAGGGTTTTTAGAAAAGTTTGGAGTCGCCACTTGGTATGGAATTTAGGTGTACCAAGTCACCCAAAAAATTTTAATTAATGAAAATAAACTAA
Organism: Gardenia jasminoides; assembly: GCA_013103745.1. Taxonomy (NCBI): domain Eukaryota; kingdom Viridiplantae; phylum Streptophyta; class Magnoliopsida; order Gentianales; family Rubiaceae; genus Gardenia; species Gardenia jasminoides. The sequence continues at coordinate 38,220,869 of CM023099.1, forward strand.
GAAAACCCTTTTTTAGACGACTCCAGTCTTTGAAAACTAGAGAAAAGGTTCGGGGTCACAGTTGAAAGAAGGAAGGCAAAGATTCGATGTTACTTGTCTCTAAGGCACCCTTCTAATCTAACCAAAGCGAGTTGCAAGATTTAGTTAAAAATTTCCTAATTCTAACTTTAAAATTTATCACATTTGGATGTTATCTATATGAATGCAAAACTTAAACCTAATGTTGGATCTAGAGGGACAAAATGTCTCATTGAGGTTTGATTGGAATTGATCACATTAGCTGTGTCATCCAAATTTGATCCCTCGAGGAGGTCACGAAAAATAAAAATGATGAGACTCGAACAAACAGGAAAATAGGGTTTTCAAAAGAAATGCAATTTTATAAAATCTCAAGGGAAAAAAAATTGGAATTTTGAAAAGATCAATTTTAAGTGCAAAGAGGAACTTGAATTTTCAAAAGATGCAATTTTAAGAAAATGAATTTTGACTTTGAATTGCTAAAACATGAAAAAAGAAACTTGATTTTAAAGAATGATTTTGATAGAATTTAAAATAATGCATATGTATGTCCCAAAGAGGGATAATGCAACATAATGGATGCTGGGACTAAATTGGATCTTCAAATCTTCCTTTTCATAGAAGGAAATAAAAGCGTGCTAAGGCTAGGAAGCCATACTCGCTCTTTTCCCTAATTCAAAGGGTAATGCTCTAAAAAAAAGAACTAATCTATTTTTCGGGAAAAAGAAAACTAAATGACATGTTTCGCATACAGAATGGGAGAATAGTAACATGCAAAAATGGAGAAGAAATCCTAAAAGTGAAAAAGTGTGTGAAATTTGTATCTAATGCATGAACGGCCTTAAAGGTCTAGCATTGGACTAGCCCTTGTCTAAAGGTTCTCACTAACATTGGATTAGTGAGAAATCGAAAGGAAAGGCCACAACTAGCGTTGGACTAGTGTGGTGACGTCAATACATTTACACAATAAACATGTAGACATGATAATAAAGCAAGTAAACAAATAAAACACATAAAACACATAAACACATAACACATAGGCATAATATCTAGATGCAAGACCCTAGGAAAGCAAGTAAACACATGAACATGCAAGCATGCAAAATAAGCATATAAAACCTAATTATTACATTGGGGAAACCTAAATACATTCTAAGGGGAAAAACATTTGGAATAATAATTTAACTATTACATTTTCTGGAATAAATACACTTTTTGCAAAATTAAATCTGTCTATTACAACTTGGCATCCAAGGCCTCCAAATGATTTACCCAAAAATTAAATGACATAAATAAAGACTTGGCATGAATAAAAGCAAAGAAAAACTTAATTTAAAACATGCAAGATCATGCAAAAACACATAAGAGCACATAATAGGGGAAAGAAGTTACCATCCCTTGATGTAATGCTTTAATTGAATCCTTAAATGATGAGAATGGTTATCTAAGACTCAATGTCAACAAAAGGGATCAAGGTACCAATTTAAAGGAAAAATCAATCAAAAATTCAAAGAAAAGGTATCAAAACAGATTCTGCAAACAACATGGACAAGACTCGAAAATACGAATAATAGAGTAAGATTCTAGAACGAAAGAGCATGACATAGCAACAAAACTGAGGAACAGAGAGGTTACGCGGAGTAGAAACGCCTTGAACGAGTCAAGCAACCACGTCCGCTACATACAAAATGTAAAGTTCGAGGGAAACGCTGACGAAAATGCGGACTAAGCCGCAGAACGGTTCAAGGCTCTTTCCATCTTCAAAATATCAGGAAGATTGCTTCCAATTTTTCAGACAATAACACAAACAAAATCTTCAGAGGCAAGGGGATCTATTTAAAGCATTAAACATCATCATTCAGATCATGTCAAAACAAGCTAAAACCGAAAAAGGCCAAATCTTAAGCATCAACATCATCAAATAGACAAAAAAAGGGAAAGGGAAGAACTGTCAGGCTAGAAACGCGGGAAGTTACGCGGACTGAGCTGCGTAACAACCCCGCGTTTCTTCACATCTTCAAATATTCAAGCAGAAACGCGGAGCATTACGTGAACCAATTCGCGCAATAACTCCGCGTTTCTTCACATCTTCAAACATTCAAAAGGAAACGCGGAGCGTTACGCGGCGTAAACCGCGCAAGTAGCCCGCGTTTCTTCACATCTTCAAAACGTGAAGAACATTTTTCCAGAAATTTTTCAGAAATCACAACAAAATCAACACAGAAGCATCAAACGTCTGATTTTAAACGTCAGAACAAGACTATGAGCCTTACCAAGGCTTTATAAACACAACATGCTCATATAACAACCAATAATCATCATCAAATGTCATAAAACTTAAAAAAAACACATTTAAGACCTTGGTTCCACCAAAAGGTCTGATTTTTAGCAATTTTTGACCAGAAAAATAATAGATAGAGTAAAGGAAGACTACCTGATTCGGAGGCTTGAAAAGAATGAAAAGGAATCACCAAAGTTCAAGAAATCTTCACTAAAAAAAAAGAAACCCTAGTTTCTATCTTTTTTCTCTTTTCTTTTTTTCTTTGATGCTCAATCATTTTTTTTTTCTTCCTAATTTCTTTCTTCTCTCTTTCTGCTCACTCTCAGCCTCCTTCTTCTCCTTTTTTTCAGAAAACCCTAACATGGGTGATTTATAGGCATTAAAACCTACAACCAAAGGCTTAGATACTTTGAGGGTTTTCTTGGGTTAATTTTTGATCATTGGATGCATTTTATTTGTGTCTTAAGGATCAAGGGTGATCTGGGCATTAACTAAATCGATTACTTGATGTCAAAGATAAAAAATACAGCTGGAAATGGGGAAGGAAATGGCTGGAAAAAGAAACGCGCCTAATTTTTTTCACTTCTGATCAGGTTACACGGACTAGTTACGCGGATAGATCCGCGTAACTAGTCCGCGTTTTGACTTTGTTTTTTTTTTCGAAGAAAAACCTACAAAAATAAGAAAAATGTGTTAGAATATTCAAAAAATAAATAACTAAATATTAATAGATAAAAACATAAGAAAACAATTGAAATCGTCAAAATTTGGTGTCTACAGTAGAGCTACACTTTTGTGGCTTTAGTGAATCTATGGTTAGTTTCATATCACATTAATAGGTGTGAGTTGATACGAACTCATCATGTAAGCTTGAGCTCGTATTCCACACAAGTCCCCGAATCTAGACAATTAATCAAGTTAAGGTACGGAAAACCTTTGACCCTTCTAATCCATGAAACCACGAACCAAGAATGATTCTCGACCCACAAGTCAATAGATTAGTGAACCAAAGATTGTTGGCAGATGAAACCACAACCAAGTCCGTTTCTTGGTTGATAAGTTGACGAACACTGAAGAATTCTCTCAAGTATTCAAGGAGAATCTCTTAGGCAAGAGAAGTTGCTTTTCACACAAGTGAATATGCTAGAAATTCGTAACTATTATTGCTAGAAAAAAATCTGAAGCTTTTGAAGGCTATTTATAGCCGTTACAAGACTTAGAAACCTAAAGCTAGTTTGATAAGAAATAATGACTCAATTTCCTAATAATATAGGATTCAAATTCGGCCATAAGGGCCACATGTCTAGCCAATTATTAGCCACTAAAACAACACAAAACTAACACTTAACTAACTTCAACAAAACAAGTAACAAAGCTGGAATTTAACAAAAATCAAACGACTCAAATAACCCTAAAATCTAATTGCACTTTGGCTAGGGTTTGGGAACCCGTGAGCTAGGGTTTGCTTGCATGCTTGAATCAATCTGTATCCTCATCTTCAGGCCCTTGAATAGCACGAACATTACCAACTTGGTCTTGAACACCACGCACCAGTGTTTGCAATAATTCTTTAAGCTTCTTGGCATGCGACCTAGTAATTGGACTCGTTGGAACATAAACTTGAGTATCAGTTGGAACTTGATCAGCTGTGATCTTCTCATCATTCCCCTCCTCTTGAAGGTGATTTGTCCCCAAATCAAGCTCGTCATCTACAAGGAAAGGACTCAAGTCACTAACATTAAATGTACCATGAACACAATGCTCACCTAATAAGTCAAGCTTGTAGGCATTGTGAGTGATACGCTCCATGACTTGAAAAGGACCATCTCCCCTAAGTAAGAGTTTGTTGCACCTTTGTGAGAACCCTAGAAAAAACAAATGAAATTTAATTGATTGCACCATGAAATCATTAAGTGCATTATTTTCCTTTAAGTACTTTATTTTGTAGGCATTGCATGGCATTAAACTAGAATTGCATTTTACATGTTTCATGTAGCCAAATACATAAAACTTATATGGTATTAAGTAGGTTATATTTTAAATTGAGGGATTAGAAGATAATTGCATTGAGTTTTATTCTAATTCATGGCCTAAATTGAGACACTTGTCAACCATGTACTAATATCTTGACTTAAGCCTTTCTATTTAACTTCTTGTCTTCAAAAATTTGAACCAAAAATTCCCTCCATTCTCCCTCCTCTTGGCCGGCCAAACAACAAGAGAAAAACACCAAACCCTTTCTAGCAATTTTAGTGAAGAAAAAACATTTCCAAGTGAAAACCCTAGGTTAGATTGATACTTGATCATCAAGATTGGTTGGAAATATTGGAGCTTTTGGCTGATTTTCTCTCTCAATTCTCAAGGTATTTAACCACTCATCTATGCTTTAATGATCTTTAAATTCAAAGAGGATGCATGTTAGTTGAGTTTAAAGTTTTTGAAGTGGTTTAGGAGGAAAAGTTGTGGAAGAATTTCTTGTGTTTGGAAACTTGAACTTAGGGCTTTGTTTCTAACCTCTATATGTTTGATGAAATGCCTAAGGATTTGTGATGTTTTATTGATGGGTTTATTTGATGTTTTAGCATCTTAAACACCCTGCTAAGAGTTGGAAATAATTCTTGAAAGGTTGCGTATAGAAGTCATGTAGGAAATGAACTTTGATGTGAAATCAGAAATGAAATTCAGCCAAATTCCTTAACCTTTTGGTGATTATAGGAATTGAACTAGAGTCTGAGCTTTATACCGTTAGAAAGGTCTATGAATCTAGTTTTAAACACCACTGATGGAGCTCAATTTCAATTTTTCTACACCGAGTTATAGCCATTTTTCCGAGACTGTTCAGTTAGCCCGTTCTTGATCCGACAGGTTTCTGGTGTCTCTAATTTTACCAATTTTGACCGTGACAAAGTATGATCTAGGGTTCGACCTCTTCATGAAAGTTGTAGGTCTATGTCTTAGCTTCGAAATTCCATAAAATTTGCCCCAATCCGATAAACATAGCCACAGTTATAATTAAAACACTGAAGGGTGGCAAACCTGCCAATTATCATTTTTCTTTCTACAATGGCTTCTTTCATTTCTCTTGACTCGTATGCACCCTTGTCGTGACACAACCTACTTAACTCGTGATTCTACTATGTTTATAAGATTCTTTATTTGTTTCACACTTATTATTTGGATGAGACATCTCATGGTTTTGTGCATCCAATTTGTGATTTGTTATCAAGCAAAAAAACAACTAGCATATGCATTTGGTCTTTCTTGTTTGGGGTAGCCAAACCTAAATGCTTTTCATTTCATTTGCCATTAGACTTGGAAGGATGAAATCACGAGCGCCTGAAGATACTTTGTTTAACTTGATGAGTGTTCCATACCTGTTTACTTGGCCAACTTGATTAGCTGAGATACTTGAATACTTGAATTGTGTGATTAATCAATCTCTTGTGATTTGTGGGCATAGTATGCCATCTTAAGTTAATGTGATTGAGACGAGTACGTACTTTATCACACTCGATCTCTTTTGTTTGAAATTCTGTATTTTCACATTTGAATACATGTGAATTGGCCTTGGCCTATACTTGATTTGTGAGTCGCTTGGGTGATATCCCATCTACTAATTTGATTTGTTTGGAGCTCCAAAACCTATTTGGTGAGTCAATCGATTCGAGCCAGCATGGGCTTGGTTGAGAAAGTTGATGAGCCATAGGGTATGATATGCGAATTCGGAAAATGGTATACTCGAGCATTACCTAAAATTTGATTTGTTGAGATGTTCGCGTCCGGTAAGGGGGTGAAATGATGGACGGTATTTGGTGTGAAATAGGGATCTACTATCTTTGGTTCTGAACTTAAACGTTGATGGAGAGTCAACGGGTTGTGATGTGATCAAGTTACGGGGAATTTGGCTTTTGAAAGCCATCTGTATCCTTTAATTGAATATGTTTCGATTTATTTGGTGTTTCTTATTGTGATATTTGTTTATTGAATAAATTCTAATTGTTTACTTGGCTGCATATTTTTGGGACCTCATTGAGCTATTAGCTCACCCCTTTTTCTTTGTTTTCCTTAACAGGGAAATTTCTTGAGATTGGGGTTGGAAGTGCGTGCAGTTAGTATAGACTTTTGTATTACTTTTGTTTAAGGGCTGTTGCACTAGAAAATCCTACCTTGGTTTATAAGCTTATCTTTTGGTTTTGTAACCTTAAACCCTTGTTGAATTCTAAGTTTGAAATATGGCTTGAAATTTATGTAATTATGTTGGTTTGAAATTTGAATTTGGAGAATTTAGTTTAGTCAGTTTTGGGTTGTTGGTTTTTCATTAGTTATCGAGTCCTGGCAAGAGTTGGGCAGGCAATCCGCTAAACCCTTTGGTTCGCTTTAAGGGAGGTGGGGCTGTCACAACCTTTGAACGGGAAACTACTCCTTTCTCATGTGAATCCACACCCGATCACCAAGTTCAAAGACCATCTTACAATGACCTTTGTTGTCACTTTGAACATATTGAACTGTGGGCTTTTCTATATTGGCACGAACCTTCTCATGTAACTCTCATACAAACTCAGCACGTTTCTTACCATCTAAATTAACTCTTCCAGGTAGAGGTAAAGGGGATAGATCTAATGGCATAAGAAGATTAAAACCATACACAATTTCAAAATGGTGAATATTGTGCAGTGCTGTGAATAGTACGATTATATGCAAATTCAACATATGGCAAGCAATTTTCCCAAGTTTGAAATTTCTTTTAATGATTGCACACAACAATGTTGATAAAATCCTATTAACTACTTCAATTTGACCATCAGTTTGGGGATGACTAGAAGTAGAAAACAAAAGATTAGTCCCAAATTTACCCCATAATGTCTTCCAAAAGCAGCTAAGGAACTTAACATCTCTATCAGACACAATAGTACGTGGCATACCACGGAAATGGACAATTGCTTTAGAGAACAAGTCAGCCACATGCTTAGCATCATCAGTTTTATGACAAGGGATGAAATGTGCCATTTTTGAGAAACAATCAACAACTACAGAAATAGAATCATGACCATATCTAGTTTTAGACAATCCAAGCACAAAGTCCATAGACAAATCAGCCCAAGGAATACTAGAAATTGGCAAAGATGTATAAAGTCCATAGGGCTTTACCTTCGACTTAGCTTGATGACAAGTTATGTGAGAACCCAAAAAAAAATATTGAAAAAATGACTTGATTGCACCATGAGAGCATTAAGTGCATTATTTTCCTTTAAGTACTTTATTTTGTATGCATAGCATGACATTAATCTAGAATTCCATTTTACATGTTTCATGTAGCAAAATGCATAAAATTTATGTGGCATTAAGTAGGTTACATTCTAATTGAGGGATTAGAAGCCAATTGCATAGAATTTTAACCCAATTCATGGTCCAAATTGGGACACTTGTCAACCATCTATTAAAGTCTTGACTTAAGCCTTTCTATTTAATCTCTTATTTTCAAAAATTTGAACCAAAAACTCCCTCCCTTCTCTCTCCTCTTGGCCAAACTACATAAGTAAGAAAACACCAAAACCCTAAGCTAGATTTTAGTAATTTTAGTGAGGGAAAACATCTCCTAGTGAAAACCCTAGGTAGGTTGGTACTTGATCATCAAGATTGGTTGAAAGAATTGAAGCTTTTGGGTGGCTTTCTCTCTCCACTCTCAAGGTAACTAACTACTTATCTATGCTTTAATGATCTTAAAATTCAAAGAGGATGCATGATTAGTTGAGTTTAAGGTGTTTGAGGCTGATTAGAAGGGAAGGTTGTGGAAGAATTTCTTGTGTTTGGAAACTTGAACTTAGGTCTTTGTTTTTAACCTCTATGTGTTTGATGAAATGCCTAAGGGTTGTGATGTTTTATTGATGGATTTATATGATGGTTTAGCATGTTAAACACCTTACTAAGAGATGGAAATAATCTTAAAGGGGTGATTGTAGTAATTGCGTCAAAGCTGGAATTTTTAACAGGAAATCAGAAATGGAATTCAGTGAACTTTCTAAAGTTTTTGGTGATTATAGGAATTGAATTAGGGCCCAAAATTTGTACAATTAGAAAGATCTATGAACCTAGTTTTAAACACCACTGACGGAGCTCGATTTCGATTTTTTTACATCGAGTTATGGCCGTTCTTCCAAAACTGTTCGACCAACCTGCTCCTAGCCCGACAGTTTTCTGGTGTCTCTGAGTTTGGCCATTTCTACCCTGATTAAGTATGATTTGATATTCAACCTCTTCATGAAAGTTTTAGGGCTATGTCTTAGCTTCGAAACGCCATAAAATTCGCCCCAATCGAATAACCATATCCACAGTTATGATTAAAACAATGAAGGGTGGCAAACCTGTCAATTGTCATTTTCTTTCTATAATGGCTTCTTTTATTCCTCTTGACTCGTGATTGACTAAACATGACTTTTCCCTAACTTTCAGTGTCGGAGTTTGCTATGGAGAGAGAGAATTGTCTAGATGTGCCTTGACTGGACCTAGTGACAAGTCTGGGGGTCCAGACCCCGACATAGCTGAAACTTGGTTAGAAAACATGATCAACATTTTTGCTGCTTTAAGGTATATAGAGGAAAGGCAAGTGACATTCGCCGTAAGGGATAATGGGATTGGGAGTAAGAATTGCCTATTTTGATTATTAGTATATTTGGTTCACTAATCTTGACTTGAATATGTACGAAACATGATTTTCTCTTGTGTGTGATCAACTAGCTATGATCAAGTGAAAATGGTAGCTGAGGTCGATTGTGACAACGTTACTTGTGAAAATGATTCAGTCTCATTTGTTGTTTCTTATTGTTGATTACGTGTGCTTCTAATTGGTATGTCTGCCCACATGCATCTTTGTGTGTGTATTTTCCTAGTTCATATTGAATTAATGCATGCCCATATAGATTAGTTAAAACAAAAATGGAAGCCAGAAGACCACGACGAGGACGTCCACGCAGACAACCTCAAAATCAAGAGGAAGAGAGTGGGTCTGTGGCTAACCAAAACACTGAGCCAAGGGTTGATTCAAATGACCAAGTGGTACTGGCTTTAAATCGAATAACGTACCTGTTAGAGCATCTAGTACCTCAACAGGGCCAGGGGGCTGAACGAGTGAACCAACCTAGAGACCAAGAGATGGGAGAGGATAAGCCTTTAGAGAGATTTCAAAAGTTCTTTCCACCTAAATGCAGCTCGATCATGGTGGAATGTTGTAAGGGCAAAGTGGGAGAGGGAACAAGTACCCTGGACATGGCTGAACTTTACTCCAGAATTTAATGAGAAATATATTCCTCCTCTTGTTCAAGAAAGGAGAGAGGACGAATTTACAAAACTTCGTCAGGGAACAATGGGCGTTGCTGAGTATGAAGCTCAATTTACCAAGCTGTCAAAATTTGCCCCAGAATTGGTTGCCACTAAACAAAAGAGAAAAAAGGCGGTTCATACAGGGCTTAAATCTAGAATTTCAGGAATCCTTGGTGGCAGTTCAAATTCCTACATTTAGTGATGCCCTTGAGAGAGTTCAAAGAGTGGAAAGTACAAAATCTCAATCGAGAGCCTTTCAAGCACGGAAAAGAGATGCATCTAGTAGTCGTAACTTGGAGGTACCTAGAGAGGATAAACAGCCTCCTAAAGTTGGGAAAGGGGCTGGAGGAACGAGACTTCCATTGCTGTCACCACCTACGATGGGGAAACCAGAGGGAGATATAACCAGAGGGAAGCAAGTTCAAATGGAAGGATCAAAAGAATTTCTGTGGGGAAGCCAGGAGGTCACACCTCATTTGACCAGTGGATACTGTGGAAAAACTAATCACATAGAGGAAAATTGTTGGAAAAAGGGATGAAAGTGCTTGATATGTGGAAGTACCGAGCATCAACTTACTAATTGCCCGAGGAACCAACAGAGAGGGAATCTTCCTAAACAAGCAGATAAACGAATTGTCCCTAAACAAGCAACTGAAGGAGGGAACAGACCCCGAGCACCTGCTAGGACCTATGCTATTTTGGACAACAGCCTTCAGGGTCATCTGATGTGATGGAAGGTGAAAATTTTGAGGACGAAATTCTTTTAAGGGGGAGCGAGTGTGAGAACCCAAAAAAAATGAAAAAATGACTTGATTGCACCATGAAAGCATTAAGTGCATTATTTTCCTTTAAGTACTCTATTTTGTATGCATAGCATGACACTAATCTAGAATTCTATTTTACATGTTTCATGTAGCAAAATGCAAAAAATTTATGTGGCATTAAGTAGGTTACATTCTAATTGAGGGATTAGAAGCTAATTGCATAGAATTTTAACCCAACTCATGGTCCAAATTGGGACACTTGTCAACCATCCATTAAAGTCTTGACTTAAGCCTTTCTATTTAATCTCTCATTTTCAAAAATTTGAACCAAAAACTCCCTCCCTTCTCTCTCCTCTTGGCCGAACTACATGAGTACGAAAACACCAAAACCCTAAGCTAGAGTTTAGTAATTTTAGTGAGGGAAAACATCTTCTAGTGAAAACCCTAGGTAGGTTGGTACTTGATCATCAAGATTGGTTGAAAGAATTAGAGCTTTTGGGTGGTTTTCTCTCTCCACTCTCAAGGTAACTAACTACTTATCTATGCTTTAATGATCTTCAAATTTAAAGAGGATGCATGATTAATTGAGTTTAAGGTGTTTGAGGCTGATTAGAAGGGAAGGTTGTGGAAGAATTTCTTGTGTTTGGAAACTTGAACTTAGGCCTTTGTCTTTAACCTCTATGTCTTTGATGAAATGCCTAAGGGTTGTGATGTTTTATTGATGGATTTATATGATGTTTTAGCATGTTAAACACCTTACTAAGAGATGGAAAAAATCTTAAAGGGGTGATTGTAGTAATTACGTCAAAGCTGGAAGGGTGGCAAACCTATCGATTTTCATTTTCTTTCTATAATGGCTTCTTTTATTCCTCTTGACTCGTGTTCACCTTTGCCGTGTTCCAACCTACTTAACTCATGATTTTTCTATGTTTATAAGATTTTTCATTTGTTTTACACTCATGCTTTGAATTAGACCTCTTATGATTTTGTGCATCCAAATTGTGATGGCTATCAAGCAAAGAAACAACTAGTGTATGCATTTGGTCTTCTTGTTTGGGGTAGCCAATCCTAAATGTTTTTCATTTCATTTGCCATTAGACTTGGAAGGAGGAAATAAAGGAGATTTGGGAGCGAACGCCTGAGGTTATTTTGTTTAATTCGGTAAGTGTTCCAATGCATGTTTCCTTGACGATGCATGATACTTGAGTAAATGCTATTATTTGTTTGAGAAGCTTCTTTGATTAACATACTAATGAGTGTCATGTTATTACGATTTCCTTGATTTGTTAATTCAATCAATTTTCAATAATTGCTTGCTCACAATGCATAGTTGAATGTTAATGTCCATAAATGTAGGCCGATATGTACTTTATCGCATCGACTGAACTGAGCTTACTCTTTGCTGGAACCCTATCCTTGATCCGCCATCGTGAGGTCAGGTAGGCCAAAAGCTTATCCTAGACCCGCCATTGCGAGATCGGATCAGTTGGATAGCCTTGGGTAATGACTTACCAATGTTAAATGCAAAGCTCAAAACTCTACGTTGAAAGGCCTTGAGTATAATATCGAATGTTAAATTTCGGGGATTGTTTATCGTTTTGGAGGTCATAAGGTGGGAGTTCAGAGGTTATAAGGTGGAAAAATGTAGGGGATTGTTTATTGGAAGTTATAAGGTGGAAAATGACTCCTAATGAGTCCCGTATCCTTTTGAGATCTCATTTATTATTTATTATTTATTATTTGATTTACTTGAATGAGTAATCATTTATTTGAATTAATGTTATCGTTCTCGCTCACTATGTACCTTACCTTATTTCTTGATTCCTAAATTTGGTAATGGTTATACTTGGTGTTATGTTTCTTGAATTACGTGTTAACATGTTAAATTTGGTATTGCTCATGTTTTGCTTGATTTCTGAATACTTACAAAGATGCTCATACCACGCATTTGAAAGCTTTAACAGATTCAAGGCAAAAGGGCTCAAGGATAACATTAGATCATTTTGGGAATTGAGGTTTGTTTGCCTCGGTATATCTACCGTAATCCTCTTTACTTTGGGAGAGGCTAATGTACTTAAGTTGAACTCCAAATGCTCAATCTTTGGTCCACGAAGCTTATGTAATTACTTTGGAGATATGTAAATGTTATTTTGAAGTACCTTCAAGGTTAAGTGTTATCTCAAATGGACTTTGAGTATTTTTTCCCGCAAGAAATTGTAGAATGTAGTGAGTCCCCATGGTGAGCTCAGAAGGGTCCTACATCCCTTTGGTTCTCTCTTGAGCAGGAGGGGTCACAAGCAAGTTACACATCTTTGTATGAGACGCTCAATATCTCGGCACATCCTAGGCCAATATGTGAGGCCCCGAATTTTCTCAATATTTGAAAATATTAACTAATGTTAATTATAGTTATTTTGTTTGCCAAGGTGTTTATATGGTTTGTTTTACTTTAAAATGTTTGTTTTACTATTTTGTTTTACCTGCTTGAAAACCCTAATTTGCATTTAAACCCTAATTTGTTTTAAAACCCTAAATTTGGATAAAACCCTAATTTGCCTATATAACCTAGTTTAGTTTGTAAAACCCTAGTTTTGAAAATAAATTGCTGATCCAACTACAAAGTTTGTTATTTCTTTGATTTCGATGTGTTAAGCATGTGCAAGATTAAAACAGGGTGCATAGTTGATTAGTAGCCTAAGTATTAAGATTAGTAATTAAGCTTTTGATAATTGGTTAAATTGAGCACCTATGGACTAGTTTGATGGGAAAGAAAATTACTTGAACTAAGGTGGAAAATAGCTTAAGTTTCTAGGTTGATTTGAAGCGTGACAACTTTTGACTTAGACTGGACAGAGTGCATTATAAAATAAATATCTAAGAGACTTAATCTCTTAGCAAAGGAGAAGACAGAGAAATTCGGCCAAACAAGGGAGAAAAGGGGAAGAAAATAGAAGGAAAAAAGAAAAGGAAAAGACAAGAAAGAAGAAGAGAAAAGCTTGGGATTTTTGCAAGTTCAACTCAATGCAGAAGTTGGAGTTAAGGAGGAATGAGAGCTAACTTTGGAAGCTTTATGAGCTACTGTCAGAGCGCATAAGCAAGAAGAAGAAGTAGCGAGAACCGAGGCAGAGGGAACTTTCTAACCTCTTTACTTTTGTACTACATTGTGGTGAGTAGTGGGGCTTTATCTCACGTGACTATAATGTGAAATGTGTTAAGTGGATGTTTGGGCCAGGGGAGGTGTACTTTATGCTTTTCATTAAAAGATCCAATATATGATGTAGATATTACGTGTTGTGTGATACTCTGAATGCATATACAGTGGGTAATATATGGTTGTACATATGATATTTTTTAGTGATATAGAGTGACCATGTGGATGAATTACATTCGAGGAATGCCTTTAAGTGCAATATACGATAATATTCGGCCAAGCTTGGGTAGTTTTGATCTCAAGGTTACCTTAGATTCATTGTTAATATTATTTCGACCTTGGGTGGTTTGATCTCAAGGGTTGCCTTAGGGTCTCATTGGTAAATGTTAATTTTGACCCTTGGATGGTTTGATCTCAAGGGGTTACCTTGGGATCTCATTGGTAAATGTTAATTTTGACCACATGATGGTTTGATCTCAGGGTTGCCTTGGGGTCTCAATGTTATTATGACCACTTGGGTGGTTTGATCTCAAAGGGTTGCCTTGAGGTTTCTGATAGTAAATGTTGTTTTCCAGACCAAGCAGATGGTCGATCACAATGCCTTGGGATCTCAGCTGACATTATGCTGTGGAAATGGCTTTGAAGCGCTGCGTATCCACATATTTGTAGTGATACTTTTGCTATTGGTAGAAAATTCGTGGCAATGTGATTTACATGTACCCCCCCCCTCTGATTATTCACTAAGCATCGCAACACCTTTTTTGTTGTTTTCCTTAGCGAGGGGCACAGGCGAGGTAGCGTGGGAGGCATAGTGTAGCCTTTTAGCTTTAGTACTTGTTTTGGGTTGGAGTTTGGCCGTGTATATTGTATTTTGGATAGCCGGTGTAGAAACCTTGTTGGAATTGTACCTAACACTTGTGATCTTGTAGTGGATATTATGTATATATATAATGTACCTATCATCCTTTGGTGAAAATTTAGCCAGCGTTTATTGTTTTGTTATCGAGTCTGGCCGAGCAGTCGCTAAGCCCTTTGGTGCAGTGCTCTACGGAGTGCGGTGGGGTCGTCACACAATAGAAGTGCTCTTGAAGAATAGCCAGTTTTACTGATTCAAAATGATACATCAAGCGCTACCACCATGGCCTCTTAGAATTAGTAGGCCACGCAAGGAGCATTGTGATATGCACAACTTGTCATTGAAGGACAAGAAACACTGTGATAAATAGTAATGTTCACGGTTATGCCGTAGCAAAGATGAAAAGACTTCACCAGAATTAGAATCATTATCATAAAGTTCGTTAATAAACAAACCTAATAATTTAGCATCAAGGGGTGGTAAGGTGTATCTCCTGGACAAAGTGCTCCGACCTAATGTTGTTTGTACCTGTATTTGACCACAAATGGAAACGTGTCTATGAAAGCTACCATTTTAGCATGTCGACTTTACTCAACTTATTTGTTCCAAATGCTTGAATGACTACATGATTAGTATGCAAGATGAACTTCTTGGTCTCATGTAAGTGTTGCCGGTTGCAAAGCTCATGAGAATAAAGCTCTTTGTCATAGGTGGAGTAATTCAAGGCCCGCCCATTAAGCGTTTCACTAAGAGTAATACAGTTTGCCTTCTTGAAGCAAAATGGCACTAATACCTATTCCAGAAGCATCGTACTTAACTTTAAAAGTTTTGTCAAAATTAGGTAAGTTAAGTACAAGTGCATTTGTGATTTTGTGCTTGAGTAATTGGAAAGATTTAGTTTGTTCCTCTGCAATGGAGCGATGTGTCATAGCGATGATGGACATAAGTGGTTACAGCAACCATGCTAAGAGTCCTTGACAAAGCGATGAGGTAAAACCCAGCAAACCATGAATGCCTCTTACTTCACTAACAGCATTGGTTGGGTTGGCCATTCTACACCAATTGCTTTCACTTTGTCTTAATCAACTTGTTTACCACAGTACCACTAACAGCATCCTTGGAACGCAAGTTGATTAGTATAAAAGTACACCCTCTTAAGGTTAGCATAGAGTAAACTCCTTTCAAAGGGGTACTTCTAGGGCAGCTTGCACATGCTCCAATATGCTCAACTAAACCTTTACTATATGCTCCAGTATCATCAAAATGTACCATAACGTGGACGCGGTTTGGACGTCATTTGTTAAACCAGAAACACTGCTTGCAGTTAATTACGGCTCCATGTTTTGTCTTTAAATACAGCTTTATTCATCACCTATTTCATTCGATTTGATAACCATTTTTAAATCAATTTTTAAGTAAAGATAACAGCACGTTGATTCCTCGAGTATCATCTGAGTCAAGAGATGGAACTTCTTTTCATTATAACATTGAACAGCTATGATGATACATTCTCAGGTTGTCTAACTTTCTCTGGTATGAGTAGTGGAACAACACATGGACTTGCTTTCCTTCCATCAGCCTGCCAGAGTTCGTCTTTCCTGTTAATTCTTTGGTTTCTTCAGACCTGATCCGATAAGGTGGAGTTGCCCAGGGGAATGAGTAATTTGATATAATTCCCAAAAGAACTAATCCTTGGAGATCTCCTCAGGCTTATCTTCTCATCTAATAAATCTACAAAAGCACTAGGCAAAGAATCATCAAGATCATTAGCACTAAACAAAAGTTATTTTGCATATAATTAGGAAACATGCTGGCTGGAAAATAAAGGCTTTTCTCATCCTTTGCAAATAACCTTTTCCCCTCTTTTTCCCACACACATCATTGGCTGGTTTTCAATAGCACTTTTCCCTCAAGCCTGGAATATTTTACCTTTTTCTCCATTCATGATTTCAAGCTCTTGTTCAAACTCTTGTTTGAAAGCAAGCTTGATCCTCTCAACCACTGTTGGGGTGTGGGAGATACAGGATAATCATTTTCTTGGTACAATGCATGAAAGAGTACTTGTTAGAGGTAAAACTATCAAAAGTTGACTCATCTTATCAATTCTAAGGACAATAAAATAATATGTGTGGTTATTGGCACTACATCCTTTATCAAGACCTCATCTTCATAATGACCAATGTGAAAAGTCAGCAAGTGCAGAAAACCAGCCTCATTGCTATTACTCAACCAGCTGCGGGTTTATAGGTCTCAGGTGATCACTTATAGGCAAGCTCCAAGCTTTTCTACCATATCGCGTTCTTACCCTTTGGTACAGCTATACCATAATCAATCATAACTTCCTTCTTAGTTTAGGACATGACCAGTATATAGAGTTTTTTCTCATAACTCATCATCGACAGCTTGAGTAGCTAGTGCACATCTATTAATAACTGTACTTATCTTGGATAGGCTGCTCTTTGTAAATCATCTCTTATATATAGATTGAAGTTTGCCATATCTTCATGACTATAACCGTCATCAGTATACAATTTCACCATTAGGAAGGACAATCACTTCCAAGCTAATTTGGACATTGACTTGCTACATGTCCTCGACAATTATCTAAAATCCTCCATAGTTTCAATAAACATTTCCTTGGTGCCAAATTCTTAAGCATTTGGATCATTTTTTGAAAAGCTAAATTGACCTTGATTTTGGCATAATCTCTTTTGAGTGTTCCATCATTTGTTGCTCGAATTCTTCCTCGAGTAAGAGTCAATAGGATTCAACTAGGAGATTTGTCCATTTTTCTTGGAAGAGCTCCTTGATGTTTCTAGTTGATCTATCATTCATGTAAAACTTCATGTTTTTGGTCCATCATGTGGCTTAACTCTCCTTTTAGTGCATTGGTGATCATTTTCATGTCAAAGCGAGAATAATTTCACTACTTAGTTACATTTTGAAGACACAGAAAGGTTAGAAATAAAGTAAATAATCCCTTACTCACTCCGCGTGTTCCTCACTCTCATGTATCACTCAGTGTTTAAAACCTCTAATAATCTCACCAAACCTCTCTAAGTCATTGAGATCCTTGCTTGAAGATTAGGAAAATTTATCAAATGATTCACGACTTATCACCAATATTACAAGGAGAAGTTTTCAACTTGGTTCACTTGAAGCTGAATTTAGACACTGATTTGGACAGAATTTCTACTCAACAAGCAGTTAAATTTGATTGGAAAACTCAAATTTTAAGATAAAAGAACCAATTCCCTAAGAGCTCTGGGAAAAACCCTAACAAAGACTTAAGAAACCACATTTGTTTTTGGACCCTTTTTTTTAGCTGATTTAAATCAAAATCTGGACAGCAATTTCACGTAAATATGCTGAATATTCAGGTTAGGAATACACTTGAATGACACTGGAAAGTCGAGCTACAAATCTATTTTGACTTCAGACAAGACTTGACTTCGATTTTAGGAAAAATGGGTTGACTTGAACAAAACCGATTCCTAGGCTATTTAAGGTCTGTACTTGGATGGATTTTGGCAAGTTTAAGGTGGTTGGAATCCTTCCCAAAGGCAGTTAAGCTGATTTCTCATTTCATTTAGGAAATCTGATTTTTTTAGTTTCTGAAACAAGGATCAAAGCACGAATTCAAAGCTAGAAAAAAGTTGTTTTCAAGAAACAATTCCGTTTGGTTCTATCTTTTGGATTTGGTTGGGATTTCCCGGAAACCCTTCTTGTTGGGGTTTCGGTTGCTATGGAAATTCAAAGAAAAATAGCTGCACACCCTGGTCACACTTCAAGAAATGAAGACTTTGAGATTGGTCAAGAATTTAAGATTCTTCAAGTTGATTCAGATATCTATTCAAGATTTCAAAATCCTAGATTTTCTTTCAAAATTCAAGATTTTCAAGGAAACTTCCCAAATTTGTTTTAGATTGTCCAAGAACTTCAAGAAACCTTTACGATCAGCCATAGAATAACACAAGAGTCAACCAGAATTTTTTTTTGTCCGTTCTTCCAATTTGATGACAACAAGAACACAAGACATGACAAGATGTGGATTCAACAAGAACCAAACAATACAAGACAGTAATGAATGGACGGATCAAAGAGCAACAACAAAAGAATGCATAAACACAATGAACTCAAACCAACTTGACACAAGAAAACACAAGAAATGGCACCAATAAGAAACACAAAATTGGACAGCAATAACGCACTCAAGAACACCAACTGTGACACGAGCAAGAAGAAGACTTTGAACAGCACAAAATGAAAGCACCAGGCAGAATTTTACGACAACTAACGAGGCTAAAAGACAAGAAAAGGGATATACTTTATACCATCAACCTGGCTGTAATATCAAGCTAATATGAACCCATCATGATGGCTTGAATTGATATCCCACACAAGTTGCCGGACCTAGATGATGATCAGCTCCTCTAATCCATGAAACTATGAACCGAGAATGATTCTTGACCCATAATTCAATAGATTAGGGAACTAGAGATTGATGGTAGATGACGTCACAACCAAGTGTGTTTCTTTGTTTGATAAGTCGGTCAGAACACTCAAGAACTCTCTCAAGTATTCAAGGGTAATCTTTGGACAAAAGAGTTGTTTTCCACACACATAGTGAATATGTTGAAAATTCATAACTACTATTCTTTGGAGAGAAAACATTTGAAGCTTTTGAAGTGAGCTATTTAGGGCAGCTGTTATATAGAAGGGATGTTGTGTTGAGCTAATCTGCAATTTGAACTAATTTGTTGAGAGGAACTAAAGCTAATTGAATAAAAAATAACGACTCAATTTCCTATTAAAGCTAGGACTCAAATTCAGCCATAAGGACCACATATCCAGCCAATTATTAGCCACTAAAATAGCACAAAACTAACATTTAACTAACTTCAATGAAATGACTAACAAAGTTAGAATTTAACAAAAATCAGACGACTCAAATAATCCTAAAATTTGATTGCACTTTGGCTAGGTTTAAGAGCCGTGAACTATGGTTTTTTTCCCATACATGAATCAATGAGCTTGAATGAGAGTGTAAAGCATTGTATCCTCATAGTCAAGCCCTTGGGTAGCACGAAGATTACCAACTTAGTCTTGAACACCATGCATCAATGCTTGCAATGATTCTTTAAGTTTTTTGGCATGCGGCCTAGTAATTGGACCCCTTGGAACCTGAACTTGAGTATCATTTGGAACTTGGCCAGTTGTGATCTCCTCATCATGCGTAGTTATATAGATGATTGGTATATTAGCAAAAGCGTACACGTACATTTGAAAATTATATCATAATTAGTTGAGGTAATACCACTTATTTAATAGGTATTTTCATTTGAAACAGTTGGTAGAAAGTTCAAGAACATAGGAACCTTTTTTTATGTTGTCTTTACTAGTTTTTTCTTTATATTAGTAGTTTAAATTTACTTACTTTATGTGGGTAGAGAAGTCAAATCACATTGGCAATTGATAATCTTCCCTATGGATTGACACTTAAATATTCTCTATACTCATGTATGACCTATTATTGGTCACAAATGCAACCTAAGAGGGGGTGAATTAGGTTGTTTAATAAGACAAGTAAATATGGCAAGAATTCACCCAATAAAACAAGTACAAAAAATTTCTCAAGTATGCACAAAAATATGTCAAAGTAAGCACAATAAAGATGTCACAATTCTGCAATAAAGAAAAGAGAGAGAAAGGATTGCAAACCAAATTTCCAAGTTACACCGAATTTGGATAAAATTCACTAGTAGCTTCTTCAATTGTTGGTGAAGCTAACCAACTTATACAAGTGAAGGCTCACTCCTTCCTCACCCTAAATGCTTTAGTTGAGTCAATGAGTTTTACAACTATCCTAACTAACCCTCAACAAACTACAATTGAAAACTCACTCAACCAATTAAGAACTACTATTACAAGTGAAGCAAGCTTCATCAAGGTTTTACTCCTTCAATTGAGTAACCTCACAATACTCACTTTTCTAACACCAATACAACAAATAAAGAATATTTCTACCCAAATATTTCACTTGAAAGCTTATATTTTATGTACGCAAAAGTCACTTATCTTCTTCAACTTGTGGGTATTTATAGAATATGAGAAATGGTCTCAAGAAACTATTGAACAGTAAAAAATATGGCTGTCAGAAAAATAGTCGTTGGAACTATTGGACGTCCGATAGACTGTTGGACGTCCGGTACTCTGTTGCTTCTGGATTATCAAACGTCCGATAGCAATTAAGCGTTCGATCCTTGTGCATCAGATACTTACCCAAAGACTTTGGTGACTTGCCTCAAACTTATCGGACAGCCGATACTCGTGCTCTACGTCTGATCCTTCTGTTCGATAAGTGCTCTTAACTATCGGATGTTCGATACTCGATTCCTTTCCGTCCGATAGTACGTAAAACTTCTTAATTCTTCTTGAATTGATTTCTTTTCTTCTCCAATGAATCAAGGACCAATTCTAATATAATTCTCACATAAAAACATTAGTCCAAATTATCATTGTGTTTTGTTATCATCAAAACCTAGAATCAATTTTAACAATCTCTCCCTTTTTGATGATGACAAACCAAATGATGATTTTGCAAGAGAAAGGAGAGAAACTCCCCTTCAATAAGAGTTAAAATGATTTAGAAAATCATCTAACATTTCTCCCCTTTTTGTCATTAATCAAAAAGTATATTAACTCCCCATTGACAAAAAAATTTCTCCCCCTCATTGGTTGTCTAAACTTTCAAATATACGCAAACTTGCACCTTTCTTTATCATGCTTTTTATACTATCAATTCCAAGAGTTATTTGGATCATCCATTGAGCACTTCTTGGATCAAATCTTCAAACAGTACCTAAGAATAAGAAATTCCATTTGATACCCTTTCGTTATAGGATCCTTGAGGGTTAGTACAACATGACCTAACAATCCACATGAATTTTGTGACAGCCCCACCTTCCCCTAAGGCGAACCAAAGGGGTCGGCGAGCAGCCTGCCTAGCTCTCACCAGGACTCAAGCACTCAAAATTTTAAAACAATAGCTAACAGAGCCAACTCACAACTCAGAAAAGGAAATAACTGTACTAAAATAACATTAAATCCTAATATGCAAAATGTGAAGGCTAACAAGCCCAAAAGATCAAGTCCAAGTCTATTACACAACCAAGAGTGGGAATATACAGATCCAAAAGGAATTACAGTTCTCCAATTCTAAACTCTGGACGAAAGGGTAGAAGAGTCAACTAAACCTAGCTAAGGTCACTAAACCTCGGGGTTCTCGTCACCCGTTAAGGAAAACAAATTGGGGTGAGCTAACGCTCAGTGAGGCCAAGAGAAACATGCATAGGCAAATCAAAGCAGATAAATAAATAAATAAAACAGTAAAAGAGAAAAACAGTTAATTTAGCATTAAAACATTTAAACAATACAATTTGAAGGATACAGTTGTCGGCTCCACATTTCCACAATCTCTGTAGTTACTTTCTCCGCTCCGCAAGTATCAATTCAAGTCACATGTTGACACTCCGTCAACCATTCACACTCACAGTCCATATTCACCACTTTTATCCCTCTCCCGTCTACTTACACCCCCTTGACCGGGCCCAAACTCCTAAATTTGAACAGTGATTGGCAACCCACTATGAGTATGCTAAGTCGGCGGACTCATTCCAACCGACGTACTTTAAACAGTAAAAACCCATGATTCACTCATCCCTTGTCCTAGCCCCTGTTGCCGGACAAGGTGAAGGGATCCCCGATGGGGTTTGGGCGTCCCACAGTTATAAACAATTCAAACAGTTCAAGTAGTCAATCAATTAACATTTTAAACAGTAGGACTCATTTAGAGACAAATTCCAATAAGGTGAGCGCGATAAAGTACACGCTCACTAGATCACACAAGCATACTTTTCAAATTATTTACATCATTTAAAGCAATTAAACATGCACTTGAACACTCACTAATAGTCGAAAGCAAGCGAGAGCAATTCACGTGATCAATCAAGGTTCTCGGAGTTCAAGTTTGGATCACTTTGCAATTCATCACCACCTCCTAAAATATTTAAAAAGTGATGAAAATAAGTTTCTAATTTATCAATCAAATCTCGTTCAATAAAATCAAGTTCAATAACTGCCTACTTGGACAGAAATCATTGAAAAATCGCAACTTGAGTTATATAAATCCAAATTTCACAAGTTTGGTACCGTTGGAAACCTATTTTAATGCTATAAAACTTTACAGAAGGCATCAAGATAAAATTCTGGATAGAAACTGCCCAGATTTTTGATTAAGAAATAGCTACAGTACCAAAACAGAACAGAACAGGTTGACTGTCCAGCCAACTTTGAAAATTCACCAAAAATTGTAGAAAATGAATTGGCCTTTGAAATTTATACAGTTTAAATTCCTATGTATGAAGTTTCAAACACCACCAACGGCACTCAATTGCAACTCTTGAACAAGAAATGACAGTCGTTAGAACAGAACAGGACAGGCTGCCTGACGAAGCAGGTTTCCAGATTCATAGGGCCGACTTTGGTAAATTATTTGGAGGTTGAATACACGTTTGATTGACACCAAATTTGGTTAACATACTCTTATATATATGGAATATAATCCTGTCAAGTTTCAGCCATAGACTCCCACGGGAAGGTCAGTTTTCAAGTGTATAAAATGTGTCCAGGTTTTCAAGTTCAAATCTGGAAATTTGTTCAACTTCCTTTCCAAGTCTAAAAATCATGTCACTTCCATTTGCTCTAGTTTTTGGTACCATGATAGTATTGACCTTCCTTGACATAAATATGGCCAAATTGGTGAAAGCTTTCAACCAAAATTTCATTAAAATAGTTCCTCATTTTCGGACCGCAGGTTTTCTCAAAATTTTCCAGATTTTTGCTCTATTTTGAAACCACTTTTGCAACATCTTTTGAGAAGAATTTTGTGGGGAAAATTATCAATCCAAAGCTTAAATTTCAAGCCCCCAAACAGCATAAAATTTCAAAATTTTCAGGTGCAAAAATCAAGGGCAAAACAATCCAAATTTTCGGTTCCTCCTCTTCTCTTCTTTAACCAAGTTAAAGCTATGCTTACTTCAAGTTCTTAACCAACCAAACACACATATACACATCATCCAACAAGAACACATCTAAGCAACAAGATCAAGCATCCATGTGGGAATCCAAGAGCCCACTAAGCATCTCAACACTACCAACAACAACCTTCCAAATGAGGTTTCAAGATTCATCCTCTAAGAGCAAAATCAAAGGCTAGATCTTCAAGATCAAGAGATTACCTGAAGCCTAGTGGTTGTTCCAAGATTAGAGTTTTCAAAAGTCACCACCAAAAGTTCTCCCTCCTCCAAGAATTCGGCTAGCCTTAGGTGAGAGAGTGTGAGTTCCTCAAGCTTCCAAGACAAGAGTTGAAAAGGAGGAAAGTTGGATCAAACCTTGAGAGAGAAAGAGCAAGGGTGGCCTGCTCTTGAGGGGAAGAAAATGGAGAAGTTTTAAGTTGTTGATGAAGTTGATTCTCTTGAGGAGAATGGAGAGGGTGGCCAGCTGGGGAGAAAGCGGAGTAATGGGAAGCTTAGTGAGGTGGGTTTCCTTAGTTCTAGGACAAGAAGTGATGGTGAGAGAATGTGATGTCATGAAGTGAAGGGAGAGAAGTTTTGTCTTCCAAGTGGGTTGTGATAGGAAAGAGAGGGAAATTGGTTGCTAGCCTCTACTAATTTAAGTGATTAGTGAATTTAAAGTAAGTGACACAGGTTTTCAAACTCGAACAAATGAAGTGGGTGTACTAAGAATCGAGTCGGTGTAATTTGTGTCGACAGGTATAACGAGTCAATTACTCACACTTAAAGTCTAAACCTAGGATTGATTGCAAAACTCAAGGATACCAAATTTAATCATCCTGCGGGGAATAAAGCAGACATGCACATAATATACTTCCACCAGTCTTGAAAATTTTTAAAATAAAGCAATCGACGAAAGGGAATTTTTGGTAAAATAAGTGAAATATATCTAAATGGCATAAAATTAATTTTTAACATTAAAAGAAATACGAGTCCTCACAAATTTTATGCCTTTTCTCATATTTTTCTTCACATAGCAATCATTTTGCATATGTCCAAATTGGCAACAAAAATGACACATAATACTAGAATCATTCACAAAAGTATGTTTAATAAATCTAATTCCACTTTTTCTAGAAATAATAAAATCATTTTTGCTATGTAAAACATGTTTTTCTTCCCTTTGTAAAACATTTTTTTTTTCTCCTTTTGGAGGGAAGCATACAAATCATCAATTCTTTTCTTTAAAAGATTTTGTTCCTCCAACAATTTTTCATAAAACTTTGTTTTATTTTCCAATTTCTTTTTTAAATCATTTTTGTAATCAAAATCAATTTTGTGCTTTTTCAAATCACCATTGTCTTTTCTCAAACTCTTATTTTCTTGAAAAAGTTTAGAATTTTCTTCCAACAAAGCATTTATTTTTATTTTAAAATCATTGTTTTTGGCATAAGATTCTTTCAAACTTTTATGCATTTTGATTATAAGAACATGCATATCATCATCATCATTTTCTTCATCACTAAGAGAGTGATTAGAGTTTACCTCATCATCTCCAAAGGCCATAAGTGCCATTTGAGTCAATGCTTCTTCTTCTTCTTCCATTTCTTTATCCGAATTGCATTCATCCTAAGAAATTTTGAAATTCTTGAATTTTTGTCTTTTATCATGACTTGCCCTTCCTCCTCTAGAACTCCTTTTATTTAGAAATTTCTTCAAAGTCCTTGCCATGTCATTTATCTCCACATTTTTATCATCTTCTTGAGAGGCCTTGAGCGCTATGCCTCTCTTGATCCTTGCTTCCTCATCATCTTGTGTTTTTTATTTTAATTTCAACTCATAAGAGGTTAGCGAATTCACAAGAGATTCAATAGACATAGAATTTAAATCCTTTGCCTCTTCAATAGCGGTAACTTTATTTTCCCATTCTTTGGCAAGACATCCAAAATTTTTTGTTTTTCTCAACCAAAGTGCATACCTTGTCAAGCAATTCAAGATCTTTAATAATATTATTGAATTTATAAAACATTTTGTCAATATTCTCATTAGAATGCATATTGAAAGATTTATATTGGGCAACAAGTATAGATTTCTTTTGCTCTCTAACATTGTCACTTCCTTCAAAAATCTCTCTCAACTCATCCCATACCTCCTTGACTGATTTTCATGCTTTTATTCTAGTGGATTCATTTGCATCTAGGGCATTGTACAATACGTTTATGTTCTTGGCATTCAAAGAGAGATTGATTCTATCTTGAGCACTCAATTCACTTTTAGTTTTAATTCTATTTCTACCAGTTGTTTCATCGATAATGGTAGCCTCGTAAGGCCCTTCACTAATAATAAATCAGAACTCTATATCTATAGATTGTAAAAATATTTCCATTCTATCCCTCCAACTAACATAATTTATACCATTGAATATAGAAGATCTAATGATGGATTGCCCCTCTAAAAAAAGCGCATTATTGGTTGCCATCTTTACTCCTAAACCGATTGAGCTTAATCTCTAGGAGACCAAATTCTGATACCAATTGTTGGTCCCAAATGCAACCTAAGAGGGGGTGAATTAGGTTATTTAACAAGAGAAGTAAATATGGCAAGAATTTACCCAATAAAACAAGCACAAATAATTTCTCAAGTATGCACAAAAATATATCAAATTAAGCACAATAAAGATGTCACAATTGAGCAACAAAGAAAAGAGATATAGAAAGAATTGAAAACCAAATTCGAAATTGCATCGAATTTGGATAAAATCCACTAGTAGATTCTTCAATTATTGGTGAAACTAACCAACTTGTACAAGTGAAGACTCACTCCTTCCTCACCCTAAAGGCCTTTGGCTAAGCCAATGAATTTTTACAACTATACTAATTAACCCTCAACAAACTACAATTGAAAACTCACTCAACCAATTAAGAACTACTATTACAAATGTGGCAACTTTCACCAAGGTTTTATTTCTCCAATTGAGTAACCTCGCTTGCAATACTCACTTTTCCTACACCTATACAACAAACAAAGAATATTTCTATCCAAATATTTCACTTGAAAACTTGTATTATGTAGGTAAAAGTCACTTATCTTCTTGAACTTGTGGGTATTTATAGAAGTGAGAAATGGACTCAAGAAACTCTTCAACAATCAAAAATATGGCTGTTAGAAATATAACCATTAGAGCTATCGGTCCGATAGACTGTCGAACGTCTGGTACTCTTGCTTCTGGACTATCGGACGTCCAATAGCAATTAAACGTCGATCCTTATGTGTCCGATACTTGCCCAAAGACTTTGGTAACTTGCCTCAAACTTGTCAGACAGCCGATACTCGTGCTCTGCGTCCGATCCTTGCGTTCGATAAGTGCTCGTTAACTATCAGATATTCAATACTTGATTCCTTTGCTTCCGATAGTAGGCAAAACTTCTTAATTCTTCTTGAATTGATTTCTTTTCTTCTCCAATGGATCAATGACCTGTTCTAACATAATTCTCACATAAAAACATTAGTTCAAATCATCATTTTGTTTTGTTATTATCAAAACTTAGGATCAATTCCAACACCTATCCACTTGCAATAGTTGCAGTTTGAGTTATATTTAAAGAATGGAAGTACTTAAGATTCAAACTTCACATGCATAATATATTTGCATCTCTTCCGTGATACTTCATCACTAAATATGATCAAAATTAAACCATAGGTAAGATTAATTGGAAACTAATCATTGTTCATGCCTAAATTAACTATTTTTATTCCATTCTTCTTTTTTTAACCCTCTCACTCCTCTCCACATCCTTCCTACTCCTAACTGTCAAACCTGAGATTTGAATCCTAAATCTGATAGCAGGAGAACTTTAAGAGTGCTCCCCTAACTACTAGACCAACTCTAATGGTTTATTCCATTTAGTTTCAAAGTTGTCTTACATTTATTATCTTTAATTTTATTAAATTTTTTATTTTAGTTTTTTGTATCCATCTTTTGCAAAAAAAAAAAAAGAGATAAATAATATATTTTCAAATGCATGAGTAAATAACTAGTGATTCTATGAGAAACAATATTTTGTTTAGAAAAATTTAATGCTCTACTTGCAAGAAATATATCATGTTTGTTTATAACAGATACATGGACATAAATGTTGTTTCCCTTTATTAGTAAGAAAAAAATATAAATATACTACAAAGTCAAGAAGGAAAAATTCTCTCCTAGGGGAGTGTGTTTTTGCCACAAATAAGAAAGTCGAAAAAAGAATAAGGTAATAACAATTAATCAATATCCATGATTTTAGGTTTCAAGGTCAGAAAACTAAGCACTAAATGTTGATCAACTACTATCTGAAAAGCATTACATTCCAAATAGAAAGCAGCAAATATTAAGCAACAATTGATCAACATTCATGATTTTAAGCTTCAAGGTCAGAAAAGTGGGACTATTAATTGTTGATCAACTGTTATTGAAAAAGGAAAACTATTGTTTGACAAACTTACATTGAAAAAGGAAAGCAGCAAAATTTATCTTTTCTTTGATGATAGAAACTTGAATTTGAGAAAATAAAGAAATTATGCAGATAGAATAATGTATGAATATTAAGTTCTTTATCCATTAAAAAGATGAAAATAAATTCGAATAAAAGGGCTAACAACTAACATAGGTGATGGGGAAGTTGCCCACGTCAATGACTGTTTGGGATTTGGCTTTGATATACGTATGCATGAAACGAAATGCCAAAACATATTATTGTCAATGAAATAGAAAATGGGCATATAACAAACAGAAGAAAGATAGAATGCCTGTAATAGAAAATGACAAGATTATAGGAGAATGAATCATAAGAAAGGAAAGAGAAGAAATAATCATTGCTGTCTTAATTGAAGGAATTTGGAGAAAAAAAAAGTAAGAAGAGTAGTAAATTTGAAACTTTAGTTCTCTTGCTTATTACATTGTCTAATCTGAGCAGATGGAGGAGGTTTGCAACTCAGCAACTATGCCAATCACATCAAGCAAAAAGTAATAAAGTTTAGAATAGTGAGAACCCATTTGGACCGTACGTTTTTAGATTTTCTGTAGAAAAATATATTGTGATGATATGATAAATATGGAGTAAAATGGTAATTAAAAAATGTGTTAAGAGAATTTTTCTATGAAAACTCGCAATCTTAGCAAGGCAAAGTTAATTAACACATCAATTGGCCTTTTTGTAAGAAAAGAAATCGATATGCTCATTTTGTGAACCCTTCCATGATAGAAGACAGTAATGTTGTCATTGCTCATTATTAATATATTTTGAGTATCACATTAATGAGTGATACAATAATGTTACATGAGACCTAGAGAAGACTGTTTTATTTTCAGTAGAAGTAGTATGAATTTTTCATAGGCTTCAAACATCATTTGGATGTGGGGTCAACCATACTTAGGTAAGAGATGAGAGCCTGTAGGATTGTTGAGTAATTACTCCTGCAGTGGAAGGGTTCTCTTCCAAGACAACCTCATAACCATCACTCCAACTTTCCATTCCTTGAGCCATGACTTGCCAAAAGAGGCTACCACCACATGCCCCATGATTTGCTGCACAAGCATAGACGATATCATATATATGTGATAAATATGCATCCCTTGCAGCAACTTGGAACCCAGGTGATCTTGAAGACTTGCCAAATTCGGTCAACAGAAGTGGCTTCTCCAGCACATATTTGGAATCATCTATGTGTGCTTTGATCCATCTATCAGCAAATTGTGCTTGAGCCTCATCATTTGAATTGGATACCCTGCCATATGTATACTTAGTCATATAAATGTTGGTTATATAAATATTTAGAAGTTTGGCTAAGAGGTCCTGTGAACAGTTATTAAAACCTCCAAGTGTCTAAATGTGAGGCAATCAATAAATATGAGTGTGTGCATCCATATGCTATATTCGGTATAAATTAGGTGTAGTAGTAATCCATTCAAAAAATCCAATATATATATATATAGCTAACATTCTTCTTATCCGGTACCCTAAGTGTACTAAATAGAGAATCCATATTTAATATACTACTTAATTCAAATGCAAATTTTAGCATGTATATGATTTTTGACAAAGTAAGGTCCACTTACCATTGGTCTGGATACAAATGAATGGTGGCAAAATCCACTTGTGCTATGCGATTATTGGAAATAAAATCAGTCCCAACTTCATAACCAGGATTATATTCCTTCTTTTGGGGCATAGACTCTCCATAAAATCCTTCGAGACCAATGTCCAGGAGGTGATTGCTATCGATGGACTTGACATGGGTTGCCATTTCTGAGATCCAATCCTACAAGTAGTTTATCCCTAAACCATTAGCCACCGTTGACTTATGCATGCGTGCAATCTAAAACTACGAAGTGAAATAATTTGCAGCATCATTTTTTTGGCCCTTTTGAAGTAGTGAACATAGAGCTAATTTTTGGGAGCAAAGAGTTTGGTTGTGAGATAAGTGATGGCGTTTACACCACCTGAATAGCTTTGCCAGATAGATCGCCTTGGCAACGGGGTTCATTCATCAGCTCCCAAGCAAATATTGTCGGATCGTCTTTGTATGCAAGTCCAGTTATGGAGTTGACTCTTGTGAGAACAGTCTGCACAATAATGTTGTACTCAGTTTCAAACACTTGTGCACAGTGCATTTATGAATGTACCATGTCTGTGGCATGTTATAAGTGTTGTCATCTACAATATATATATATATATATATAAATAGTTCTTTTATATATTAACAGTGTATATATTAATGAGTTTAGATGCATTCTATGTAAAATTTAGTATTCAAATTCAAATTGAGATGAAGCGGCATGCATGCAAACGCATTAGTGTATATATTAATAGTATAGGAAAGATTAATTATTGTTTAAGCATATAGATGCAATTTATGTTTATTTTGAACCTTGATATGGTTTTTGAAGTAGCCTTTGACAATAGGATCATTAAAAAAGTCATCATCATTGTTCAAATGATGTCCTTGATCCCTCGCCCACTGGACATATTGTTTCTTCCCTCCGAAACCTTCCCAATTGTTGACCAAAGTGAGTATGAGATGGATCCCGTACTTCTTTGCTTCTGAGACTACAAAATCCAAACCCTAATAGACAAAAAAATTAAAAATCAAGGATATTCACACAACCTTGAAGATTAAAATAAAATAAAATTTAAAGACGAGTAATCATGGTCAGATAGCATACGTGTATGTAATACTCCAAGAATCAATGTATGTATAGTATTAGAATTAATCTTCTATACATATAGATAGTATATACACTGTCAGATTGAATTCACCATAATGAATCTCAATTTTTTACATCCAGTGCTGACAGTATATAAACTGTAAGTGTATAGAAGATTAATCTGTTGTATTAAAATTCACAGCTAGTCCATGCGTGTCGCAGTGGGCATTATAACGGGTAATTACTTTGAACATGTCCTCATTATAGGAACCAGGAGATTGCTGCAAGGGCCTATAGCCACCATCGCTGAAAGCCCAGGTTCTAACTGCATTCATCCCATACTTGGAAGCTTGTTGGAAAGTGGAGGATACCTTCGTCCTCGTAGATGGATCAAATGCCATGTACATTAACCAATATGCATTGAAACCATTTAGGTACAATGGCCTCCCATTCATCACAAACTGAGTTCCCCTTGTTCTGACAAAGTCGAAGCAGCTACTGCAGCTGGTATTATTACTTGCAATTTCACCATATCCCTGTCCAACACCCAAGAGAATGAAAAGAGCCAAGAAAAGAGAATAGCTCCTTGTCAAGAGACTCTTTTCTTTTGACATCATTGATTATATTGAGTGATTGATATTGCTATTAATTTGTTGCCTCAAACTAGATTCTGATTGCTAGTACTTGTGTGTTTTGATTGACCTCATGATCTGGTGTTTATATTGGACATTAGAGATGCGAAGAGGACTATGACGGATGGATTGGACCCCGCCGTTATAACGGTTGAGTACTTATTGGCCATTTTGTGTAGGGACCATACTTTCTGTTATTTGTGATTCGGCCAGTTGAATCGGTTGAGTAGATTGGACCGAGAGAATCAGGACTAGAAGCTTTACGAGTTCTCTCAAATGCAAGGAACTCGTAAAAAGCATTGATTTTTCTAAATAAAAGGAATGGCAAGTTTTCATATAGATCAAGTGAAATCCTCAATTTATATAAATTACTCTTTAAAGCAAAACTTTTTAAGTTTAAAGTTTTCCTTTTCAAATTAATCTTTGACTATGAATGGAAAGTTTTTTCGTACTTTGAAGATTTACAAGATTTTCATTAAGTTTCTTTTAGCATTATTACATTCTATTTATTCCAAGTTATTTTTTTAGTTTTTAATTCTCACTTTTTTTTAAAAAATTTCTTTTAACTGTTTTGGGCATTACCATATTTCACTATGTTAACATTTAGCACAACCAAAATTGTGCCTAAACCCAATTAATTTTTCAACTTATCCACAATATGATACATATTTTGGGCTTGTATAATGTATAACTCAACAATTTTTTCAACAAAAGATATGCCAATTTCTTAGTGAAACTTAGGAGTTTGATAAAACACCTAGTAACTATTCTAGCAAGTTAAGACTTTTTTGAGCAAATCTTAATGCTTTCTTTTAGGAAAATTTGATGCTGTTTATTTTTTTGTTTCAGTTGTTACCACTTTTTGCAGCAAAATTGCAAATTTATTAGATAAATTTACCAAATTCTTGTGAATCTTGGTGACTATTATATTTCTTCACCAAACAAAAAGGTACTGTTTGCGTGATTGAAAATTTTGGCTACTTTTTTCCCCAAAACTTACTATTTTATTGAAAAATCTAGCATATTGTTCTTAAACATTACCATTATTTTAGCAAGACTTACAATATCATTTATGGATCTTACTAACCTTTTACCAAAACTTACCATTTGCCGTACCACACTTATTTCTTTTAAAACTTACTACTTCTTCAAGTAAAACTTACTATTTCATTAACAAATCTTATAACTTATTTTCTTGTAAAAAAAAGTGTTACTTCACCAAAATATTTTACTAACTTTGCAACAAAACTTAATTACTACACTATAGAAATTTATAGAGATTCTTTTATAATTTACGAGTTTTCTATGAAACATACTATTTGAATGAAAAATCTTATTAAATTATAACAAAGCTTACGACCTTTTTTTCCTTCTTATAAGACTTCACCGAAAAACTGCATCCAAGTTGTAGCAACCCTTACTATTAGCAGAATAGATTCTTTCTGGTGACTAGATTTGGGGGGCTTAGTTATATTCAGCATCAGTCAAATCTACCATTTCATTAACATAATTTACAACTAATGTTTTATTAAAAGTCTTGTTATCTTTTTACAAAAATATATTAATTTATTAAGACAATCTTACTTAGTTTCTAGCAAAACTGTTAAGTGAAACTCACCACCTTTGATTAATATTCTATTTCATTGGAAAATTTTACCACTTTTACAAAAATTTACTATTTTATTCAAATATCTTATTAACTTTGTTAGTGAAACTTGCTACTTCATCAGAAATGTTAGTCTTTTTAATAATACTTACCACTTCTTTTCTAGAGCATTTATTATTTTATTGAAATATCTTACTAACTTTTAAAAAATTTAAGACTTCGATAGAACATATTACTGAGTTTATAGTAAAACTCACCAAATTATTACAGAAAACTTACTTTACTAAACCTATCACTTTTTCTGACAAAACTTAATATTGCCTTTACAAATCATACCATTTTTTTGTTTTTTCGGCCAAACTTACTACTTGATCAAATTTTCTTATTAAGCCTCCAACTAGACTTATTACATTTAAAAATTTTATTAGTTTCTTGAAAAATTTTCTAATTTTTAGTAAATCTTGTAAGTTTTTTTAAGTGAAACATACTTTTAATTAAAATTTTATATTTAACAAAACTTACTGCTTCATATTCCTTTTTTAGTGCATCTTTTAACAAATAAATGCTGCTAATGGTTTAGCAAAACTTTCAATATTCATACAAAACTTACATCTAAGAACTTACCAATCACTCTTGCAAAACTTACTATTATGTGCTGACAAATCTTGCCACTTTTATTTTAGCCAAACTTATTTCTTGATAAGAAAAATATTAAAAGTTCCAACCGACTTACCCTTTTCTACAAAGTTCACTACTTCAGTGAAGAATCATACTAGTGCTAGTAAAACTAATTATTTCATAAAAAGTCGTGTTAACATTGTAGTGAAACATTCTACTTCATTACAAACATTTTTTAGCAAAACTTATAAATTTTTCAACAAAACTTACTCCTTTATTCCAAAATCTTACCACTTCTTTTGCCAAAAAGACTGTTTCATTAAAAAATTCTTATTAACCTTTTAGTACCTTGTTAGAAGATCTTGTTCACTTCCGAGCAAAGCTTACCATTTTTTTAAACAAAACTTAATGCTTTTCTTAATGCTTTTCTAGTCAAAAGTGCTAATTCTTTTGAGAACTTAATATTATTTTTTAACATATTGTAGCTTTTGTTCAAAACTTGTCACTTTTGCTATGGTCTTAAACCGTCACTTGTCACTTCTACAAATACCTTTTTTCCTGAAAAGTTGGTAGTATTATAAAAAGAAAATTTACAATAAGTTTTGCGAGATGTGTCTAAAGAGATATTAATAAAGCATTCAGATTAGCTCAAAACTAGAAAAGTTTTGTAATAGAAAGTCAAATGGTAAGTTGTTACTTTATTGAAAAAACTTACTATTTTTATTGGCAAGTCTTTCTACAAACAGGAAGATTATCCATTAAATCAGTGAGCTTTTCTCGAAAAAAAAACTCAAATTGTATTCACAAAATAGTGTAACTTGCTACATCAATAGTAAGTTTTGTATACAAAGTGATAACTTTCCTAAAAAACATAATAAGTTGTTTTACTAGTGAAGTTATTTTAATAAAGTAGTAGTAAAATGTTACTTTCGTCCTCAAAGAGATGTCTTTTTGTTTTGATGCCATAAGAACGCACTATAAGAACACAAAAAAAGAGACGCACTATAGGTGTCAGCATTTCACTTTTGCACGACAAGACTAGTCTGTTTTTCTGTTTCTTTGGTTTCTACTACGTAACATCTGAACAGAAATTGTTGGTTTGTTTTCGTTTGATCAACATAATGATTTTGACTTTCTTGACAAGTAAGCAATAATTATTCTTTTTATGATATTGAACTTAATGTGCTTCTACAATAGAATGACAATTAAATAATTAGCCATTCATGTTTACTTTTAGGGTTACGGTTAATTATAAATATCCCCTTGAGATATACTGTAGTTATCACTTTAATATGTAACCTTTATTTTGTGCCATTTAACTCTCTTAAAAACAACTTTCAAAGGCAATTAATTCCAGCTGAGTCTTTATCTTCTAATTTATTTCTTTCCTTTTCTAATGAATTTTAGCATGTGGTTTATTTTTATTTCTTTAATTAATGGTGGTAAAATATTGAATCAGGGGATTATATATGTGAAAGTCCAAGAATTTTCCCCGATTGCTTTTATAATTTTCCAACTAACTTATATGCTTGGTTATTTTCCTAAAACTTTTTATGATTTCTTTCTGGGAAATTTTAGGGTTTACAATAAATTATCGGGGTAATAATTTTGATTACAAGAAAATATATATGTTCAATGTAAATAAAATTTTTCCCTGCATGAAAGTTATGACAAATGTTAAAGTTTTTGCCAAATGCCATAACCATGATCAAATGACCATTTTGCCCTTCAAAGTTTCAATTAATCACCATGCAAGGAATGATGATTAATGACCAAAATTCCCACATGCATCAATAATTGCAAAACTACCATGACTACTTTATAAAACCAAAAAAAAAAAATTCCAAGATGATTCATTTCTTGCTTCTTTGTGCCAAACTTAGAGTGAGTGAAGCCGACAGAGATTTGAGAGGAAAGAGAGATTTTTGCTCAACCTTTGTCCAGATTTCTTGAAAAATCAAACCAAACCAAGAAGACTTCAAACCTTTTTAGCCATTATCTCCTCAATTTCGTCCAAGAAAAGAATAAAAGTTGAAGCTTTGGGTCCATTTCTCCAAGGAAGAAGCTGAGAGGTTCAAGGAGCTTTTCAACAAAAATTTTCAACTCTGATTCTTGTGAAAAATGGTATTTTACTAAAACTAACCTCTATATACTTGATTTTCATTAACATTTCTCTTGCATGTTAATTTTGCTAGTAATTTGATTTGGAATGAAGGAAATTTTGAAGATTTGTGATTGTTGCAAGCTGAAGTTCAAGCTGCATTTGTTCGAGCTAAAGGGGCTGTGGGATTGAAGGAGGCTACCAACAAAACAAAAAATTCAACTTGATTCTTGGAGAAGTGGAAAATTTTGCTAGAACCAACCTTTATGCACTTGATTTTTGTAAAATCTAATGTTGCATGTTGAACTCATGTAGAAAAATGACATTGTTGAAGCAAAATTTTTAGTTTTAAAGTTAAATGTTTGCTAGAAATTTCCCAGCTTTGGCCAAGGATGAAGACTTGAATTTTCCAGTTTTTCCTTCAAAAGTTTTGATGGAATTTCAACTAGAAAACAAGCTATAAACCTTGTTTGATATCTTGTATGGAAATTTTGTGAGCTTTTGGAAATTTTCAAAGCTGATAAACTCTTTTGAGTAGGGTGAGTGAATTTGACAGATGTTGCGACTAATCAAGGCTAATTTTGCTAAAAATGATGGCGGGTCATGAAGCTAATAATTTTGTATTAGTTTTGAAAATTTTGTGAAATAATTGCTAGATATGATTTTGGGTATATTGAGTTTTATGAAAATGTATCTAGCATGTGAAATCATTGTGGAAGACTTGGTACTTTGAACAAAATATTGGCTGAAAATTCTTGCCTAATGAACGGCCAAGAAAAGTAGTTTTGACTAAATTTCCAATTTTAGAGACTTGCCGAGAATTTGCAATTTTGACTCCGATTTTGAAAACAGTTGATAGGTCTGGACCAAAACTAAAAAACGGCCCTTATTTCCAACTTACATTAAAAAATAACCATTTTTAGTCAAATTAAGTAAATGGACCAATTGTCGTTAAAAGTTAGTAGTTTTAGAAAGTTTCTATTTTAGAAAATCAAGGTCCAAAAGTTATTTTGGTTAGTTGCCTCGGAAAATTTGCTAGAATCCAATTCATTTGCCCCAAACATATATTTTTCCTACTTAAGCTCAAAATCATAAATTTCAAAACTTTCCATTTTTAGTAAGTTGGACCATATTTGCAAAAAAAAAAAAAAACTCAATTTTGGCCCATTTTAAACTAATTGCTAGCAACTAGACAACTTCTACTCAAAGTCGACCCAATGGATAACTATAAATGTTTTTGAAAATTACAAGAGCCAACCTCGCCCAGAGTCACACCTCGAAGTTGAAACCTAACCCGTTTGTGAGAACCCTAGAAAAAAATGAATTGATTGCACTACGAAATCGTTAATTGCATTATTTTTCTTAAAGTACTTTATTGTTGTATGCATTGCATGGCATTAATCTAGAGTTGCATTTTACATAATTCATTTAGCCAAATACATAAAACTTACATGGTATTAAATGGGATATATTTTTGATAGAGGGATTAGAGGCTAAATGTCTAGATTTTTATCCAATTCATGGCTTAAATTGAGCCACTTGTCAACCATCTACAAAGACCTTGACTTAAGCCTTCTTATTTAATCTCTTGTCTTCAAAAAAATTGAACCAACATCAAGAAAACTACCATTCTCTCTCTCTTGGCCAGCCACAACAACAAGCAAACTACCAAAACCCTAAGCTTTGAATCTTGCAATTTTAGTGAGAAAAAACATCTCTAAGACAAAACCCTAGGTTAGATTATCCCTTGATCATCAAGCTTGGTTGGAAAGTTGAAGCTGTTGTGGTGGATTTTTGTCTCAACTCTCAAGGTATTTAACCACTTATCTAGGCTTTAGTGATCTTTAAATTCAAAGAAGATGCATGTTAGATGAGTTTAAAGTGATTGAGGTGCTTTAGGAGGAAAAATTGTTGAAGAATTCTTTGTGGTTGGAAACTTGAATTTGGGGTTTTCTTTATAGACTCCAAGTGTTTGATTAAATGCCTAAGGACTTATGATGCTTTATTGATGGTTTCCTTCAATGTTTTGGCATGTTATTTATCCTACTAAAAGTTAGAAATAACCTTGAAAGGTTACTTATAGCAATCATGTAGAAGATGGAACTTTGATGAGGAAATCAGAAATGAAAATCAGTCAACTTCTCGAACTTGCTGGTGGTTATAGGAAAGGAACTAGAGCCTGAGCCTTATACTATTGGAAAGTTCTATGAAGCTAGTTTTAAACACCACTAACAGTACTCGATTTTGATTTTTCTACACCAAGTTATAGCCATTCTTCCGAGACTATTTAGTTACCTTGTTCTTGATCCGACAGGTTTCTTGTGTCTTTGATTTTGCCAATTTCGACCATGATGAAGTATGATCTGAGGTTTGACCTCTTCATAAAAGTTGTAGGTCTATGTCTTAGCTTTCAAAAACCATAAAATTTGCCTCAATCCGATAAACATATCTACAGTTATGATTAAAATACTGAAGGGTGGCAAATCTGCAACTTATCATTTTTCTTTCTACAATTGTTTCTTAACTTCTCTTAATTCGTATACACCCTTGTCGTGGCACAACTTAACTCTTGATCCTATTGTGTTATGAGATTTTCCTTTTGTTTTGCACTTATAATTTGGATTAGACATCTTATGACTTTTGTGTATCAAATCTATGATTAGTTATCAAGCAAAGAAACTACTAGCATGTGCATTTGGTCTTTTAAGTTTAGGGTAGCTAAACCTAAATGCTTTTCATTTCACTTGCTATTAGACTTGGAAGGAGAAAACAAAGGGGATTTGGGTGCGAATGCCTGAAGTTACTTTGTCTAACTCAATGAGTGTTCCTGTATCAAAAACCCCATATCAGATGGCACCTACTGAACTAAAAGAATTAAAGGTGCAATTGCAAGATTTATTAGAGCGAGGGTTTATTTGAGAGAGCGAATCTCCGTGGGAGCTCCAATTTTATTTGTAAAAAATAAAGATAGTTTGAGGTTATGTATTAATTATCGTGACTTGAATGACGTGACGGTGAAGAATAAGTATCCTTTGCCACACATAAATGAGCTATCTGATCAATTGCAAGGGGCCATAGTATTCTCTAAATTGGATCTTAGACAGGGGTATTATCTTGAATCAAGAAGGAGGATATACCAAAGACTGCCTTTAACTCTAGATATGGGCATTTTGAGTTTGCAGTGGTGCCTTTTGGCTTAACTAATGTCCCAACTGCATTTATGGACTTGATGCACCGAGCCTTTAAACCCTATTTGGATCAATTTTTGGTGCTGTTCATTGATGATATTCTGGTATATTCTAAAACTCGAGAGGAACACGAGCAGTATTTAAGAATAGTTTTATAGACCCTAAGGGACCATCAATTATATGCCAAATTCAACAAATGTGAGTTCTGCTTAGAGCAAGTATCTTTTTTAGGGCATGTGATTTCTAAGGAAGGAATCTCCATAGATCCAACAAAGGTGGAAGCCGTTATCGAATGGAAGTAACTAGAAAACCCGACTGAAGTTCGTAGTTTCTTAGATTTGGCAGGGTATTACCGTTGGTTCATTAAGAATTTCTCGAAACTTGCAGGACCTTTAACTGATTTGACAAAGAAGCATGGCAACTTTGTTTGGAACCATAAGTGTGAAACCAGTTTCCGGGAATTGAAGAAGAGATTAACCTCGGCACCAATTTTAACTTTACCCAATGGGAATGTTAGTTTTACCGTCTATACTGATGCTTCAAGGGAAGGTTTGGAGTGTGTGCTAATGCAAAATGGAAGTGTGATTGCCTATGCCTCTAGAAAGTTAAAACCTCATGAACTAAACTACCCAACTCATGACTTAGAATTAGTAGCCATTGTTTTTGCTTTAAAAAAGTGGAGACATTATTTGTATGGGATGGTTTCTGAAGTTTATACAGACCATAAAAGTCTTAAGTACATGTTTTCTCAAAAGGAGTTAAATTTAAGACAGCATCGATAGATGGAATTTTTGAAGGATTATGACCGAACGATTCATTACCATCTCGGAAAGGCCAATGTAGTAGCAGACACTTTAAGTTGAAAGGCTCAAATAGTAGGGTTGATGATTAAAGAATGGGATATGTTAGAAAAGGTTTGTGAATAGAACCCTCACTTTGAATGCCAAAAGGTGGTGCTTTGAAATATCGCACTAAAGTCCGCCCTACTAGATCGTATCAAAGAGGTTCAGAAAGGTGATCTTGCGGTACAAAAATGGAAGGAAAAGGTAGAAAAGGGAGAATTACCAGACTTTAATTTGAGTCTCTGAGGAATTTTAAGATTTCAAGACCGAGTGGTTGTGCCCAAGGATGAAACATTGAAAAAGGAAATTTTGGAGGAGGCTCATCGTTCTAAGTACACGGTAGACCCCGGTAGTAGCAAGTTATATCAAGATCTAAAAGGGTTATATTGGTGGGACAACATGAAGAAAGAAATTGCCTAATATGTTCAAACATGCCTTACTTGCCAACAAGTAAAATTGAACATCAAAAACCCTCTAGTTTGTTACAACCACTTGAGATACCTAAATGGAAATGGGAGCACATTATGATGGATTTCATTTCTGGTTTGCCATGAACACAAAGAGGTCATGATGCCATTTGGGTGGTAGTCGATCGATTAACCAAGTCAGCTCATTTCTTGCCTATGAACATGAAGTACTCCATGGAAAAATTGGCTCAATTGTACATGGATGAAATTGCAGGGCTACATGGGTACCAGTTAGTATAGTTTCTAACGAGATCCTCGGTTTGTGTCTCGATTTTGGCAAAAACTATAGGAAGCCTTAGGGACCAAGTTGAATCTTAGCACAACCTACCATCCTCAAACTGATGAACAATCGGAAAGAACCATTTAAACCCTTAAAGACATGCTAAGAACGTGTATTATGCATTTTGAAGGTAGTTGGGGGCAGTACATGGCATTGGTGGAGTTTGCTTATAACAATGGCTACCATTCGTCTATTCAAATGGCACCACACGAAGATTTATATGGAAGAAAGTGCTGATCACCAATTTATTGGGATGAACTAGGGGAGAGAAACATTTTAGATCCGACTGTATTGCCTTGGATGGAAGATGCACAAGAGAAGGTCAAGACAATACGTCAGAGACTTCAAACCACCCAAAGTCGGTAGAAGAGTTACACAGATAATCGAAGAAAAGATTTGGAATTTGAGGTTGGTGACAAAGTATTTCTTAAGGTCACACCACTACGAAGTATCATCATGGAAAAAGGAAAGAAACTTCAGTCAAGATACGTAGGACCTTTCGAAATTCTCCAAAAAGTGGGTAGTGTGGCATACCGACTCAAGCTATCATCAAGTTTATCCAGGATTCACAATGTTTTCCATGTCTCAATGTTGAAGAAATATCATCCGGATCTAATAGATGTTTTGAAGCTAGAAGAGATTGATATAGATGAGTCGCTAACCTATGAAGAGAAACCTGTGCAACTCTTGGATCGAAAACTGAAGGAATTAAGAAATAAGAAAATTCCCTTAGTGAAAGTCCTATGGAAAAATCATGGAATAGAAGAGGCAACTTGGGAAATGGAGGAAGAAATACAAAAGAAATATCCAGAGCTATTTACCAATCAAGGTGAGAATTTTGAGGATGAAATTCTTTTAAGGGAAAGAGTGTGAGAACCCTGAAAAAAATGAATTGATTGCACTACGAAATCGTTAATTGCATTATTTTTCTTAAAGTACTTTATTTTTGTATGCATTGCATGGCATTAATCTAGAGATGTATTTTTCATGATTCATGTAGCCAAATACATAAAACTTACATGGTATTAAGTGGGATATGTTTTTAATAGAGGAATCAAAGGCTAAATGTCTAGATTTTTATCCAATTCATGGCTTAAATTGATCCACTTGTCAACCATCTACAAAGACCTTGAATTAAACCTTCTTATTTAATCTCTTGCCTTCAAAAAAATTGAATCAAATTTCCTCCATTCTCTCTCTCTTGACCGGCCACAACAACAAGAAAACTACCAAAACCCTAAGCTTTGCATCTTGCAATTTTAGTGAGAGAAAACATCTCTACGAGAAAACCCTAGGTTAGATTATCCCTTGATCATCAAGATTGGTTGGAAAGTTGGAGCTTTTGGGTGGATTTCTCTCTCAAATCTCAAGGTATTTAACCACTTAACTATGCTTTAGTGATCTTTAAATTCAAAGAAGATGCATGTTAGATGAGTTTAAAATGATTGAGGTGCTTTAGGAGGAAAAATTGTGGAAGAATTCCTTGTGGTTGGAAACTTGAAATTGGAGTTTTGTTTATAGACTCCAAGTGTTTGATTAAATGCCTAAGGACTTATGATACTTTATTGATGGTTTCTTTTGATGTTTTGGCAAGTTATTTATCCTACTAAAAGTTAGAAATAACCTCGAAAGGTTACTTGTAGCAATCATATAGAAGATAGAATTTTGATGGGAAAATTAGAAATGAAATTTAGTCAATTTCCTAAACTTTTTGGTGGTTATAGGAAAGGAACTAGAGCCTAAGCCTTATACCTTTGGAAATATCTATGAATCTAGTTTTAAACGCCACTGACGGTACTCGATTTTGATTTTTCTACACCGAGTTATAGCCGTTCTTCCGAGACTGCTCAGTTACCCTGTTCTTGATTCAATGGGTTTCTTGTGTCCTTGATTTTGCCAATTTTGACCATGATGAATTATGATCTGAGGTTCAACATCTCATAAAAGATGTAGGTCTATGTCTTAGCTTCGAAACGCCATAAAATTCACCTCAATCTGATAAACATAGCTACAGTTATGATTAAAATACTGAAGGGTGTCAAATCAGTCACTTATCAGTTTTCTTTCTACAATTGTTTCTTCACTTCTCTTAATTCGTATGCACCCTTGTCGTGACACAACCTACTTAACTCATGATCCTATTGTGTTATGAGATTTTCCTTTTGTTTTGCACTTATAATTTGGATTAGACATCTTATGACTTTTGTGTATCAAATTTGTGATTAGTTATCAAGCAAAGAAACTACTAGTACATGCATTTGGTCTTTTAAGTTTAGGGTAATCGAACCTAAATGTCTTTCACTTCATTTGCTATTAGACTTGGAAGGAGGAAACAAAGGGGATTTGGTGCGAGTGCCTAAAGTTACTTTGTTTAACTCGGTGAGTATTCCATGCCTGTTTACTTGACCAACTTGATTAGTTGAGTTACTTGAGTACTTGAATTATGTGATTATTTGATCTCTTGTGATTTGTGGGCAAAGAATGTCATCTTGAGCTAATGTGTTTGAGACGAGTGCGTACTTTATCACACTCGATCTCTTCTACTTGAAATTCTATACTTTTGACATTTGGATACTTGAGAAATTGGCCATTGGCCTATACTTGATTTGTGAGTCGCTTGGGTAGTATCCCATCGACTAATTTGATTTCTTTGGAGCTCCAAAACCTATTGGTGAGTCAATCGATTTGAGCTAGCACGGGCTTGGTCGAGAAAATTGACGAGTTTTAGGGTATGATATGTGAATCCGGAAAATGGCATACTCGAGTATTACCTAAAATCTAATTTGTTGAGGTGTTCAGGCCCGATAAGGGGTGAAACGGTGGACGGTGTTTGGTGTGAAGTGGGGATCTATTGTCTTTGGTTCTGAACTTCAAACGTTGATGGAGAGTCAACGGGTTATGACGTGATCAAGCTACGGGAAATTTGGCTTTTGAAAGTTATCTGTATCCTTTAATTGAATATGTTTGATTTATTTGGCGATCTTTATTATAATATTTCTTTATTTAATAAATCCTAATTGTTTACTTGGTTGCATGTTTTTGGGACCTCATTGAGCTATTAGCTCACCCCTTTTTCCTTTGTTTTCCTTAACAGGGAAATTCCTTGAGCATGGGGTTTGGAAGAGCATGCACATAGTATAAACTTTTGTATTACTTTTGTTTAAGGGCTGTTGTACTAGAAAACCCTACACTGGATTATAAGCTTATCTTTTGATTTTGTAACCTTAAACCCTTGTTAAATTCTAAGTTGAAATATGGTTTGGAATTTATGTATTTATGTTGGGTTGAAATTTGATTTGGAGATTCTATTTTAGTTTTCTTGGGTTGCTGGTTTTTTTTTAAGCTATCAAGTCCTGACGAGAGCTGGGCAGGCAGTCCACCAAACCCTTTGGTTCACCTTAGGAGGAGGTGGGGCTATCACACCATTGAGCCAAACTAGTGAGTGTTCCTTCCTTTCTTGGGTGAACTTACTTCTTATTATGCCTTGTATGGCTACAACATTTTCTAATTGACTGTTATTTGTTAATTTATAGGCGAGTGTGTACTTTATTGCACCCAACCTAATTAGATCAATTCTGAGTTATTGCCATTTGTGAAATGATATACTTATGCATGATTATTACCGATTGTGTACTATATCACAATGGTCATATTGCCATTGTTTTGGTCCCAACCCCCAGAGGCAAGTCAGTCTATTTAAAGCCGGCAAGGGCTTTGTAACACCCTGAAAATTCAAGGTGCTTTCAAAATGTATTTTATACATATATACATATATATATATATATATATATATATATTTACTTTGGATGAATTGAATTTCTTAGAGAATTGGAAAAATGATTTCAAGACTTATTATGTTTCTCTACTTTCAAGAAATGACCTATGGTTTCA
The DNA here is from genome assembly GCA_013103745.1 of Gardenia jasminoides. Classification (NCBI taxonomy): domain Eukaryota; kingdom Viridiplantae; phylum Streptophyta; class Magnoliopsida; order Gentianales; family Rubiaceae; genus Gardenia; species Gardenia jasminoides. The sequence goes on from CM023099.1 coordinate 38,265,141, forward strand.
TTGGAATTGTTTGAAATGGACAAGGGCATTTCTGGAAAGCAAAAGTTAGGATTTAATTGGAATTACTAAAATATATTTTTGGAAGTGAAAGATGGTTGGTTTAATGAAAGATTTAGAAGCATGAAATGTGGTTTCATTAGGAACTTGCCATGTGGCACAAAATTTACCACAACTTTCCAAGAGATTATTTCTTAAACCAGGTAAGCCTTATATCATAAACTTTCCAAGCTCAATTTCTCTTCCATTCTCCACTTGTCTTGGCCGGCCAACTTGAGAGAGAAAGAGAGGGAGAGAAAAACAACTCCAACAACCACAAAACCCACTTGAAACCTTAGTTTTCTTGCTTCATTTTTGGATCAAGTCTGTGCAAGGAACTTTGGGGAAGACTTGCTCAATTCTCAAGTTAAGTTTTGTGATCTCTATGGGAGGTATAGCATGCTAAAACACTTCAACTCTTCTCTTAAGTTTGAGGAACTTGATATATATGTTGTATTAAAGTCATAAATTAGCATGATATTTGGAAGTTTCTTAGATTACCTCAAGTAATTTAGTAAGACTTTATTCTTGTTATGTTATTTAAGTGATGCTTGGTTAGCCTAAGTACTTAATGTTCAAGCTTAATTGATGGAGTATCATGAAAATGAAAGAATATATCTTGTGATGCCCCCACCTCTCCCTAGGGCAAACCCTAAAGTCTCAGCGGGACGCCTGCCCAACTCTCGCCAGGACTCACTCGCTCAAATAACTTAAATATCAATTCCAAACCAACTATTTAAAGAAACTAAAGTTCAACTTACATTTCCAAAATAAGTCCCAAGTACTAAAATACATACAAAAACTGAATTTACAAATCCCAATAATTTCATCCGAATTTCATTAGTACTAACTCTAAGTATTATAAACCATCAAGTGCTCAAATCAAAACAACCTTATACAAAAGAGCGGAAATCCTACGAAAGAACACAAATATCCACGGTTAGCGAACTCCACTTCAAAACCTGTTAAGTAAAACAAATCTTATGGGGTGAGCAAAACTCAGTGAGGCCAAGAAAACATGCACAGGCAAATCAAAGCAGTTAAATAAATTAATGAAATAGTAAAAGAGCAAAACAGTTAATAAAACATTTAAATAGCACAATTTGAAGGATACAGTTGGCCAGCTCCATATTCCCGTAATTCTCTGCAATTATTTTCTTCACTAGCATCAATTCAAGTCACACGTTGACACTCCGTCAACCACTCACTCTCACAGTCCATATCCACCACTTTTATCCCTCTCCCGTCTACTTACACCCCCTTGACCGGGCCCGAACTCCAACATTTAAAAGTGAATGGCAACCCACTATGAGTATGCCATAGTCGGTGGACTCATTCCAACCGACGTGATTTAAACAGTAATAACCCATGGTTCACCCATCCCTTGCCCTAGCCCCTGTTGCCGGACAAGGTGAAGGGATCCCCAATGGGGTTTGGGCATCCCCATAGTTATAAACAATTCAAGCAGTCAACCAATTAACGTTTTAAATAGTAGAACTCATTTAGAGGCAAATTCCAGTAAGGTGAGTGCGATAAAGTATACGCCCACTGAGGCACACAAGCATGCTTTTCAAATCATTGGCATTGTTTAACACATTAATTAACATGCACTTGAACACTCACCAACAAAAGAAATCAAGTAAAAGCATGCAGGTGAGATCACTCGAGTGCCTCGGGATTCACGCCGTAGTTCCCTTGGCCACCTGAAGCAAACGCGACTAATGATCAACTATTTATTATCTCATTACAACTAGTGAAACTCTTTTCTCAAGAAAATTGTTAAAAGTGTCAAACTTTAAGGAAAAGAAATCATACATAGCTTAGGTGAATTACACCAACCCAAGAAACTCAATGAGAATACATTTAAAGTTAAGAAAGTGGAAAAATCAAGGTAAGAGGTGGAAAATAGGTCGTTTAGGGTTTCAAGGTCAAGAAATCCCTTTTTCAACTAGAAATAGTTCACTAACATGAATAGTGTCGGCACACTTTAAAAATTCATATCTTAAGTTCCGCAAGTCAGAAAACTATAAAAATTATACAGTTGGAAAATAGATTTTTAGTACTACAATTCCTTAGAAGTCACTTTTCAGAGATTCAAACCACAAGTAAGTCAAATATTCACCCCAAGTCGGAAATTCATTCCTCTTGAAATTCAACCCACATTTCAAACTATTCAAGACAAACCATAACACAGAATATCATCTCAAGAGAATTTGGATAATAGGCTGGAAAATTCAAGAAAAATTCGGATAGTAAGTTAGGCCATTTTGCAGCAAAATGTAAGGGTTTGAGCAGCGGGGTTATTTTGGTCATTTCACTCAGCACAGTGCTCAGATTGGGCTAAAAGTTTGTGAGTAGATGGATAAATGAATTCTCTACAACTTTCATGTTTAGTGTAAGAGCTAGTTGGATCATTAACATAGAGAAATCTTCACTACAACAGTGAAAACAAGACATGACAGTCTTGGTTTTCAGCAACTTTTGAAAATTCACTAAAATTTACAGAAATCGAACTAGCCCTTGAAATTTATACCACTTAAAGAAATTCAAGTCTAGTTTCAAACTCCTAATAGCACTCAATTCTGACTCTCGAATAAGAAAATATAGTTGTCCAAATAGAGCAGGTTCGTCATTCCTGATTTTCCGAAATTCCGGTTTTGCAAGGCAAGTTTTAATGCATCATTTGGATGATGAATTCTTACTCAAAAATCACCAAATTTTGCAGGCATAAACATCAGTATGTGAACTACATTTTTACCAAAATTTATCCAAAAAATCACATGGGAAGACAGTGATTAATGCGACCAAAACAGGGCAGCAGAAACAGTGAAAATTTTTCCAGATTTTGACTCCTTCTTTCCATGCGATTTTTACCACACCAAATGGAATTATTTTTGCAACTAAATTTACACACATATAGACCAAAATTTTAGCTCTCAAAACCACCAAAAATTCCATGAAAAGATGCTGCCAAAATAGGGGAGAAAATTTCTGAAATGGAACCGGCAGCATCCCCCCCCCTCACCATCTCAGCTTTTTGCCTCTTTCTTCTAGCCTTCTAAGTCTAAAACTCATCTCAAACACTCCATCACAAACACATGTATCAAAACAGAAATTCATCATAAATTGTGGAAATTCCTAGAGCCCACACAACCACCCAAATTTAACACAAAAACAAACAAGAAGCTACAAGCTTCAAAACTAAACAATGAGAGCAAATGAATTAGGGTTTTGTTGGAGCCCTTTACCTCAAATAGCTCAAGGAAATTTCAAGCTTGAGATGCCTATGTTCCTCCCTCCAAGCTCCTAGCAGCTCTACACCCTCAAGACAAGTTAATCTTCAAGTTTCCAAGTGAGGTTAGCAAGATTTGTCCAAGTTTCTTGGTGGATTTGGGTGAAGTTTTGTAGTTTTTGAAGATGAAATCAAAGGGGAAGAGGGGAAGGGAGGTGCGGCTGAAATGAGGAAGAAAAGAGAGATTTTTGTGTGATTGGTAAAGTGGAAAAGTGGAAGGAAGAAGAACTATAAGGCTTTGTTTTATGGAGTCAAAGTCAACTTCGGATTTACGGCCCAAAATGCTCCATTTGGATTTTAATCCCAATCACTCACTTCTGATCCCTCAATTAGCTTTTCTTAATCTACTAATGATCAGTCTTATTCTCTAAACTTACGTCACTCTCAGTCCAAAGGTTTGTCTCGAACAACGTGCCTTTTTCATTTTTCACAATTGAGTGATAGAAAAATTAAATTGAAGGTTAAACAAGGTTTTTTTAAAATAAAATGAGGTAATGTATGGTACAATTGTAATTAAAATAATTTAAATCAATTATTCAGAGAAAATAAATAATTAATTAATTAATTAGGTCAGATAAAAATAAAATTTTTGGGTCCTCACATTTCTTGCCTAATAAGTGTTTAATATATTGCCCCATATTGTGTTAAATTGAGCTGCAAATTCCTCTATGATAAAGGCTAAATTGGCTCTTGCACAAAACATGAAAATTGTAGTGGATTGAGTTAACTTTCTACTCACAAAATTTCAAATCAATAGCCCTAACTGCCCAAAAACCCTATTTTACCTAACAGCTTTCTGAACCTGTGAGATTTCAATTTTTTACCTTGAAAATGCATGAATTGGATCTCGATGTCTTCATAAGAAATGCAGGTCTATGTCTTAGCTTTGAAAAGGTATAAAATTCATCTCAATAAGATGAGTGAAGATCCGGTTATGACCAAAAAACTAGAAGCTAACAGAAACTTGATAGTTTAATAACTAACTCTGCTAATAATCATACTGCCAATCGAGTGTTTCATGTTTGTTAAGAACTTTGTAATGATACTTATGTTAGACACTTTTGGCAGATTTGCACAAGATGCATCCTAAAATGTGCTAAGAACTTGAACTTGATCTATCAACTTGAAGTGCACCAAATGTTTCTCGCACACGGATTTGGCTTCAAGAAACTACAAGGAATCTAAACAATCCAAATCAAGTTAGTAGCTTATGTGTTTTAAGTGCACTTTTATGTATGAAACTTAGTGAACAAACATTGAAATTCTAGTGAGCTAAATGACTAATGTTTGTGAAGTTTAGCATAGCATGAATACTAAGTGGAACTAAAGAAATTGTCAACTTTTATGCTTCGGTTGATATACTAGTTGTTATTTGGATTAATTTTACTGAATGTTCTTATATCTTATCTTTTCTTAAGCAATAAATTGAGACCAAAGTATAGTCTCTTAAAAGAGAGCGAACTCATTTGTCTTGCGAAGTGGTAATTGCAAAGACTTCTTGGGAATGTGCTCAACTTATTTCTTAGTTTTAACTATAAAAAGTAAATAATGAGTTTTTGAAAAGCACTATGCAATGTCCTTGTTCTTGTTTCCAATCTTGTTTCAAATTGATATCCATGATTGTGTATGGCTATTTTAACTAATAGTCACTACCTGAAACGTGCCTTATTGCTCCAGGGCTCGTGAATGAAGAAACCAGTGCTGTTCTGAGTGACAAGTAAAACTTGTGAAATTATGGTGAGTATTCCAAGTGCTTGTTCTCAAATTGCTATTGGATGGGCAAGGGTATACTTGTCGTCCTTGATCCCATATCTTGACTAGAATTTTGCTACTTAAATCTTGTGAATTGAACGTCTTGTACTTGAATTGCTTCCTTGGGATCCCAACCCATTGGTTAGTTGGTCGAATCGAGCTGGCAAGGGATTAGTCAAGGCAATCAATGAACCTTGGGTCTTGAAATGTGAAATCTTGACACTTGAATCATGAATCTGGATTCACTTGTACTTGAATGGTATACTCAAATATCACCTATATTGATTTTGGCTTGTGGGCCCAGTAGGGGGGTTGTGAGGTGGATGGAGAATGGCATGAAGTGGTGTTGTACTTGTTGGTAATTTGGTATAAAGTTGACGGAGTGTCAACGTGAGACTTGAATTTTGATCAAGCGACTTGAACTAGTTCTTGAGAGGCCTGTATCCTTTTATCTAATCATGTTACCATTTTCTTGAAACGTGTATATTTATCTTGTTTTGATTTGTAATTTTTGAGACCTGTACGATACTTTGTTGGTTGCATGTTTTCTTAGGCCTCATTGAGCGAAAGCTCACTCTTTAGTTTGTTTTCCTTAACAGGGGGTGAGCTTGTGGATGAAGGTTTTGAGGAAGGCTGAGACTGTATCTAAGTCTTATAAATTAAGTGTAATATACTTGCCTCCCTAGTTTTCTTTTGGGTTGTAAGGTTGAAACTTGGTTCTTGTAAGTCTAAATCTAGTATCGTACTTCGAGATGGATTTGTTAGATGGATAGTGAATTTTTATTGAGGTCGATTCTTAATATCTTCGATTGGAGTTGTAACTCTTGTTTTGAGGGATTGTATCCACTTTTAAGATTTGGTTTGTGAATTTGTATTTGAATCCCTACGAGAGTTGGGCAGGCGGCCCGCTGATGTGGGGTTATCACAGGCTTGGTTGAATAGATCAGTAGATCTTGGGGTATTGTTTATTGTTTAGATATACTCGAGTATTACCAATATTTGATGTGAGGGCTCGGTCGGAAGATGAAATGGTGGGTGGAGATGGCGTGAAGTGGAGATTCTACGGTCGTATTATTGAAGTAGTTGACAGAGTGTCAACAAATATGGATTTAGCTCCCAAAAGCGATGAAATGTCTGGATTGCTTGATTTATTGAACAGGGCTAAGTTCTACGTCTAAAGATGGACGGAAGCCACCTCTAGAGCCTGTATCAGTACTCGTATCCTCCTAATGAACATGCTACTACTTTATTATGTGGTATAGAGTATGGGATATTCATACCTTGTAAACTTTTCTCTATTGATGTAAAAATAAGTTTGTAGACTTACCTATTGGTGGCATTTAAGTCTAATTAGTGATGGTCTTATGGTTGTAGACATTCATTCATGGCTTAAAAATGTTAATGGTTGAATTGTTAGTGCTGTCGATTGAGGTTTTCATCGAGTCCTATCGAGAGCCAGGCAGGCGGCCTGCTAATACATTAGGATACCCTTTAGGAAGAAGTGGGGTCGTCACAGGTAGTATCAGAGAAAGTTTGAATCACTATGGTGTATTCTAAGCTAACATTTAGGATGCCAGACTGTGTGACGAATTTGTATAGTGAGCGAATCATTGAAAGTATTACCTCATGATGGTCATACATAATTTATTGTTGGAGAGTTTATTACATTTGAATAGTGGAAAAAAAAGTGTGTAAATGGTTGATTTCAGAATGCAACAGCTAAGAACTCTAGTCAAAGGTATTAGTTTGACTTCGATGGGTTTGATGGCATAGATTTCAGGATACATATAAGATATTTGAGTCATTTAGAATACTTGAGGTTCATTAATGTATCCGTAAATCACTAAGATATCCTTGCCGCAATTGAGTGGTTCTATTGATGATGTATTGAATTGTAAATGCATTTGAAGGGATTGCCAGTTTGGCCGTATTAGAATGATCACACACAATAGTTAGTATGAAGTGTTCTTTAATCAATGGAAGAGATTTATTGTATAAATATTTTGAGGTTTGTATTAGTTATGTATAGAGATGGAAGACATCTTAATCGAGCTTGAGGAACTATTAGAGGAGGTCATAGGGGTGAACCTAGATAGTGAAAGGCAAGATGCAGAGGACCCTAGCTACGGAAGAAATATGATCCACTAGTGCTATCATGGATTAACTTTGTTGAGCACCCAATCGAGGTTCCTCTCATGAAACTTGTTGTTTGAATATTCCTGTATTGATATTATGGACCTATTTGAACTTCCTGTATGAATGTCTGACCGCTATGTGTTGTACTTAATCCTGCTTGTCTCTTGACTTGAACATGTTTCATATTCGAATAAATGTACTTTCATTTCCTAGTTAAGCTACTCTTGTGTGTGCATGTGTCTATATATATATATGATTTCTTATTACCTTTTTTATATATTTAGATAAATAGACTTGTGTGAAAATGGAAAATTGGGCTAAGCTTAGATTTGGATCTTTCCTTCAGAATAGGAATAAATATTTGTTGAGAATTGTAGGGCTAAATTGGCTTGGTTGCATACTAGGAGAACCAACTCTTAGATGGGATATTAAGGAAAAGTTAGCCTCGTCTACTTTTATTTTGTGAATTAGAGCCAAAAAAATTGCAAAGCAAAGGAGCGTAAAGTTATTTAGCCTTTATAATGACCGCACTAGAGAATAAGGTGAAAATTGAGGATGTGCCATGGTAAAAAAATATCCAAAGGTTTTCCTAAGGGTCGTAGTTGGGAATTAGGTAATCTTCTACCAATAGTTGTCAACTTAGAACTTTAGCTTCGAATTGTAATAGTGGAGATCCCCTTGAGAATCTACCCTTATCGTATCTTTCTAGAAGCATTTTCATATGTGGTTATATAAAAGGGTAATGGGCATACTAAGATGATAAAGCAGGGACCCTTACTGATATTAGTTAGTATTCTGTTGGACATATGCGATTATGAGCAATTGGAGATTTAGTGTTTTGAATCATCTACAAAGAACCTTAGAAATTATTGTGGCTTCAACTTTGTATAAGTACTTTTGGTTAAATTAGGATGATTGCCTTGATTCATTGGATATAAGAACATTTTTGAGGAAGTAATAGGTCATAATTTTCTTTTCAAGTGCAACTCACTAAGGTAAGCATATAAGCACAGACTAAAATAGACTGGAACGTATGGGATTGAACAAAATTGAAGCAATTTACTAGGAACCTGATTTAGTGACTCATAAGAGCATGAAAGAGAATAGTTATAGCTTAGTTAATACTAAGGATTGGAATGTCGCCTATGTCTCAACCTATTTGTGCTAGAGTATCTTCATTTGTTTAATTGGAAAACTAGTTTCACAAGTAAATAGGTGATCCTACAATGAATTTGAAAGGACTTAGATGGGTAAAGATTCAATTTATGAGTAGATGCTAGTTTTAATATGTTGCTGTGATTAGCAGGTTGCCTTAGAAGTTGGATGAGTTGTATCTACAATACACACATTGAAATTTGATGTTCAATTGATGCATTAGCAACATTAATTATTAGAGGTTGTTAAGAGTCTCATCTTATAAGCATGAGTTGAGCTTAGTGCAATATCAGTGAATTAATATGTGCTAGTCTTATTATACTTAAGTGAGGCTTCTCAATTCGTGGCTAGTAGTTAAGGAACTTGAGATTTGGAAGGCATTAGGTGTTTAGCGAACCAATTAAAGGAAGATTAAGAAGTGTTTACTATGAGGCCCACTTACAATAATTCGGTGTGCAATTTCTAGGTTGCCAGGGTATATTAGTTTGGTTGATGATGTCAATTCGAATTTATCATTAAGCATTGATTCCTTCATAGGATTGTTGTTGACTTTTGGAAGTTATCGTACTATAGATTCAAAAATTTTCAGATATGATAGCCAATCATTAGGCACTACAATGAAAAATTCTGAAAATTTATGAGGAACTAGTTTGAAGGTTAATATTGAAAATAGCATGTCATAGAATAAGAGAATGGATGAAGATTAAAACAAGATTTAGGTTGATGGTGTTTTAGCTATTAAGACAAGACTTGGATGGATAATGACAAGAAAATGAAGTATTTTGCAATAGAATTCATAAAGATGTAATATGTGGAGTAGGTTAATGATTATCAGGGAATGATATTGTGGTGAATTATTATTATTTTATAGGACAAACGAAAAGCTTATCATAACGTGCCCTATACGGAGCTCATATAACAATATTTGATAGTAAGAAATAGAAAAGGGTGAGATCATATTTGAAAATTTGGAAGTCAATAAGTTGGATCTATTAATCATCTCATAGGTCACCTCAATTGAAGTTTACAAATAAGGACAGACTAAAGTTGAAATCAGGCTTGATAGTTCTATCAAATAGAATGATACTATTAGGACATCATATTGAAAATATCTAGATGCATTTGGTTAATACATAGTACAAGTTACTTCTGTGATGCAACAGCAATGGGAAATCAAAACATGAAGTGCCTATTAGAGTATGAAAGGATTCCATTTAATATTGCATTTGGTATAAAAGCAAAAATGATTAGGTGCAATATCATGGATCATGCATTAGCTGAAAAACTGTAGAAGTGATTAATTGGAACATTTTGGAAGTTCTAGTTCATGTTGGCATAAGGATATCTAATGCAAAATAGGTTCTTGATATTTATGTCATTAGAGAAATTATGGTAAACTTAGAAGGGATAATTTGTAATAAGTAGTATAAAATTCCAAATTGTGCATTTAGAGTGATTAATTTCATTAAACCTGATGGAGCTAAACAAAGAAAAATAATTAAAAGAGAACCGGCAGTTTGGCACTTCAAATTCCAGATTTTTAAACTTCCTTAGAAGAAGTTTCAGTTTTGTGTAGTATTCTTTGAAAAATCATAATTTGAGTTCTATAAGTCTGAAATTTATGAATCTTATACCGTTGGAAAACAGACTCAGTGAACTAAAACTCTCAAGAAGACACTTATACAAAATTCAAATAAAAAACTAATCAAATTTCAGTTTAAAGTCGCTGCTATAGTAAAAACAGGACATAACAGTCTTGATTTTTAGTCAATTTTGAAAATTCTCCAAAATTCACAGAAATTGAACTAGCCCTTGAAATTTTTAATGATGAAAGAACTTGGATTCTAGTTTCAAACTCAATAAATGGAAGTCAATTTGGGCCTTTCTACACCAAGTTACAACAGATTTAAAAAGACTGTTTCATCAACCCTGCTACACGAAATTCCAGATTGCAGGGTTGAAAATAATGGTTCATTTGACCAACGAAAACCCATTATAAAATCACCAAATTTTCTACACTAAAACGTCAGTATATCAACGAGGTCTGTACCAAAATTCAGCCCAAAATTCGCAGGAAAAGTTAGTGATCAAAGCAACAAAAATAGGGCTACGAAAATAGACAAGAAACCGGCAGCATGCATTTCCTCCTCTTTCGATTTTGCTTCTCCCTAACTTTCTAACATCAAAAATCAACTAAAATCACCACCATATCATCTCATCAACATCAAAATAGCCACACATTCAAGTCTTGTGGGAATCCAAGAGCCCACTTCAACAACCCAAATCCAACAAGAATAACATCAAGAAGCTACAAAGCTACAAATTGAAACCAAAGGAAAAGATTTTCAAGAAACTAAAATACCTCTTCTTATCAAGTGAAACCCTAAGATGATGTGATCTAGAAATGCTCCAAAACCCCTTCTTTTAACCTCTCCCAAGCTTGGCTCCCTCAAGACAAGATGATCTTCAAGTTTCAAGTGAAGTGGTGGAAGATTTCTCAAAATTTCTTGGTTGATTTGGTGAAGCTTTGGAGTAGTTTTTGAAGACAAAAATGAAGGGGAAATGGGGGAGGGAGGTGTAGCTGAAACAAGAGAGAGAGAGAGAGGGATTTTGTGTGGTTTTGGTAATGTAAAAATGTGAGGGGAAGAAAAGATATAAAGCTTATTTTTATGGTGCCCAAAAGTCAACTTTAATTTGTGGCCAAAATGCTCCGTTTGAAGTTAATTTCCAATCACTCACTTCTAATCCCTCAATTAGCTTTTCTTAATCTACTAATGATCACTCTTAATCTCCAAGATTACGTCACTCTCAGATCAAATGTTTGCCTCGAAAAACATGTCTTTCTCGTTTTTTCACAATTGAGGGATAGAAAAATTAAATTGAAGGTTAAACAAGGTTTTTAAAATAGAATAAGGTAATGTATGGTGTAATTGCAATTAAAATGATTTAAATCAATTATTCAAAGAAAATAAATAAATAATGAAATAAATAGGTCAGATAAAATAAATTTCCGGGTCCTCACGTTTAGAATGTCTAATTGTTTTAAAATACTATTCATATATGTCTTATGTGTGAATATATCTTTTGAAATGATGAATTTGGACATATAAATACTTGATTATTATAATCTCCAATTTTCTCTCAAATGAGTTCATGACTTGCAAAAGAAGGGAGAGCATTCTCTTCTCAAAAAAGTTTATATTGTTGGAATTCCTTAATATTGACTTGCCATTGTGCTTTGTATATATACTGTGCTAAACTATCTAAGTTTGACATAGTTTAACCACTAGGTATAATGTATCTTCTTGTTTAAGTGTGAGAGTATTCTACTCTAACTTTATATTTAGCATAATATTTTGTGCAAGTGAAAAGATTGTGATGTTATTTGCAAACTTTGCACTTAAATGCTATATCTATGCATGTTAACATCACATAAGAAAATGCATTTGGTATTCATCTAGTGATCTCCATATGTTCAATTTTGTTTAGATAGATAGGATGCATAAAAAAGTTCTTAGCCTCACTAGCATCACATATGCTTAATTGCGAATCAAGTCTTGTTTTATCGATACTTTTATATACTCCTTGGTTCTTATTGATGCATTTTTTAAAATGGAGTAGCCATTGTAAGAATGAGCAAAAATTGCTTTGAAAATGATCGATTGCATGAATTCCCTTGTATGTACTTGATGATATGATTTAGAGGGAAGCAACTCCTTGAATTAGATTCATCCTTTGTGCTTACTTGATTTACAAGCTTATTTTAAGGGTGAGATGTTTTGAGAGGAAGACCAGTGCATAATTATAAAGGGAGTTTGTGAGGGCCGTGAACTTTACGCTAAAAACTTGCTTAGATTTTCATGAGTGATGCATAAAATTTTGCTTGGGCATGTGCATGATCACGAAATTTTTTTTTTTACATCGAAATTGTCACCAAACGATAGCTTGGGAAGCTTAAGTAAACCTTTGAAGTCATTTCAATAAAATTAGATTTCAAACGTACCTAAAACAAATCACCTTTGAAACCACTACAATCATGTGTACAAGGTCTTAAGCATTTCTTTCTTTTCTTTCATTCCAACCGGTTTCATTCCTAAAATTTCTTAAACAAAATTTGTAGTAGCTGAAACCATTTTCTTCAGCAAATTTCGAATCAACATTTCCCTCCAAGCAATTCGGACTTAACCTCACAATTCCAGCAAGAAATTCAGCCGCCCTTTTTCCACCTCTACATGACTACCATTTGTCGGATTCTTGCTGAAAATTTTGGCAATTTGAACAAGCCATCTAGCATTTTCATTATTATCAGCAGCTCTTTGGATTGGGTCAACCAAATTTTTAGATAATTTTGGCCAAAGCTGATGATGATCACCGGCCCTCATGCCCAATGGAAGAAAGGGTGTGCCACTTGGCATTTTGTTCAGCCATTTATGCTCACTTGAGCAAGGCAACTCAGATTTTTTTTCCCCTCAAGGCCACCCGAATCTCTCAGCAAATTTACACTTTCATTCCTTTTCCATTCACTCCTCACACACTCCATTCACTTCAGCAAAAAAATAATAATAATAATTCTCCCCAAAAGCTCTCAACCGAGAGCTCTCTCTCTCCCCTTTCCTCTTGCTTCTTTCTTGGCTAATTCAGCCTTGCATCAAGAACTTTAACCTTGGTTGCAAGCTGCTGGAACCAGAGCTGGGAATCTGGAAAGGAGCTGCCTTGTTCTACTCCCATTTCTTGTCTAAGCTTGAGGTAAGAATGTTAGATTCATACAAACTCCATTGGCAGCTTAGAAGATTTTTTTCCATCCATCCTTAGCTTGTTTCATTTCTTGTAGCAGGAAACCGTAGCTCCTCAGCCAACATCACTTGTTCTTTCGTCTCTTGAAGCTGGTTGCGGGTATGGATCATTTTATATCCTCTTAAGCTCATAGAAACGGTTTCTTCTTTAAAGAAAATATCATCTTGAAAGGTAAAATGACCATGCATGTGATAGTTGACTTGAAATCTTACCATAGCATACATGCATTCTCTTAATCTTTTCTGGAAATTTGATTGACAGATGAGGAACAACATTCTTGATTTCTCTAAGCTACCCGAAGCCTCAAAATGATAGTTTCATTTTATTTACTCCATGCATGATCCTTGAGAGTGGTTAAACTCTCACTTGTACTACTCATTGAACTTTGAATGTTGGTGGTTGAAGTTGTGTGTAACTTGGGGCCTTGGAACCACTTTTAAAATTTATTTTTGTCTCGGTTTTGGCTTGATGATAACTGAACCTTTGATACATTGGCTTGGCATTGAAATTTCCGAACCTATTTTGGTTGGTTTTACTAAAATCATTCCACGCATGTTGGTATTTCGACTTCTTGAAGCTCTTAGGCAGATATGCTGGAAATGATGGTTGAGATCGAAATATTGAACTTATTTCATTCATGCATCCTGCTAAAATGCTGCTTGGCAGCTTATTTTGACTAGCTTTTGCATGTTTCCAGCTTTTCATGAATGCATTATGAACTTGAATCATTCGGACCATAAGCTGAAATTTTGAGTTGATGAGCTTGAAGCTTGATATTTCACTGTTTTGATTAATGTTTGACTACCTATTGTTGCCGTGCATGTGTTGGTGTGTGACTGATAAATGATGATGACTTGATGCTTGATTTGCTGGAAACCAAACCAGACCTCTAACCGCTGGGCTAAATAATTGAAAATTTCGCAAAGTTGCTCAAAGCTACATTTTTTTCCCGAAATCAGTGAACAAATTGGATCAAAACAGAATACTTGTATCTTTTAAATTACAACTCCAAATCAAGTTCCGTCAAGGGCATTTGAAACTAGACCCAAAGAGCTTGGATTCGGTATCTCACACGCCCCGTAACTCAATTTCTACACGCCGTGGCAAACTGGTGAACATTGCTCAAAACCAAACCTGCAAGTTTTCTGGAAATGATAATTCTGAAACTTAATGGCCGAATTTGACTGATTTCTAAAATGATTTGGGTTTGGTGTCTTCTGAGAAATTAAAGAGCTATAAATCTAGTTTTTAACGGTTCCAAAATCATGCAATTCGCACGAGTAGAACTCTCGATTCGATTTTTGAAAGAAACTGTGGCAGAATGGTTAAAGCAACGCAAACCTTATGAACTTTCGTATTCAAAATTTTGTTATTTAACCAAAACCTTAACTCCCACAAATCAATTTTTGGCCTGTAAAAGTTGTTTTAATTCCGAAAAGGGTTTTGTACTTTAGCAAGACCAAAACGGGTAAAACGGCCTCAAATTGGTTTCAAAACTAACTACAGTTACGAAAACTTGGTTTGTACTATGGTAAGAAACTAAACCTTCATTAAAACAATTTCCAAACCAAAACAAACTATTTCTAATCTATACAAACATGGTACAACATGTTATCAAACTCTTTTACATATCGACTACTCCATTGTTTCAAACCCTAATTTTGCCACGTTCTCAAAAATCACCCATTTTACTTCTCTAACCAAAACCTCAATCTCGAAATTATTTTACCACAATTGCTACTCGTTAGTAAACCTAATTACATCTTTGTTTTCATAAAAAAAGTGAATTGGTCAAAATTGATTTAATTAAAGGTTAATAATTATGTACCTCAGGATCCATCAGTGAAGCAAACGAGGGCATTGATACAGAGGATTACGACTCAACCTTGATCTAACTAAGGTGAGGGTTCCAATTTGTTGCAAAATGATTTTCAATGTTAAATGTACTTGTTTTTACTTGTCCCTGAAATACTTGTTCATTTAATATTACTGGTGAATGATTATATCTGCTTATTATGTGGTACTTGTTACTTGTTACGTGAGATATTATATTGCCAATTATTGAAATTCATTTTCAAAGCAATTTGACAAGGGGCCGAGTGTGTACTTTATCGCACCGACCCCATCATCTAAATCAAAATGATTTTGAACTACAATAATTGTGCCTGTGTATGTCAATGTGCATGACCATAATGCCCTTGCAAGCTTTGCAGCAAATGGCTAGGCCGGGATCCCAAACTCCAGAGGTGAGTCGGCCTATTCTGAGCCAGCATTAGGGCTTGGTCGGGTACGTCGACAGACCCTGGGGACCGTTTAAGGTTACCTCGAGTGTACACTACCTACCGACTGTTGTTTTCGGGTCTGAAGTTGGGAGTAAGGGGTTGGCGAATGGGAAGCAGTGAAGACTGATCAGAGTACTGCAGACTCTGTACCAACTGGCTCAAATGAGCACTGTATCCTTTTATTGCTCCTGTTGTTGACTGGACTGTGCTGAAAATACTGTTCATGACTTTCTCAAAAATGGAAAACTTACGTACTTGAAAAATTTTCCCATATGTGAATTTCACATTTATATGAAAGCATGCTATACCAATGTGCTTATCTGCTTGTGTGTTTTGGGACTCTTATTGGGTTTGTAAAAGCTTACCCCAATATATTTCCTCCCCAGGTTCTCCAGGGTATTACAGTGAGTACGGAAGAAAGTTCAAGGCCAGATTGATATTTTGCATGGTGGTTTAAATATTTATCTATTTTGGATATTGGTCTTAATGTTGTGGATTTCTTTTGAATAGTTATGGTAAGGGTCTGTGGATTCGAACCCTGTTGGATGAATGGATGTAATCCAAGTTAATTAGATTCTATGGTTACACCTTGTTTTAAAACCCAAAGTTGATTTGATTTGATTGACCGAGTCCTGACAAGAGCTAGGCCGGTGGCCGCGGGTCCTAGGGTTCGCCTCGGGAAACGTGGGGCTGCCACAATTGGTGGTATCGGAGCTTAGGTTAGAAATTGGCCTGTAAGGTTATGGAGGTCTGAATTTTGAAAAGTAGAAAGTAATGATTGAAGTTATGAGTCGTGCTTGAACTTACCTGAAAATTGGTTATGGTTGTAAGTTATGGCTGGAAATAGAGCTAATGGTAACCATGTCCCACCTAGGAAGCCTTTGCCTCTAGTGCGATATCAGCCAAGGACTGGAGGCCCTGCACTTCATTGAAGTCTCTGCTTCCAAGACAAACCCCTGTAGCTGTCTGAGGGATTATGCCTACCCAAATCACATGGTGTTAGCAGTTGTGAAAGAAAAGAAGACCTTAGCCCGTACTGTCCAGAGGGCGAATGCAGAGATAGAAACATTGAGGGCAAGAATCAGATGTTACGTGCTAGGGTTCAGGAACTTGAAGAGATAGCTAACCGTTTTCTTCGACTGTCTAACACTGTACGAGATTGCACCGCTGGCATCATGGCTGATTGTGAGATGA
This sequence comes from Gardenia jasminoides, assembly GCA_013103745.1. Lineage (NCBI taxonomy): Eukaryota > Viridiplantae > Streptophyta > Magnoliopsida > Gentianales > Rubiaceae > Gardenia > Gardenia jasminoides. The sequence goes on from CM023099.1 coordinate 38,281,782, forward strand.
TGATTGAGGAGATAGTGGAAATTTATTCAGAAGGCCAGGGTGGAGAGAGTTCTAGTGTTGGGCAGGTATTCCCAGGAGATGTTGAGGGAAACGATCACCAAGGAGTTCGAGAGGCTTCTCCTATTTATAGCCCAGAGAGTGACCCCTCAGAGGATCCTGACTTCCCTACTTTCCCTTGAGTTAGGGTTGAGGCTGAATACCTAATGGGGATCCCACTTGCTTTCTATTTGGATGACCGTACTGGATTAATGTTATGTTTTGAAGTTCTATGAATGTTATGACTATTGTATTGTGTTGTTTTAAGAACTTGTTGTATGATATTTTAAATTAATGTGAGTTGCTTTAGTATATTGCTGTTGCTCGCAAACATTTTCTTTTCCCTTTTCTAATTCACCCTTATAAAACAAAGTACTTGTATATGTGTATAAAGGAAATGGAAGGAGAAGGAAGAAGAAGAGGAAGACCTCATAGGCAAGTACAAAATCAAGGTGAGGAAGAGGCGTCTACTACCCACCTCGGACACGAGCGCGGTGAAGAAGCGAGAGATCCAATAGCAGAGGCATTAAATTGAATGACCAATCTCTTAAAGCGTGTGACTGATCGGCAGGATCAAGGGCCTAGAGTAGACCCGAGAGGGCCAGGAGTAGGTGAAGACAGAGCCCTGAAGAGATTTCAAAGGATCTCTCCTCCCAAAGGGCCAGGAGTAGGTGAAGACAGAGCCCTGAAGAGATTTCAAAGGTTCTCTCCTCCCAAATTTGCTGGAGGACCTAGAAACTAGACCCCATGGACATGGGCTAGAAACTAGACCCCATGGACATGGGCCAACTTCACTAGGGAGTTTAACGAAAAATACCTACCTCTTCTAGTTCAAGAAAGGTGGGAAGATGAATTTATACGTTTGTGCCAAGGAACCCTAAGTGTGGCCGAGTATGAGGCCCAGTTTACTCGCCTGTCTAAATTTGCTCCAGAACTAATTGCCACAGAACCTCGGAGAGTGCGTCGTTTTGTCCAAGGCCTAAATGTAGAGATCCAAGAGGCTTTAGCAACTACCTAAATGCCTACTTTTACTGATGCCCTAGAAAAGGCTCTAAGGGTGGAGAACACCAAGGCTCAAGTCAAGGCCTTTCAAAATAGGAAACGAGCAATTCCGACCAGTAGTGGTATCGGGAGACCAGGAGGGAATCAGCCACCCCAGAAAGCTGGACGAGGGTCTGGAGGAGGGCGAATTGTAACAGGATAGGGAAAAGGCCAAAAGGGTGGCTCGTCTCAATCAAGGCAAAACCCACCAACCCGCCAACCTTGTGGATTTTGTGGTAAGGCAAACCACCACGAGAATGACTGCTGGAGGAAGGACGGGAAATGTTTAGCATGTGGAAGTACAGAGCACGTGGTTGGTAATTGCCCTGCTCGCCGAACTCAAGAAGCGGGCACACAAGCATCAGGAGGTCCTAACCCTAAACCTTCAACAGATAGAGGAAATCGGCCTAGGGTACCTGGCAGAATTTACTCCATTGATCACCAGGAAGTGCCAGACCCAGTTGGGGTAGTGGAAGGTACCATTTCCCTTTTCCATAGATTGGCTAAGATTTTGATTGATCCTGGTGCTAGTCATTCATTCGTAAATCCTAATTTTATGTGTGATATCAATGTTAAGTCTGATCTCTTACCCTTTGACCTAATAGTACAAACTCCTATAAGGGATCCATGTTTAGTAACTAATGAGGTCTATAGGAACTGTGAACTATGGATAGGAGAAAGGAAAATTTTGGCAGATTTGATTTCCTTGCCTATCAAGGGTTATGATGTCATACTGGGGATGGATAGCTTAGCTCGACTCCATGCACAACTGGATTGTAGGATGAAGGTGGTTGAATTTCACGTTCCGGAGGAACCTTCACTAAGATTTGATGCAAGACAGGATTCAGCTTCTACTGCTCTCATTTTGGGGATTCGATCCAGAAAACTGTTAAGTAAAGGAACTCGGGGATACTTAGCATTCTTGATAAACCCTCAAGAGGATAAGTTAAGATTAGAGGACGTGCCTATAGTGAATGAGTATCCCGAAGTATTTCCTGAAGAATTGGTATCTTTACCCCCTAATAGAGATATTAAGTTTAAGATTGAAATTACCCCTGGAACAACACCTATTTCTAAGACTCCCTATCGGATGGCACCAACTGAGCTTAAGAAGTTAAAATTGCAATTACAAGATTTGTTGGAAAAAGGTTTCATACGATTGAGTGAGTCTCCTTGGGGAGCCCCGGTATTGTTCGTGAAAAAGAAAGATGGAGGTTTAAGGCTCTACATAGATTATCGGGGATTGAATGAGGTCACTATTAAGAATAAGTATCCATTACCTCACATTGATGAATTGTTTGACCAATTGCAAGGGGCTGTAGTATTTTCTAAGATTGATCTCAGACAAGGCTATTATCAGTTGAGGATTAGAGAAGAAGACGTTCCGAAAACTGCCTTTAATTCCAGATATGGGCATTATGAGTTTCTGATCATGCCCTTTGGTCTGACTAATGCCCCGGAAGCATTCATGGACTTGATGCATCGGGTTTTCAAGCCTTACTTAGATCAATTCATGGTAATTTTCATAGATGATATTTTGATCTATTCAAAGTCCAAGGAGGAACATAACCGGCATTTGAGGTTAGTCCTGCAAACTCTGAAGGAGCACAAGCTGTACGCCAAGTTTAGCAAGTGCAAATTTTGGCTAGAAGAAGTATCATTTCTAGGTCATGTGATCTCTGAGAAAAGCATTACAGTTGATCCTGCTAAAGTGAAAGCAGTAGTAGATTGGAAACCACCAGAGAACCCAATGGAAGTTCGTAGTTTCTTAGGATTGGCTGGGTATTACCGAAGATTCATCCAGGACTTCTCTAAACTTGCGGGTCCCTTAACCAATCTGACTCGAAAGAATAGCCGTTTCGTTTGGGATTTGAAATATGAAAATAGTTTTCAAGAGCTTAAGAGTCAACTGACTAAAGCTCCTGTGTTAGTGCTACCAAATGAAAGGGATAGCTTTTCAGTGTATACTGACGCATCCAAGGAAGGATTGGGGTATGTTTTGATGCAAGACAGGAGAGTAGTGGCCTATGCCTTGAGGAAATTAAAACCTCACGAACAGAATTATCCAACCCACGATCTAGAATTAGCAGCAATAGTGTTTGCCTTGAAGAAATGGAGGCACTATTTGTATGGTGTTGTTTTTGAGGTTTATACAGATCACCAAAGTCTTAAGTACCTATTTTCTCAAAAGGAACTAAACTTGAGACAACGGCGATAGATGGAGTTCTTAGAAGATTATGAATGTACTATTAAGTACCAGCCAGGGAAGGCCAATAAGGTAGCGGATGCTCTGAGCAGGAAAGTTCAGGTTGCTGGACTAATGGTTAAGGAATGGAAAATGTTAGAAGAAATTGGTACTTGGAGCCCACAATTAGCACAATAGAAAGTGATTTTGGGAGGTATTACCTTAAATTCTCCTATAACTGAACGCATTAAGGAGTCTCAAGGCAAAGATACTCTAGTGCAAAAATTGATAAGCAAAGTCAAAGAGGGGAGATTGCCTAATTTCAATTTGGGAAAAGACGGAATTTTAAGATAGCAGACCCGTCTGATAGTACCTGACAAGGATGAGTTGAAGAAGGAAATTATGGCAGAAGCACACAGATCTAAGTATACCATTCATCCTGGAAGGAACAAGATGTATCAAGACGTGAAGAAAATATACTGGTGGGATAATATGAAAAGAGACATAGCTCAGTTTGTACAATCATGTCTTACTTGCCAGCAAGTTAAATCTGAACACCAGAGACCCTCAGGATTGTTGCAATTGTTAGAGGTGCCCGAATGGAAATGGGACCAAATTACTATGGATTTTGTTACCGGATTACCCCATACACGTCGAGATCATGATGCAATTTGGGTTATAGTAGATCGGTTAACCAAGGCGGCCCATTTTCTACCGGTCAACATGAAATATAAGATGGAAAAACTGGCTCAGATCTACTTGGATGAAATTGTTAGATTACACGGGGTGCCAGTAAGCATAGTATCAGATAGAGATCCACGTTTCATTTCCAGATTATGGCAGCAGATACAAAGTGCTTTAGGGACCAAGTTAATTCTTAGTACTGCTTATCACCCTCAAACTGATGGACAATCTGAAATGACCATACAAACCTTGGAAGACATGTTGGGGGCATGTATTATGGATTTTGGAGGCAGTTGGGACCAGCATCTAACCTTAGTGGAATTTGCTTATAACAACAGCTACCATTCCTCGATTCAAATGGCCTCGTATGAGGCATTGTATGGAAGAAAGTGTAGATCACCAGTATAGTGGGATGAAGTAAGGGAATGGAAACTCCTAGATGCTGAAAGGATACCATGGGTTGAAGCGGCATATGAGAAGGTCAAGTTAATCCGTTAAAGGATCCAAGTGGCTCAGATTCGCCAGAAAAGCTACACCGATAACAGAAGAAAAGACATAGAATTTCAAGTTGGGGATGAAGTTTTCTTAAGAGTCACGCCATTAAGAGGAAGTCTCAAGTCCGGAAAAGGGAAGAAGCTAAGGCCGAGATTTATAGGTCCCTTCAGAATTTTACAAAGGATTGGAAAAGTGGTGTATCGGCTGGAATTACCGGCAAGCTTAGCTCGAGACCATAATGTTTTTCATGTATCTTGGTTGAGGAAGTACCACAAAGACCCGTCTCATGTCCTACCAACCCTAGAGGTCGACCTAGATGAATCGTTGATTTACCAAGAAAAACCCTTGAAAATTCTGGATAGAAAGGTTAAGGTCTTAAGAAAGAAGCAAATTCCCCTGGTGAAAATCCTTTGGAGACATCACGGTTTAGAAGAAGCAACGTGGGACCTGGAGGAAGAGATGAACCAGAAATACCAAGAGCTACAAATGACAAGAGGTAATAATTTCGAGGACGAAATTTCTTAAGTAGGGGAGATTGTGAAGGCCGTGAACTTTACCCTAAAAACTTGCTTAGATTTTCATGAGTGATGCATAAAATTTTGCTTAGGCATGTGCATGATCACGAATTTTTTTTTTTACATCGAAATTGTTACCAAACGATAGCTCGGGAAGCTTAAGTAAGCCTTTGAAGTCATTTCAATAAAATTAGATTTCAAACGTACCTAAAACAAATCACCGTTGAAACCACTACAATCATGTGTACAAGGTCTTAAGCATTTCTTTCTTTTCTTTCATTCCAACCGGTTTCATTCCTAAAATTTCTTAAACAAAATTTGTAGTAGCTGAAACCATTTTCTTCAGCAAATTTCGAATCAACATTTCCCTCCAAGCAATTCGGACTTAACCTCACAATTCCAGCAAGAAATTAAGCCGCCCTTTTTCCACCTCTACATGACTACCATTTGTCGGTTTCTTGCTGAAAATTTTGGCAATTTGAACAAGCCATCCAACATTTTCATTATTATCAGCAGCTCTTTGGATTGGGTCAACCAAATTTTCAGATAATTTTGGCCAAAGCTGATGATGATCACCGGCCCTCATGCCCAATGGAAGAAAGGGTGTGCCACTTGGCATTTTGTTCAGCCATTTATGCTCACTTGAGCAAGGCAACTCAAATTTTTTTTCCCCTCAAGGCCACTCTCTCAGCAATTTACACTTTCATTCCTTTTCCATTCACTCCTCACACACTCCATTCACTTCAGCAAAAGTAATAATAATTCTTCCCAAAGCTCAACCGAGCTCTCTCTCTCCCCTTTCCTCTTGCTTCTTTCTTGGCTGATTCAGCCTTGCATCAAGAACTTTAACCTTGGTTGCAAGCTGCTGGAACCAGAGCTGGGAATCTGGAAAGGAGCTGCCTTGTTCTACTCCCATTTCTTGTCTAAGCTTGAGGTAAGAATGTTAGATTCATACAAACTCCATTGGCAGCTTAGAAGATTTTTTTCCATCCATCCTTAGCTTGTTTCATTTCTTGTAGCAGGAAACCGTAGCTCCTCAGCCAACATCACTTGTTCTTTCGTCTCTTGAAGCTGGTTCCGGGTATGGATCATTTTATATCCTCTTAAGCTCATAGAAACGGTTTCTTCTTTAAAGAAAATATCATCTTGAAAGGTAAAATGACCATGCATGTGATAGTTGACTTGAAATCTTACCATAGCATACATGCATTCTCTTAATCTTTTCTGGAAATTTGATTGACCAATGAGGAACAACATTCTTGATTTCTCTAAGCTACCCGAAGCCTCAAAATGATAGTTTCATTTTATTTACTCCATGCATGATCCTTGAGAGTGGTTAAACTCTCACTTGTACTACTTATTGAACTTTGAATGTTGGTGGTTGAAGTTGCGTGTAACTTGGGGCCTTGGAACCGCTTTTAAATTTTATTTTTGTCTCGGTTTTGGCTTGATGATAACTGAACCTTTGATACATTGGCTTGGCATTGAAATTTTCGAACCTACTTTGGTTGGTTTTACTAAAATCATTCCATGCATGTTGGTGTTTCGACTTCTTGAAGCTCTTAGGCAGATATGCTAGAAATGATGGTTGAGATCGAAATCTTGAACTTATTTCATTCAATCTTGACTTGCTTTTGCATGTTTCCAACTTTTCATGAATGCATGATGAACTTGAATCATTCGGACCATAAGCTGAAATTTTGAGTTGATGAGCTTGAAGCTTGATATTTCACTGTTTTGATTAATGTTTGACTACCTATTGTTGTCGTGCATGTGTTGGTGTGTGACTGATAAATGATGATGACTTGATGCTTGATTTGCTGGAAACCAAACCAGACCTCTAACCGCGGGGCTAAATAATTGAAAATTTCGCAAAGTTGCTCAAAGCTACATTTTTTTCCCGAAATCAGTGAACAAATTGGATCAAAACAGAATGCTTGTATCTTTTAAATTACAACTCCAAATCAAGTGCCGTCAAGGGCATTTGAAACTAGACCCAAAGAGCTTCGATTCGGTATCTCACACGGCCCGTAACTCAATTTCTACACGCCATGGAAAACTGGTGAACATTGCTCAAAACCAAACCTGCAAGTTTTCTGGAAATGATAATTCTGAAACTTAATGGCCGAATTTGACTGATTTCTAAAATGATTTGGGTTTGGTGTCTTCTGAGAAATTAAAGAGCTGTAAATCTAGTTTTTAACGGTTCCAAAATCAAGCAATTCGCACCAGTAGAACTCCCGATTCGATTTTTGAAAGAAACTGTGGCAGAATGGTTAAAGCAACACAAACCTTATGAACTTTCGTATTCAAAATTTGGTTATTTAACCAAAACCTTAACTCCCACAATTCAATTTTGGGCCTATAAAACTTGTTTTAATTCCGAAAAGGGTTTTGTACTTTAGCAAGACCAAAACGGGTAAAACAGCCTCAAATTGGTTTCAAAACTAACTAGGGTTACGAAAACTCATTTTGTACTATGGTAAGAAACTAAACCTTCATTAAAACAATTTCCAAACCAAACAAACTATTTCTAATCTATACAAACATGGTACAACATGTTACCAAACTCTTTTTTGCATATTTGACCTACCCATTGTTTGAAACCCTAATTTTGCTAATGCTCTCAAAATCACCCATTTTACTTATCTAACCAAAACCTCAATCTCGAAATTATTTTACCACAATTGCTACTCGTTAGTAAACCTAATTACATATTTGCTTTTATAAAAGAAGTGAATTGGTCAAAATTGATTTTAATTAAAGGTTAATAATTATGTACCTCAGTTCCACAAGAAGCAAACGAGGGCATTGATACGAGATTTCACGACTCAACCTTGACCTAACTAAGAGGGTTCCAATTTGTTGCAAAATGATTTTCAATGTTAAAATGTAGTTGTTTTACTTGTCCCCAAATACTTGTTCATTTAATATTACGGTGAATGATTATATCTACGCTTAATATGTGGTACTTGTTACTTGTTACGTGAGATATTATATTGCCAATTATTGAAATTCATTTTCAAAGCAATTTGACAAGTAGGTACTTTTATCGCACCGACCCCATCATCTAAATCAAAATGATTTTGAACTACAATAATTGCCTGTATGTCAATGTGCATGACCAATGTTCTTATGAGCTTTGCCACAAATGGCCTTAGGTCGGGATCCCAAACCTGAGGCGAAGTCGACCTATTGAAGTCGGTATTAGGAGCTTGGTTGGAATACGTCCGGCGGACCCCGATCAGGGGACGTTCAAGTTACCTCAGTGTACACCCACCCACCGACCGAATTGGTTTCGGTCCAAGTCGGGAGTAATTGTGAAATGGGAAAGCGGTGAAGACTGATCAGACCACCGTAGACCAGCACTGGCACCAACTGGCTCAAATGAAAGATCACCGTTGTAGACCTTTATTGCTCATTATTGAAGTACTGTGCTGAAAATACTGTTCATGACTTTCTCAAAAATGGAAAACTTACGTACTTGAAAAATTTTCCCATATGTGAATTTCCGTACATTTATATGAAAGCATGCTATACCAATGTGCTTATCCGCTATGTGTTTTTGGGACCTCTTATTGGCTTGTACGGCCAATGCTCACCTCAATATATTTCCTCCCGGTTCTCCTATTACACAGAGTCTGGAAGAAAGTTCAAGGCCAGATTGATATTTTGTATGGTGGTTTAAATATTTATCTATTTTGGATATTGGTCTTAATGTTGTGGATTTCTTTTGAATAGTTATGGTAAGGGTTTGTGGATTCGAACCCTGTTGGATGAATGGATGTAATCCAAGTTAATTAGATTCTATGGTTACACCTTGTTTTAAAACCCTAAGTTGATTTGATTTGATTGACCGAGTCCCCGGCGAGAAGTTAGGCTGATGGCATGGGTCCTAGGGTTGCTTTGGGAAGCACGTAGGTCGCTTTACATGCAATTTTCTTGCAATTTCTTCATGTACAATGTCCTTTTATGCTTATTTGTTTTTGTTGATGCCAAAAGAGGGAGTAGATTGAATGGCATTTCTTTGAATGTTGACTTGTACTAAAGGGGTGTTTTTTTCTTGGATTCTATTTGTTGATCTTTGAGTTGCCTTACAGTAAGAGGACTCTATTTGAGTTTATTTGATTAAAGAAATCATAATTTTATTTGTCATCATCAAAAAATGAGAAACTAAAGATTTGGACTGATCAATTCTTTGTTTCGATAATTAATAAACCCAAAATGATGATTTAAACTAATGATTTTATGTGAAAAATATCTAAGAAAAAGTTCTTAGCCCATGGGAACAAGAAGGAAAGAAAGTCAAGAAAAAATAGAAGATGTTAGTGTTTGTTAGGTGCAAGGTTCGGATGCATAGCCAACGATCGGACGTCCAAAGCATTCTACAAAATCAACATACAATCTTGAAGGCGAATTAGATTAGATGTTCTCCCCATTTGTCAAAATAACTTGTCCAAAAAAATTGAGAGCAAAGATGGAAAATTCTGACCTCCTTTTGAATGCATCTATCAAACATAGAAGATTTGCATTGGATATCCAATTGATTGTCAAACTCATGGTTCGGACACAAGAGTTCCTACCACATGTTTGACATCTCCAGCAGCTAGTTTTTTAATAGCTAGTTCTTTAACCGGTGAAGAGACTATTTGTACAAAATTTCACCACCTATAAATACTTCAAGTCTAAGAAGAGGGTTAGATTTTTGTCTACTGAAATACAAACTTTCAAGAGTGATTTTAGGATAGAAAAATACTTTGAATATTATATGGGTGTGGAAAAAGTTCTTGAATTTGTGAGGTTTCTCATTGAGGAAAGGTAAATCCTTCGAGAAGATGAGCCTCACTTGTAAGTGTTTTTCATTATTAAGGTGAACATTCAATTATAATTTAGAGAAGGCTAACTAGAGAGAATCATAAAATCCCTTGACTCAACTAGAGTTGGAAACTTGGTGTAAGCAAGGATGAGCCCTTCCCAAGTTGATTTGCGTCACCAACAATTAAAAGAAACCCTTGGTTGATTGTGCTCCAATCTTGGTGAAGCTTAGGATCAAGAGGAGGTTCCATTGATGGTGCCAATTCATTTGGTTTGCCTTCTATCTACTTTATTGTTCTTTATTTTATTAATTGTATTGATATATTGCTATATCTTTTGTGTGTTTTATTTGGTTGAAATTATTGTGTGAAATTGATATCATTTGTGATAATTTGTGATCAACCTTAATTCACCCCCAGGAAATTAGCATACATTACTTTTTATTAATGCATTGGTCCTTGCAATTAGTATACATTACTTTTTTCAACAACTAATGCTCAACCTAGAAATTAGTAATTTATTTTGAACAAGAGCCAAAACAATGATAAACTAAATGTTAAAAAATATTAAAATGACATAAACATTGTGAGGACCTGAAAATTTATTTTATTCAACCTATTTATTTAATTAATTAATTATTTTCTCTGAATAATTAATTTAGATCATTTTAATTACAAATATGCCATATGTTACTTCCTTTTATTTTAAAACCTTGATTCACCATTAATTTAGTTTATAAAATTGCAAATTTTCATATTTTCATAAATTTACTTCATTAAAATTAGCTTGAATTATTAGAATGTTGTTTATCAATTGTAACAGCACGAAAAGTTTTAAAATGCATTTTTACACGTTTAAACTACGTTTTCGATTTAAACTAGTAGAATGCTTAAATTTCCTACTCGGGTCTAGAATCGTTTACTAGATATAAGTTTCGAATGTTAGAGTATGTATTCGGGATATATAAATGAGAGAAACCGGGATCGTAGTTTCATGTCGTGTGAATTGATCTGATACGACAAAAGTGATTTTACGTCAAATTACTCATTTTCCCCTCATTTCTTCCATTTTCCACAAAAGCCCCAAAAGTCAAACTAACCACCACCACTCATTTTTCTTTCTTTCTTCCCTCTTGGCTGGTTCATTCTCTTCATTTTTCTTCCCCAAATTTCATCCAAAACAGCAGCCCCTCTCTCTTCCTCTTCCTCTCTTGATTCTTCAAAACACCAACACAAACCCACCATTGAAGCCAACAAAAAACTTGAGGTTGGTGCTAGTTTCTTGGGGCAAGCTTCGGTCTAGCTAGGAAGAGGAGAAGCCGGTTTTGAGCTTAGAAGATTGAGGGTTGTGTGAGCTAATTCATCCACCAAAAGCTAGGCTGATTGTTGAGTAGAGGTAAGTTGGCAAAACCCCAAAACCTTTGCTCATTTCATTTATTTGGCTAAGAGAGCTTGAAGCTCCTTGTGTAGATTTTATTGTTGATTGATGAAAAATGGGCTCTATGAAATCCCATTATGTATGAACTTGGGGCTGTTGATGATCTATTGTGTGTGTGTGAGGTGTTTAGGTGGTGTTTAGTTGCTAGAAATGAAAGAGGGAAAAGAAGAGGAAAACCCAGAGGAGAGGGGATGCTTGCTGCCCTGTTTTTGGTTGCTTTGATCGCAGCCTTTCCATGCTAATTTTTAGCTGAAATTTGGTGAAAATGTAGCTTACATATTGAGGTTTGTGCCTGCAAAATTTGGTGTTTTATAGTACCATTTCATTGCTCAAATAATGTGTCAAAGTTGTTCTTCGAAACTGGAATTTCCGGAAAATCAGGGTTGGTCTTGCAGCCTGCTTCCAACTGTTGTAACTTGGTGTAGGAAGGTCCGAACCAAGTTCCATTTGTTGCATTTGAAACTAGAATCTGAGTTCTTTTAGAAGTGTAGCTTTCAAGGGCTAGTTCGAATTCAGTGAAATTTGGTGAATTTTCAAAGTTGACTGAAAATCAAAACTGATATGCTTTGTTCACACTGTGACAGCAGCTTTAAGCTAAAATTTGATTAGGTTTCAATTCGAATCTTGTAAAAGTGTCCTCTCGAGAGTTTTAGTTCATTGAGTCTAATTTCCAACGGTATAAGATTCGAAAATTTTGGACTTGTAGAACTCAAGTTATGATTTTCCAAAGAACACTGCTCAAAAAAGAAATTTCTTCCAAGAAAACATAAAATCTGGAATTTGAGTGTTCAAAGTTGTCACTTGTCTTTTGGGGTTATTTTGCCCTGTTTTAACACTATTATTTTGTGATTATTCACTGCTAAGATAATGGTCTAGATGAGGGCTAGACTCTTTGCAAAAATGAGCATTTTGGTGCATGAAAACGTTTAACAAAAGCATGTGAAGATTGATGAACTAAAGTTGAAACTTTGCTGTTTTTCTTTTAAATTCATAGCTGCATTTTTGCAGGCTTAAGGTCTGATTGTAATGCTTAAATGTTGAGTGTTAAGTTATTAATTTTCCCCACAAAAAGCCCTACAAAAGTTATAGCAAGAGTGGTAGGAGAAAATTCTGTTTTGAAAGCTTTAGTGATGGCCGAAAATCTTGCTGTCTTATTTCTGTTTTGTGGCTGAGTTTTCGCAAGCTTGAAAACTAAATGTGATGCTTAAATTTTGAAGTTTAAGATGTTAATTTGTCCCACACAAATCCCTTCAAGAGTTGATGCAAAATTGGTTGCTTAGTTGGGGCAAAAATCTGGAATTTGGAAGGGTTAGGCTGTCCAAATTTTTGGGCTCAATTAGTGCTATGTTTTAATCTAACCTTGCATCAATCTTGACCATCATTAGGCCTAGGAAGATTAATACTAGCTTGGTTTGATAAATTAGGGTAATTGGTGGTGATTTGGATAACTTAGAAGCTCATAAATGAAGAGGACAAAACTTCACAGGTTTGGATCAAGTTTGTTGAGTGCAATTTGGGCATTAATAAAACTGTCTTCCGGTGAGAGTTTTTGGTTGAATTTTGGGTGAACATAACCTATATATAGTAGGGTTATTGTACCAAATTTCGTGATTTTTGAGTAAGAATTCGTCATTCAAATGGTGTTCTAAAAATGGCCCTGCAAATCTGGAATTCCAGAAATATCAGAAATTCCGACCTGTTCTGTTTGGGCAGCTATATTTTCTTACTCAAGAGTCAGAATCGAGTGCTGTTGATGGAGTTTCAAACTAAAGTCATAGGGCTATGGACCATGTAAATTTTAGAGGCTAATTCATTTCCTACAATTTTTGATGAATTTTCAAAGTTGGCTGGAAAACCAACCTGTTATGTTCTGTTTCATACTATAGCTGAACTTAACTCGAAAATTTGGGTAGTTTCTGTCTAGAATTTTATCTTGGTACCTTCTGAAAAGTTTTAGAGCATTAAATGAGGTTTCCAACAGTACCAAGCTTGTGAAATTTGGACTAATGAAACTCAAGTTACGATTTTTCAAAGATTTCTGCTCAAGTAGGAAGATATTAAACTTGATTTTCTTGAATGAGATTTGGTGGATAAACTAGAAACTTATTTTCATTGCTTTTTAAATATTTTAGGAGGTGGTACTGAATTACAAAGTGATCCAAACTTGAACTCCGAGAACCTTGATTGATAGCGTGAATAGCTCTCACTTAATCTCGACAATTGGTGAGTGTTCAAATGCATGTTTAATTGCTTTAAATGATATATATAATTCGAAAAGCATGCTTTTGTGATCTGGTGAGCGTGTACTTTATCGCGCTCACCTTATTGGAATTTGCCTCTAAATGAGTCCTACTGTTTAAAACGTTAATTGATTGACTGCTTAAACTGTTTGAATTGTTTATAACTGTGGGGACGCCCAAACCCCATCGGGGATCCCTTCACCTTATCCGGCAACAGGGGCTAGGGCAAGGGATGGGTGAACCATGGGTTTTTACTGTTTAAAGCACGTCGGTTGGAATGAGTCCGCCAACTTGGCATAGACATAGTGGGTTGCCAATCACTGTTCAAATTTAGGAGTTTGGGTCCGGTCAAGGGGGTGTAAGTAGACGAGAGAGGGAGAAAAGTGGTGAATATGGACTGTGAGAGTGAGTGGTTGACGGAGTGTCAACGTGTGGCTTGAATTGATGCTGATGAAGGAAATGATTGTAGAGAATTACAGAAATGTGGAGTCGGCCAACTGTATCCTTTAAAATTGTACTATCTAAATGTTTTATTAAATATCTTGCTCTTTTACTGTTTCATTAATTTCTTTAATTGCTTTGAGTTGCCTGTGCATGTTTCTCTTGGCCTCACTGAGCGTTAGCTCACCCCAATTTGTTTTCCTTAACAGGTTTCGAGGTGAGGCACGTGAATCGAGGAAGTTAGTACTTTTGTAGAATTTCCTCATTTGTATAAGATTGAAATTAATGGATGAATTTGATGGTTTATGGTATTTTGGAGTTATTATCAATGAGTTATTATCAATGTAATTTTGATGAAATTTTGGGGTTTGTATTTTGTGAGAGTTTATTAGTAATTTTTAATAACTTTTAATGATGACTTTACGAATGAATATTTGGATCAATATTTGGGAATTTGTAGTGAGTCCCGGCGAGATGTGGGCAGGCAGTCTGCCGAACCCTTTAGTTCGCCTCAGGGGGAGGTGGGGCTGTCACAAACATCACTATAATTGAGAGAAAATGCTGATTCAAATCAAAAATTTATTCAAGTATACACATATGATTGCAAAATAAAATGCATTGGCAACGTCAAATATGAAATTTAAACATATAAGAAAAACACATACAAAGTGAAACTTAAAAAAAATTATGACAACATGAGCATATTTATCCAATACATTAGTTGAGAGTCATTAAAAAGTTAAAGGTCATCACAAGGCAATTTTTTTATTTTGCAAAACATGGGAAACTTGCTATTGACCCATTTTTATATTGGTGCAATTTGTAATTAATCCAAAATATATATTTCAATGAAAGGCAAGGTAAAAGAGTCATTTTACAACTATTGATGTTAATAATGGCCCCTAATTGATTGACAGGGGATATATGTGATATTTTTAAAAGTTAAGGGACAGGTAGTGATATTGTCAAAAACCTTAGCAGAGGTTTCTGAAATTATCCCTATAGAAAATCGTAAAGGAAGAGCCTACTATGTAAAAATCCATTAGTAGAAAAAAGAACAAAAAGATGTCTAAATAATTGAAATGTGAGTCTGATTTGTAAGATATGGGGAATTAATTTCATCATAAGGAACTAAAATACAATTTTTTTCTTAATTTCTTAAATTAAAGAATGGATGAAATTGATTTGTAATTAAATAAATACGAGGATTATATATATATATAAGTAGTTTTTCAATCTTGCAAATTAGATAATGGTTATCCTAAGTTTTGTTGTTACAGTAATTCATAACATATAAAAGAATGACAAATTAATGTATGATCATTACATGTTAGGAAATAATGGTAGAACATATATGCACTAAAAATGTAATTCTTCAAAAATCAAAAAACTCAAAAAATTGAAACTAACAGAGAAATATATCTCTTATTTGCTCAAATTTAAAGTTTGAGAAAAGATAGAATGCTTTTTAAACAACACATAAAGATTTCTATCACATAATTGACTAACACTAAACAAATTATCCCCCAACCCAAGTCATCTACTAAGAGAACATTATGAATGAAAATTAGTACAACATGATCTAACAATCCACATGAATTTCATGCCTTTTCTTATATTTTTCTTCACATAGCAATCACTTTGCACATGTCCAAATTGGCAACAAAAATGACACATAATACTAGAATCATTCACAAAAGTAGATTTAATAAATTTAGTTCCTCTTTTTCTAGAAATAAAAAAATTATTTTGGCCATGTAAAATATGGTTTTCTTTTCTTTGTAAAATATTTTGTTTCTCCTTTTGGAGAGAATCATTCAAATCATTAATTCTTTTCTTTAAAAGATTTTGTTCCTCCAATATTTTTTCATAAAACTTTGTTTTATTTTCCAACTTCTTTTTCAAATCATTTTTGCAATCAAAATCAATTTTGTACTTTTTCAAATCATCATCGTCTTTTCTTAAATTCTTACTTTCTTGAAAAACTTTAGAATTTTCTTCCAATAAAGCATTTATTTTTATTTTCAAATCCTTGTTTTTGGCATAAGATTCTTTCAAATTTTTATATATTTTGATCATAAGAACTTGCATATCATCATTATCATCATCTTCATCACAAAGAAAGCGATTAGAGTTTACCTCATTATCTCCAAAGACCATAAGTGCCATTTGAGTCGATTCTTCTTCTTCTTCCATTTCTTCATCCAAATTGCATTCATCCCAAGTAATTTTGAAATTCTTGAATTTTTCTCTTCTATCATTACTTGCTCTTCCTCCTTTAGAGCTCCTTTTATTTAGAAACTTCTTCAATGTCCTTGCCATATGATTTAGCTTGACATCTCCATCATCTTCTTGTAAGGCCTTGAATGATATACCTCTCTTGATCCATGCTTCATCGTCTTATGCTTTTAATTTCAACTCATAAGAGGTTAGCGAATTTACAAGAGATTTAATAGACATAGAATTTAAATCTTTTGCCTCTTCTATAGCGGGTGACTTTATTTTTCCATTCTTTTGGCAAGGCATTCAAAATTTTTCTATTTTTCTCACCCAAAGTGTATACCTTGTCAAGCAATTCAAGATCTTTAATAATATCATTGAATCTACAAAACATTTTATCAACATTTTCATGAGGATGCATTTTAAAAGATTCATATTGGGTAACAAGTATAGATTTTCTTTGTTCTCTAACATTGTCACTCCCTTCATACATATCTCTCAACTTATCCCATACTTCCTTGGCCGATTTGCACCCTTTTAGTCTAGTAGATTCATTTGCATCTAGGGCATTATACAATACGTTCATGGCCTTAGCATTCAAAGAGAGATTTATTCTATCTTGAGCACTCAATTCACTTCTAGTTTTAGTTCTATTTCTACGGGTTATTTCATCTATAATGGTAGCCTCATAAGGTCCTTTACTATCAATAAACCACAACTCTATATCTATAGACTGCAAAAATATTTTCATTCTATCCCTCCAACTAACATCATTTATACCATTGAACATGGGAGGTCTAATGATGAATTGCCCTTCTAAAAACAATACATTATTGGTTGCCATCTTTACTTCTAAGCCGATTGAGCTTAATCTCAAGGAGACCAAGCTCTGATACCAATTGTTGGTCCCAAATGCAACCTAAGGGGGGTGAATTATATTGTTTAACAAGACAATCAATTATAACAAGAATTCACCCGATAAAACAAGTACAAACTATTTCTCAAGTATGCACAAAAGTATGTCAACTTAAGCACAATAAAGATATCACAATTGAGCAATAAAGAAAAGAGATATAGAAAGAATTACAAACCAAATTTTCAAGTTGCACCGAATTTAGATAAAATCCACTAGTAGCTTCTTCAATTGTTGGTAAATCTAACCAGCTGGCACAAGTGAAGGTTCACTCCTTCCTCACCTTTAAAGCCTTTAGTTCAGCCAAGGAGTTTTACAACTATCCTAGTTGACCCTCAACAAGCAACAATTGAAAGTTCATTCAAGAAATTAAGAACTACTATTACAAGTGAAGCAACCTTCACCAAGGTTTTACTCCTCCTATTGAATAACCTCACAAACCCCACTTTTTCCATACCTATGCAACAAACAAAGAATATTTCTACCCAAATATTTCACTTGTAAGCTTGTATTTCATGTAGTCAAAAGTCTCTTATCCTCTTGAACTTGTGGGTATTTATAGACTGTAAGAAATGGTCTCAAGAAACTCTCCAACGGTCAAAAATATGGCTGTTAAAAATTAGCCGTTGGAGCTATCGGACGTCCGATACAATGTTATGCATTCGGTGCCATCATCCGAAAGGTTCTTCTCAATGTCTATCGGACGGCCATGGGTTTTCTGCATCCGAGGGAGTTTGCATCCGATGCTGGTCAGAGAGATTAGATTTCATCTTTAATTCTATTGGACATCCGATGATGATGATATGCGTCCGATAAGAGTGTCTGATACTTCCCCTGTCTATCGGACGTCCAGTACTTCAGTTAAGCATCCGATAGTAGTTCTTCTGAGAGTTCTCAGTCTTTATCGAACGTCCGATACTAGCATTCAAGCGTCCGATAAGTTAAAACCTTCTCAATTCATCTTGAATTGATTTCTTTCTTTTCCAATGAATCAAAGACCTGTTCTAACATAATTCTCACATAAAAACATTAGTCCAAATCATTTTGTTTTGTTATCATCAAAAGTTAGGATCAATTCCAACAACCTATAATTCAAAGTATTTTGTAGGAATCCCCTATGGTTCATGAGTATAATTCCCTCATGAGAGAATTATACAAACTGCAAAATACAGAAACATATTATATGGATTTTAAGGGAATCTATCTTAGAATAAATTGTATGCAGGGATGTGACTCTAGCTTTGTCAAGAAGTGGTTCGACTTTGGAGCTATCAATGTTGTATACATGACAACTCCTACTTTTGAAGAAATCAGTCTACTACCCAGATGGATAAGAAATAGAGTATCACATACATATCAAAATAATCTCACATATGGACCGAAGGACATTTTGATCATCAAAATAGTCTCAGCGGGACCAGATTTCGAAAATACTTCCAGATTTGATGCATATCATTGCATAAAGTTAATGAAATTTGATGAGTTAGAAATTAAAGTCTACCCTCAGAGAAAGGAATATAAATACCTCAAGGAAGATAAAATACATTATAAAAGAGTATTGGGAATGAAGATCGTTATACAAAATTTGAAAAATGCCCCAAAACAAGGATTTCGAACATATGGCAGAGAAGGAATGTTTTCATCCATCATGATGTCATATGCCAAAAAGAGTCCAGAAGCTGCGATAAAATATCTGCAAAGTAAAATACATCTGTTAGATAGCTGTCAAATCAAATCCAGCCAAAAGGCAATCGCTACATAATGCCAAATGAAAAAGCATGCACCAAACAGCTGTCCAGCATGCAGGAACAAGGAAAGCGGCTCATCTTACTGCAATAACTGACTTTCATTCAGCAACAATAATGAAGGATGACTTTCATAAGGCAGGTAGACGTAAGCCCTTATGTCTTATGGATGCCAAATGAAATATCTGAAGTCCACACAGTTAGATAAGAGGCTAAAATCCGAAGATGAAGTTCGAAAAAACTGCTATAAATAGAAGGAGGTAACATTGACAAAGGATCGATACATCGGATAGATGGGATGAAACCCAAGAACTCTTCTTTCATAATTCCTAGATGTTAGGTAAAATATCTCTCATGTATAGTTAAATAAGAGAGCAGAGTGTTCTGAGATTAACCTATGTACCTATTAGTATACATCAATAAAAGAAGAAAAAGTTCTTCATAAATCTCTATTTTTAAAATTTCTGTGTACGCCTAAAGGTATAAAACGAATTTAACCTGTGCTGAGAGATTCTGAAGCGGCCCTAAAGGAAGTCACCCTTGTGGTTGGAAGCTGAAATGCTCAAGTAAGAAGTCCTCGGGAGGTAGCCGGAGTTTTGTCGGTCAAAGAACAGAAATTTAAGGTAAGGAAGTATGATGGACCCTTACTCTTTTATTGATATATTCTACTGAGAAAGTACATAAAAAGCAAAGAACACTCACTCAATTAAACATGGATCAAATTTTACAAGGATTTGCTACAGAATTCATATTTATCCAAATGAAATAACAATAGTGTTAAAATTGACATTTGAAAATTTCTCTTTACATATTATACTTGTGATCAGCCCAGATCTTGTCTTGTCAAATATGGGCCAAAACGGAATGGTATCAGAGCCCGACATCGATTTAAACAATGACATAAATATGTATTTGAATGAAGCAAATGAAACTGATGAATTAGAAAATTTCTGTGCCCCTACATACTATCCTGGATATGGATATGAACATGACTTTGACGATGTAGATTGGGACTACCCTTCCCCATTATGTGGACAATAATTGCTTAACATGCGATGCTATGTTAACACTTATTAAAGAATATGCATATCAGTTCCAGAGATTGGAGTCAAGCATTGAATACCTTAATAGTAGATGGACATATGTTAACTTAAATAATTGTCATAAAGATACTTGTAATGAAAGATATTTTGCATTAAGAAATGTGAAAAATGAAAAATATCTATTAACAAATAAATATTCAAAACTAAATAAAGAATTTACTGAGCATTATAGGACAGAACATTTAGATAAACCATGAATACTGAAAGAATAACATATTGTTTAAAATGTCAAAAATATATAAGTACAGAGATGGCAGCCAAAGCTAAAATAAATAAAGTTAGAGAATGTATGATTAAATATAAAACTAAAGGAGAAATAATAACAGAAGCTTTAAATATACTATTGGAAATAGAGAAAAAGAATTTAGAAAAACTTGTAACTCAACAAAACCTACATTTAGTAAAATTACATGGATGATTATAAGATAATAGAATTACCATCAGGATATTTAAAAATAGAAAAGATACATATGAATTACAAAGAACTATCTTATATATTCTTTGAGATCTAATGAAGGAATTAAAAGAAATCAAAGACTCATTAGAAAAAATAAATTTAAGTGATATGAAGACGACTGAAAAAAGAAAGAAAACAACCATCGAGCATATAACAGAACATATATCTAAAATAAAATGAGTGACTCAGAAGACATAAATAAGTTTGAAAATATATTTACCAATTTGTCAGAATCTGATTTAGAAAATCTAAGTGGTAAATTAAAAAATATGGCAATAAATATAAAAACAGATAAACCGGAGGTAGCTGAAAATTCACATATAGATGATAGACCCTTAACTAGCACAGCCCCACCTCCTTTAAGATATAATAGGCGCCGACCTGGAAGTGGGAATTCTTTCATATCAACATTAATGAATTTTGCCAAACAAAAAGGACATTTGGATTATGATGGATATACTTTGATAGATAAAATTACACCGAAAGCAATATTCCCTTTTGGGACATTTCTAGATTTGGACTGTGTAAAAAACACAGAAGAGACAATTGATAAATGGGAAATTGAATTAAGACTAGCAGTCTCAATAAATAAATTAAGCTATGAAGAAGCTCAAGGATTTTTAGAAAAATCACTAGTAAATAGTGTTTCCAGATATTGGAAAACATTACCAGAAGATATTAGAAAAATAATATATGGAAATGATAAAGACATTAATGGTATGATAACAAGAGCACTTAAATTATTTCGCCTAGAATTTGTAGGTGAAGGAAGTTATTTCAAAGATACAAATTCAGTACAAAAATACACTGATGCATTATTAAAATTAACATTATGTGATATGTGTAAAATAGATAAATACATTTGTGTATTCCAAGATTATTATTATAGAACTGATTTTAATAAACGAGAAACATATTTAGAAATGTTTTTCTCTAAAATACCAAACCCTTGGGGAAAGAAATTAAGAGATGAATATAACCCAGGTACTAAAGATACATTGGGAAAAAGGATTTTCCATACCCTGGAAAAATTAGGAAGATGGTGTGAAGAAACAATGCTTTTTAATAAGACCAAAAAATTGAAACACCAATTTCGATTGTGTTGTGAAAATATTAATATGTGTTGGCCCAAATGCAACCAAAGGTGGGTAAATTTGGTAGTTTAACAAGACAAGCAAATTGCAAGAATTCACCCAATAAACCAAGCACAAACAAGTTCTCAAGTGTGCACAAAGATATGTCAAATTAATCACAATAAAGATGTAACAATTGAGCAATAAAGAAAAGAGATAGAAAAAGAAATGCAAACCGAATTTCCGAGTTGCACCGAACTTGGATACACTCCACTAGTAGCTTCTTCAATTGAAGGTGAAGCTAACCAACTTGTACAAGTGAAGGTTCACTCCTTCCTCACCCTAAAGCCCTTTAATTGAGCCAAGGAGTTTTACAACTATCCTAAATAACCCTCAACAAGCTACAATTGAAAGCTCATTCAACCAATTAAGAACTACTATTACAAGTGAGGCAACCTTCACCAAAGTTTTACTCCTCCTATTGAGTAACCTCACAAATCCCACTTTTCCCACACCTATACAACAAACAAAGAATATTTCTACCTAAATATTTCACTTGTAAACTTGTATTTCATGTAGGCAAAAGTCTTTTATCTTCTTGAACTTGTGGGTATTTATAGAGTGTGAGAAATGGCCTCAAGAAACTCTCCAACGGTCAAAAATATGCCTGTTAAAAAAATAGCCGTTGGAGCTATCAGACGTCCGACACAATGTTGTAAGTCTGATGCAAGCGTCCAATAGGTCTATCAGACGTCCGACACAATGTTGTGTGTGTAAGGGCCGTAAAAATTTTGTCTTAACAATGGGTTGAATGATTTTTGTGTGATTAATTTTGTTGCTTGAGGTTGTACTTAAAAATTTCGAAACCCTAGACTAATTGCAATAAGACTCACTATCATTAGTTATACTAGATTTAACTACATCCTTCTGCACATAAAATTTGATTATGTTAAAAATTCAAGCCAAATTTCGGACACTAACAAAACTTTTCAGCTTAAAAGTTTTGTCATTCTTGAACCATTTCATGAACCACCAAATTGAATCACCGTTGAGCCGTTTCACTTCAGCTCAATTGGACCGAAATTCACAGCTTTAAACCACCATGAATTCCCTCCAAAATCACCTGCAAAATCTTCCAAAAACTCCAGCAAGAATTCAGCCGCCTCTCTCTTCTAATCCTTGGCTGCCATTTGTCAAGATGAAGCTGGAATTTCTGGCAGCAAGCATGCTCTCTTCCCCCTCCTCATAATCGGCAGCATGCTTGGTTCAAGCAAGAGGTTCTCAGCTTTGTTAGGCAGCAAATGATGGTCCACCTTCAACCATGCCCAATGCATGAAAGAGGTTAGAACACTTGGCAATTTCTTCAACCAACTTTGGCCATTTGAACAAGCAACTTCAGCTGCCTTTCCCCCCCTTTTTGTTGCCCGAAATCCTCACCAGAAAATCACTTAATCCTTTCTTCCATTCTCCCAAAACTCACTCTCATTCACTTCAACAAAAACTCTCTCCAAAAGCTCTCAACCGAGAGCTCTCTCTCTCCCCTTTTCCTCTTGTTTCACACTCGGTTATTTCAGCCTTGCCCAAGAACTTCACCTTGGTTGCAAGTTGCTGGAGCTAAGCTGGAAATCTGGAGAGAAGCCAAGCTGTCTTCTCTTCATCCATTTCTTGAGCAAGGAAAGGTAAAACACCATTTATTTCTTGGAAAGTTCCTTGGCAGCTTAGCCTTTTCCATCCTTAACCTGTTTTGTTCTTGTAGCTGGAAACCGAACTTGAGTAGCCCTATCCTCATACTTGTTCAACCGTTCTTGAAGCTAGTTGGAGGTAGGATTCATCTTATATCTTTTCTAGCTCAAAGAAGTAGTTTTTCCTTTCAAAATATATTATCTTGAAGGATAAACTATCCATGCATGTGATGAACAGCTTTGAATCTTGTCATGGCCTGCCTGTATCCTCTTAAACCTTTGCTGGAAATTTGATTGACTAACAAGGAGCATTATTCTTGAGTTCTATAAGCTACCCGAAACCTCAAAATGATAGTTTCATTTTATTTAGTGCATGCATGATCCTTGAGAATGGTTAAACATCCATTTGAACTACTCAATGAACTTTGAATGTTGATGGCTGCGGTTGTACATGACTAGGGGCCTTGGAACTGTTTTTGAACTCTATTTTGCTCGGTCTTGGCTTGATGATGAGCTGAACTTTTGATACATTAGCTTGGCATTGAAAATTTTGAACTTATTTCGGTTGATTACTAAAATAATTTCATACATGTTGGTGCTTTCAACTCTTGAAGCTCTTGAGCATCTATGCTGGAAATGATGGTTGTGATCGAAATTTTTGAGCCTTGCTTATTTAAGAATCGTGTTAAAATTTCTGCTTGCCAATCTAATTAAAACTGCTCTTGTTTTCCTTTATGCTTCCCGAAGCTTCATGATGATGGTTTCATTTCATTTACTTCATGCATGATAAGTTAATGAGGTTGGATTTCTCTTGTGCTTGTTATTGTGTAAAAACTCCTTAAATCCTTGCTGTGACCAACGTTTGAGGGCTGAAGGGCTCTCCCCTATTTCTATCCGAATCTATTCTGGTTAGAGTTAGTGGAAATTAGTTCATGCATGTGTATATTTTGACCGGTTAGACTTGGTTGAAGCTTTCATGGACGAAATACTTTAACTAGATTAAGCTTGAACCTTGCATTCTCCTTAAAACTTATTTGTCTCTATTTTCTTTGCATGAATCATTCACGGCCAGTTTTAAACTGAATATGTAATGACATCAAACTTGATTTTTTTTGAATGGAAACTGATTTTTACAATAGGAAAGAAAATAAGGAGAAGAGAACCGGTCATGGTGACTTCCAAACTTGAGACATTGTTAGTTGAAGTTTGTTCAAATTTTTAAATCATGTGCCTGAGCTCTTGAGTTCTTAAATGGATGTATTAAGTGTTAATGAACTTGATTGGTATGCTGGAAATTAAAATGAACCTTAACCACGTTGCTTTAAATTGGAATTTTTGCAAATGGTGCAAAACTAGCAATTTTCCAGAAAAGCAGTTGACAAAACAGTCCAGAGTAGAATGCTCATATCTCACAGTTCATAAGTCCAAATCGTGTGCCGTCAACAGCATTCAAAACTAGACTCATAGGGCTTCGATTTGGTATATCGTACGCGCCGTAGTTCATTTTCTGGACGTCATAGCAAGCAAATGAAAATCGCTGAAAATCCAACTTGAAAATTCTGGATTTTGTTCAAAGTTTTAAAGGACAAGTTTGTTGGATTTTTGAACCAAAACAAGTTTTAATGTTTTCTGAAAGAAAATTTCGTTTTCCTATTGTTATGAAACTATACAAATTCCCAAACAAGATTTCCAACTTAATTTGTATCAAATCATGAACCTTAGGGTTTCTCATGCAAACTTTAAAAAAAAAAAAACCCTCGATCAAGAAATTACTGTTCAAACAAACTTGATTTTTCCAAAACTTGACTCGTTTAAACATCTTGTAAAGGAATTGTACCCATACAAGACCCAAACGAGCAAATTTCAAAGTCGTAATCTTCTAAAAAGAACCTCACGAAAAATATCTTTCGACAACAAACGACCTCAAAACCCTACCACAATTTTTTTCCCATCTTAATACCTTCCGTTATTGAAATCTTTAAAAGATAGTTTATTTTCTTCAAACCTATCTTAAATCCTCGGAATTTCCAAGTTTTCCTACGTACGTGTTTTTTTGACCTAAAATATATATATATCTTTTCAGAACTTCAATTACCAAGGTTCATATCGCTGTAATGCTATAATAATTACCTGTTAGTTATATAAAAACTACTTTCTTATTTATAACAGAAGTGAATTGGTCAAAATTAATTTTAATAATTAAAAGTTAAATTATATTTACCTCAGGATCGGCCGGTGACCAAGTCGAGGACGTTGACATCGAAACCTTCGACACAACCTTGCCCTAGTTAAGGTGAGGGTTCCAAATTGTTGTTAAATAATTTATTCGAATGTGCCACATGTTGGAATTGTATTTGTTGATTAAATGTTACTCATTGATTGAAGCACGTAATTACTAAGTGTTATTTGCCAATTAACGTGATAATGTTGAATAAAATATGATGTCTTGGTTGAAATATTCGAAACCATTGATCAAAAAGGAGGAGATCGTGTGTGTACTTATCGCACTGACCCTCTCATTTTACAAATGATTTAGAAAAACCATAATTGTGTATGTGCCTGTTAAATGTGCATGAGTGATAAGCCTTTGCGAATGTGCCGCAATTGGCTCGGCCGGGATCCCAAACTCCAGAGATGAGTCGGCCTATTCCGAGCCGGCAAGTAGGGCTTGGTCGTGTACGTCGGTGGACCCTGGGGAATGAAATGAAAGGTTACCTCGAGTGTACACCACCCAATGAATGTTGGATGTCGGGCCCGAAGTCGGTGTAAGGGGTTGGAGATTGGGAAGCAGTCAAAGAAGTGCTATTGACAACATGGAAGCAGTGTATCCTTCCACAATGAATGTTATTGATGCTTTCCAATGTGATATTGAAATTCAATGTTTCATGAAATTCTTGAAGGAAAAATGCTGTTGTGAAAATTTTCCTTATATGATCGATTAAATGAAAGCATGTTTTACGAATGTGATAATTGTTATGTGTTGGGACTCTCCTTGGGCTTGTGAAGCTCACCCCATATATTTTCCCTCCCAGGATTTCAGGTTTGACTCGAGCAGAGGATTTGAGAGCTGTTGGATTTTGTTGGTTGTAACCTTTATCCTTGTTAAGACTAATGATGTTGAAATCCCTTTTGGTTAACATTGCCTAGGAATCGTGTATCCTAGATGGTTGATGTTAAATTTTAGTTTGAATTATATAGCTGTATTGAGAAATATATGATTTGACTAAACTGATCGATTGAGTCCTGGCGTGAGCTAGGCCGGTGGCCGCGGTTCTCAGGGTTCGCCTTGGGAGTCGTGGGACCGCTACAGTGTGTCCGATTCAAGCGTCCGATAGGTTGTTTCGATTTTTATCGGACGGCCCATGGGTTTTGAGCGTCCAATGAAGCTTGCATCCGATACTGGTCAGAGAGCTTGGATTTCATCTTTAATCCTATCGGACGTCCGATGATGATGATACGCGTCCGATAGGAGTGTCCGATACTTCCCCTGTCTATCGGATGTCCGGTAGTAGCATTCAAGCGTCCGATAAGTTAAAACCTTCTCAATTCATCTTGAATTGATTTATTTTCTTTTCCAATGAATCAAGCACCTGTTCTAACATAATTCTCACATAAAAACAATAATCCAAATCATTTTTTTTTTGTTATCATCAAAATTTAGGATCAATTCCAACAATCTCTCCCTTTTTGATGATGACAAACCAAATGATGATTTTGCAAGAAAAAAGAGAGAAACAGAGAAACTCCCCCTCAATAAGAGCTAAAAAAATTTAGAAAAACATAATCATCTAACATATCTCTCCCTTTTTTCATCAATCAAAAAACATATTAACTCCCCCTCATTTAGTCATCCAAACCGTTTAACAATTCAACCACATTTAAACTTCAAACCAACCAATTTCTCCCCCTTTTTGTCATCACAAAAAAAATCAAAGGAACAACAGTAGTTTGAATACCAATATCCAAAATGCCAATATCATCAATATCACAATACCAATATCATCAATATAAATACATCAATATCACAATACTGAAATCAAAGGAACAAATACCAATACCCAACATTTAACAATTGTGAGGACCCAGTTTATTCCCTATTTTCTCACCATATTTATTTATAATAAGTATTGATTTGCATAATTTAAATGGCCAAAAGTTATTTTGGAAACCCTAAGTGGATATAAAAAAAAAAAAAAACCTAAATTGTTTTGAAAACCCTAGTTTTCGACAAAACCCTAAATTTTCTTTAAAACCCTAATTGTAAATTGAATTCTGTATGTATTTTTTTCCCCCCCTTTCTCGAAACCCTACTTTACAGTAAAACCCTAGTTGTATATTAAACCCTAATATGTTTTCTCAAAACCCTAATTATATGTAAAAATCAAACGTTCGTTATTTCAAGAATTTTCAGTGTGAATTTGTACGCGCACGAGAGTTATTAGGGTAATTGGGTGATTAGTAGCCTAAGTAAGTGTGATTAAGCTTTGATAGGCTAGGTTAAATTGAGTACCTATGGACTAATTTGATAGGAAAAGAAATCATGTGGGTAAGAGTGGAAAACAACCTAAGTTGTTAGGTTGAATTGGTGTGATAATTTTGACCAAACTTTGACTAGGTAAAAATATCTAATTGAGATTATCTTTTAGCTATTTAATAGCTTACATGAACCGGCCAAACAAGGAAAAAAAGGAGAAGGAAAAACGTGAAAAAAGAAGGAAAAGAAGAGAGGAAAAGAGAGGAAAAGAGAGAAAAGCTTGGGATTTTGCCAATTTCAACCATCAATCTTGCTTTGGGACTTGGAAGCACTTGGTAGTGAAGTTCAAATTTGGATTCAAGAGGGTTTTGGTAGCTTAGGGTTTCTACTTGGTGGCAAGAGGTAAGTTGTTCTTCAAAATCTTTCTTTTGATTTCATCTTGTAGGTTTAAGTTTTGTAGATTCTTGATGTTGTTCTTGTTGAAATTGGGTTGTTGAAGTGGGCTCTATGAAATCCCACATTTCTTGATTATTGGACTGCCATGATGTGTGTGGGTGTGTGATGGATGAGTTGTGTGAGTTCTTGAAGGGTAGCAAGATAGGAAAAGAAAGGAAGAAGCAAAATTGGTAGAAGAGGGGAAGTGCTGCCGGTTTTATTTCCAATTTTTATACCCTGTTTTGGCTGTGAATTTTCATGAGTTTCTTGGTTGTTTTGGGAGCTGAAATGTTGGTTTATATGTATGTAAATTTATTTGCAAAAATCATTCCATTTGGTGTGTCAAAATCGCATGAAAAAAATGAAGTTAAAATCTGGAAAACAGTTTCCAGATTTATCGAACCTTGCTGCCCTGATATTAGTTGCTTTGTTCACTGTCTTCCTGTGCGATATTTTAGCTAAATTTTGGTACGGATGTAGCTCATATACTGAGGTTGTTGTCTGCAAAATTTGGTGTTTTTCCAGTACCATTTCGTTACCCAAAAGGATGTTTCAAAACTGCCTCTCTAATCTGGAAAATCTTCCCCAGCTTTGGGCACTGTTTGAGTTCATTTCGGTTTGACATTCATTTGCTTGAATTTATGGTTGATATTTGGTGTGAACCTAGCCTATATATGTTAGTTTTGGTGTACCAAATTTGGTAATTTTTGGACTTGAATTCGTCACTCAAGAAGTAACTTGAAAACTGCCCTGTATCTTCATGTTTCCAGAATTGCAGAATTTCGAACCACCATAGTTTGAACTGCTATAATTTCTTGTTCAAGTGTCAGAATTGAGTTCTGTCAGTGGCAGTTGAAACTTCATATGTAGGAATATATTGTGTATAAATTTCAGAGGTTAATTAATTTTCTGTAATTTTTGGCGGATTTTCAAAATGTGCTGGATAACCAGCCTGACGGACACTGTCGACTTACTGTAGCTGAATGTTCAACGGAAATCTGGGTTAATTTCGTCCATAATTTTAATTTGATGTCTTCTGAAAAGTTTTAGAGCTTTTAAAGAGGTTTCCAACGGTACCAAATGAGCAGAATTCTGACTTGTAAAACTTGAGTTATGATTTTTCAAAGTTTTCAGCTCAACTAGGAAAATTGTCGAACTTTCGACTTTTCGTTTTAAACTTCACCATCGATTAGGAAAACTCATTTTTATTCTCTTTTAATCATTTTTAGGTCAAAGTGCTGATTTTACGACTGATCAAAACTTGGACTCACCCTACTTTGTCGGTGAGTGTTCAACTGCATGTTTAATTGCTTTAAGTGATGTAAATAATTTTGAAAAGCATGCCTGTGTGAACTGGTGAGCGTGTACTTTATCGCGCTCACCTTCTTGAATTGTCTCAAAATGAGCTTAACTGTTTAAAGGGTTTCTTGTTCAACTGCTTGACTTGATTTTATTGTTGAAATTGTTTATAACTGTGGGGACGCCCAAACCCCATTGGGGATCCCTTCGCCTTGTCCGGCAACAGGGGCTAGGGCAAGGGTTGGGTAAACCATGGGTCTTTACTATTTAAAGTACGTCGGTTGGAATGAGTCCACCGACTTGGCATACTCATAGTGGGTTGCCAAACACTTTTCCAATTTAGGAGTTCGGGCCCGGTCAAGGGGGTGTAAGTAGACGGAGAGGGAGAAAAGTGATGAATATGGACTGGAGAGTGAGTGGTTGACTGAGTGTCAACGTATGGACAGAAATTGATACTTGTGAAGCGAGAAAGTAACTACCGAGATTTGGAAACGTGGAGCCGCAACTGTATCCTTTAAATTGTATTGTTTAAAAGCTTTATTGCTAAATTCGCTTGGCTTTTTATTGTTTTAATAATTTATTTAATTGCTTTATGCTGTTCTGCATGTTTTCTTGGCCTCACCGAAATGCTAGCTCATCCCAATTTGTTTTCCTTAACGGTTTAGGAGAGGCAACGGAATCGAGGAAGTTAGTACTTGTATAGGATTTTCCCCTTTTTGTATAAGATTGATATTAATGGATGAGTTTGATGGTTTATGGTATTTTGGAGTTATTATCAATGTAATTTTGATGAAATTTTGGGGTTTGTATTTTGTAGGAGTTTATTAGAAATTTTAATATCTTATGTTGATGACTTTACGAATGAACGTTTGGTTTATTATTTGGGAATTTGTAGTGAGTCCCGGCGAGAGCTGGGCATCAGTCTGATACCCTTGGGTTCGCCCT
This sequence comes from Gardenia jasminoides, assembly GCA_013103745.1. Classification (NCBI taxonomy): domain Eukaryota; kingdom Viridiplantae; phylum Streptophyta; class Magnoliopsida; order Gentianales; family Rubiaceae; genus Gardenia; species Gardenia jasminoides. The sequence continues at coordinate 38,312,017 of CM023099.1, forward strand.
TGGGAGAGGTGGGGCTGTTACAGGTGGTATCAGAGCTTAGGCTTCAAATCCTTGTAGTGTATCCTAGACTAGATGTTTAGGGTGCCGGACTGTGGGATTAGTTGAAAGTTAAGTGAAAAGATTACCTGTATACTTTTGGTTAAGACTTGTATCATAAATGGATGATTTGGAAAAAAAAATGTTGAACTATATATGATTAAGGTTTGATTTGTGATTAGAAGATTTCAGATGGTATGTCGGGCAAAAATGAGGATTGAGTTAATTTACACTTTGGGGTGGCCAACCTGAGTGTTGATTGACTTTGTTCTTATTTTGGTGTTTGAATACAAATATGTTATAACTATGGATATTCGCCATACTTGGAGGTTATCCATGACCCCGTGAGGAAGTAGAAGAGAGAGTGGAGAGCATGGCTCATGAGGAGCCCTCGGAGGAGAGCCATTCAAGGACCCACTGGGATTCCCACCAGGTTTGGCTGTGAACTAAGTTAGGGTTTCCAATCTTTGAGTGTTTTGTAAATGGTTTAGTTGGGGTGAGGCTAGTGAGGCCTACAATTGTGACTGCATGACTGTTTGTATTTCCATGGCATTTGTATGTGCTTTATCCTATAATACCCCATGGTTTGATACTTACTTGTGAACTTGCAAAAATAAATATATATTAGTGTTTCTATTTTAAATGTTTTCACCATTGATGATATACTTAATTTGCTTTTGTGTAATGCCTTTATTTCTGTGTTTAGACGTAACTAAGATAAATGGATGCTCAAGGTCGAGGTAGTGGTCGAGGTCGGGCGTGTGCAGCCCCAGCCTCCGAGTGTTCACCTTCGGGCTGAATGGGGAGACCGGGGTGGTAATGAGGATCAAGTGGCTATGGCCATCAATAGGATGACTGATATACTTGAACGTCTGGCCGATAATCAAGGTCTTGGACAGCAGAATCAACCATTAGGGCCTGACCTTGGGGATGATAGGGCTTTGGAACGTTTTCTTAAGTTCTCGCCACCTAAATTCATAGGAGGAACTGATCCCGAGGTAGCTGAGAATTGGTTGGAAAGGATGTCTGATATTTTCGCAGTTCTAAATTATTCTGAGGAGAGACGGGTGAGCTTTGCCACTTTTCAACTTGAGAGTGGAGATCCCGGTGGAATGTAATCCGAGCTAAGTGGGAGCGAGAACAGACCCCTTGGACTTGGGTGAACTTTAAGAGAGAATTTGATGAGAAATTCCTGCCTCCAATCGATCCGTGAAAAAAGGAGGATGATTTTATTAGATTAAGGCAAGGATCTATGAGTGTGGCTGACTATGAGACCCAATTTACAAAGCTCTCAAGTTTGCCCCCGAACTAGTGGCCACTGATCGGAAAAGAATTAGGCGATTCGTACAAGGACTTAATGTTGAGATCCAAGAGGCGCTGCGCCCAAATCAATATCGGAGGCTTTAGACAAAGCCCAGAGTTGAGAGTGCTAGACAACAAGTGAAGGCTTTTCATGCTAAAAGAGAAATGCTCAGTGGTAGTGAAATAGGAGCGATAGAGATATGCCAACCCCTAAGTTGGGAAGGGTGCCGGTGGAGTAAGGACTACCGAATATCAAGGGAGTCTATGACTAAGGAAGCCTCTGGGGCGTGGTCAGTCCTGGAATACCTCACAAGGAGATTCTAGCTCAGTATCGATGCCACAAATGGGATGTGAATATTGTGGCAAACCAAATCATACGGTGGATGGTTGTTGGAAGAAAGCTGGAAAATGTCTGAGATGTGGGAGCGCAGACATCAAATCATCAACTGTCCGATGTCACGCCGTGATGGTGGTGGATCACAACAATCCGCTAGGCCGACGTCTAAAGAGTCGAGTATAGGGGATAATCGCCGAGAGTGCCTGCCGAGTCTATACCATGGACCTATCTCGCACCCTAATCCCAGAGGGTATTGAAGGTATGACCTCCATTTACCATTGCTAAGTTAGGGTTTTAATGAATTTTGGTTTGATGGACTTTTGTTAACCATAGTTTCATGAGTGGGGTAGACATGAGGTCAAATAAGTTACCTTACAAGTTGGTTTTATGAGAAAACCAAGGTTTGATTACCAAATGGTGAGTAAGGACTATGAAGTATGAATTTCGAGGACGAAATTCTTTTAAGGAGGGGAGAATGTGAGGACCCAGTTTATTCCCTATTTTCTCACCATATTTATTTATAATAAGTATTGATTTGTATAATTTAAATGGCCAAAAAGTTATTTTGGAAACCCTAAGTGGATATAAAAAAAAAACCTAAATTGTTTTGAAAACCCTAGTTTTCGACAAAACCCTAAATTTTCTTTAAAACCCTAATTGTAAATTGAATTACATGTATTTTTCCCCTTTCAAACCCTAATTTACAGTAAAACCCTAGTTGTATATTAAACCCTAATATGTTTTCTCAAACCCTAATTATATGTAAAATCAAACGCTCGTTATTTCAAGAATTTTCAGTGAATTTGTATGCATCTAGAGTTATTAGGGTAATTGGGTGATTAGTAGCCTAAGTAAGTGTGATTAAGCTTTGATAGGCTAGGTTAAATTGAGTACCTATGGACTAATTTGATAGGAAAAGAAATCATGTGGGTAAGAGTGGAAAACAACCTAAGTTGTTAGGTTGAATTGGTGTGATAATTTTGACCAAACTTTGACTAGGTAAAATATCTAATTGAGATTATCTTTTAGCTATTTAATAGCTTACATGAACCGGCCAAACAAGGAAAAAAAGGAGAAGGAAAAACGTGAAAAAAAAGAAGGAAAAGAAGAGAGGAAAAGAGAGGAAAAAGAGAGAAAAGCTTGGGGATTTTGCCAATTTCAACCATCAATCTTGCTTTGGGACTTGGAAGCACTTGGTAGTGAAGTTCAAATTTGGATTCAAGAGGGGTTTTGGTAGCTTAGGGTTTCTACTTGGTGGCAAGAGGTAAGTTGTTCTTCAAAATCTTTTCTTTTGATTTCATCTTGTAGGTTTAAGTTTTGTAGATTCTTGATGTTGTTCTTGTTGAAATTGGGTTGTTGAAGTGGGCTCTATGAAATCCCACATTTCTTGATTATTGGACTGCCATGATGTGTGTGGGTGTGTGATGGATGAGTTGTGTGAGTTCTTGAAGGGTAGCAAGATAGGAAAAGAAAGGAAGAAGCAAAATTGGTAGAAGAGGGGAAGTGCTGCCGGTTTTATTTCCAATTTTTTATACCCTGTTTTGGCTGTGAATTTTCATGAGTTTCTTGGTTGTTTTGGGAGCTGAAATGTTGGTTTATATGTATGTAAATTTATTTGCAAAAATCATTCCATTTGGTGTGTCAAAATCGCATGAAAAAAATGAAGTTAAAATCTGGAAAACAGTTTCCAGATTTATCGAACCTTGCTGCCCTGATATTAGTTGCTTTGTTCACTGTCTTCCTGTGCGAGATTTTAGCTAAATTTTGGTACAGATGTAGCTCATATACTGAGGTTGTTGTCTGCAAAATTTGGTGTTTTTCCAGTACCATTTCGTTACCCAAATGATGTTTCAAAACTGCCTCTCTAATCTGGAAAATCTTCCCCAGCTTTGGGCACTGTTTGAGTTCATTTCGGTTTGACATTCATTTGCTTGAATTTATGGCTGAAATTTGGTGTGAACCTAGCCTATATATGTTAGTTTTGGTGTACCAAATTTGGTAATTTTTGGACTTGAATTCGTCACTCAAACAGTAACTTGAAAACTGCCCTGTATCTTCATGTTTCCAGAATTGCAGAATTTCGAACCACCCTAGTTTGAACTGCTATAATTTCTTGTTCAAGTGTCAGAATTGAGTTCTGTCAGCGGCAGTTGAAACTTCATATGTAGGAATATATTGTGTATAAATTTCAGAGGTTAATTAATTTTCTGTAATTTTTGCCGGATTTTCAAAATGTGCTGGATAACCAGCCTGACGGACACTGTCGACTTACTGTAGCTGAATGTTCAACGGAAATCTGGGTTAATTTCGTCCATAATTTTAATTTGATGTCTTCTGAAAAGTTTTAGAGCTTTTAAAGAGGTTTCCAACGGTACCAAATGAGCAGAATTCTGACTTGTAAAACTTGAGTTATGATTTTTCAAAGTTTTCAGCTCAACTAGGAAAATTGTCGAACTTTCGACTTTTCGTTTTAAACTTCACCATCGATTAGGAAAACTCATTTTATTCTCTTTTAATCATTTTAGGTCAAAGTGCTGATTTTACGACTGATCAAAACTTGACTCCACCCTACTTTGTCGGTGAGTGTTCAAGTGCATGTTTAATTGCTTTAAGTGATGTAAATAATTTTGAAAAGCATGCCTGTGTGAACTGGTGAGCGTGTACTTTATCGAGCGCTCACCTTCTTGAATTGTCTCAAAATGAGCTTAACTGTTTAAAGGGTTTCTTGTTCAACCGCTTGACTTGATTTTATTGTTGAAATTGTTTATAACTGGGGACGCCCAAACCCCATCAGGGATCCTTCACTTTGTCCCGCAACGTGGGCTAGGGCAAGGGTTGGGTAAACCATGGGTCTTTACTATTTAAAGTACGTCGGTTGGAATGAGTCCACCGACTTGGCATACTCATAGTGGGTTGCCAAACACTTTTCAAATTTAGAGTTCGGGCCGGCCAAGGGGTGTAAGTAGACGGGAGAGGGAGAAAAGTGATGAATATGGACTGTGAGAGTGAGTGGTTGACGGAGTGTCAACGTATGGACAGAAATTGATACTTGTGAAGCGGAGAAAGTAACTACCGAGATTTCGGAAACGTGGAGCCGGCAACTGTATCCTTTAAATTGTGTTGTTTAAAAGTTTTATTGCTAAATTCAATCGCTTTGGCTCGTTTATTGTTTTAATAATTTATTTAATTGCTTTTATGCTTTGTGCATGTTTTCTTGGCCTCACTGAGCGTTAGCTCATCCCAATTTGTTTTCCTTAACAGGTTTCGAGGAGAGGCACGTGAATCGAGGAAGTTAGTACTTGTATAGGATTTTCCCCTTTTTGTATAAGATTGATATTAATGGATGAGTTTGATGGTTTATGGTATTTTGGAGTTATTATCAATGTAATTTTGATGAAATTTTGGGGTTTGTATTTTGTAGGAGTTTATTAGAAATTTTAATATCTTATGTTGATGACTTTACGAATGAACGTTTGGTTTATTATTTGGGAATTTGTAGTGAGTCCCCGAGAGTCAAGTAGCAGTCCCGATACCCTTGGGTTCACCTTGGGAGAGGTACAAAGTGGTATCGAGCTTAGGCTTCAAATCCTTGTAGTGTATCCTAGACTAGATGTTTAGGGTGCCGGACTGGGATTAGTTGAAAGTTAAGTGAAAAGACACTGTATACTTTGGTTAAGACTTGTATCATAAGTGGATGATTTGGAAAAAAATGTTGAACTATATATGATTAAGGTTTGATTTGTGATTAGAAGATTTCAGATGGTATGTCGGGCAAAAATGAGGATTGAGTTAATTTACACTTTGGGGTGGCCAACCTGAGTGTTGATTGACTTTGTTCTTATTTTGGTGCTTGAATACAAATATGTTATAACTATGGATATTCGCCATACTTGAGGTTATCCAAGACCCGTGAGGAAGTAGAAGAGAGTGGAGAGCATGGCTCATGAGGAGCCCTCGGAGGAGGAGCCATTCAAGGACCACTGGATTCCCCGACCAGTTTGGCTGTGAACTAAGTTAGGGTTTCCAATCTTGAGTGTTTTGTAAATGGTTTTGTTGGGGTGAGGCTAGTGAGGCCTACAATTGTGACTGCATGACTGTTTGTATTTCCATGGCATTTGTATGTGCTTTATCCTATAATACCCCATGGTTTGATACTTACTTGTGAACTTGCAAAAATAAATATATATTAGTGTTTCTATTTTAAATGTTTTCACCATTGATGTTATACTTAATTTGCTTTTGTGTAATGCCTTTATTTCTGTGTTTAGACGTAACTAAGATAAATGGATGCTCAAGGTCGAGGTAGTGGTCGAGGACGTGGACGTGTGCAGCCCCAGCCCTCCGCGAGTGTTCACCTTTCTGGGGCTGAATCTGAGGGGAGACCGGGCGGTGGTAATGAGGATCAAGTGGCTATGGCCATCAATAGGATGACTGATATACTTGAACGTCTGGCCGATAATCAAGGTCTTGGACAGCAGAATCAACCATTAGGGCCTGACCTTGGGGATGATAGGGCTTTGGAACGTTTTCTTAAGTTCTCGCCACCTAAATTCATAGGAGGAACTGATCCCGAGGTAGCTGAGAATTGGTTGGAAAGGATGTCTGATATTTTCGCAGTTCTAAATTATTCTGAGGAGAGACGGGTGAGCTTTGCCACTTTTCAACTTGAGAGTGCGGCGAGATCCTGGTGGAATGTAATCCGAGCTAAGTGGGAGCGGAATGGACTTGGGTGAACTTTAAGAGAATTTGATGAGAAATTCCTGCCTCCACTGATCCAGGAAAAAAGGGAGGATGATTTTATTAGATTAAGGCAAGGATCTATGAGTGTGGCTGACTATGAGACCCAATTTACAAAGCTCTCCAAGTTTGCCCCCGAACTAGTGGCCACTGATCGGAAAAGAATTAGGCGATCGTACAAGGACTTAATGTTGAGATCCAAGAGGCGTTGGCTGCGCCCAAATCAATATTCATCGAGGCTTTAGACAAAGCCCGAGAGTTGAGAGTGCTAGACAACAAGTGAAGGCTTTTCATGCTAAAAGAGAAATGCTCAGTGGTAGTGAAATAGGAGCTCTGATAGAGATATGCCAACCCCTAAGTTGGGAAGGGGGTGGAGTAAGGACTACCGAATATCAAGGGAGTCTATGACTAAAAGCCTCTCGTGGTCACCTGGAATACCTCACAAGGAGATTCTAGCTCAGTATCGATGCCACAAATGGGATGTGAATATTTGTGGCAAACCAAATCATACGGTGGATGGTTGTTGGAAGAAAGCTGGAAAATGTCTGAGATGTGGGAGGACATCAAATCATCAATCGTCCGATGTCACGTGATGGTGGTGGATCACAACAATCCGCTAGGGCGACGCCTAAAGAGTCGGTATAGGGGATAATCGCTCGAGAGTGCCTGCCAGAGTCTATACCATGGACCTATCTCAGACCCCTAATCCTACAGAGGGTATTGAAGGTATGACCCTCCATTTACCATTGCTAAGTTAGGGTTTTAATGAATTTTGGTTTGATGGACTTTTGTTAACCATAGTTTCATGAGTGGGGTAGACATGAGGTCAAATAAGTTACCTTACAAGTTGGTTTTATGAGAAAACCAAGGTTTGATTACCAAATGGTGAGTAAGGATTATGAAGTATGAATTTCGAGGACGAAATTCTTTTAAGGAGGGGAGAATGTGAGGACCCAGTTTATTCCCTATTTTCTCACCATATTTATTTATAATAAGTATTGATTTGTATAATTTAAATGGCAAAAAGTTATTTTGGAAACCCTAAGTGGATATAAAAAAAAAAAAAACCTAAATTGTTTTGAAAACCCTAGTTTTCGACAAAACCCTAAATTTTCTTTAAAACCCTAATTGTAAATTGAATTCTGTATGTATTTTTTCCCCCCCTTTCTCGAAACCCTAATTTACAGTAAAACCCTAGTTGTATATTAAACCCTAATATGTTTTCTCAAAACCCTAATTATATGTAAAAATCAAACGTTCGTTATTTCAAGAATTTTCAGTGTGAATTTGTACGCGAGCACGAGAGTTATTAGGGTAATTGGGTGATTAGTAGCCTAAGTAAGTGTGATTAAGCTTTGATAGGCTAGGTTAAATTGAGTACCTATGGACTAATTTGATAGGAAAAGAAATCATGTGGGTAAGAGTGGAAAACAACCTAAGTTGTTAGGTTGAATTGGTGTGATAATTTTGACCAAACTTTGACTAGGTAAAAATATCTAATTGAGATTATCTTTTAACTATTTAATAGCTTACATGAACCGGCCAAACAAGGAAAAAAAAAAGAAGGAAAAGAAGAGAGGAAAAGAGAGGAAAAAGAGAGAAAAGCTTGGGGATTTTGCCAATTTCAACCATCAATCTTGCTTTGGGACTTGGAAGCACTTGGTAGTGAAGTTCAAATTTGGATTCAAGAGGGGTTTTGGTAGCTTAGGGTTTCTATTTGGTGGCAAGAGGTAAGTTGTTCTTCAAAATCTTTTCTTTGATTTCATCTTGTAGGTTTAAGTTTTGTAGATTCTTGATGTTGTTCTTGTTGAAATTGGGTTGTTGAAGTGGGCTCTATGAAATCCCACATTTCTTGATTATTGGACTGCCATGATGTGTGTGGGTGTGTGATGGATGAGTTGTGTGAGTTCTTGAAGGGTAGCAAGATAGGAAAAGAAAGGAAGAAGCAAAATTGGTAGAAGAGGGGAAGTGCTGCCGGTTTTATTTCCAATTTTTATACCCTGTTTTGGCTGTGAATTTTCATGAGTTTCTTGGTTGTTTTGGGAGCTGAAATCTTGGTTTATATGTATGTAAATTTATTCGCAAAAATCATTCCATTTGGTGTGTCAAAATCGCATGAAAAAAATGAAGTTAAAATCTGGAAAACAGTTTCCAGATTTATCGAACCTTGCTGCCCTGATATTAGTTGCTTTGTTCACTGTCTTCCTGTGCGAGATTTTAGCTAAATTTTGGTACGGATGTAGCTCATATACTGAGGTTGTTGTCTGAAAAATTTGGTGTTTTTCCAGTACCATTTCATTACCCAAATGATGTTTCAAAACTTCCTCTCTAATCTGGAAAATCTTCCCCAGCTTTGGGCACTGTTTGAGTTCATTTCGGTTTGACATTCATTTGCTTGAATTTATGGCTGAAATTTGGTGTGAACCTAGCCTATATATGTTAGTTTTGGTGTACCAAATTTGGTAATTTTTGGACTTGAATTCGTCACTCAAACAGTAACTTGAAAACTGCCCTGTATCTTCATGTTTCCAGAATTGCAGAATTTCGAACCACCCTAGTTTGAACTGCTATAATTTCTTGTTCAAGTGTCAGAATTGAGTTCTGTCAGTGGCAGTTGAAACTTCATATGTAGGACTATATTGTGTATAAATTTCAGAGGTTAATTAATTTTCTGTAATTTTTGGCGGATTTTCAAAATGTGCTGGATAACCAGCCTGACGGACACTGTCGACTTACTGTAGCTGAATGTTCAACGGAAATTTGGGTTAATTTCGTCCATAATTTTAATTTGATGTCTTCTGAAAAGTTTTAGAGCTTTTAAAGAGGTTTCCAACGGTACCAAATGAGCAGAATTCTGACTTGTAAAACTTGAGTTATGATTTTTCAAAGTTTTCAGCTCAACTAGGAAAATTGTCGAACTTTCACTTTTCGCTTTAAACTTCACCATCGATTAGGAAAACTCATTTTATTCTCTTTTAATCATTTTAGGTCAAAGTGCTGATTTTACTGATCAAAACTTGGACTCCGACCCCTACTTTGTCGGTGAGTGTTCAACATGTTTAATTGCTTTAAGTGATGTAAATAATTTTGAAAAGCATGCTCGTGTGAACTGGTGGCGTGTACTTTATCAGCTCACCTTCTTGAATTGTCTCAAAATGAGCTTAACTGTTTAAAGGGTTTCTTGTTCAACTGCTTGACTTGATTTTATTGTTGAAATTGTTTATAACTGTGGGGCCAAACCCCATTGGGATCCTTCGCCTTGTCCCAGGCTAGGGTGTTTCCACCTTCCCCTAAGAACCAAAGGGTTATGGATCTTCTCTAGCTCTCGCCAGACTCAATAGCTAAAATAAACCAACAATGCAAAACTGATAAAACTAAATTCTCCCAATTCAAAAGTCAACCAACATAGATACATAAACTTACACTACCATTCAAACTTAAAGTCAACAGGGAAGTAAGGATACAACGCCCAAAAACTAAACTTATCCATAGTTGGGTTTTACAGTACATCATTCCTTAACAAAAGTAACGACAAAAACTTATACTAAACAGACGTCCAACCCCGAGCTCAGTAAATCCCTCGCTAAGGAAAACAAAAGGGAAAATAGGGTGAGCTAAAAGCTCAATGAGGTTCCAAATACAAGCCGGTATACAAGAATAATTCACTTATCAAACAAGTGTCACAAATAAATTCACCAAATAATTTAAACACATTCAATTAAAGGATACGGATGGCTTTCAAAAGCCAAATTCTCAAGCTTGATCAATCACCTCCGTTGACTCTCACAACATTTACAGCTCAACCAAACAGTAGATCCCCACTTATCACCGACACCAACCACCGCTTTCACCCCTACCGCCCGAACACCTCAACAAATCAAATTTTGGTGATACTGAGTATACCAGATTTCCGATTTCACATATCATACCCAGGTGGTTTGTCAACTTTCCGACCAAGTCCGCGGTGCTCGAAGTCGATTGACTCACCAACTAGGTTTTGAGCTCAAACACCATATTTGTCGATGGGATATCACCCAAACGACTCACAAATCAAATGTGGCAAAAGCCATTTCACATGAATTCAAATATTCAAGTACAAAATTCCAAGCACAAGAGATCGAGTGTGATAAAGTACGCACTCGTCTCGATCACATTAATTGATTCACAAATCACAAGAACACAAATCATCACATAGTTCAAGTATTTCAACATTTCAGATATCAAGTTGATCAAACAACAAGCATGAAACACTCACCGAGTCGAAAGTGAAATATCTTCAAGTATTCGCACCCAAATCCTCTTTACTTCCTCCTTCAAAGGCTATTATCAAATAAAATGGAACATATTTAAGCTCGCTGCCCAACCAAACGCGGATCAAATGCATATGCTCAATGTTTCTTTTCATGTGATAAAAGTAGTATTTTGATGCACAAATCATGAAATGACCAATCTAGTTTATGAAGATGAGCAAATAAAAGTCTTAACAACATCCTAGAACCACGCATGAGGGGTCGGGCACGACAAGAAGACACAAGAATCGAATGGAATAAAAGAAGCTTATCAGGATTGAAATCAACATTGGACAGTTTTGTCAAGGTTCAGTAACTTGATCATAACTGTGGCTACGCTTATCGGATTGGAGTGCACTTTGTTTTATGGCGTTCAAGCTAAGACATAGCTCTACAACTTTCATGAAGAGGTCAGATATCAATTCATGCATTATCACAGTCAAAACGGCAGATATCAGAGAAGCAGGAAATCTGTCGGGAAAATTCAGACTGGACGAACAGTCTCGGAAAACATTCATAACTCGAATGAAAAATTGAAATCGAAGTCTCAGTGGCGCTTTGAAACTAGGTTCATAGGGCTTTCTAACGGTATAAGGCTCGGATGCTAATTCATTTTCTACAGGTAACAGTAACTTCGAAAGTAGGCTGTTTTCCAATCCTGTTTTCTGAGAAAATTTTCAGGTTAAGTGCTTTTCTTCTAACAACCTGTTAAAACCATTTCCCTCACTTGCCAAGGTATTAAACCAGCTAAAACAGCAATTAACTTCATCATTGAAGCATCACAAAACATCAAGCAATTAATCAACACTTGGCTAACGAATGAAACCTAAAATCATGTTAGCAACCATAAGATTTCCTTCCATTATTTCTTCTTCCAAACATCAAGAAAGACCTCAAGACATTCAATCAACATTTCCCCAAGGAGTTAAAGCTCATTAAAGCATAATTAGAAGAGGTTTCACCTTGCCAAAGGTGTGAGCAAAACCACCAAAACTCCACCCTTGCCACCAAGTTGGAAGTCTATGGATTAACCTAAGCTTAGGGTTTCACCCAAGAAGTTTTTCCTTCACCAAAGTTGACTAATTTTAGCTTAGGGTTTGGTATTTTTTCTTGAGAGGTTGGCCGGCCAAGAGGTGAGAGAGAGAGGGAAATTTTGCTTCAATTTTTTTTTGAATTGGAAGGTTTATATAGAATGGCTTAAGGTCAAGATGTCATAGGTAGTTGACACTTGGCACTTTCTTGGCCAAAAGATGAAATAATGTCTTGCTAATTAACATCAAACCCCTAGTTAAAATATAACTCACATAAAGCCACATAAATTTAATGCATTTATCCATGTAAAACATGAAAAATAAAATTCTAAATTAAACCATGCAATACCCATGAAATTAAGCACTTTAGAAAAATTAATGCACTAATGACCACTTGATGCACTCAAATAAAATTCCTTCTTTTCTCCTCTCTCTTTCTTTTCTTTTTTTTTTTCTAGGGTTCTCACACTCTCCTCTTAAAAGAATTTCTCCTCGAATTCTCACCTTGATCGGTAAACATCCGATATTTCTTCGAATTTCTTCCTCCATTTCCCAAGTTGCCTCTTCTATTCCATGATTTCTCCACAGACTTTACCAAAGAAATTCTCTTATTTCTTAGTTCCTTCACCCTTCGATCCAGAAGTTGTACAGGTTTCTCTTCATAGGTCAGTGACTCATCTATCTCAATCTCTTCTGACTTCAGGATATGTGTTGGATCCGGATGATACTTCTTCAACATTGAGACATGAAAAACATCGTGAATCCTGGATAAACTTGATGGTAACTGGAGTCGGTATGCCACATTACCCACTCTCTGAAGAATCTCAAAAGGTCCCCATATCTTGGCTGAAGTTTCTTTCCTTTTCCACTGTGACACTTCTCAGGGGTGACCTTAAGAAATACTTTGTCGCCAACTTCAAATTCCAAATCTTTTCTTCGTTATCCATGTAGCTCTTCTGCCGACTTCAAGGCGGTTTGAAGTTTCGACGTATCATTTTGACCTTGTCTCGCATCTTCCATCCGGCATTATGGTCGGATCCAAGATCTTCCTCTCCTACTTCATCCCAAGAATTGGTGATCGGCACTTCCTTCCATATAAAGCTCAGATGGTGCCATTTGAATAGATGAATGATAGCTGTTATTATAAGCAAACTCTACCAAGGCCATGTATTGTCCCCAATTACCTCCAAAATCCATAACACATGTTCTCAACATATCTTCCAGGGTTTGAATGGTTCTTTCTGATTGTCCATCGGTCTGAGGATGGTAGGTTGTGCTAAGATTCAACTTAGTCCCTAAGGTTTCCTGTAGCCTTTGCCAAAACCGAGACACGAATCGAGGATCTCGATCAGAAACTATGCTAACTGGCACCCCATGTAGTCTTACAATTTCATCCATGTACAATTGAGCCAATTTTTCCATGGAGTACTTCATGTTCACGGGTAAGAAATGAGCTGACTTGGTTAAACGATCGACCACTACCCAAACGGCATCATGACCTTTCTGTGTTCGTGGCAAACCGTAAACGAAATCCATCAATGTAATGTGCTCCCATTTCCATTCGTGTATCTCAAGGTTGTAACAAACCGAAGGTTTTTGATGTTCGCTTTTACTTGTTGGCACGCGGAGACACGCTTTGAACATGTTGAGCAATTCTCTCTTCATGTTATCCCACCAATATAATCTTTTCAGATCCCGATACATCTTGGTACCGCTGGGTGAATCAGATATTTAGAACGATGAGCCTCTTCCGTAATCTCCTTTTCAATGCTTCATCCTAGGCACAACCATTCGATCTGGAACCTTAAAATTCTTCGTGACTCGCATTAAAATCTGTAATTCTCCTTTTCCACCCTTTCCTTCCACTTTGTACCACAGATCACCTTTCAACCTCCTTGATATGCATCTAGTAGAGTGGACTTAACGGCGATGTTTCCAAACACCACCTTTTGGCTCAAAGTGAGGGTTCCATTCTACAAACCTTTTCTAACATATCCCACTCTTTAACCATCAACCGCTATTTGGACTTTTTACTTAATGCATCAAGTACCACATTAGCTTTCCGTGGATGGTAGTTAATCGCATACCATAATCCTCCAAAATTCCATCCACCGACGTTGTCTCATTCAACTCCTTTTGAGAAAATAGATACTTGAGACTTTTATGGTCTGTATAAACTTCGAAAATCACCCCATATAAATAATGTCTCCACTTCTTTAAGGCAAACACAACAGCTGCTAATTCCAAGTCATGGGTTGGGTAGTTTAGCTCATGGGTTTTAACTTCGAAGCATAAGCAATCACGCTTTCATTTTGCATCAACACACACCCCAAACCTTCTCTCAAGCATCTGTATACCGTGAAACTATCCTTTCCATTGGGTAAAGTTAAGATTGGTGCCGAGGTTAATCTCTTCTTCAGCTCTTGAAAACTAGTTCACACTTAGAGGTCCAAACAAAACCTCCATATTTCTTTGTCAAATCAGTTAGAGGTCCGCAAGTTTTGAGAAATCCTTAATGAACCGCCGTAATATCCCGCCAAACCCAAGAAACTACTTAACTTCCGTCGGATTTTCTGGTTGCTTCCATTCAATAACGGCCTTCACCTTTGTTGGATCCATCAAATTCCTTCCTTAGAGATCACATGCCCGAAAAGATACTTGTTCCATTAAAAACTCACACTTGCTGAATTTAGCATATAACCCATGATCCTTTAGGGTTTGCAAAACTTATCCTTAGATGTTGTTCATGATCTTCTCGAAGTTTTAGAATATACCAGTGATATCATCAATAAACACCACCACAAATTGGTCTAGATAGGGTTTGAAGACTGCATCAAATCCATGAATGCTGGGGCATTAGTTAAGCCAAAAGGCATCACCGCAAATTCAAAATGCCCGTATCTAGAGTTAAAAGCAGCTTTTGTATATCCTCCTTCTTGATCCAAGAATCGATAATACCCCCGCCTAAGATCCACTTAGAAAATACCACGCCCCGCAATCGTGAATCGGTCAAATAACTCATCGATGTGTGGTAATGGATACTTGTTCTTCACACACATCGCTCAATCCACGATAATCAATACACAATCTCAAGCTGCCGCTCTTTCTTTTCACAAATAAAACTGAGCTCCCACGGATTCACTCTCAATAAATCCTCGCTCTAACAAGTCTTGCAATTGCAATCTTAATTCTTTGAGTTCAGGTGCCATTCGATACGGGTTTTCGATATAGAGCTGTCCAATGTACTAAGTCAATCTTAAATTCTATTTCCTTCGGTGGTAACGACACTAACTCATTGGGAAATACTCGGAAATTCATTGACCACTAAGACATCTTCTAATTTCACCTTATCCCCGGAGTGAATTAAGAAAGCTAGGTAACCTGCTCCTTTTGCTCAATAATTTTCTAGCCCAATTCCAAATAAGTGCACGAGGCTAATCTACCCCGCACATCTAACCTTAAAGTTGCTCCTCCCGGTATACAAAATTCCACCACTTTAGTCTTACAATCCAACCGAGCATGATAGTGAGCTAACCAATCCATCCCTATAATTACGTCAGATCCCTTGATATCCGCACTTATCAAATTTATCATCAATTTCCGCCTCCCCCATCCAAATCTCACAATTTTTAAAGATGGTACTTGTGACTAGACGTTGATTACCCGTAGGTGTACTAACTTCCAAATCATAGGGTAGTCTAGTAGATTTAACATCAATATTACACATAAATGCGGGTTTACAAAAGAATGAGTGGCACCGGGTCGATTAAAATCTTAGCTAAACGATGGAACACGTGAATCGCATCTTCAACCACCCTCATGACTCGTGAATTGGGCTGATCCGAGCATAAACCCCAGCAGGAACTCGAGGTCTATTCCCACCTATAGCTGGTTGGTTAGGTTTTGGATTTGGTTTACTCGAATGTGAGGTTGTGTTCCCATCAAGGCAGTGCATTAGGACAGATGAAATTTGGTGCTCAGCGCCCACAAAGTAAAGCATTTTCTCTCCTTCCTCCAACAAGCTATCCTCCTGTATGGTTCGGTCTCCCACAAGATCCACAAGTTACACGAGGGTCGAGTAGACCCTCCGCAGTGAGGCTCCTCTTTGTGTTCCTCTCCACCTTGAACCCCACCGGACGGGCCCCTCTTGATGCCCCTTGAAACCGACCTCCACCCCACCTCCTCGCCAACTTGAGGAGGGGCACGCTTTTGTCAACTGCCCTTGGCCACCTGCATACCTCGCTTTGCTGGAATACCCTAACCTGTAACCTAGCACTTTCCACTCGTTGAGCCTTTTCCAAAGCCTCCCAAAATTATTAATTTGAGCTACCGCCAAACCTTCTCAATCTCGACATTTAGCCCTTGAATGAAACGCCTTATACGCTTCTGTTCAGTTACTACAAGCTCAGGTGCAAATTTAGAGAGTCTAGTGAATTGAGTCTCATACTCAACCACACTCTGAATACCCTGACGCAGCTTAATGAACTCATCCTCTCTCCTTTCTTGAACCAAGGGTGGAAAATACTTAGTGTTAAACTCTCTCATGAAGTTGGCCCAATTTCTGGTTCCGCTTCTCTTCCCACTTTAATCGATAACATTCCACCAAGCACGAGCTGCCCTTCGAGCTGAAACACAGCAAAGGTAACTTGTCTTTCCTCTCAGATAGTTTAGAGCTGCTAAAATGTCAACCATTTTCTATCCATCTCTCGCCTACCTGGTCGGGTCCCCAAGAAACTTTGAGGAGAAAATTTCTGGAATCTCTCCAAGGCCCTATCTTCTCCTTCCACCCGGTTCCTGGTTCCCTTGTGGATTCCCAAGTGATTTCCTTGTTGATTCCCTGGTTTTGACCAGCTATCTGAGCTAGTAAATCAGTCATACGCTGGATGGCTGTGGCTACTTGTTCATTAGGATCGACCCCTGCTCACGACTACCTCCCGCTGTCGATTCATGTTCACCCCTTGATCTCGGTTGTCTAATTCCCTTCCACCACCACGCCCTCCACGCCTACCCTCCATCTGATTTTACCAAGTCTAGGGTTGATTGCACGGAAGATTAAAATGCATGTCCAAAGAAGGTTGTAATTATAAGCAAGTAAAACATGAAATGATAACACACGGAAAGGTTACATATATTTACATACCATTTAGTCATATATATCACATAGCCACATATTTACATACCCAGATAGTTTACAACAAAAGAAATCCCAGCTGGACAAGAATAAGTTTATCATTAAAAGCACGTTAGGAAAACCATACCAAAATATACAAAAGTTACTTTTTCCTAACTACCCATTTCACGGTCAAAATATAGCTAGCCGCTTATGACACCCTAGTTTCAACAGAGCTGGACGCCACATCCCTAGGGTTGTTATTACAGCGTTGCACATCCTCCAGATTGACGTCCACAACCTCGCCAAGCAAAGATTGACACTCATGTAGAATGCCCTCAGTACGATCACCTACATCCCTCAGGATCCTAGTGAGGCGATCAGTCAGAGCTTGCACCTGTTGGCGCATAGCATCAGTACGTTCTCGTTCCTCCAAAACAGTCCCCTGAAGCTCTTCAATCCTATTCCTTTGCGTGATCATGACTCCCCTCATCCTTTCCATCTCCTCCTGGTCCTTAAAGCTCGCATTAGTTAACCTCCGCCTCTCGTCTAGCACTGCTAAAACCACATGATCAGGGTAAGAGTAGTTTTGGCAACGCCCACAACGCTTCTCACGGCAGAGGGACTCCAAAACCGACCGCCCACCAAATTTCATCTCATAGTCGACCATCGGAAGGCACTTCCAGGCTGCTCACTTCCACCCTCTCCACCGCTCTCCTTCCATGACCTACAAAACAAACATAAATTTCAACTTAGTTGACCTAAAATCAAGCTTATACAAACTTAAATCATAACTTACACAAACTTATATCATAACTTATTTTCTACCTGTGTTAATTCTAAACCTAGGCTCGATACCAACCTGGTGACAGCTGCACCTTCCTAAGGCAACCAAGTTATTGACTCCTCACTTAGCTCTCGCCAGACTCAATAGCTAAAATAAACCAACAATGCAAAACCGATAAAACTAAATTCTCCCAATTCAAAAGTCAACCAACATAGATACATAAACTTACACTACCATTCAAACTTAAAGTCAATGTGGAAGTAAGGATACAACGCCAAAAACTAAACTTATCCATAGTTGGTTTTACAAGACATCATTCCTTAACAAAAGTAACGACAAAACTTATACTAAACGCCAGACGTCCAACCTCGAAGTGCAAATCCCCTCGCTAAGGAAAACAAAAGTGGAAAATAGGGTGAGCTAAAAGCTCAATGAGGTTCCAAATACAAGCGCCGTATACAAGAATAATTCACTTATCAAACAAGTGTCACAAATAAATTCACCAAATAATTTAAACACATTCAATTAAAGGATACTGGATGGCTTTCAAAAGCCAAATTCCCAAGCTTGATCATCACCTCCGTTGACTCTCCACAACATTTACAGCTCTAACCAAACAAGATCCCCACTTATCACCGACACCAACCACCGCTTTCACCTCTACCGCCCAACACCTCAACAAATCAAATTTTGGTGATACTGAGTATACCAGATTTCCGATTTCACATATCATACCCAAGTGGTTTGTCAACTTTCCCGACCAAGCCCGCGGTCGGTTGCTCGAAGTCGATTGACTCACCAACTAGGTTTTGAGCTCAAACAATTCATATTTGTCGATGGGATATCACCCAAACGACTCACAAATCAAATGTGGCTAAAAGCCATTTCACATGAATTCAAATATTCAAGTACAAAATTCCAAGCACAAGAGATCGAGTGTGATAAAGTACGACTGCCTCGATCACATTAATTGATTCACAAATCACAAGAACACAAATCATCACATAGTTCAAGTATTTCAACATTTCGATATCAAGTTGATCAAACAACAAGCATGAAACACTCACCGAAGTCGAAAGAAATATCTTCAAGTATTCGCACCCAAATCCTCTTTACTTCCTCCTTCAAAGGCTATTATCAAATAAAATGGAACATATTTAAGCTCGGCTGCCCAACCAAACGTGATCAAATGCATATGCTCAATGTTTCTTTTCATGTGATAAAAGTAGTATTTTGATGCACAAATCATGAAATGACCAATCTAGTTTATGAAGATGAGCAAATAAAAGTCTTAACAACATCCTAGAACCACGCATGAGGGTCGGGGCAACGACAAGAAGACACAAGAATCGAATGGAATAAAAGAAGCGATCGCAGGATTGAAATCAACATTGGACAGTTTTGTCAAGGTTCAGTAACTTGATCATAACTGTGGCTACGCTTATCGGATTGAGTGTACTTTATGGAGTTTCAAGCTAAGACATAGCTCTACAACTTTCATGAAGAGGTCAGATATCAATTCATGCTTTATCACAGTCAAAACGGCAGATATCAGAGAAGCAGGAAATCTGTCGGAAAAATTCAGACTGGACGAACAGTCTCGAAAACATTCATAACTCGATCGAAAAAATCAAATCGAAGCTCCACAGCGGGCGCTTTGAAACTAGGTTCATAGGGCTTTCTAACGGTATAAGGCTTGATGCTAATTCATTTTATACAGGTAACAGTAACTTCGAAAGTAGGCTGTTTTCCAATCCTGTTTTCTGAGAAAATTTTCAGGTTAAGTGCTTTTCTTCTAACAACCTGTTAAAACCATTTCCCTCACTTGCCAAGGTATTAAACCAGCTAAAACAGCAATTAACTTCATCATTGAAGCATCACAAAACATCAAGCAATTAATCAACACTTATGGCTAATCTAATGAAACCTAAAATCATGTTAGCAACCATAAGATTTCCTTCCATTATTTCTTCTTCCAAACATCAAGAAAGACCTCAAGACATTCAATCAACATTTCCCCAAGGAGTTAAAGCTCATTAAAGCATAATTAGAAGAGGTTTTACCTTGCCAAAGGTGTGAGCAAAACCACCAAAACTCCACCCTTGCCACCAAGTTGGAAGTCTATGGATTAACCTAACTTAGGGTTTCACCCAAGAAGTTTTTCCTTCACCAAAGTTGACTAATTTTAGCTTAGGGTTTGGTATTTTTTCTTGAGAGGTTGGCCGGCCAAGAGGTGAGAGAGAGAGGGAAATTTTGCTTCAATTTTTTGAATTGAAGGTTTATATAGAATGGCTTAAGGTCAAGATGTCATAGGTAGTTGACACTTGGCACTTTCTTGGCCAAAAGATGAAATAATGTCTTGCTAATTAACATCAAACCCTAGTTAAAATATAACTCACATAAAGCCACATAAATTTAATGCATTTATCCATGTAAAACATGAAAAATAAAATTCTAAATTAAACCATGCAATACCCATGAAATTAAGCACTTTAGAAAAATTAATGCACTAATGACCACTTGATGCACTCAAATAAAATTCCTTCTTTTCTCCTCTCTTTCTTTTTTTCTTTTTTTTTTTTTTCTAGGGTTCTCACATAGGCAAGGGTTGGTAAACCATGGGTCTTACTATTTAAAGTACGCGGTTGGAATGAGTCCACCGACTTGGCATACCCATAGTATTGCCAAACACTTTTCAAATTTAGGAGTTCGTCCTGGCCAAGGGGTGTAAGTAGACGGAGAGGGAGAAAAGTGATGAATATGGACCGTGTGAGAGTGAGTGGTTGACGGAGTGTCAACGCATGGACAGAAATTGATACTTGTCAGGAAGCAGAAAGTAACTACCGATTATGGAAACGTGGAGCCGCAACCTATCCTTTAAATTGTATTGTTTAAAAGCTTTTATTGCTAAATTCAATCGCTTTGGCTTATTGTTTTAATAATTTATTTAATTGTTTTATTGTTCCGTGCATTGTTTTCTTCACCGAAGCGCTAGCTTCATCCCAATTTGTTTTCCTTAATGTGTTTCGAGGAGAGGCACGTGAATCGATAAGTTAGTACTTGTATAGGATTTTCCCTTTTGTATAAGATTGATATTAATGGATGAGTTTGATGGTTTATGGTATTTTGGAGTTATTATCAATGTAATTTTGATGAAATTTTGGGGTTTGTATTTTGTAGGGAGTTTATTAGAAATTTTAATATCTTATGTTGATGACTTTACGAATGAACGCTTTGGTTTATTATTTGGGAATTTGTAAGTCCCGGCAGAGTTAAAAGTCCTACTGATACCCCTTGTCTCTTGGGAGAGGTGGGGCTGTTACAACAATTCCAACAATTGACATTTAACAAACACCAATATCCAACATTTAACAATTCCAATATGAACAAAACACCAAAGTAGCAAAGTACTTAATAAATTATAGCCCAAATTTTTTTTTTTTACCTAAGAGAACATTATGAATGAGAGTTAGTACAACATGATCTAATAATCCACATAGATTTCATGCCTTTTCTTATATTTTTCTTCACATAGCAATCATTTTGCATATGTCCAAATTGGCAAAAAAAATGACACATAACACTAGAATCATTCACAAAAGTAGGTTTAATAAATTTAGTTCCTCTTTTTCTAGAAATAATAAAATCATTTTGGCCATGTAAAATATGGTTTTCTTTTCTTTGTAAAGTATTTTGTTTCGTCTTTTGGAGAGAAGCATTCAAATCATTAATTCTTTTCTTTAAAAGATTTTGTTCCTCCAACATTTTTTCGTAAAACTTTGTTTTATTTTCCAAATTCTTTTTCAAATCACTTTTGCAATCAAAATCAATTTTCTGCTTTTTCAAATCATCATTGTCTTTTCTCAAATTCTTATTTTCTTGAAGAAGTCTAGAATTTTCTTCCAATAAAGCATTTATTTTTATTTTCAAATCCTTGTTTTTAGCATAAGATTCTTTCAAATTTTTATGCATTTTGATCATAAGAACTTGCATATCATCATTATCATCATCTTCATCACTAAGAGAGTGATTAGACTTTACCTCATTATCTCCAAAGGCCATAAGTGCCATTTGAGTCGATTCTTCTTCTTCTTCCATTTCTTCATCCAAATTACATTCATCCCAAGTGATTTTGAAATTCTTGAACTTTTCTCTTCTATCATTACTTGCTCTTTCTCCTTTAGAACTCCTTTTATTTAGAAACTTCTTCAATGTCCTTGCAATGTTATTTAGCTTCACATCTTCATCATCTTCTTGTGAGGCCTTGAATGCTATGCCTCTCTTGATCCACGCTTCATCATCTTGTATTTTTAATTTCAACTCATAAGAGGTTAATGAATTTACAAGAAATTCAATAGACATAGAATTTAAATCTTTTGCCTCTTCTATAGCGGTGACTTTATTTTTCCATGCTTTTGACAAGACATTCAAAATTTTTCTATTTTTCTCACCCAAAGTGTATACCTTGTCAAGCAATTCAAGATCTTTAATAATATCATTGAATCTACAAAACATTTTATCAACATTCTCATGAGGATGCATTTTGAAAGATTCATATTGGGCAACAAGTATAGATTTTCTTTGTTCTCTAACATTGTCACTCCCTTCATACATATCTCTTAACTTATCCCATATCTCCTTGGTCGATTTGCGCCCTTTTACTCTAGTAGATTCATTTGCATCTAGAGCATTATACAATACGTTCATGGTCTTGGCATTCAAAGAGAGATTGAATCTATCTTGAGCACTTAATTCACTTCTAGTTTTAATTCTATTTTTACCGGTTGTTTCATCTATAATTGTAGCCTCATAAGGTCCTTCACTAACAACAAACCACAACTCTATATCTATAGATTGCAAAAATATTTCCATTCTATCCCTCCAACAAATATAATTTATACCATTGAACATGGGAGGTCTAACGATGGATTGCTCTTCCAAAAACAATACATTATTGGTTGCCATCTTTACTCCTAAACCGATTGAGCTTAATCTCAAGGAGACCAAGCTCTGATACCAATTGTTAGCCCAAGTGCAACCAAAGGTAGGTGAATTTGGTAGTTTAACAAGACAAGTAAATATGCAAGAATTCACCCAATAAACCAAGCACAAACAAGTTCTCAAGTGTGCACAAAGATATGTCAAATTAATCACAATAAAGATGTCACAATTGAGCAATAAAGAAATGAGATAGAAAAGAAATGCAAACCGAATTTCCAAGTTGCACCGAACTTGGATACACTCCACTAGTAGCTTCTTCAATTGAAGGTGAAGCTAACCAACTTGTACAAGTGAAGGTTCACTCCTTCCTCACCCTAAAGCCCTTTAGTTGAGCCAAGGAGTTTTACAACTATCCTAAATAACCCTCAACAAGCTACAATTGAAAGCTCATTCAACCAATTAAGAACTACTATTACAAGTGAGGCAACCTTCACCAAAGTTTTACTCCTCCTATTGAGTAACCTCACAAATCCCACTTTTCCCACACTTATACAACAAACAAAGAATATTTCTACCTAAATATTTCACTTGTAAACTTGTATTTCATGTAGGAAAAAGTCTTTTATCTTCTTGAACTTGTGGGTATTTATAGAGTGTGAGAAATGGCCTCAAGAAACTCTCCAACGGTCAAAAATATGGCTGTTAAAAAAATAGCCGTTGGAGCTATCAGACGTCCGACACAATGTTGTGCGTCCGATGCAAGCGTCTGATAGGTCTATCGGACGTCCGACACAATGTTGTGCGTCCGATGCAAGCGTCCGATAGGTTGTTACGATCTTTATCAGACGGCCGATGGGTTTTGTGCATCCGATGAAGCTTGCGTCTAATACTGGTCAGAGAGCTTGGATTTCATCTTTAAGCCTATCGGACGTTCGATGATGATGATATGCGTCCGATAGGAGTGTCCGATACTTCCCCTGTCTATTGGATGTCCGGTACTAGCATTCAAGCGTCCGATAAGTTAAAACCTTCTCAATTCATCTTGAATTGATTTCTTTTCTTTTCCAATGAATCAAGGACCTGTTCTAACATAATTCTCACATAAAAACATTACTCCAAATCATTTTTTTTTGTTATCATCAAAATTTAGGATCAATTCCAATAATATGCCTACACAAATAGGATGTGATAGTCCATATTACTACAATAAAGTGAGAAAAAGTTATAAGAAAAGAAAGTATTTTAAAAAGAAATTTATAAAAAAGTGAAAGACTAAATACTATAAACAAAAATCAAAGTTTCCTAAAGGAAAAAAGGTTTATAAGAGAAATAATAGACATAAGAGAAAATAACTGTTTGTCAATGTTATTTTTGTAAACAAAAAGGACACTATGCTAACGAATGTCCTAAAAATTTCAATAAAAAATGAATAGAAATAGATGATGATATTGAAGAATTAATCGAAAATAATGAATTTATCGAAATAAATAGATTTACAGAGATAGAAGAAATATCTTCAAATGAAAGTATACTTATTTATACTGAAACAGAGTATGATATAAGCAGTAGTGATGATGAATGAAATACAGAAAATAGATCAAGAAGAAAACTCTGAAATAATTGACATTCACCTAGAAAGACTAGGAGAATATAGTCAAGAAGCATTAATATATAGAAAAATACTTATGAAAATACAGAAGAGAAATTTTTCTATAAATTCATATAGTGGATTTAATGTTCCAGCATTAGAAAAATTAAAATTTCACATTAGAAAACATCACATGTTCTATGGAATAAATCTAAAGGAAAAAGCTTTAGAAAATAGTTTAACGACAAATAAAGTGATGATCCCTTTAATATCTAGAAGAGATATATATGATAAATTACAAAAAAAAATCAGAAAAAATAAGAGAAACCATTGGATGGATTCATATAGGATCAATACAAATGATAATAAGATCAACTTTTAGAGAAGAATTAAATCCCCGATCGACTTGGCCATAGTAGATAATAGAATAAGAAATCGAGAAGAAGCCACTTTAGGTGTCTTACGAGGAAATTTAAAATATCAAAAATTGATTTTTAATATTTATCCAAAACTTTCATATAGTTTACAAGATAAAGATTTTGATAGAACATTATCATTAATACAAGATTTTAAAAGAAAAGATTTTTTTTCTTTAATGGAAATAGACCTTATTCTATCACATATATGATTTCATATGCACTATCTAATACGCATCACACTGAAAATTTTGCAAATAATAATTTTATTGATATGCCAAAATTATTCAATGAAATAGGAAAAATATATCCTCCTGAAATTACTAATATTGAATTAAATGAAGAATTTGACTTGGATATAGGATAAAAACCATTGATAAATAAACATAATGATATTCCAGTAAGACTTTCTTATACTGAAAGTAGTGTAGGAAGTAGTCAACGACTTTTAAATAAGAAATTCCAATTATAAAATAAAAGCTAGATATTATAATGGAAAAAATATGGAAGACTATACTATATTAATAGATACAGGAGTCAGTGGAAATTATATTTCCTATAGATTAATAAAAGACTTACCAATTTATAGATTACAAGAGTCATATCAATATACCAATTTCAATGGAGAAATTCATGAAATAAATGAAACTATAGAAACAGAAATAGAACTAAATAAATACAGAATTCCTATTCGACTTTTAATCAAAAGGGAAGGAGCAAATGATACATTGGAAATAATGTTAGTAACTAATTTCCTAGATACGGTATCACCTTATTCAATAAAACATCAAGGAATGATGATTGCATATAATGACAGAAAGGTATACATTGAAAGAAAATGACTAGTAAATATAGTATATATATACCTATTGGAATTACCTATAAAGAATATGCAGCTGAATATTTCGCAGCATATATAGATGGTGGATCGGGAACATGTTTATGTAAATCTACATGTTTTCCACAACAAGATCATGAGAAATTACCTAGGCAAACGGGATTAGACATTTCAAATAATCCAATTACATTAACAACTGGAATAAGTAAACCCCAAATATTAATAGGATCATTTCTAATTAAATGTCCACCATTCTATTTCTTTGATACAGTATTGGATGTTTTATTGGGCAATAATTTTCTTCAATTATTTACTAAAATATTATTTGATACTGTTAATGCACAAATACATTTTAAAACACCTTGTGCACATTGGATTGTAATATCCAGACTTAAATCTGCTTATGCAAGAAAAACAGCAATCACATTTATCCCTCGCACAGCTGAGCGTGGTGATATAGGATATAAAGAAAAATCAAAAATTAAAGAAACACCTATGTTAAAATTAGAACAAGCATTGCAATTAGAGGCTATTCAAATAAAAAATATTACCAATATATTTGAAGAAATTAAGTTAAAATTACAAAAAAAAACTACACAGAAAACCCATTAAAATTTTAGGACAAAAATAATGAGTTTGTTGAAATAAAACTCAAAGATGAGAATAAAGAAATAAGGGTTAGGCCAATGAGATATAACATAATAGATAAAGAAGAGTTTAAAAAACAAATTGAAAATTTGTTAGAAATGAAATTAGTAAGAGAAAGTAATTCTCCTCACTGCTCTCCTGCATTCATGGATAGAAATCATGCTGAAATAGTTAGAAATAAACCAAGAATGGTAGTCAATTATAAAAAATTGAATAGTGAAACCATTTTTGACGGATATTTCCTACCACATAAAGAAACTCTGATAAATATGAGTAAAGGAAAGAAAATATACTCAAAATTTGATTGTAAAAGTGGATATTGGCAAATAAGAATGTATCATAATAGTATTAAATACACAGCATTTAGTACACCTCAAGAAAATTATGAATGGTTAGTAATGCCTTTTGGATTAAAAAATGCACCACAAATATTTCAAAGATTATTATAGCATATCATCTATATAAACGTATATGAATGAATAATCTTTGAAGATTGTTTGCCTTGAAAAGAGTGCCTTAAAATAGAAAAATTACATTTGCAGAGTAAACATGTTTTTAAAATAAAATGAGGTAATGTATAGTGCAAATGTGTAAGGCCTAAAGACAACCTAAGAGGGGGGGTGAATTAGGTTGATTAAAAACTAATCAAATAGTGCCCCTTTTTTCAAAATCACAATTTCAATTTCTCACACAATTGATTTGTCAAACAAATGAGCAAGCAAGACCGAGAAGTATAGATGATATAGCAATCAATAAATCGAAAGATAAGCTAAAAATAAGATGATGGAAAGCAAACCAATCTTCTTCAAAGCTCCACTCGAGCTGGAAGAATAATCTTCAATTCAAGCAACTTCAACTTGGTGAAATTCAATTAATCTTTGTGTACAATAGAAGGCTCACTTCCTCCTTGACCCAAGCTACACTTAGTCAAGTTAGCAAGTTTTGCAATCTCACAGATAACCCTCACAAAGCTACACTATTGATGAACTCACTCACAATTGAAAAGTTTGCAAATGAACTAACACTTCAAGACCAACAATTTTTACACCAAGAGTATTTTCTTGCTAAAATCACTCTCTAGAACTTGTAATCTAAGTGTACAAAAGTTATCTATGAAGTTCAGACAAAGGTGTATTTATAGGGGACCAAAAAGTGTCTTGATATAAGTGGTCAATGGTTAGAAGAATTTGAAGAGTCAACTAGCCGTTGGGGCTATCCAATGTCCGACACAATGTTGTGTGTCCGATACTTACGTCCGACAGGTTATTTCGCTCTTTATCGGACGGCCGATGCATATTTCTGCATCCGATGGGCTTTGCGTCTGATAGCGACCAGAGAGCTCAGGAAATCTTCTTGGGTACGATCGAACGGCCGATGCATATTTCTGCTTCCGATGGGCTTTGCGTCCGATAGCGACCAAAGAGTTCAGGAATTCTTCTTGGGTATGATCCGAAGGCCGATGCATGTTTCTGCGTCTGATAGGTTTTGCGTCCGACAGCGACCAGAGAGCTCAGGAATTTTCTTGGATACTATCGGACATCCGGTGAGGTTGTTGTGCGTCCGATAGGAGTGTCCGATGGATCCCCTGTCTATCGGACGTCCGGTACATCAAGTTGAGCGTTCGATAGAGTTGTTTCGAGTTTTATCGGACATCTGATCGAGCGTCCGACAGTCATCAGTGACTACTGCTTCTTTTGATTGAGTGCATCAATTGCATTGATAACCTGGACTGCCAAAGATCTCAATAGAAAGTGTTAAATTCATTTCTTCAATTGTTTTGTAATTGTCAAAATTCGGGATCATGATTAACATTCTCCCCCTTTTTGATGATGACAAAACAATTGAAAATAAATGATAAGTATTAAAAAAAAATTCCCCTTACTTGAATAACCATTTATTTGTTGGAAATTTCCATGATTTGCAAAATGAGTATGAGTTGAGTATTGAACATATCAAAAACTCCCCCTCACTTGATTACTCATCCAAGTTAATATTAACCAAGAAACTTCCAAATATAAATGAACTTGTTAAAGTCATGATCATGACAGAAAACAGAACTTTGAACTTTCTTCCCCTTTTTATCATCTCAAAAAGAGTTAAGGAATAGGTTGAAATCTTCAATACCAAATGTGTTTCCAAAAACACATTTTCAATCCAAATGTGGTTCCATTTTCAATCTTTCAGTTTCAATACTACATCCAATACCACATTAATGTCTCAACAGGAGAACCAAATCCTATATGCAAATCAGTGCAACATAATTTAACCAGTCCAATACCACATCAATGTCTTAACTAGCCATAAGTTTAATCATCATTGCAACAAAGAGCTCATTAGAATCAGTTCAACATAATTTGATCACATATTCATCAAGTTCATCAGATAGAACAAATGTAGCACAAATGTAGCACAAATTTATCACATATATCAAGAGAGCCAAGGTTAAGAAGAGTACCACAAGCAAAATTAACATCTAAAGTACTGATTCTCCAATGGAGATACAAAAGAGCAATAAGAAAAGTAGCAAAAGAGTTTAATACTAAGTACACTTCAACCATTAATAAGAGGGAACAAAAAGGAATTTATGCAAACTAATGGTGAAGTGCAAGTGCAATTGCTGCTAATGTGCCTAAAGAGTGAAAGTTGATCTTGCTCCAGGTCTTCTTCTAATAAGCCGATAAGCTGAGTCATCTTCCTCTTCGGTTTCTTCATCATCTTTATCCTCTTCCTCAGCTTGTTCAGTAACTGTTTCCTTACACTTCTGAGAAGTTGAAGGATCACGTTGGGGTGTTGGAGATTCAGTTACATCTTGAATGTCTAGTGTAGGATCAGGTCGAGATTCCTTAACTTGAGAAGCATCTTCATCCATGGCAGGAGGAAATAGTAAACTCTTTTTGTCCAGAAAATCAGACTTTTGCTCAGATGTCATGGTTAGCATAAGACCATGTTCAAGGAGAAGAACATGATTCTTGAGTTCATTAAACAATTCAATAGTCTCAGATTGAGAAGAGATTATTTTAGAGACAAATTTCCTAGGATGAATGGATGGGCCAGGAGTGAAACGAAGAGTTCTAGTGATTCCAGGAGAGATGGGAGTGTCATGAATCTTTTTGGAACGAGACTCAGATGTGGCTTCTTTGGTGCACCAAACACCATCAAAAAACTTCAAGTTTTTCTTTCAAAATAAGATTTTGAGAAAATAGAGTTGGATGTGTCCTTGGGACATACACCAGAGATTGGAATTTTGAAATGCTCAAAAATAGGAGTCAAAAACTTTCCATATGATAATTTTCTTCTTGTGTCAATGCAAAGTTTCATAAAAAACTTACACATGACAAAACCAAAGTCAATTCTGATTTTCTCAACAAAGCAGTAAAACAGGTATAACTTCATTTTATTGGCATCAGTGCGATGCCCATCAGTAGGTACAAGCAAATTGGAGATGATTGAGAAAATGATTAAGTTTTTAGGATTTAAATCCTCCAATTTAGCATCCACAGGGGCTTAAAAAGGAGACTGGAAATAGGACATCAATTTTTCAGCATTAAAGTGATTAATGCTAGTTGGATTTTCTTCGTAAGAAAAGAAATTGGCAATTTTACTTTTGCAACCAAATTCGATAGTTGTTTTCAAAATTTCATTAACCACATCAGAATCAAAACCAAGTCAACACCATTCACATGAGATTTTAACTCATCACAAGAGTTTCCTTTTCTAAGATTGGCAAAGAATTGGTAAAGCATATCAGGATAATACACATTTGGCAAGGTAATGATATGAGATCACTTTTGGAATTCAAACAATTTAAGAACTGAATCAAAGTCTATTTTTCAAAATTCAGAAGGATCAATGGACCTTTGAATGATGAAGCTCTTTTGTGAGAATAAGGCAAACTTATCCTTATCTTCATCATCAATAAATTTTGGCAGAGGAGGGGGTTCTAAGGTAACCTGAGGATTTGTTTGGGTTGTTTGGGGTTGCTAAGCAGTTACTAAACCATGTTTCCTCCTTGATGAAGTTCATTTGGCAGTTGGAGCGGGAGTGTCTTCATCCCTCAGAAGCCTTTTGCGTCCGGTAGTAGAGGAGCCTCCAAATTCACACCATTTTGATTGTATGTGTGTTTTGAGTGATGACTAAGAGGCTAGGTGGGATGCAGAGTATCTAAGCAGCAAGTTTGATGAAAATGCAGTGATCAAGCAACCCAAACAGAGAAGAAGTGTGGGTTTAGGGTTTTGGTTGTGATTTGGGAATGGAAGAATGTGTGATATATGGTGAGAAGTGTTGAGGAAATTTGGCTTGCAATAGGCTTGAGAGAGTGTTTGTGCTTTCAATTTTGAGAATTGGTACAAGTCAGAATGGGAATTTGGAGTTTTGAATTCGGGTCGTTAGGAAGTTGCATCCGAATTAAATGAAAGTTGACTGATTGAAATGAAAGGAAGTGACTTGATAAGCAATGACATTGGTGTGTCGGACGTCTGAACGATATGAAGCGTCGACACATCCATCCGATAGGATTTTCTGGAAATGGCTAAGAACATTGTCGGACGTCCGTTTATCAGGGTCGGAAGTCCGATAGAATTTGACTAGAAATATTTAAGAATTCTTTTCTAAAATGCCTAATTTCGAATGTAAATATGTAAATTGATCTAAGGGCAAGGCTTTTGTGAAAATGTCAGCTATTTGGTCTTTTGAACAAACATAATTCACACAAATTTCACCTTTTTGGACAAGATCACGAATGAAATGATGCTTAATGTCTATGTGTTTTGTTCTAGAATGTTGAATGGGATTTTTTGTCAAATTTATGGCACTAGTGTTATCACAGAAAATAGGCATATTATCATACATTAAACCAAAATCATTCAAGGTGTGTTTCATCCATAATAATTGAGCACAACATGCACTAGCGGCAACATATTCCGCTTCGGTCGTTGACAAAGAAATGGCATTTTGTTTCTTACTAAATCAAGAGACCAAACAATTACCAAGAAAATGACATGAACCACTAGTAGCTTTTCTATCAATTCTACAACCACCAAAATCAGCATCCGTATAACCACATAATCCAAATTCATGACATTTAGGATACCATAGACCAAAATTCAAGGTTCCTTTCAAATATCGAAAAATTCTCTTAACGGCATTTAAGTGAGATTCTTTAGGACACGATTGGAAATGAGCACATAAACAAACAGCAAACATAATATCCAGCCTACTTGCGGTTAAACAGAGAAGGCTTCCGATCATACCTCTATATTTCTTCTCATCAACACTTGTACCTTACTCATCCTTTTTGAGTTTGGTAGACGTACACATTGGTGTACCGACTTGCTTTGAATCCTCCATGCCGAACCTTTTGAGAAGCTCTTTTGTGTACTTTATTTGATTGATAAAAGTTCCTTCATGAGTTTGAAGGACTTGGAGTCCAAGGAAGAAATTCAATTCTCCCATCAAACTCATCTCAAATTCATTTTGCATAATGGTGGAAAAATCCTTGCACAAACTCTCATTAGTAGCACCAAAAATAATATCATCAACATAAATTTGCACAATAAGGAGATCATTTGATTTTTGTTTTGTAAAAAGAGTATTGTCCACAATACCTCTTTTAAAACTATTTTCAATCAAAAATCCACTTAAACATTCATACCCAGCCCTAGGAGCTTGTTTTAAACCATACAAGGCTTTTGAAAGCTTAAACACATGATTGGAAAATTTATCACTTTCAAAACCGGGAGGTTGATCCACATAAACTTCTTGATTGATAAAACCATTTAGGAAAGCACTTTTAACATCCATTTGAAACAATTTAAAACCTTCGAAACAAGCAAATGCAAGAAACATTCTTATAGATTCTAATCTTGCTACGGGAGCAAATGTTTCATCAAAATCTATACCTTCTTCTTGAGCATACCCCTTAACTACCAATCTAGCCTTATTTCTCACAATTTCACCCTTGTCATTCATTTTATTTCTAAAGACCCATTTTGTGCCTATAATAGGGTGATTTTGATGCCTTTCAACTAAAGTCCAAACATTATTTCTTTCAAATTGATTCAATTCCTCTTGCATAGCTATAATCCAATAATTATCTTTCAAAGCATCAACAACATTTTTAGGCTCAAAATGTGATACAAAGGCAAAATTATCAAGTAATGGTTTTGAAGAAGAACGAGTTCTTACCTTTTCGGATGGATCACCGATAATTAAATCCTTGGGATGGTTATGAATAAACTTCCAAACTTTAGGAAGATCCTTTGTTGAATCATCATCTTTGCCTCATCATCTTTGCCTTCTTCTTCTTGCACTTGGTTTCTTTGAGTGTCATTTTTCTTCAAATTTTCTTCCATTTCAGCATTGCTTTCCTCTTGAAGTGTAAGTTTCTCAAGTTCTTTTTGAATACTTGCATCATTATCTACCAAAATACTTTTGGAAGGATCACCATTAGACTCATCAAATGTAATATGTATGGCTTCTTCAATCACAAGAGTTCTTCTATTATGAACTCTATATCCTCTTTTGTTTTCATAATAACCCAAGAAAATCTCTTCATCGGTTTTCTTATCAAATTTTCCAAGATGTTCTTTAATGTTTAAAATAAAACATTTACATCCAAAAACTTTAAAATAGCCAACTATTGGCTTTTTATCAAACATCAACTCATAAGAAGTTTTGTTCAAAATTGGTCTTAACAAAACTCTATTCATTATATAACATGCCGTATTTACGGCCTCCGCCCAAAAATATTTTGGTAAATCATTTTCACTCAACATGGTTCTTGCAGCTTCAACAAGTGTCCTATTTTTTCTTTCAACAACACCATTTTGTTGGGTGGTTTTTACAATAACAAATTCATGAATTATCCCATTGTGATCACAAAATTCTAGAAAGGCACAATACTTAAATTTCGAACCATTATCACTTCTAATTTTAATAATTTGTAAACCAAGTAAATTTTGTACTTTTGTAAAAAGTGAGACAAAACTTTTGAAAGCATCATCTTTATGAGTAAGGAAAACAGTCCATGTATATCTAGAATAGTCATCAACAATCACAAAATAATATCTCTTACCACCTAGGCTAGCAATTGGTGTAGGACCAAAAAAATCAAGATGCAAAAGCTCCAATGGTTTAGATGTAAAAATGTTTCTTTTAGGTTTAAAAGAAATTTTGCTTTGTTTACCAAATTGACATGCATCACAAACCTTGTCCTTTTCAAACTTAATTTTAGGCAAGCCTCTAACAAGTTCCTTTTTGAAAATTTCATTTATCACATCCATGTTAAAATGACAAAGTCTTCTATGCCACAACCAAGGGTCTTCATTTGAAATTTTAAGACAGTTAAAACTAGAAGAATCTATTTTGTCAAGAATTACAACATAGATGTCATTGAATCTTTTTCCTTTGAAAATGATATTGAATTTTGAGTCAAGAACTAGACATTCATGCTTTTTGAATAAAACAAATAAATCTTTGTCACATAATTGACTAACACTAAGCAAATTATAATCTAAATTATCTACCAAGAGAACATTATGCACAAATGTTTCACCATTCTTACTAACATTACCTACTCCAATTGTTTTAGCTTTCATGTCATTTCCGAAAGTCACTTTTCCACTTGATTTTAATTTGAGCTTGATGAATTGTGATGGATCACCGGTCATGTGCCTTGAACATCCACTATTAATGAACCACTTTGATTCTTTTATAACTTTTTCAATCTTCACCTACACAAGAGATAGAAAATTTGGTACCCTTTAATTTTTGGATCCTTGATGGTTAGAGTCGTGTTTGACTAACCACATGCATTTCATTCCCCTTCTCAAATTCCTTCTTACATAGCAATCATGCTTCAAATGACCTACTTAACAACAAAAATCACACATAATGGTAGGATCGATCACACGAATTGGTTTAATAAACCTTACTCATCTTTTTCTATAAATTGTGAACTCATTTGCACTAAAGGTTAGTTTCCTTTCATGGACATTAAAGTGAGGCTTCAAATCATTCCTTGCAAAAACATTTTGTTTTCTATTTTGAAGAATCATGTCTAGGTTATCTATTCTTCTTTTTAATTCATTTTGTTTTTCCTTAAACATTTCACAAAGGTTTGTTTTTCTATCAAGTTCATATTGCAACTCAATTTCAACTTTTACTAAGCAATCATTGTCATATTTCAACTTTTTATTGTCTTGAAATAAGTTAGCATTATCTTGTAAAAGAAATGTGATTTTCTGTTTTAATTCTTTATTTCTAGCATAGGATTCTTTCAAACTTTCATGCAATCTACCAATAAATGACTCAAAATCATCATCATCATCATCACTTTCACATTGAGGGTTGCAAGATGTTACCTCATTGTCACCAATTGCCATAAAGGTAATTTGAGTAGATTCCTCTTCTTCTTCAATCTCACCTTCCGAATTGCATTCATTCCAAGTGATTTGAAAATTGTTGAACCTTGGTTTTCTTTCATTCTTTATTTCTTTCTTCTTCTTTGTCGGACAATTAGCTGTGTGATAGCCCCACTTCTCCCTAGGGAACCAGGGGTATCAACTCTCGTAGGGACTCACTCTGATCCTCATTCATATTACAGCTCTCAAATAATTACAATGCAAGATCTTCAAATAATAATTACATTTCCAATGAATCCAAGTACTCCAAAAGTCCAACTGTCCAAACTACAAATAGTACAAGAGATAATCCTGCCAGTCATACTATGAAAGATCACTTCCTGCTTTCCTTCATCTCGAGCCCTGGGGGGAAAATAAAATATTTTTGGGGTGAGCTAAAACTCAGTGAATGTTCAGTGAAAACAAGAAAATTCACATTTTATCAAATTCATGGACATTTGAATTAAATACTTTTGTAAAATATTTGAGTCTTTAAAAAAAATACGTGTAAGTTGAGAACATGGTCAAATGTTCACTTTGAAAACATTAAAGAATCTATTGATTAAGATGAGACAATAAATAGGCAAACAAATAGACAATCTCACATTTAATACAAAATAAAGCAATACATGCAAATAAAGGATATGGCTTCCAAAAGCCATATCCATAAAAGCTTGATCGAAACATAAGCCATTGACTCTCCGTCAACGTTTGAAATCTAGAATCAGGTCCGTAGACACCACTTACACCACAACCGTCCACCATTCACCCCCTTACAGGGCCCGAACACCTCAACTTATCAAATTTGGGTAATACTCGAGTATACCAAGCAAGTTTAAGTATGGTCGATGAGATAACTCTTCAATCGACTTATCAAGATCAAGGTGCGAGGCGGTATGAGAGGTGCCTCCCACTCTATTCGGCGTGACACATCTGCGTTGGTATACAAATGGATGTGGGGCGAGGCGGGATGAGAGGTACCTCCCACTCGGCTTGAGTGTGGTACATACTACCGCTCAGCACTTATAAATCAAGCACTTAATCAAGAACAACGTACTCGGACGGGATGAGAGGTGCCTCCCACTCTATTCGAGCGTGACACATACTGCCGCCCAGCACTCACAAGTCAAGCACTTAGTCAAGATCAAAGTACTGGGACGGGATGAGAGGTGCCTCCCACTCTATTCGAGCGTGACACATACTGCCGCCTAGCACTCACAAGTCAAGTATAAGCCATGCGCACACCACAAGTTCATAATTCAATGATACAAAATTTCAAGTAAAAGAGATTGAGTGTGATAAAGTACGCACTCGTCTCGTTCACATTAAGTGGCTCACAAATCACAAGAGAGCGGATCATCACATAATTCAAGTACTCAAGTATTTCAACTAATCAAGTTGGTCAAGTAAACAAGCATGAAACAGTCACAAATCCTTCAAAATTATTCCACTTGAAAAAGTAAATTTTACTTGGAAATAGTGATAAATCATTTCCTTATAAATACTCATAAATCATTTCAACAGATCATTCCTTTGCAACAATAAAAAGATTTTTCATTTGAAAAGGAGTTGGAACACTCACCAATAGTAGAGGAGTACACGTCAATCTGGGAATATTTTCGGATCAAAATCAATCCGAGTAAAATTCATCATCACAATAAAGCTTAACTTAAGAAAATGGACAAACCAAAATATACAAGTCTAGGGTGTCCAATATAAAGCGATTAGAGCCTAATCGATCAAACTTAGATAAACTAAAGTCTATCCACGGTTCAAAAGTGTCGCCAAGGTTCAAAATGAATTGGAAGTGGAAATCCAAGAAGAATCAGGTACAAACTAGGTTAATGATTCAAGTACAATATGGACTGAAAAATATCCATTTGAACCAAATAAAAGGAATTGAACTTAGACAAGTGAAGAAAGGAAATGCAAAGGTGAAGAACAAATGGTGACAGTTTTGTCACCCCTTGGAACTTTGATCATAACTGGTGCTACGTTTATCGGATTGAGATGAATTTTATGCCGTTTCGAATCTAAGACATAGGCCTACAATTTTCATGAGAGGTCGAATCTCAAATCAGAATTAATCATGGTCGAAATTGGCAAAATCAGAAGCACAGGAAAACTGTCGGGTCAATGATAGGTTGGTCAAACAGTCTCAGAAGAATAGCCATAACTCGATGTAGGAAAATTGAAATCGAGCTCCGTCAGCGGCGTTTAAAACTAGGTTCATAGGGCTTTCTAACGGTTTAAGGCTCGGATGCTAATTCATTTCCTACGGTGAACAGTAACCTCGGGAAGTGGGCTGTTTTCCATTTCTGATTTCCTGCAAAAATTTCCAGCTTTGGCACAATCCTTCAATTAATCCTTTAAAGTCATTTCCATCATTTTCCAAGGTGTTTAACAAGCTAAAACAGCAATTAACTCCATCATTAAAGCATCACAAGTCATTAAGCATTTCATCAAACACATGATAGCCAAAATTAAAAACCTAAGTTCTAGTTTTCAAACACAATAAATCCTTCCATGATCAATCCTTCTAAGCAACCATAAGTACTTTAATGTCACCTAACCAACATCCTCTAAGGATTTAAGCTTATTAAAGCATGATTAAGAGAGGACTTACCTTACTAGAAGTGTGAGCAAACCACCCAAAAGAATTCCACTCCTTGCCACCAAGCTTGAAGTTGTAGTAGTAATCTAACTAGGGTTTCACTCAAAGTTATTTTCCTTCACTAGAATGATTAATTTTTAGCTTAGGGTTTTGTTGTTTTTCCCCTTGATATGGCCGGCCAAGGGAGAGAGAAAAGGAGGGAAAATCTTGCTCAAATTTTTGAAGACAAGGATTTATATAAAAGGCTTAAGTCAAAGGGGTTGTTGGATGGTTGACAAATGGCCAAATCTTGGCCAAAAATGAAATGATATCTTTGCTAATTGCCATCAAATCCCTTAATGTAAAATGTGACCCACTTAATACCATATAAGTTTATGTATTTGGCTACATGAAATATGAAAAATACAATTCCAAATTAATTTCGTACAATACATACAAAATAGAGTCCTTAAAGGAAAATAATGCACTTAAGGAAAATTTTATGCTACCAATGTTTAAAGAAAATGATTTGCACTTAAATGAATACAATGAGAAATAATTTCATGGAAAATTTAGGGTTTCTCGAAAGAAATTTAAGCAAGTAATTCAAGAAAATTCGGGTGTATAATTCAAGAAATTCTGGGTCCTCACAAGCTGCATAGTGGCCAAGCTGTCCACACTCAAAGCATCTATCTCCTTGCTTTTTATTTGCATCTTATCTTCCCTTGAACCTTGCATTGAATTAGCTGGGGCTTTGATTGCTAGAACCCCCTTTCTTAAATCTCTTTTTTTGAGAATTCTTTCGAAACTTTTAGTGATGAGTGCAAGATCACTATCATCACAATCAACATCTTCGTCATCTTGTGAGGCCGAGTC
This sequence comes from Gardenia jasminoides, assembly GCA_013103745.1. NCBI lineage: Eukaryota > Viridiplantae > Streptophyta > Magnoliopsida > Gentianales > Rubiaceae > Gardenia > Gardenia jasminoides. Next base: position 38,349,945 of record CM023099.1, read on the forward strand.
ATCCTCATCTTGAGAAGCTTTTAGAGCAATGCTCCTCTTGGCCTTTGCATCTTCTTCATCTTGTACCTCACTTTTGAGTTTCAACTCATAAGATGTTAGTGAGTTTATAAGAGACTCAATAGACATTGAATTTAAGTTCTTTGCCTCTTCAATTGCCGTTACTTCATTTTCCCATTCTTTAGGTAAAGCATTTAAAATTTTTCTATTTTTCTCACCAAGGGTGTATTCTTTATCTAACACCTCCAAGTCTTTAATAAGATCATTGAATCTACGATACATCTTGTCTACATTCTCATGAGATTCCATTTTGAATGATTCGTATTTAGTGACTAAAATAGACTTCTTTTGTTCCCTTACATCCTCACTACCTTCATGAATCTCCCTTAATTTATCCCAAAATTCTTTGGTTGATTTACATCCTTTAACTCTAATGGATTCATTTGAATCTAATGCACTATATAGTACATTCATAGCTTTAGCATTTGCAGTGAGATTAGCCTTATCCTCACGTGTTAAATCATTTTCAGTTTTTAATCTAGGAACATGAGTAATGGGATCATCAATGGTAGCAGTATAAGGACATTCATTAACAATAAACCATAAATCAATGTCAATATCTTTCCAACTAACATAGTTTGAACCATTGAACATGGGTGGCCTAATAACCGATTGTCCCTCTACAAACATAGCATTGTTGGTTGCCATCTTTTCTCTAAGCTGTTAAACTTGGTCCTATAGACCAAGCTCTGATACCAATTCTAAGGCCCAAAGACAACCTAAGAGGGGAGGTGAATTGGGTTGATTAAAAACTAATCAAATAAAGCCCCTTTTTTCAAAATCACAATTTCAATTTCTCACACAATTGATTTGTCAAACAAATAAGCAAGCAAGACCGAGAAGTATAGATGATATAGCAATCAATAAATCAAAAAATAAGCTAAAAATAAGATGATGGAAAGCAAACCAATCTTCTTCAAAGCTCCACTCGAGCTGGAAGAATAATCTTCAATTCAAGCAACTTCAACTTGGTGAAATTCAATCAATCTTTGTGTACAATAGAAGGCTCACTTCCTCCTTGGCCCAAGCTACACTTAGTCAAACTATGAAGTTTTACAATCTCACAGATAACCCTCACAAAGCTACACTATTGATGAACTCACTCACAATTGAAAAGCTTGCAAATGAACTAACACTTCAAGACCAACAATTCTTACACAAAGAGTATTTTCTTGCTAAAATCACTCTCTAGAACTTGTAATCTAAGTGCACAAAAGTTATCTATGAAGCTTAGACAAATGTGTATTTATAGGGGATCAAAAAGTGTCATGATAACTAGAGGAATCTGCTTGTGTCTTAACTCCTTTAGTTTCTGATCTAAGAGTTTCACCAGCTTTTCTTCATATGACAGATTTTCATCAATTTTCACCTTTTTTGGTCGTAGCACATGGGACGGATCAGGATGATATTTCATTAACATAGAGACATGAAAAACATTATGAATTGTGGACAAACTCAAAGGCAATTCCAACTTCTAAGACACATTCCCTATGCGCTGGATAACCTTATAGGGCCTACGAATCTTGGTTGTAACTTCTTTCCTTTTCCTATCATCAAACTTGCTTTCAGGGGTGTAATCTTAAGGAATACTTGATCTCCGACCTTAAACTCCAAATTTTTTCTCCAATTATCCGCATAACTCTTTTGGCGGCTTTGAGCTATTTGAATTCTTTGGCATATCAGTTTCACCTTCTCATAGGTTTCCTCAATCCAAGGTACAGTAGTCAGGTCTAAAATCCTCTGTTCTCCAACTTCATCCCAATGAATCGGAGACCAATATTTTTGACCATATAGGGTTTTGTAAAGAGCCATTTGTATCGAGGAATGAAAACTGTTGTTATAAGCAAATTCCACCAAAGTGAGGTATTGACTCCAATTCTCTTCGAAATCCAAAATACACGACCTCAACATATCCTTTAGGGTTTGAATTGTCCTCTCTGACTGTCCATCTGTTTGTGGGTGATAGGTAGTACTGAAGTTCAACTTAGTCCCTAGATTTTCTTACATCTTTTGCCAAAATCGAGATACAAACCGAGGATCTCGATCAGATACTATATTTACTAGTATCCAATCAACCTTATAATTTCATCCAAGTACAGTTTAGCCAACTTTTCCAAGGAGTACTTCATACTAATCGGCAAAAAGTGAATAGATTTAGTCAACCGATCCACTATTACCCAAATAGTGTCGTGACCTCTCTGAATTCTTGGTAGCCCTGATACGAAATCCATAGTAATATCCTTCCACTTCCACTTCCACTCAGGTATCTCTAAAGGCTGTAATAACGCAGACGGCTTCTAATGCTCAACCTTAACTTGTTGACAAGTAAAGCAGACCTGAACAAATTAGGCAATTTCTCTTTTCATATTTCCCTACCAATAGAGGCTCTTCAAGTCCTGATACATCTTATTTCCACAAGACGCATCGTATATTTGGAACGGTGAGTTTCATTCAAAATTTCCTTCTTTAACCCTTCATCCTTTGGTACCACCAGACGGTTTCTAAACTTTAATACTCCTTCAGTCTTCAAATTAAAGTCAGACTTTTCCCCTTTTTGAACTTTCTCTATCCATTGTTGCACCTCAGAGTCTCCTTTTTCAGCTTTTTTGATTCGATCCAATAAAGTAGATTTCACGGTAATATTTCCAAAAATCACCTTCTGTGGCTCAAGGTGCGGATTCCATACACTAACCTCTTCTAACATATGCCATTCTTTCACCATTAAACTAGCCGCTTACACCTTACGATTTAAGGCATCTGCTACTACATTTGCCTTACAAGGGTGGTAGCTAATCTTACAATCGTAATCCTCCAAAAATTCCACCCATCTACGTTGCCTCAAATTCAACTCTTTCTGAGAGAATAAATATTTAAGACTCTTGTGATTGGTAAAAACTTCGAAAGTCACCCCATACAGGTAGTGTCTCTATTTCTTCAAGGTAAATACCACTACCGCTAACTCCAAGTCATGGGTTGGATAATTTTGCTCATGAGACTTGAACTTACGGGAGGCATATGCAACAACTTTTCCATTTTGCACACATCCCAAACCATCCCTCGAAGTATCGGTATAAATCATGAAACCATCTCTTCCATTCAGTAATGCTAACACAGGTGTTTCAATCAAACGCTTCTTCAATTTTTGGAAACTTTTCTCACATCTAAGATCCCAGACAAACTTGCCATACTTCTTAGTCAACTCGGTTAGGGGTTTTACGATCTTACAAAAAATCCTTGATAAACCGATGATAATACCCTACTAATCCTAAGAAACTCTGAACTTCGGTGGGGTTTTCTGGTTGCTTCTACTTAGAAAAGGCTTCTACCTTTGCTGAATCCACAGTAATCCCTTCCTTAGAGATTTTATGACCTAGAAAGGCTATCTTTTCCAACCAAAATTCATACTTATTGAACTTAGCAAAAAGTTGGTGCTCCTCAAGATTTGCAAGACAATCCTTAAATGCCGTTCATGATCTTCTCGAGACTTAGAGTACACTAGAATGTCATCTATAAATACCACCACAAACTGATCTAAATACGGTTTAAAGACCCGATGTATCAAGTCCATAAAGGCTGCTGGTGCATTAGTTAACCTAAAAGGCATAACTACAAATTCGAAGTGCCCATATCTCGAATTGAAGGCAGTCTTAGGTATATCCGTTTTTAGAATCCTTAACTGGTAATAGCCTTACCTCAAATCCAACTCAGAGAATACCACGGCCCATTGCAATTGATCAAACAACTCATCTATGTGAGGCAATGGGTTTTTGTTCTTAATAGTCACATCGTTCAAGTCTCGATAGTCTATGCATAGTCTTAAGCTCCCATCATTTTTTCTTAACAAAGAGCACCGGAGCTCCCCACGGTGAATCACTTTCTCTATTAAAGCCTCTTTCCAATAAATCTTGCAACTACAATTTCAATTCCTTTAACTCAACTGGATCCATTCTATAAAGCATCTTAGAGATAGACGCCGTCCCCAGAGTTACATCAATCTTAAACACTACTTCTCTTTCCGGAGGCAACATCTCTAATTCCTCGGGAAAGACATCAGGGAACTCTTTCACTACTGGTACATTTTCCAATTTCACCTTATTCCTGAGTGTATTTATAAGAAAGGCTAGGTACCCCTTAGCCCCACTACTCAACAATTTCCTAACTCGAATCCCCGAAATTAGAGTAGATGAAACTAGTCTACCTCTCACATCTAATTTCAAAGTTGCTTCACCTGGAATGCGCAACTCCCTATTTTCATCTTACAATCCAATTGAGTATGGTATCGAGCTAACCAATCCATCCCAAGTATCACATCATATCCCTTAATTGCTAAGCTCACTAGGTCTGCCAACAATTTTCTCTCACCAACCCAAATCTCACAATTTCTATAAATCTCACTAGCAATTAGGCATTGATTCCTCGCCGGAGTCTTAACTTCCAGATCAAAAGGTAAGAAATCACACTTTACATTCATACCATTCATGAAGATAGGATCTACAAAAAAAATAGGTTGCCCCGGGATCAATTAAAACCCTAACTAGGCGATGAAAAATGGGGATCGTACATTCCACCACCTCAGTCGGGTCAGGGATTTATCGGTTGTCCAAGGCATGAACTCTAACTGGCACTTTTGGTCAGCTTCCTCCGGTAGTAGACTGCTTTGAAGCGGATCTAGCAGGCTGTTGAGTATTTCCTCCTTCCTTAGAAGCATTAGACCAGCTCGCAATTTGATGCTGAGTACTACCACAGAGCAGACACTTTTCTTGTTTTCTCCCGCATTTAGTCTCGGTATGGTTCAACTTGCCACAATACCCACAAGTCACACGAGGGGTCACAGACTGGCCAACTTGAGAATTTCCTCTTGGCTGACCTCAGCCACTCTAGCTTTCTCTTGGCAGGGCTCCCCTTAACGGAGCACCTCTAGATCTTCCCAGTATACTCACTCCTCCAGCCCCTCTTCCCATCTTAAGGGGTTGAGTAGATCTCTCAGACTGTCCAAGGGCATTGTTTGGGCTACCCCTCTTCCTAGCATGAAAAACTTTAGATTGGGACTTAGCAGTCTCTACCCTCTGGGCCTTTTCCAAGGCATCAGAAAAAGTGGTAATCTGGGCTGCTGCTAAAGATTTATGGATTTTCACATTTAACCCTTGGATAAATTTCCTTATCCTCTTGCGCTCTGTGACCACTAGCTCAGGGGCGAATTTGGAAAATTTGTTGAATCGCTCCTCATACTCAGCCATACTTAGCAACCCTTGTTTCAACCTAATAAAATCATCCTCCCTCTTTTCTTCTATCATGGGTGGAAGGAACTTAGCATTAAACTCCCTCTCAAAGTTTGCCCAAGTCCAGGGGTTTTGTTCTCTTTCCCATTTTACCCTAATAACATTCCACCATGAACGTGCCGCACCCTCAAACTAGAAGACGGCGAAATTCACCTGCTTCTCCTCTGCATAATTTAAGGCGGCAAAGATCTCAACCATACATTTGAACCAATTCTCCACCACTTCAGGGTCAGATCCTCCATGAAATCTAGGGGGACAAATTTCAAGAAATGTTCTTGATACGAACCCAACCTTGATTGGAAGAACTCGTAAAATCAATTCCCGGATCTAGACAATAATTCCCATGCTTGGATAGATGGATACAACAAACCCCTTAAAACCCTTGTTTCAAGAACTAAAATTAGTGTCTTAACCCTCGAAGAATTATTAAAAGGAACTTGTAGTTTAGGTAGAATGGCGCCATAACAAGTGTGATTCTTGTTGATAAACTGAATGAACACCTAGAACTTAATCTAAAGTATTCAAAGGTTGCACTAGGCACAAGAGAAACTTTCTCTCAATTGCTGAAAATTTCGTTTATTGATGGATCATTCAAACGTTTTGATGGTAAGGCTTATTTGTAGCCTTTGCAATCCCTAATCTAATTTGGAAAATGTAAACCTAATCCAAGAATTAATGACACTGAAATAAGGGGCTCCTTGGTCGCCTGAAGCTAAGCATGGGAGGTGTCAGCTCTCTGACACTTCTCGAGAACCCTAACCTCCAACTCTTGAATCCTGGCAGCCTGAGTCTGCTCCACGGTCATAAGCATATCCAATTCCTCTAGTAGCTACCTATTAGCCCTAGTCAAACTACTTCTCTCACGAACAATCGCTAGGACTACACTGTCAGGGTAGGCATGTGTCCTCCAACACTCACAGTCCTGCCTGACTCTGGTCCGGAGATTATAGGCCATACGAGCAATCCCCGGTCTCGCTCAGTAACCAACCACAGGCTGACAATCTCTAGGCACGTTATCGTCACCGTTATTATCCATAACCTACAAAAACAAACTCGATTTGAATTTGATAGAACTTAAGTACTCTTGTGACAGCCCCACCCCCCCCTAAGGCTAACCAGAGGGGTTGGCGGGTTACCTGCCCAACTCTCGCCAGGACACACGCATTCAAAAATACTAACTTACGAGAATAAATCCAGAATTCTTCTCAACAATAATAATATTGGAAATTGTAAAATAATATTTAAGCTTAAAGAACAATTAACAACTTAAAACCTCGAGCCATAGTTCAATACAATCCCATGAATTTGAATTATTCAAAACCAAAAGAATATACAATTCGTCATTCCATACTCGAGACAAAAGACCAAAAACAAGTGCTAGACCTAACTAGATCCCTGGATTCTTGTCACCTGTTAAGGAAAAACAAAGGGGAACGGGGGTGAACTAAAAGCTTGTGAGTCTCCAAAAGTCATGCACATGCATATAAACAGTAAATTAATAGGCAGTAACATAAACACATGAAGCAAATAAATTAAACACGCAAGTAGGATACGTTGGCTCTCAGGAGCTCAAATCCACAGTTCACGAACATTTAGAGTAGTCGACACTCCGTCGACTTTCAATCCAAGTAGACTACTCTTCACGCCAAATTCCTTCCACCGAACTCCCCCTACTGAGCCCGCACGCCAAACACTTAAACACTTAAGCACTTAATCACTCAAGGGACGCGGCCAAGAGTGGTTATACAACACCTTTCTTCTCCAAATTGTAATACAGGAAAAAACACTTAAGTCACCAACTCTACTTAGAAGGGAGCAAAAAAGTATACTCTCCTTTAAGCGAGCGGTTCAACAATTACAAATTCCACATTTTAAACACGTAAAATGTCACGAAGCACGTTCACGCATAAAGCATTTAAATTAAAGCATTTAACATGCATTGGAAACTCACAGACAAAGTGGGGGTCGAAATCCAAATTTTGGTCAAATGGAAAATCAGCACTTCACCCTAAAATAATTAGAAGAGAACGAAGATAAGTTTTATAGTTAATCGCCCAAACTTAGTTTAAGAACAAGTAAGTTCGAAGAACTTTTATTTTGAGCTGAAATCTTTGAAAAATCGTAACTTGATTTATACAAGTCCAAATTTCACAAGGATGGTACCGTTGGAAACCTATTTTAAAGTTCTAAAACTTTGTAGAAGGTACCCAATTAAATTTCTGGGTGGAAACTGCCCATATTTTCGATTAACAAACTGCTATAGTACTGAAACAGAACATAACAGGTTGGCCGACCAGACAACTTTGAAAATTCACCAAAAATTGTACAAAATGAATTGGCCTTTGAAATTTATACAGTTCAAATTCCTATGTATGAAGTTTAAAAATCCACCAACAGCACTCAATTCCGACTCTTGAGTAATAAATTATAGCAGTTCAAACAGGGCTGGTTCGTAATTCTGAAATTTCTGAGTTTCAGATTTACAGGGCATCATTCTAGGCTTCTTTTGAGTGATGATTTCTTACTCAAAAATTACCAAATTTGGTAAAATAATACTTCCATATATAATCTTGGTTCATACCAAAATTCAACTAAAAATTCCCTCAAGAAGATAGTTTTCTAATCGGCCAAAGTGGACGCAACATCGTTGATTCAATCCTGCCAAGTTTCATTCCTCTACTTCTCATTGCTTTTAACACATCTAAACCACACCCATATGCCCCCATTTTTGAACCTAAGATGGTCTCTACCATCCTAAGCCCAATGGTGACCAGAAAGGATATTAGCTTTATCAAATTTTTGCGCAAAAAAATAGGCCCTCAAGTTCGGACAGCAATCCTGCTCAAATTTTCCAGATTTTAGTCTCATCTTAGCACTCATTCTTACTACCATTTTTAAAGAGCTTTTTTGTGGGGAAAAATAACAACTTAACACCAACATTTTAGGCATCAAAATCGCCTAACTAGCCAAAATGTAGCCACGAAAATCAAGATAAAAATCAGAAATTATAACCCTCATTTTCCTACTTCTTCCTCTCGATTTTCCACTTGAAGGTTTTTGTCCAAAATCAGCCCATAAATTCCATATATAACCACACATTGCATCATTTTCATGCTAAGCAACAATCTTACATGCTAGTGGGAATCCAAGCGCCCACACAACAACTTAAACCAACAAAAACAACTCAAGGAAGCTTAGCAATTACAATTTCATAAACAACACAAGGCAAGGTTCTAATAACCTATCAACAACCCAATTCCTAATATCATGCTTGGAATTTTAAAAAAAATGAACAAGAATGGAGCTTTTAGGGTTCTACCTCTTCTTAGAGGCTAGCAAAACACCAAGAAAATGCAAGCTTTAACCACCCAAGACTTCTTCCTCAAAGCTCCTCACCCAAGCTTCAAGCTTGTGCCAAGATTGGTGCAAGATTGTTGGTGGTTTTAGTGAGAAAATGGAGAAGAAATTGATGAAGATACAAGAGAAAAAAGGAGAGAGCTGGTTCGGGTGAGAGGGAAGAGAGGAGAGGAGATTTTTGAGCAATTTTGAGTGAATTAAATGAGAAAAGAAAGACAAGACATAAGGCTTGTCTTATAACCCCAAAAGTCAACACAAGAATAGTAAGCTTAGTTAGCAATTTTGGAGGGAAAATAATTAACTCTCTTGGCTGCAATTTAAAGGATAATCTCTGCTAAGAGAGAGAGAGAAGAAAAGGAAAAATTGAAGTGAATTGGAGGAAATTAAATGGGTAAACAGTCGCAGGTTAAAATCCTAACTTTTAGGAAATTTGTCCAACTAGGGTTTTAAGGTTTCAAAAGCTTACTTAATCTCACTTCTGGTCCCTTGATTATATTCCTAACCTACGAGTGATCATCCTTACATTCTATAGCTACTTCACTCACTGTCCAAATTTTTACTTCAAAAAATGTGTTTTCTCATTTTCTCATGAATTAATACTAAAAGAGCGAATTGTGAAAATGGTAGACGAAATATTGAAAATCTACGAGAAAATATGTGTGAAATAAAATTTGAATCACCCAAGAATAAATTAAATAAATAAATAAATTGAATTTCCATTTAAATTTTTTGGATAATGTGTTTGAGAACGACTTTAAAGTAATCAAACAGATTAAATGACAATATTAACAATATTTAAAATAATAAATATTAACAATATTAAAAATAAATTTTTGAGGGCCTCACATTCTTCCCCCCTTAACAGAATTTCGTCCTCGAAATTCATACTTGAACTATGGAATAACTCTAGGTATTTCCTCCAAATTTCTCCCTCTAAACCTCAAGTTACTTCCTCGACACCTTGGTTCATCCACAATATTTTCAATAAAGGAATTTGCTTGTTTCTCAAAATTTTCACCTTGCTAAACAAATAATTCTGGATACTTTCTCTGCATTTCTTCTTCCACTTCCCAAGTCACTTTTTCGATGTCGTGATTTCTTCAAAGAATCTTAACCAAAGGAATTTTCTTAACTCTTAAGTCCTTTATTTTTCTGCTTCGGAAGTTTCCTAGAAGTTACCTTGAGCACCTGAGGCAATTACACCCAATGACCACCAAAAGTGAACCATCTCAACTTAATTCCCTTAAACCAACACGGTACTCAATTGAAAAGGGAGAATCACACACTTAAACAACTGCTGTAACGCCTAAAGAGGAGATCAAAATTTTCGAAAACCATCATTGAAAAGAGGAATTAAAACTAGAAGAGACCTCGTTTTCCATCCATGAAATCAAACTCGAATCAAATTAGCATTTCCAAAGTAAAGTCATAAGTTTTAAAAGAGCACTTTTCCTTCAGACCAGCAAATTCCAACTTTACGTGACGTTACTTGAAAAATCATATCTTAAGTTACATATCCTTAAATTGAAAAATTACCAACTGTATACCATTGGAAAATAGACTCAAAGTACTACAATTGTTCAAAAGACATCTTCTCGAGAGTCAATTCGTAAATAAGACAAATTTGACCTCAAGTTATAGCTTAACAAGTAGAAAAACATAATAGGTTTGACATTTTAGTGAACTTTGGAAAAATATTGGTACTTATAGAGATTGAGCAAAATTTAAAATTTTCAAGGTTGAAAAGCTCTTGTCTAGTTTCAAACCTAACAAACAAAACCCAAATTGAAATTTCGTTTTACGTCGCGATATCAAAATTTTCTAAAATTGTGCAATGTTCCCCGAGGAGATGTCTAACAAAACAAAGTTCAAGAAATTATCCCTTTTTAACTTCTAAATTCACATTTAAAAGTCAACATCGAACAAAGATTATTGAGCAATATTTTATCAAAAATTTGTAAGAAAATAGGGCTAAAAGTAGTTGAACGGATTCGGCCAGTAGGGGGGTATTTCTAGAGATTCTACCAACATTCTCGCATCAATCTCACAACTATAATTCATCAATCTCATGAAATAACCATAATACATAACAATCGACATATATTAAGCTATTAACCATCAAGATTCACCACAAGTTTACACTACAAAGCATGGAAAATCTTCAAGTCATCTAACCTGGTACTCGGTTTTCAAGAAATCCCTTCAATAATCTAAACTCATCTAGCCATAAATCATTAGATTTAAACCGTAAAACTTATAAGTCTAAAAGTTCAAGCTCTTCCCACTAGCATAGTTTCAATCCTAGTCAAGATAAGTCTTAGATCCCCAAGATTTGCCACAGGATTCACCTTCCTCTCAAATTTTAATCAAGGGCAAGTGAAGTTGGATGTGATAGTGGTCTTGGAGCAAAATTTATGAAAGAAAAGATGAAATCTTCCTCCTCTATTTGGAGTTTGAAGAACCATCTAGAAAAGAGTAAAAGGTGAAGAAAATCACTGAAAAATCTCGCCTCTCTCATCTCCATAGGACCGACTACAAGGAAGGAAGAGAATGGAGATTCGTGTTGGTGATTCTCTTGAAAGATGAAAGCAAGAATGAAGATAAAATATGAAGCAAGACTCTCTTTTCTCTCTAGTGGTTTCTTACGAAGTCAAAATGAATGGTAGAATGAATATTAATTGAAGTCTCGTAAGGAATGAGTGGCAGAGGTGATGCCCATTGCCACCCTCCTATTGCTTGAAACTCTAATAAAATCTTATCTTATACATTAGTTCACCTTTTCCGCACTTAACTTCCTTTAATTTCAATAAAGTGCAACATACACCACACGAATTATCTCTTTACCCTTATTCACTAACCCTCAATTTCGACTCTTGATTATCTCCCATGTTTTGGGGTTGCCGGCCCCTCGCCCTCGTCCTCGACCTCTACCTCGACCTCGGCCTCGTCTACCGTCCATAATCTTTATAGAAGGTGTGACAGCCCCACCTCCCCCTAAGGCGAACCAAAGGGTTTGGTGGACCGCCTGCCCAACTCTCGCCGGGACTCACTACAGTCCTCAATTAATCACAAATTAAAAACTCCCAAAGTATAAAAATGCTAAAATCCACAAGTACGTCCCAGTAGTAAATACAACCCAAGTTCTCCAAAATATAAATTACAACTCAACCAAAATTACAATTGTACAAGAAATACTCCAAAATTACTAATAAGGCCACTACACATGCTTTCGATCACCTCGATTCCTGTGGAGGAAAATAAATATTTTGGGGTGAGCTAAAACTCAGCGAGGTTCAGAAAACAAGTATTTTAGAATTTAACTGTTTTATCGAGCACGGAAACATTGGAATATTCAAATCTTTGAAATCACGTGAGAAGTACTTTCACTAAAAATTTGCAAGAGCGAAAACAATTCACGAAATAATTTAATTCATCACGAGCACTTTGACAAACAATCAAGCACACTCAGGGACACTTTTAACTAGGAGAGGACAATACTGGGCGGCGACTGGAGATCGGTCTCACGAGGAGACTTGCTCGGATTGGCTCTACTAGGAGAGCGATTGCTTAATAAATATTAAATCAGTTATAAAGGATACGGTGCTCACTTGGAGCTATTTCACTGGTCCACTTCACCTTATAACTCTGAACAATCCCCTGGTTCATCGGCCATCACCTTATCCCTCCAAGGTGGTAATACTCGAGGTATCTTATGTGCCCAAGTACCAACCTACCGTCGAGGTTGGCTCGAATAGGCCGATAACGAAAGGGGAAAGGCCTTGTTTAGCCAATGTGTTAAAGTACATGGCCTACAATCATCTTAAGTAATATACAAACAGTAGAAAAGTAAATAGTTGAACAGTTATAGACAGTTAGGTCGAGTGCGATAAAGTACACACTCTCCTAAAAACAAGTACTTAACACTTATGAAATCAAGTAACATCAAATATTAATCACATAAGCATGTAATTCACATAACATACAAGGAATACTCACATGTAATAGCAAGTTAAATGGAAGTAAATTTCACAGTAATTATTTCACTTGTGCATAGTAATAAATCAATATGTAAAACAAGCACATCACAAATAAGTTTATAAACAAGTGAATCGGTTTATAAGTATTTTGAAATACGGTTTAAAATACTCACAATTAATTGAAAACATTTACATTTATAAAGAGTAGTAGCAAAATAGTACATGTGAAAATAAGTTGGAAAACAAGATTAAAATATGTAGGGAAAAGTTCAAAGAACCCTCACAAGTCATTTTGCGTGTAAATGGTAAAGCATCTTTGAAATTTAGAATTCATATATAAATTATAGTAGATCATTTGATACTCATTTAATAAATCATTTAATTTCAAAACAGTAGTAAATCATAGCATTTGTAAATAGCTTAAAACACTTTTAATTTAGTAGAAAATCATATTATTTGCAAAGAGTAAGAGTCAAATATTTCATTTGAAGATTAATTGAAACCAGTTTGAAAATAAGTTAAACAGATTCAAAACAAGACGAAACAAATTAGAACTATCACCTCAATATTAGCAATTTAAGAGATTAAATTGTTTTTCGCATAATCACAATAAACCACAATATAGGATATCAATGATAAAACAGTTCAATGCCTTTAGAAATCATTTTAATGATAAACATTTCTTTTGTAAACAATGATAAATCCAAAATAGTATAGAAGTTAAAACATTTCACAATTTATTTCCTTAAACCAACGGTAAACATTTAGTTAAAACAAGTTGGAACACTCACCAAGTTTCACACTCGTCCACATAAATCACCAATCACCATGTAATCTTCATGGCACATTCAAGTCCTGGGATCAAGGAAAATAACAAGACTTTCACAAATTCCAATCCATAAGAAACGAGAAACTTTAGCTTAAAAACAAACCTCAATTAACATGTCCAACTTTAACCTCTAAACCATAGTTCCAAATCCACAAGACCTTAGCTCAAATTTAGGAAAACGACCACAAGCATACTAGGGCATGGTTCAGGTGTCATGTGGAGTAAAAATGTTATCTTGAACCAAGAAAAGTATTTGAACCAAACCAAAATGAAGGAATGAGTATAAAAGAGAAACATCGACTTTGGCAGCTTTGACGTCTCTCGGTATTTTGATCAAAACCAGAACTACGCTTATCGGATTGAGTTGAATTTTACACCGTTTCGAAGCTAAGACATAGCTCTACAATTTTCCTGAAGCCATCTAAATTCACTTCATGCATTGTTTTTGTAAAAAATGGCAATTACAAAGACTTAAAAAAACTATCGGGTTACGTCAGGAAAGCAGGAGCAGTTTCGGGAGAAAATCCATAACTCAATGTAGAAATATCGAAATCGAGTGTTGTTAGCGGCGTTTAAAACTAGATTCATAGGGATTTCAATGGTATAAAAATCAGACATTATTTCGTTACCAATTGATACCAGAAAATCCGAAAAGTTGGCTGAAACTGGTGACTGTCGGGTAAAACAGGGGAGCAGAGCAGTCAGGAGTATTTTGGACATTTCTCAGGATACAGTGCTCCGATTGATCTGAACTTTTACAGGTAGAAACTTAACTCAATTATACACAACTCTTATGTTTTGACCAAGAGCTGGTTTGGCCGTTATCACAGAGAAATATGTAGTTCAAAGTGACTGAAATTCAAACCTGATCAGGCTTAACTTTGAGTAGAAAATCTGGTTTAGTTTTTGCTAAAGCACTAGCTAAACGATCACAAAACCATTCAAATGCTGCAACCCCATAAACCTCAACATACTTCCAAGTATTCCAAGCACAAATGCACCAAAAACAACATTCAATTGAGGGAACAAAGCTAGTTTTCCTAACTAGAACATTCGGCCAGCAAGAGTGCAAAAGTAGTCTAGTTCTCTTCCAATTCCAACTTCCAAATTACACATGCACACAACTTACTAAAACTTATCATAATCATATTCTAAAGTGGAGATTATGCATGTTTATCAAAGGAACTTAACACAAATCTCATCCTAAGACTCTTAGGAATTTCATCAAACACTTCATAGACATAATTCCAAACCACTTCCAATGATGCTACTATTAGAAATTTTTCCAAGCAAGCCTTGGTTTAGGCTTCTAAAACTCTCAAACACCAACTAAACACTCCATAACCTTCAATTTAACATCATCAAGTTAGGGTTTTTAAAGAAAGTTTACCTTTGAAACAAAGCTAGAGAGAAGTCCTTCAAGATTGCTTGATCCTACTTCCTCCAAGCTTGAAAGTTGAAGATGAACTCACTAGATGATCTCTCCAATTGATTCCTCACTAGTTTGGCTTAATTCAAGACTAGGGTTTTTAGTGTTATTTCTCTCTTTTTTTTTTCTCTCTTTTCTTTCCTTTCTTTTCTCCCCTTTGGCTCACGGTTTCTTCTCCCCTATTGTGGCTACCCAACCGACACCCTTGAAGGGTTATTTCACTTAGCTTAAATTGGTAAGTTTTGTTCAAGTCTTGCCAATTGTCACTTAGTCAACTATGTCAAGCCACAACTTTCAACCTAGCAACTTCAATGATCTTTCACCTTGGCCCCAAGTGATTTCATTTCCTAGCAATTAAGTCCACTAATGTATAATCTCACCTATTTAAACTACTAATCACCCAAGGACTTTAATCACCTTCACGCAAGTCTCACTACCTTAACCAATCAAGGTCGTCAAATATAATCCAAAATTAGGGTTTTTGAGTAAACCAAAGCTTGTAACACTTGAAATACCATTGATAAACATACGGGATGGTACAGAAGGTAGACATAAAATAGAATACAACAAAACAAGGTAAAATAGAATAGAAGGGAATATAACGAAATAGTATAAAATAAAATAAGCAATTAACAAATTAAATTGTGGAACTAACGAGAGAATTTTATAAAATCGATCAAATTTCATATATATATTCCGAGAGAGTCAAGTGCATCACGGTGGCATGTTTATTACAAAAGAACTCACAAAAATCACTTTCACGGCCATTTCACCATACAAAATATAATAGTAAAAGCAGTAAATAAACATGCACCCACAGAGACGAGAATTATTCTAGTGGTTTCTCTTTACAAAAGTGTTAAAACATGTCCATAGGACCAATCAAAAGGTATATATAAAGCAATCATTAAGTTCACAAGGGAGAACCTTACTAGGTACGCAACTAGGTTAATCAATCATAACACTAGTAGATCTAATCTCCTAGTTCAGTTTCGGCTCATATCAAGTATTAGGATCCCATTGGATTACACAAGACTATCTATCAATCTTTCCTTCCATAATCCCTCAGTCATAGATTGACTTCGGTGTTCCAAGAGGTTTCAACTCGAAAAGTCAACCTTGATTTCACAAAATATTCATGCTTAGATACGAGTTCCAACTTACGGGTTCGCACTCTCATTCTCAAACTAAGACCCTTGTCGTGCCAAAACATACGTAATGCAGCAATGTATATAAAGGTTTTATGGAAATTAGTGTAGTTACAAGTGGAGAAAACTTTCAAGGTTAAAATCTTCAATGGCATTCAAACTCATTAAGTTTTCTTTGAGTAAATTGAGTAATATGCCTCGTGCATACTTAGATTGTTTTATTACAAGAATAAGGTGTAAGATGTTTTGTGATTCTGTCAAATGTTGAGTTTAAAAGTTAGTAAATATCTCTTCACACTTCAGGTGTAAAGTTGCCAAAAATTTTCAAAATTAAAACACTTCTTGTCTTCCAAAACCGCCCCAGTTTCTTGTCCAAATCATGAAAACTCAACATGTGTGATGAGGTTAAATGAAAGAATGTTTAAAATAGACCGAAGATATAAAATTTAAAACTTTATGGAAAACAAACAAGGAAACCTCGATCAGAACACTTTCTTACTAACTCTCATTAGATCTCAAAATCGCACATCACATAATAGCAAATAGAGCTTAGGAAGGGTATCTCTTAATCATCCACCAATTGGATCACTAGAAATTTAATATCTCCCCGGTCTAAGATTCCTCAAGTACTAGCCACAACAGAGAGCTCTCGATACAACACCAACTACAATTAGGAAGGGGTTATAGTTATTCACACTCTTAAGAAGATCTCTTACTAGCACATATCCAGAATTAAAGTCTTAGTCCCTCCATGTCAATTCCTATCAGTTTTTCCATTTCTCTCATCCAGTCATCGAGTACCAAGCTCATCTTTTCAATCAAGAAATACTCTAACACCACAAGCCGGTATCCAAAACAATTTTAAGCCTAGGATACACTACAGAGATCTGAATCCTAAGCTCTGATACCACCTGTGACAGCCCCACCTCCCTCTAAGGCTAACCAGAAGGGTTGGCGGGCAGCCTGCCCAACTCTCACCAGGACTCACGCATTCAAAAATACTAACTTACGAGAATAAATCCAGAATTCTTCTCAACAATAATAATATTGGAAATTGTAAAATAATATTTAAGCTTAAAGAACAATTAACAACTTAAAACACTTAAAACCTCGAGCCATAGTTCAATACAATCTCATGAATTTGAATTATTCAAAACCAAAAGAATATACAATTCCTCTTTCCATACTCGAGACAAAAGACCAAAAACAAGTGCTAGACCTAACTAGGTCCCTGGATTCTCGTCACCTGTTAAGGAAAAACAAAGAGGAATGGGGGTGAGCTAAAAGCTTGTGAGTCTCCAAAAGTCATGCACATGCATATAAACAGTAAATTAATAGGCAGTAACATAAACACATGAAGCAAATAAATTAAACATGCAAGTAGGATACGTTGGCTCTCAGGAGCTTAAATCCACAGTTCACGAACATTTAGAGTAGTCAACACTTCGTCGACTTTCAATCCAAGTAGATGACTTTTCACGCCAAACTCCTTCCACCGAACTCCCCCTATTGAGCCAGCACGCCAAACACTTAAACACTTAAGCACTTAATCACTCAAGGGACGCGACCAAGAGTGGTTATACAACACTTTTCTTCTCCAAATTGTAATACAGGAAAAAACACTTAAGTCACCAACTCTACTTAGAAGGGAGCAATAAAATATACTCTCCTTTAAGCGAGCTGTTCAACAATTACAAATTCCACATTTTAAACACGTAAAATGTCACGAAGCACGTTCACGCATAAAGCATTTAAATTAAAGCATTTAACATGCATTGGAAACTCACAGACAAAGTGGGGGTCGGAATCCAAATTTTGGTCAAATGAAAAATCAGTACTTCACCCTAAAATAATTAGAAGAGAACGAAGATGAGTTTTCTAGTTAATCGACCAAACTTAGTTTAAGAACAAGTAAGTTCGAAGAACTTTTATTTTGAGCTGAAATCTTCAGAAAATTAACTTGAGTTATAGAAGTCCAAATTTTGCAAGCCTGGTACCATTGGAAACCTATTTTAAAGTTCTAAAACTTTGTAGGAGGTACCCAGTTAAAATTCTGGGTGGAAACTGCCCATATTTTCGATTAACAAACTGCTATAGTACTGAAACAGAACATAACAGGTTGGCCGACCAGACAACTTTGAAAATTCACCAAAAATTGTACAAAATGAATTGGCCTTTGAAATTTATACAGTTCAAATTTCTATGTATGAAGTTTAAAACTCCACCAACAGCACTCAATTCCAACTCTCGAGCAATAAATTATAGCAGTTCAAACAGGGCTGGTTCGTAATTCTGAAATTTCTGAGTTTCAGATTTACAGGGCATCATTCTAGGCTTCTTTTGAGTGATGATTTCTTACTCAAAAATTACCAAATTTGGTAAAATAATACTTCCATATATAATCTTGGTTCATACCAAAATTCAACTAAAAATTCCCTCAGGAAGATAGTTTTCTAATCGGCCAAAGTGGATGCAACATCGTTGATTCAATCCTGCCAAGTTTCATTCCTCTACTTCTCATTGCTTTTAACACATCTAAACCACACCCATATGCCCCCATTTTTGAACCTAAGATGTTCTCTACCATCCTAAGCCCAATGGTGACCAGAAAGGATATTAGCTTTATCAAATTTTTGCGCAAAAAAATAGGCCCTCAAGTTCGGACAGCAATCCTGCTCAAATTTTCCAGATTTTAGTCTCATCTTAGCACTCATTCTTACTACCATTTTTAAAGAGCTTTTTTGTGGGGAAAAATAACAACTTAACAACCAACATTTTAGGCATCAAAAATCGTCCTTAACTAGCCAAAATGCAGCCACGAAAATCAAGATAAAAATCAGAAATTATAACCCTCATTTTCCTACTTCTTCCTCTCGATTTTCTCCTTGAAGGTTTTTGTCCAAAATCAGCCCATAAATTCCATATATAACCACACATTGCATCATTTTCATGCTAAGCAACAATCTTACATGCTAGTGGGAATCCAAGCGCCCACACAACAACTTAAACCAACAAAAACAACTCAAGGAAGCTTAGCAATTACAATTTCATAAACAACACAAGTCAAGGTTGTAATAACCTATCAACAACCCTATTCCTAATATCAAGCATGGAATTTTAAAAAAAAATGAACAAGAATGGAGCTTTTAGGGTTCTACCTCTTCTTAGAGGCTAACAAAACACCAAGAAAATGCAAGCTTTAGCCACCCAAGACTTCTTCGTCAAAGCTCCTCACCCAAGCTTCAAGCTTGTGCCAAGATTGGTGCAAGATTGTTGGTGGTTTTAGTGAGAAAATGGAGAAGAAATTGATGAAGATACAAGAGAAAAAAGGAGAGAGCTGGTTCGGGTGAGAGGGAAGAGAGGAGAGGAGATTTTTGAGCAATTTTGAGTGAATTAAATGAGAAAAGAAAGACAAGACATAAGGCTTGTCTTATAACCCCAAAAGTCAACACAAGAATAGTAAGCTTAGTTAGCAATTTTGGAGGGAAAATAATTAACTCTCTTGGCTGCAATTTAAAGGATAATCTCTGCTAAGAGAGAGAGAGAAGAAAAGGAAAAATTGAAGTGAATTGGAGGAAATTAAATGGGTAAACAGTCGCAGGTTAAAATGCTAACTTTCGGGAAATTTGTCCAACTAGGGTTTTAAGGTTTCAAAACCTTAATCTCACTTCTGGTCCCTTGATTATATTCCTAACCTACGAGTGATCATCCTTAGATTCTATAGCTACTTCACTCACTGCCCAAATTTTTACCTCGAAAAACATGTTTTCTCATTTTCTCACGAATTAATACTAAAAGAGCGAATTGTGAAAAAGGTAGACGAAATATTGAAAATCTATGAGAAAATATGTGTGAAATAAAATTTGAATCACCCAAGAATAAACTAAATAAATAAATAAATTGAATTTCCATTTAAATTTTCTGGAGAATATGTTTGAGAACGACTTTAAAATAATCAAACAGATTAAATGACAATATTAACAATATTTAAAATAATAAATATTAACAATATTAAAAATAAATTTTTGAGGGCCTCACAACTCTTAACACGTAACATAAATAATGACTATCTTTTAATATTTCTTTCTAACCTATTAAACTCACAATTAGCTTATCTATCATATCATTCAAACCCAAGATCTGATACCAACTGTGATGCCCCCACATCTCCCGAAGACGAACCCTAAGGTCTCAGCGGGACGCCTGCCCAATTATCGTCAGGACTCACGTACTTATTCTAACGTAATAGACATTCACAAGTGAAACTTAGATATCAGATTCAAGAAATACTTCAAATATACAAGCCATAATCCTTTGAGACTACCACTTGCTATTACAATCCAAAACCCGTATATATAATAAAGTTTACACTCCAATTATCTCAAAAGCCATACAAGAGATATCTTCCCAAAACCACTAGTCTATAGCCTCCAAATTTCACTTTCCAAGACCTCTTAAGGAAATCAACTTGGGGTGAGCCAACGCTCAATGAGGCCAAGAAAAACAAGCAAGCAAGCAAGAAGCAATTAAACAAAGTAAATGGCACACTTAATAAGATCATCACATAGGCGAGCAAGTTGGAAATAAAACACAAGTAGGAGGATACGGGAGCTCTCAAGAGTTATTTCCACATCACGTCCGGTTCAAGTCATCCTTGGTTAACCCTCCGTCAACCCAAGAAGTAACATGTCCGTAGAACTCCACTTATTTCCTCCAACCACCCTCTTGGATCCGGAACCAAACAAGCACAAGGTGAAAATACTATTCGAGTATACCAAGCAAGATTTCAACAGATCAAGCTATAATATTTTCCCATGGTTCTCCAAGTTCCTCGACCAAGCCCTTGCCGGCTCGAGTTACAAGGTTTGCCAATGGGTTGGGGCATCCTTACAAGCACGGTTGGTCGTTGAGACAACACTCCAATCGACTTAGATTCGATCATAGCGCTGAGTCAAGATGAGAGGCACCTCCCACCGAATATGGTGTGGTACATACTGCCGCTTAGTATTCCCGAATTACAAGCATATTCAAGTACAAGAACAAGTCATACCAATTCATATCATAAGTATCAAGTAACCAAGCAAAAGAAAGAGAGAGAACGAGGGCGATAAAGTACACCCTCGTCTCGGCAAGTTTACAAATCATGAAACCACATAGCATTTATTCAAGTATCATTTCAATCATTTTAAGATGAAACATGCACTTGACACTCATCAAAAGTCAAGAGCAAGTGAGAAAAAAATCAGAAAGTCAATCAAATTCTTCAATGTCCATGTTTTCACCTGAGACATGCATAATCAAAGTTACCTAGGTATTCAACCAAGGTCAACTTCCAAAAATCAAGTTTTCCCCATTCCACGTCAAAGGAAATCTCATGTGGTTGGAAAATTCATTTCCCAAGTATGGAATGGTGTACAAATAATCAAAAAGGTTAGGTCCAAGAACCAGGAAATGTTTCCAAGGCATTTCTAAGCTTTCATTACTTCCTTAGAAAAATTTTCAATTTTGTGCGATATTCTTTGAAAAATCATAACTTGAGTTCTATAAGGTCAAAAATTGTGAATCTTATACCATTGGAAAATAGACTCAATGAACTAAAAATTTTCAGAAGACACTTATACAAGATTCAAATCAGAAACTAATCAAATTTCAGTTCACGTTCTTTGCTACGGTAAAATAGGGTATAACGTCTTGAATTTCAGTCAATTTTGAAAATTCCGAAATTGAACTAGTCCTTGAAATTTATACCACTGAAAGAACTCCAAGTCTAGTTTCAAACAAAGCAAACAAAACTCAATTCAGATTTTTCTACACCAAGATATAACGGCTTTGTTTGGATTCACTGTTTTTACCACTGTTTTTGAAAAACTGTTTTTCACTTAAATACTCTGATATACACAACAAAAAACAATCCCAAAAATACCAATCCAAACAAGTATTTCAAAACAACTTATACATACAAAATAAAAAAAATTATCCCTTCTTCTTCCACCCCAACCACACCATCCATCCCACTTCCCCTTCCTCCCCATCTCTCCTCCCTCCACCTTCCCACTCTCCTCTCCCCCTCTCTCTTTTCTCACCCCTCCCTCTCTCTTTCTCCCCTCCCCCTCCTCCTCCCAGCCCCTCCTCCTCCCTCAAAATTAAAATTTATTTAAGGTTATTTTTGGGTATTTTAAAATTAAAATTTATTTAAGGTAAATTTTAGGTCTTTTGAGGCATTTTAAAATTAAAATTTATTTGGGATAATTTTTGGGACATTTTAAAATTAAAATTTATTTGGGGTATTTTGGGCATTTCTAAAATAAAATTTTATTTGGAATTTTTTGGGGCATTTTAAAATTAAAATTTATTTGGGTATTTTTTGTGCACTTTAAAATTAAAATCTATTTTGGGTATTTTTTGTGCACTTTAAAATTAAAATTTATTTGGGGTATTTTGAGCATTTTAAAATTAAAATTCATTTCTTGAGTAAATTTTAGGGCATTTTCAATATTAAAATTTTATTTGGGTAATTTTGGAGGCATTTTCAAAATGAAAAATTTATTTGGTATTTTGGTTTATTTTCAAAATTAAAATTTATTTGGGGTAATTTTTGTGACATTTTAAAATTAAAATTTTATTGGGGTAATTTTTTGTGGCATTTTTAAAATTAAAAATTTATTTGTGTAATTTTTTAGGGCATAAAATTAAAATTTTGTTTTGGGTAATTTTTTGGGGCACTTTTAAAATCAAAAATTTATTTGGGGTATTTTTGGGCATTTTAAAATTAAAATTCATTTGCATAATTTTGGAGCATTTTAAAATTAAAATTTTATTTGGGGTAATTTTGGGGCATTTTCAAAATGAAAATTTTATTTAATATTTTGGGGTATTTTCAAATTAAAAATTTATTTGGGATAATTTTTAGGGCATTTTAAAATTAAAATTTTATTAGGGGTAATTTTTTGGCATTTTAAAATTAAAAATTTATTTGGATAAGTTTTGGGCATAAAATTATAATTTTATTTTGGGCAATTTTGGACATTTTAAAATTAAAATTTATTTGGGATATTTTAGAATAATTTATTTGGGGTATTTTTTTCAAATTAACCCAACCACATCAAATAAATTTTAATTTTAAAATACCCCAAAATACTTCAAATAAATTTTTAATTTTAAAATACCAAAAAATTACCCCAAATAAATTTTACTTTTAAAATCTCCAAAAATACCTAAAATTAATTTTAATTTTAAAATGCAATAAAATTATCTCAAATAAATTTTAATTTTAAAATGTCCCAAAAACTGACCCAAATAATTTTACTTTAAAATACCACAAATGAAACATGCTAAAAGTTTTTGAAAGATTCTGAGTTTTGAAACACATGAATTGTTTTTTAAAACATCTGATGTCTTCTGATCTTGTTTTAAAATACAACTCCAAAAACAGCTAATCCAAACGGACCCAACAATTTTTCTAAAGCTGTTTTTCAAAACCTGTCATGCGAAATTTTCAACGATGCACTTTGTGAAAGCTCTCTCTTTTCCCTTCTTTTAAAACCAGTTTTGTTGCTTCGATCAAAGTGCATCTAAGGCCGTCATTTTGGCAAAATTTTGACTCAAGAAAAGGCTCTAAAAATTGAAAATTTTGCTCCAATTTTGTCCAACTAGGGGTTTAAAAACTGAAATTTTCACCAAGATTCAAGCATTACAACACACACTTCATATCCCCAAAATCAACGAACAAAGCAAGACACAATTTTGGGAGCTAATATAGAAATAAAATCAAGCCAAGAAAGCAAGTAAAAGTCCTCAAGTTGTCTACCTAAGTTGGGAATTCAAGAGCCCAACTCCAATGTGTCAAGATATCAAATTTTCTAGTAAAAGAAACCATAGATCTTCTTAGCTCTAATATTAATGGTGCAAAAATTGTTAGATGCACGAGTTACCTTCCTTCCTAGCAAGTTTTGGCAAGAAAAATTGAAACTTTAGGCCTTCTTCTCATTCTCCTCCTATTCGGCCAAGAGAGATAAGAGAGAGAGAGAGAGAGAGAGAGAAAATGGCTCAAGATCTTCCATCAAATGTCAAGACCCATAAACCCCTCAACAATCCATGCTTCTATAGTTAAGATCTAGCCAAGAAATGGAAGAAAGGTTGAAGTTTTAGAGTGTTTTACCTTCCTTCAAGATGACAAGCAAGAACTCAAGATTCAAGCACTAAAACCTCAAGGATCTTCCTTCTTTCAAGCCTTCTTACCAAGTTTGAGGATGATTCAAGTTTGGAGCAAAGTTGAGACAAGATTTGAGCAAGCTTGGAGAATGAAAATGAAGTCTAAACTAAGGGAAAGAGGAAGGGGGAGGTTCGGCCAGCAGCAAGAGAGGGGAGAGAGAGTTTTGGTTGCTTTTTGGTGAGGTGAAATGGTGAAAGAAAGAGAAGAAATAAAGCTTTAATTTAAAGGCAAAAGTCAAAAGTGAATACTAAGTCATTAATTGTGACGACCCCACCGCCCCCTAAGGCGAACCAAAAAGTTCGACGGACCTCGTGCCCAACTCTCGCCGGGACTCATTACAGTTCCTCAATCAACTTACAGTCTTTAATTCAAAACAAGAATTACTTCAAGGACCTCAAGCATGATATTAAAGTCCTCAATCAAATTACAAACCTCAAATAATTACACTTCAAGATCTCCAAAATAATAATTCATTTTCAACAAGTCCAAATACACTAAAAGTCCAACAGTTCATGATTACGAATAGTACAAGAGATAATACTACTAGTCACTACACTTTTCTAATAAATTAAAGTTTGATTTCCAATAGATACAGTTCCCAAACAAATTACATTATCAATATCAAATATTTACATCAAATACTCCACTAATTTACATTCCACAAGTCAATCGAACTTCAAAATATACATGGGATTCCAGCCAGTCACACTAATGAATTAATACAAGTGATTTCCTTCACCTCGAACCCTGTAGAGGGGAAATAAAACATTTTGGGGTGAGTTAGAAACTCAGTGAGTGTCCAGTGAAAACAAGAAAATTCACATTTTATCAAAATCATGGACATTCGAATTAAATAGCATTTTGTAAGACATTCAAGTCTTTAAAAGTATAACGTGTAAGTTTTAAACATGGTCACACATTCACATTGAAAGTATTTAAGAATCTTTTCATTTAAAAGATGCAGGAAACAAAAATTTCTTAAACAATCATTCCATAAACACTTAATTTAACAATCAATAATGCAGTAAATAATAATTCAATAAACCATAATTCAATAAACATTCAGTTCAAATATTAAAAGGATACGGGTGCTCACTTAGAACCATTTCCACCTTATAACTTCCAATAAACAATCCCCTACATTTTTCCACCTTATAACCTCCAAACTCCCACCTTATGATCTCCAAAACGATAAACAATCCCCTATCTTAATCTCACATTATGTCCTCCAAAACAATAAACAATCCCTTCATTTAACATTGAACATTGGATATAGTACTCAAGGCCTTTCGGCGAAGAGTTTTGAGCTTTGCACTTAACATTGGTAAGTCATTACCCAGGGCTGTCCAACTGATCTGATCTCGCGATGGCGGGTTTAGGATAAACTTTTGGCCTACTTGACCTCACGACGGCGGATCAATGATAGAGTTCCAGCGAAGGCTGAGCTCAGTTTTGCCGATGCGATAAAGTACACATCGGCCTACAAACATGCACATTTAACAAGCAATTATGCACAGGCAATCTTCTGAGTCAAGCAAGTCACATAGTTGAACATGTTTTCACATAAAAATCATTTTGTGAAACTCATTTCATTTAGAATTATCTCAATAGTAAATCATTTGAAATCATGTTTGGAAAAGATTTTTGTTATAAACATGAGTTTGGCAATGACTTTATTTATAAACATGAGTTTGAAAATCAAGTTTAGGACTCAAGTTTGGTAAGTTTAGAAATCACGACTAAAAATCAAGTTTGATAATGATCCAAATTTTAAACTCAAGTTTGGCAATCATTCTTCAAAATCAAGTCATGAAAATCATTTCATTTGTAAACACTAATCACATATTTCATTTGAAAATCAAGTTTTAATCACTCACAATACTCTCAAATCATTTCACTCGAAAACAATAGAAACCATCTCTTGTAGGAACAGGATCACTTGAAAACAATGGAAACCATCTCTTGTAGGAACTGGAATATACATTTTCAATTGTAAAGAGATTAGAGCACTCATTAATAGTTTATATCACATTGATTTAGATAACATTCCAAGCAACAAATCACATTTCGATTAATCAATCCAAAAGCACTTATAAATCACTTTAAAAGTAAAGCAGATCTTTATACTTGTAAACCAATACAAGTCAATAGTAAATTAGTGGTAAAACATTTCACAAATGATGTTCTTGAAATAATAGTAACACAAAAGCACCATAGTGGAGCACTTCCTTTAAAACAAGTTGGGACAAAATAGTAGTAAAATTGTCAGCTGGAAAGAGTTTGCAACACTCACCAACCACCGCTCACTTCAAGTGAAGGAGAAGAAGAAGGGAAATGAAGTCCAAAGTCTTGTCTTTTGGCTTATATATGAGTTGGTCAACGACTACGCCACGTGTCAAAGTTCTATTGGTCCGAAATCTAATGAAATCCTATCTTATCCACAACTTCCTCTTTTTGCACTATATGTCCCTCTAGTTTCTTTAAAGTTACATTCCACACATCATTAATTATCTCTACATACTCTAATTTTCATCTTAAAACTAAGTTTCACGTCACGTCTCAAAATTTAACACTTAATGCTAGCCGATAGAAAATCAGGCAAATATTTCAAAGAAAACTTACTAATAAAATCATCGAGACTACAGAAAATCATTTTTTCCAAACTTTAAATCAATAAATAAGTCAATGCAAATAAGGTACACAAATCATTCATCGGGAAATCAGTAAATGCGGACAATCCAAAGTGAAAATTTCAAAATTAAATTTTCATAAATTTTCGGGTCCTCATATTAATGCTCCAATTTGAGTTTAATTCCAATCGCTCACTTCTAATCCCTCAATTAGTTTTTCTTAATCTACTAATGATCATTCTTACTCTCCAAGATTACGTCCACTCGGATCAATTGTTTGCCTTGAAAAGCATGCCTTAAAATAGAAAAATTACATTTGCAGAGTAAACATGTTTTTAAAATAAAATGAGGTAATGTATAGTGCAAATGCAATTAAAATGATTTAAATAAGTTATTCAGAGCAAATAAATAAATAATAAAATAAACAGGTCAGATAAAATAAATTTTCGGATCCTCACACTATTGCAGGTTAACTCCTTGGCGTTACCATAACTCACATTACTGTAGCATAGTCCATAAAGAAAAACAAAAGTTACGACTATGACAAGAAAATTTTTAAACGTGAATCAAAAAATCTAATTAATTCATGAAATCAATGCCACTACCAGAGATTCACATTTCTAATTCTCTTTAACATCCTTCAAAAACGATAGCAAATTGATATAGATTATGGCAAAATAAAAGCATACCTTGATTTAAGTAGTTGTTAGACAATTTGGGCAAAATATTTTTTTTCCATCCTGCAACAGCCACTAAACATGCTTTTAGGTAAGAAAACTGAAAATAAAATTATGTTGTAATTCTGCTTTCAATCATTAGAGTAACAGGAGAAGTATCAAAACCTGAAGTAATCATACTTATAGTGGAAGTAAATTTTCATGAAAATTTCATAAGAGCACGTTAAGCTACAGTGGGACTAATAAATTAAAAGGAAAACAAACTTTGACAATTAAGAATAAGGCTCAGATTTGTTTATCAAAGTCAAGCAAGAAGGAAAGCACCAGCATGCCTACAAAGTCGATTGCAATTTTGGAAAAACATATCCCAAAATACCATCCGAGTTGCATCACTGAGATACGGTTTAAATCTAGTTAGTATCAAGCCTGAAACATAACTTGCGCAATAGTATTGTATCATCACAGCTTAAAATGAATAAAATAAATTCACCTATTTGTGATCTTCTTCATCTGTTTTGAAACCCCAAAAATCTAACTAAAAGCATAAAAATACAGAATGATTTTCTTTTAAAAGGCCAATTCGGATTTATAAATATTTGAAAATAACCCTCAACAACTTTTTACTCTTGAGCATTATCGTGAAGGATGAACAAATAATCTTAGCCCACTTATACTCACGTCTCTTGCAATTCTAAGACAAGAAACCTCACTCATTTCTCGTTTACATGGCAAAGGTTTGGCACGTGCTATAGTAAAACATGGTGTGTTTGCCTATCAAAAGTTTTTGTCTTCAATTACTTTGGATTTCCTCTAAAAATAGACTCCTCCATTTTTTTCCTTTTAGCTCAAATTAATAACCTTACAAACGAGTAAAGATCAGCATATATTCTAATCACGGGAGAGCTCATTGAATCTCAAGAAATTACAGAACAAAGATTAGTTATACCATTTGCAAATCAAATGCTGCTCTTAAAGTGAGTAAAAAAAAATTTTTGGACCAAAACTCAACATTATTATGAATACCCTGGGATCCCTATTCATTCCATGCATGACAGAAAATGCTTGACCGTATTTTTGTACTTCGTACGATAATGATGAATTAACTTCATAGCTTGCATGCAAAGATTAAGATCTTTTTGCTTGAAATTTGTCTAGCATCAATTGCCTGGCGAAGAAATTGATCATTTCTACATGAAATCATGATTAAATGATTTAGACTATACGTTCCAGAGCCAAGTACTTTAGGCCCTATTTAAACATTATAACAAATAAATGATTCAAAAGAATAGAATACAGCAAAGGCTATGCATTTCAAGAGTTTAACATGATAAACTTGTAAAAAAGAGTAACATATCAATGGAGCTCACAGTTATCCACAAATGTGACATGTAGGTAGATAACAATTAATGCTATTTAAAAATTAAAGACCAAACAAAAACTTATTGTCAAATTTGAGCACATAACTCCAAGATTGAGCTGAATAAGCTTCAAATCTCAAGTATTTATGTATATCCAAAACCAAAACCTGCTTATATACCTTTATTGTCATTTCTTTGGTTAACAGTCACCCACCGATCCATATTCTGAAGACAAAATCATTCCTAACTTCACACCACAAAATGTAATATGATCTTTGAACATAAAAAATACAAGTCATTATGGGTAAGAACATCTTACCAAATGAAACATTAGATAGAAACTGGAGAAGACACTTTCTCTAAGCAATTATCTAAAATCCAAATTCTTCACTATTATCTATAATCACTATCATCTAAAATTCATAAATAGACCATTAGATTTACCATCTTCCACCAATATTCTAAATAACAAAAGTATATTAGAAACTAGAGATTTAAAAATGCACAAAACAAAATAAAAATTACAACAATAAAAGGAGGCTAAAAGTTTTACTGGTTAGTTAAGTTAACTAAAACATTAAAGGATAGACTTAAAAGAACTGAAAATTAAGCATATTAACCATCACCGGCTGAACTATGGTAATTTCTCAAAATCCTGCCATATTCAACAAATCACATAATTAAATTTTGACATTCATGGAAAGTGAAAGTGTTATACTGTGATGTATATGTAAATTTCTAAAACTTAATGGCTAAAAGAAATTTCTAAAGTTAATTTCCTCTGCAAAAAACAGGTTCCGTTTGGATTAGCTATTTTTGAAAGGTGTTTTTCAAAAATCATACTGTAGTATTTAGGATGTGAAATACAATTACCGCAAATGTCTTTGAAGTGTTTTTTGGGTTATATTTTGGGGGGATTTTTAAAATTAAAAATTTATTTGTGGTATTTTATTAAAAATTAAACTACCTCCCCTCTCTCTCTCTCGCTCTCTCCCTCTCCATCTCCCTCCCTCCCTCTCTCTCTCTCCCTCTCTCTCACCCCCCTCCCTCCTCCTCCACCACCTCCTCCTCCTCTCCCTCTCTTCTCTCTCTCCTCCGAGACATTTGTGATGAGTATGAGGAGAAACCTAGATGGTCGCTTCAAGCATCAAGAAATTCAACCTTGACCAAACAAGTTTCACTTGAAGAGTTTAAGCTATCTCGTAGTAGGTCCAAGTATGGTGACCACAAGGAAGGGAAGTGCCTTAGAGCGAGTGAAGAGAAGAATTCATTAATTTTTTCACAGTCTAAGTCGAGGAATGAGCCACAGGAGGAGGCGTTATGGTGGGAAACTTACCAACATCTTCTACATGAGAAGCAACTAAAGGAGCTAGTTGAAAGAAATACTCAAGAATCTCCTTAAAAGGATTTCATTGTGGCCGTTGCTAGTGAAGATCAACCTAAACTCATTCAAAATGAAGTTGAACTAGAAGAAGTTATCATTGAAGTTGAGGAATGGGAGGATGTAGTTGGTAGTGAGACGCAAAATGAGAGTGAGAATGTACATGAAGTAAAATCTGAGGGAGGTATGAAAGAAAATGAAAGTGAAAAAATTCAAAAGAATTGAGTGAGTTAGCCATCAATGGCACTAGAGAGCTGAGAGAAAAAGAGAGTGAATTGAGTTTGATTATACAAGCAAGTCCAAGAGAGTTAGCCTTCAAAATTAGGGATAGATAATTTGTATTTTTTGACTAACCATCCTTATCTTGTTTTGTCTAGTGTGTTTGTTGATTTTTCATAGGTTAAAGAGTCCACCAAAATGTGGAAACTTGTAAATGATCACGGTGAAATGAAGATCAAATCAAGTGTAGGTGTCATTGATCAATGGTCGGTTGGATTTAGTAAACTTGGTAAATTTGTTGTTAATTCATTTGCCATTGAGAATGTAACTTTCTTTCCTAAAACTCTTACTTATCATGGTGGATTTGAAGCACTTCATATGCCTATCAATGTAAGGATTCTTGATGGTAAGACTCTTGAATTGGATGGCATCATCTTCTAGGTCGTCTATGAGCATAATATGGATTCTCGTCTTGAGTTTGATTCTTTGCATAATATTGGTAATTCTAATTTGTTTTTGTGTCTTTTTAGGAATTGTGTCTATTCTAGTTATCTAAGTCTAGTTTTGAGTTCTTTATGTTTTGATGGGATTGAGTCACTTGTTATATTTGATGGATGTTCTAGTTCATTTAGTGTTTTTTATGTACTTTTAGGTCATGTTAACAGTCTTAGAATGATGCATGGTGTCCAAGCTTTTCCTACTTGTTATCAACTAGGTGAGTTGGATGAATAAATGTATTTTATCGTTATTTATTTACTATCTTTTGTGTTTGACCCAGGTATCAGTTCGAGAACGTATTGTTTTCACAGCGGAGAGAATGATAGCATATCACTAAGTGGTTCATGCTCGTGTCGAATGGATCGTGAGTTGGAGCGGGCATGTTAGTTTGTGATCAAATTGGTTAAAAGGCATGTTTCTTTGTTTGCATTTATGCAAACATTCCCCAATATGCTTCACTACAAGCAATGTCTCGATTAGAGAACAAATCTTTTTCAAGAGAAGAGGCATGATGCAATCTGTAGGTATAGCATCATGTTCTCAAGTGTTCCAGTTGGATTGCTCATTTGGAAGAAGTTCAAGTATGATAAAATCTTCATATTTGAACTATATACGTGGAAGGTGTAAGGCCCAAAGACAACCTAAGAGGGGGGTGAATTAGGTTGATTAAAAATTAATCAACTTATGATGCTCCTTTTTCACAATAAGAAATGTAACCTCTTACACAATAAAATTATCAATGAAGGAACAATAGAATTCAAGTAAGATAGAAAATATAAGCAATAGAGAAATTGTAAAGTAAGCTGTAGAAAGGAATGAGAGTATGCAAACCAATTGTCTACCAAGCTCCTCTTGAGTTTGAAGAACAATTCTCAACATAAGCAACTTCAATTTGATGAAAGTCAACCAATCTTGTGTACAATGGAAGGCTCACTTCCTCCTTACCCCAAGCAACACTTGATCAAGTTAGGAAATTTTACAATCACTCCGGATAACCCTCACAAAACTACACTATTGAAGATTTCAATCACAAATGAAATGTTTGCTCACTAATTTACACTCAAAGAACTACTAATCTTACTAGAAGAGTATTTTCTAGCTAAAATCACTCTTAAGAACTTGTAATCTTAGTGTTCAAAAGTTACTATTTTGTTCAGACAAGCATCTATTTAAAGGAGACCAAAAAGTGCCTTGATAAGTTGTCAACGGATAGAAGGTAGCTAAAGAGTCAACTAGCCGTTAGAGTTATCGGACGTCCGATACAATGTTATGCCTCCGGTCCTATCGTCCGAAAGGTTGTTTCAATCTTTATCTAACGATCGATTCATTTTTCTGCGTCCGATGTACCTTACATCCGATACTGGTCAGAGAGCTCAGAAATTTCCTTGAATTTGATCGGACGTCCGGTAATGCTGATACGCGTCCGATACAAATGTCTGATACTCCCCCTGTCTATCGGACGTCCGGTGCTTCAAGTTGAGTGTCCGATGGAGAGTTCTCAACTTTATCGAATGTCCGATACGTGCTATCGAGCGTCCGATAGAGTTGAATGTCCTTTGCTTCTTCTTTTGATTGAGTTTGAGTTCTTCAATTGCATCATTTGCACCAATGATCTGAGCTGCCATATTTCTCAATGGAAGATATTAGATTGAATTTTTCAATTGTTCTGTAATTGTCAAAATTTGGGATCAAGATTTACAGAAGGAATTGAAGGAAGAGCCACTAGACAAAGAAATTTATAGGAAAAGGCTAAAGAAGGCGATATGCGAGTTGAAACATGAAGTACAACTCGCGAATCGCTACCTCGTAGATCTGATACATTTTTGCTTTTTTGTCACAAGGCAATCAACAACTGGCACAACATCC
The DNA here is from genome assembly GCA_013103745.1 of Gardenia jasminoides. NCBI lineage: Eukaryota > Viridiplantae > Streptophyta > Magnoliopsida > Gentianales > Rubiaceae > Gardenia > Gardenia jasminoides. Next base: position 38,382,862 of record CM023099.1, read on the forward strand.
AGTCTAATAACTGGCGCAACTTATGTGTCATTTTAATTTTTAGGGATTTTTTCTGATTTTGTCCAAATTGTTTCATTTTTGTTTGAGTCTTGTTTAATTATTTACTTAGTAGTTATTGTGAATAAAAATAGCCAGCTATATGAGCTATTTGTACCACAATTAGTTTTCTAGTCAATTTAGGACATTATTAGGAATAAGTGACTAAATCCGTGTCCAATTCCAATTAGTCTTAGTTAGCTCCTTTTAGCTATAAATAGCTATTCGTTTATAATATTTGGGGAGATGTTTTTATGAATACAATTTGAGAGAGTTTCTCGTTCTTGTTCCTCAGGAGCATCCCTTGATACAAAATTGAGTGTATCTCCTTTGTTCAAATCTTGGCTTATCAATCAATGATCATAGTTGGTTGTAGCGCCTTTCTACCTTAAAACAAAAATTCTATCTATCACTTGTTATGAGTTGAAATAATATCATAGGTTCATAACACTGGGGTTCGTAGGGTTTCAATTTTCCCATCCAATTTGTTCCATTACCTAATCAAGATATATCCTTCTATTGCCAGATCAATTCATTTCTTCAAAAATGGGAGTTTGGGGAATCGGGTTCACATCACGTAGAATTGGTGAATCACTTGATTAATTCCAAAGGGGAAAAATGAAAAATTATAACATAAAAATGATATCCTAATCTTCAAAAATGAAGAACGAGTGAGGAAATACAATAGGTCTTGTAAAAACTGAAGGATAAGCACTCATTCAATTCCCAGAAGATAAAGGGCGAGAGTTGCCCAACCAAATGAATAAAAGAATGCAAATCAATAAAAGAAACTTAGTCAAAACTAGAATAAACAGGATTGAAGTACTAAATTTGCAAAAGATAAGCTGAAAGAAGTCTTAGCATTGCACAATAAAGTAGCGAAAATTGATCACAAAATGCCTAAGGAAACTGGGTCCAAGCTAAAACTAATTCAAAACATCTTCACCAAGACAGTAGCAACCATGAAACCAAAACAACAAATAGTCCAAAATGACTTCATGGAGAGACTAGTTTAGTTGCTACATAGAACAATTGGAAAAGTGAAACTAAAACACATGCGACTAAAAAATGACTTGATCACACTAGTTTGGTTGGAACACCGGAATTCAAGCGCAGCTAATATTCCTTCAATAAAGTGTGCATTCGACCCCCACGACCAGTAGCGGATCGCTTGCCCAGCTCGCCAGACTCGATAGCAAAACGATAAAGCGTCAAATTCTCACCAAAGGCGATAGGTACATTATATATATACATAATATCCACTACAAGACCACAAGAGTTAGAGTACAACTCCCAACAAGGTTTCTCACACCGTTATCCAAAATACAATATACACCGCCAAAACTCCAACCCAAAGCAAGTACTAAAGCTAAAAGGCTACACTATGCCTCCCACGCGGTTCGCAGCCACTCGCTAAGGAAAACAAATTGAAAAGGGGTAAGCTATAAGCTTAGTGAATAATCAGGAGGGGGGGTACATGTAAATCACATTGCCAGATTTTCAAATCAATAGCAAAAGTAACACCACAAATAAGGATCTGGGTGGCTTCAAAGCCATTTCAATTTCCACGCTGATCTTCCGTTGACACTCAGTCAACCGATAATCCGTAGACCCACTTATACTCCAACCGTCCCACCTTATCAACCCACTCACGGCGGTCCTACGATTAGCAACTTGAATAATATCATTGAGATCCCAAAAGCATTGAGATCAGACCATCTATTTGGTCGGAAAAATAACATTTAGACCCCAAGGCAACCCCTTGAGATCAGACCATCCAAGCGGCCAGAGAATAGCATTTACCATTGAGACCCCAAAGTAACCTTTGAGATCAGACCATCTAAGTGGTCAGAGATCCATACTGACATTGAGATCCCAAAGGCATCCCTTGAGATCAAACCACCCAAGTGGTCAAAAGCAACATTTACATTGAGACCCCAAAGGCACCCCTTGGGATCAGACCATCCACATGGTCACTCATCACCAAAAATATCACATGTATAGTTCATATATCACTCATCATATGCATTCATATATCACACAACACGTACATTCAAGAATCATATATGGAGCTTTGGTCGAGTGTGATAAAGTACACCCTTGTCCAAACGTCCACTTAACACATTTCACATTATATTCACAGATAAAGTCCTAATTACTCACCAACAGTAGTACAAAAGCAAACAGGTTAACAGAGTTCCCCGGTCTCCTCAACCCCGTCATTTCCTGTGAAAAGTTGAGCCAGAAGATTACTCAAACAATCATTGAGACGCCAAAGATGCCAAAACCACTTAGAAACACTTAAAACAGCAAATAAGGTACATGCATGGGTGTTCGACTAAAAACGGACGAGAACGGAACGAAAACGGAAAACACACACTAAAAGGTGTAAAAGGCAGTTTGACACCCCGTGCGCCTTTACTCATAACTCAAGCTAAAAGTATCGGATTAGAGTGCACGAGGTTCCGTTTCGAAGCTAATAGAACAAGCTACAACTTCTGTGAAGACAACTTCTGCCCAGATTTTCTCTAACTAGGTCAAAAATGTGGAAACAGTTTCAGAAATTTTCCCGTCAGAAATTCCGACAGGCTAGATTCAAACGGTCATAACTCAGCGCTCACAAATCCAAATCAGGAAATTCCAGTGGCGTTGGAAAGCTAGAATGAAGGGCTATAAATTTCGTGTTTTGGCCAAAGGCTAAATCACAAAGGATCAACACGAAAAATGAAGCTAAAGTTACTGCCGGTAAAATTCTGTTTTCCTGTTCAACGTCCAAACAAGTTTCCGTGCAACTAAATTGCACCCAAGCAAATTCCATTGACTCGATTGCGATAACAAACATGCAATACAGCCCCTTACATGCCACACAATGCCCCAAACATGCACACACACACACCACACACAACAATCCAAGAAACTAAACCAAACGGAAATCCTTAGCTTACTAGTGGGAATTCAAGAGCCCACACAATCATTTAAATCAACAACCAACATTAATTCCTACCATTTCACTTATAATATCCATCTCATTCAAATCCAAGATCATCATCACCTTATTAGGATTCAACCACTTCATTCCCAATCTAGCAATCAAATCACCAACTACAAGTTAAACAATACTCAATGCCTTCATTAACCACCAAACTAAGCACTAATGGAAGCAACAATGCAACACTAAACCAAAAGCACTAAAGGATGCTTGCTGGCCGAAAATTGCAGGCATGAAATCATCCAAGTTTGCACCACAATTTCACAAATTAAGCTAAGACCAAGCATTAATTTCATCCTACCAACAACCACAAACATCAACCATTATGAAATCTTCAACTAAAACCCTAACCCTAGCTCTTGGCCAAGATTCAAGACAAGCAAAACAAGAAAACTAAACCATGGAATCATCTTCTCAACTAGCTTTGATCATCAAGAAGCCATAACATGAATAAAATCCATCATCTTCATCAACTTAATCAACTTAAATAAATTTCAGCAATTGCACCAAAATTCAACTTGCAAAGTGTAAAATACCTCTTGAATCAAGGTTAGCTTCACAATCAAGTGCTTCCCACTTCCAAAGAATGGTTGGATGATTGAATTGGCAAAATTTCCCAAGCTTTTCTCTCTTTTTTCCTCTCTTTTTCTCTCTTTTTTTCCTTCTCTTTTCTTCCCTCTTTTCTCCTTGCTTGGCCGACTTCCTTGTCTTGCTTTTGCTAAGAGATTAAGTCTCTTAGATATTTGTTTAGGTAGTCAAAATTTGGTCCAAGTCCAAGTCAAAGTTGTCATGCCAAATCAACCTAGAAACTTAAGCTATTTTCCACTCTTGCCCAAGTAATTTTCTTTCCTATCAAACTAGTCCATAGGTGCTCAATTTAGCCTAGCCTATCAAAGCTTAATCACACTTACTTAGGCTACTAATCATCTAGGCACCCTAATCTCTCTTCTTGCACATGCTTTAACACACGTAAAATCAAAGAAATAACAAACTTGTAATTGGACATAAAACTTAAATTTATTTTCAAAACTAGGGTTTTACGAATCCAAACTAGGGTTTTCATATATACAAATTAGGGTTTTATCCAAATTTAGGGTTTTTGAAGCAAATTAGGGTTTAAATTTTAAATTAGGGTTTTCACACTTGTAAAACAAAATAATTAAAAACAAACATTTTTAAAAGTAAAACAAACCATATAAACACCTTGGCGAACAAAAATAACTATAATTAACATTATTTAATATTTTCCAAACATAGAGAAAATTCGGGGCCTCACACATTCCTGTGAAGAGCAACCACCGTGGAAGTACATGTTCTCCTTATATGACCGACTCTATGTCACACTCCACACTTGTTGTTCTTTCCATCATCGGTCTTCTAGCCAAGGGAAACAATACAAAAATATTTAGTCTACTGAAAATGAATAGAAAACTGTAAAATTGTATTGGAATAAATAACAAAATTGAATTTACTGAACTGGAAAAGGGTTACTATTTTCAGTGACTTAATTGGATGTAACTAAAGTTGATGTATTTTGGCTTGCCAGTGGTTCTGCAATGTGTTCTTGATAGGAAAATGTGCATCTGGAAGACATGCCAGTGGTCTTTTCATTGTTTTTTTGGCTATACTTGAAATAGAAGCAATCTCTCCAGCTTGACCTTTTCACTCTTCATTTATTTCCACCATATAGCATTTTCAACTGTTGTGACCAGCCATTTTGCATTTCTTGCACCTGTTCTGCTTAGCTTCTACACTTGTTTTGGATTCTTCTTAGGAGTTGGTATTTCATCCGTCTCCCTCCTCCTAACTTTTTTAGGTCTTCCAAGCAACTTGATTTTTTTCCAAAGGCAAGGACCCTTGTTTACTTTTATAATTGCCATCCAAAGGGCCTATAACTAGAGAATAGCCCCTCATGTAGGCTTCCTTTGAGTAATAGTCACGATCAAAATTTTCAGATTCTTCATCTGTTAAAGTGATGGCACTATATGTATATGAAGATTGTAGTCCACTAAGGTCCCCTCTTCTGCAACAACAAGTTCTGCTCACCAAATCCACAGTGTATCTATCCACGTGCATGCATCTAAGTTCAGTATTTCCACACCCAGGTTAGAAGCAATACATGCTCGAGCATCATCTTTAATTTTTTTCAAACTTTTTTGTATCTTGGGACACAATTGACTTTTTTGCTTCTTCATCCACTCTCTCTTTTTTTCCATCCTAACCATCACATAGAATCTGATGGTCTCTAACATACCAATTATGGGTTGTTCCCTAGAATCAAGAATTATGGAGTTGAAACTCTCACATAGGTTATTTACAAGGATGCCACACTTCGGAAGTATCCTGAAGTATGACTTGGTCCACTCCTTTGGTATTGTATGTTTCACCAATCAATTGAATGCTTCTACATTGAATTCCTTCAATGATCCCATTTTGCCTGTAAATTTGCTTTCACAGGAAGCTCTTGTAGTAGACCATAATCTATCTTTTAATGCAAGTCCAGGATGATTTTTCTTGAAGTTATTATGTAAGGATCCAAAAATTTATTTTATCTGACCTATTTATTTATTTAATTAATTATTTATTTACCCTGAATAATTTATTAAATCATTTTAATTGTAGTTGCACTATACATTACCTCATTTTATTTTAAAAACATGTTTACGCTTCGATTTAATTTTTCTATCGCACATTAGTGAAATTTGGAGAAAGCACATTTTTTGAGGCAGATATTTGGTCTGAGAGTGAGGCAATTACGAAGGGTAAAGATGATTATTTATAGATTAAGAAAAGTTAATTGAGAGATTAGAAGTGAGTGATTAGAATTAAACTCAATTAGGAGCATTAATGGCCACTATTCAAAGTTGACCTTGTATACCTTAAAAAGTGGCTTTATGTCTTCTCTATCTTTCACTATTTCACATCACCCAAAAGCTCACAAAACCCTCTCTCTCCCTCTCCTCTTGTCTTGGCCGAACATTCCCCTCCCCCTTTCCCTTGGCTTGAACTTCATTTTCATCCTCCAAAAACTTGCTCAAATCTTTGCTCCAACCATGGATCATCCTCAAACTTGGTAAGAAGGTTTGAAGAGGAAGATCTTTAGAGGTTTTAGTGCTTGAATCTTGAGTTCTTGCTTGTCATCTTAAAGGAAGGTAAAACACTATAAAACTTCAACCTTTCTTCCATTTCTTGGCTAAATCTTAACCATAGAAGCTTGGATTGTTGATGGGTTTTATGAATCTTGACATATGATGAAAGATCTTGAGCCATTTTCTCTCTCTCTCTCTCTCTTGTCTCTCTTGGCCGAATAGGAGGTGAAGGAGAAGAAGGCCTAAAGTTTCAATTTTCTTGCCAAAACTTGCTAGGAAGGAAGTTAACTCGTACATCTAACCATTCATGCACCATTAATCTTAGATCTAAGAAGATCTATGGTTTCTTTTGCTAGAAAATTTGACATCTTGACACATTGGAATTGGGCTCTTGAATTCCCAACTTTGGTAGAGGCCTTGAGAAACCTCTTTTAAAGTTCTAAAACTTTGTAGAAGGTACCCAGTTAAAATCTTGGGCGGAAACTGCCCAGATTTTTGATTAACAAACTGCTATAGTACTGAAACAGAACATAACAGGTTGGCCGACCAGACAACTTTGAAAATTCACTAAAAATTATATAAAATGAATTGGCCTCTAAAATATACACATTTTAAATTTCTATGTATGATATTTCAAACGCCACCAACGGAACTCAATTCTGACTCTCGAGCAAGAAATTATAGCAGTTCAAACAAGGTTGGTTAGCAATTCTGAAATTTCTGAGTTTCAGATTTACAGGGCATCATTCTAGGATTCTTTTGAGTGATTATTTATTACCCAAAAATTACCAAATTTGGTAAACTAATACTTACATATATAATCTTGGTTCATACCAAAATTCAACTAAAAATTCCCTCAGGAAGATAGTTTTCTAATCGGCCAAAGTGGACGCAACATCGTTGATTCAATCCTGCCAAGTTTCATTCCTCTACTTCTCATTGCTTTTAACACATCTAAACCACACCCATATGCCCCCATTTTCGAACCTAAGATGGTCTCAACCTTCCTAAGCCCAATGGTGACCAGAAAGGATATTAGCTTTATCAAATTTTTGTGCAAAAAAATAGGCCCTCAAGTTCGGACAGCAATCCTGCTCAAATTTTCCGGATTTTAGTCTCATGTTAGCACTCATTCTTACTACCATTTTTAAAGAGCTTTTTTGTGGGGAAAAATAACAACTTAACACCCAACATTTTAGGCATCAAAAATCGTCCTTAACTAGCCAAAATGCAGCCACGAAAATCAAGATAAAAATCAGAAATTATAACCCTCATTTTCCTACTTCTTCCTCTCGATTTTCCCCTTGAAGGTTTTTGTCCAAAATCAGCCCATAAATTCCATATATAACCACACATTGCATCATTTTCCTGCTAAGCAACAATCATACATGCTAGTGGGAATCCAAGAGCCCACACAACAACTTAAACCAACAAAAACAACTCAAGGAAGCTTAGCAATTACAATTTCATAAACAACACAATTCAAGGTTCTAATAACCTATAAACAACCCAATTCCTAATATCATGCTTGGAATTTTAAAAAAAATGAACAAGAATGGAGCTTTTAGGGTTCTACCTCTTCTTAGAGGCTAGCAAAACACCAAGAAAATGCAAGCTTTAACCACCCAAGACTTCTTCCTCAAAACTCCTCACCCAAGCTTCAAGCTTGTGCCAAGATTGGTGCAAGATTGTTGGTGGTTTTAATGAGAAAATGGAGAAGAAATTGATGAAGATACAAGAGAAAAAAGGAGAGAGCTGGTTCGGGTGAGAGGGAAGAGAGGAGAGGAGATTTTTGAGCAATTTTGAGTGAATTAAATGAGAAAAGAAAGACAAGACATAAGGCTTGTCTTATAACCCCAAAAGTCAACACAAGAATAGTAAGATTAGTTAGCAATTTTGGAGGGAAAATAATTAACTCTCTTGGCCGCAATTTAAAGGATAATCTCTGCTAAGAGAGAGAGAGAAGAAAAGGAAAAATTGAAGTGAATTGGAGGAAATTAAATGGATAAATAGTCGCAGGTTAAAATCCTAACTTTCGGAAAATTTGTCCAACTAGAGTTTTAAGGTTTCAAAACCCTACTTAATCTCACTTCTGGTCCTTTGATTATATTCCTAACCTACAAGTGATCATCCTTACATTCTATAGCTACTTCACACACTGCCCAAATTTTTACCTCGAAAAACGTGTTTTCTCATTTTCTCACGAATTAATACTAAAAGAGCGAATTGTGAAAAAGGTAGACGAAATATTGAAAATCTATGAGAAAATATGTGTGAAATAAAATTTGAATCATCCAAGAATAAATTAAATAAATAAATAAATTGAATTTCCATTTAAATTTTCGGGAGAAAATGTTTGAGAACGACTTTAAAATAATCAAACAGATTAAATGACAATATTAACAATATTTAAAATAATAAATATTAACAATATTAAAAATAAATTTTTGAGGGCCTCACAACTCTTAACACGTAACATAAATAATGACTATCTTTTAATATTTCTTTCTAACCTATTAAACTCACAATTAGCTTATCTATCATATCATTCAAACCCAAGATCTGATACCAACTGTGATGCCCCCACATCTCCCGAAGACGAACCCTAAGGTCTCAGCGGGACGCCTGCCCAATTATCGTCAGGACTCACGTACTCATTCTAACGTAATAGACATTCACAAGTGAAACTTAGATATCAGATTCAAGAAATACTTCAAATATACAAGCCATAATCCTTTGAGACTACCACTTGCTATTACAATCCAAAACCCGTATATATAATAAAGTTTACACTCCAATTATCTCAAAAGCCATACAAGAGATATCTTCCCAAAACCACTAGTCTATAGCCTCCAAATTTCACTTTCCAAGACCTCTTATGGAAATCAACTTGGGGTGAGCCAACGCTCAATGAGGCCAAGAGAAACAAGCAAGCAAGCAAGAAGCAATTAAACAAAGTAAATAGCACACTTAATAAGATCATCACATAGGCGAGCAAGTTGGAAATAAAACACAAGTAGAAGGATATGGGAGCTCTCAAGAGTTATTTTCACATCACGTCCGGTTCAAGTCATCCTTGGTTTACCCTCCGTCAACCCAAGAAGTAACATGTCCATAGAACTCCACTTATTTCCTCCAACCACCATAACACCCTCTTGGATTCGGAACCAAACAAGCACAAGGTGAAAATACTATTCGAGTATACCAAGCAAGATTTCAACAGATCAAGCTATAATATTTTCCCATGGTTCTCCAAGTTCCTCGACCAAGCCCTTGCCGGCCCGAGTTACAAGGTTTGCCAATGGGTTGGGGCATCCTTACAAGCACGGTTGGTCGTTGAGACAACGCTCCAATCGACTTAGATTCGATCATAGCACTAAGTCAGGATGAGAGGCACCTCCCACCGAATATGGTGTGATACATACTGCCGCTTAGTATTCCCGAATTACAAGCATGTTGAAGTACAAGAACAAGTCATACCAATTCATATCATAAGTATCAAGTAACCAAGCAAAAGAAAGAGAGAGAACGAGGGCAATAAAGTACACCCTCGTCTCGGCAAGTTTACAAATCATGAAACCACATAGCATTTATTCAAGTATCATTTCAATCATTTTAACATGAAACATGCACTTGACACTCATCAAAAGTCAAGAGCAAGTGAGAAAAAAATCGGAAAGTCAATCAAGTTCCTCAATGTCCATGTTTTCACCTGAGACATGCATAATCAAAGTTACCTAGGTATTCAACCAAGGTCAACTTCCAAAAATCAAGTTTTCCCCATTCCACGTCAAAAGAAATCTCATGTGGTTGGAAAATTCATTTCCCAAGTATGGAATGGTGTACAAATAATCAAAAAGGTTAGGTCCAAGAACCAGGAAATGTTTCCAAGGCATTTCTAAGCTTTCATTACTTCCTTAGAAGAATTTTCAATTTTGTGCGATATTCTTTGAAAAATCATAACTTGAGTTCTATAAGTTCAAAAATTGTGAATCTTATACCATTGGAAAATAGACTCAATGAACTAAAAATTTTCAGAAGACAATTATACAAGATTCAAATCAGAAACTAATCAAATTTCAGTTCACAGTTGCTGCTACAGTAAAAATAGGGTATAACAGTCTTGAATTTCAGTCAATTTTGAAAATTCACGGAAATTGAACTAGTCCCTGAATTTATACCACTGAAAGAACTCCAAGTCTAGTTTCAAACAAAGCAAACAAAACTCAATTAAGATTTTTCTACACCAAGATATAACAGTTTTTCTAGAGCTATTTTTCAAAACCTGTAATGCGAAATTTTCAACGACGCACTTTGTGAAAGCTCTCTCTTTTCCCTTCTTTTAAAACCAGTTTTGTTGCTTCGATCAAAGTGCATCTAAGGCCGTCATTTTGGCAAAATTTTGACTCAGGAAAAGGCTCTAAAAATTGAAAATTTGCTCCAATTTTTGTCCAACTAGGGGGTTTAAAAACTGAAATTTTCACCAAGATTCAAGCATTACAACACACACTTCATACCCCCAAAATCAACGAACAAAGCAAGACACAATTTTGGGAGCTAATATAGAAATAAAATCAAGCCAAGAAAGCAAGTAAAAGTCCTCAAGTTCTCTACCTAAGTTGGGAATTCAAGAGCCCAACTTCAAGTGTCAAGATATCAAATTTTCTAGTAAAAGAAACCATAGATCTTCTTAGCTCTAATATTAATGGTGCAAAAATTGTTAGATGCACGAGTTCCCTTCCTTCCTAGCAAGTTTTGGCAAGAAAAATTGAAACTTTAGGCCTTCTTCTCCTTCTCCTCCTATTCGGCCAAGAGAGATAAGAGAGAGAGAGAGAGAGAGAGAGAGAGAGAGAGAAAATGGCTCAAGATCTTCCATCAAATGTCAAGACCCATAAACCCCTCAACAATCCATGCTTCTATAGTTAAGATCTAGCCAAGAAATGGAAGAAAGGTTGAAGTTTTAGAGTGTTTTACCTTCCTTCAAGATGACAAGCAAGAACTCAAGATTCAAGCACTAAAACCTCAAGGATCTTCCTTCTTTCAAGCCTTCTTACCAAGTTTGAGGATGATTCAAGTTTGGAGCAAAGTTGAGACAAGATTTGAGCAAGCTTGGAGAATGAAAATGAAGTCTAAACTAAGGGAAAGAGGAAGGGGGAGGTTCGGCCAGCAGCAAGAAAGGGGAGAGAGAGTTTTGGTTGCTTTTTGGTGAGGTGAAATGGTGAAAGAAAGAGAAGAAATAAAGCTTTAATTTAAAGGCAAAAGTCAAAACTAAATACTAAGTCATTAATTGTGACGATCCCACCGCCCCCTAAGGCGAACCAAAGAGTTCGACGGACCTCGTGCCCAACTCTCGCCGGGACTCATTACAGTTCCTCAATCAACTTACAGTCTTTAATTCAAAACAAGAATTACTTCAAGGACCTCAAGCATGATATTAAAGTCCTCAATCAAATTACAAACCTCAAATAATTACACTTCAAGATCTCCAAAATAATAATTCATTTTCAACAAGTCCAAATACACTAAAAGTCCAACAGTTCATGATTACGAATAGTACAAGAGATAATACTACTAGTCACTACACTTTTCTAATAAATTAAAGTTTGATTTCCAATAGATACAGTTCCCAAACAAATTACATTATCAATATCAAATATTTACATCAAATACTCCACTAATTTACATTCCACAAGTCAATCGAACTTCAAAATATACATGGGATTCCAACCAGTCACACTAATGAATTAATACAAGTGATTTCCTTCACCTCGAACCCTGTAGAGGGGAAATAAAACATTTTGGGGTGAGTTAGAAACTCAGTGAGTGTCCAGTGAAAACAAGAAAATTCACATTTTATCAAAATCATGGACATTCGAATTAAATAGCATTTTGTAAGACATTCAAGTCTTTAAAAGTATAACGTGTAAGTTTTAAACATGGTCACACATTCACATTGAAAGTATTTAAGAATCTTTTCATTTAAAAGATGCAGGAAACAAAAAATTCTTAAACAATCATTCCATAAACACTTAATTTAACAATCAATAATGCAGTAAATAATAATTCAATAAACCATAATTCAATAAACATTCAGTTCAAATATTAAAAGGATACGGGTGCTCACTTAGAACCATTTCCACCTTATAACTTCCAATAAACAATCCCCTACATTTTTCCACCTTATAACCTCCAAACTCCCACCTTATGATCTCCAAAACGATAAACAATCCCCTATCTTAATCTCACATTATGTCCTCCAAAACAATAAACAATCCCCTCATTTAACATTGAACATTGGATATAGTACTCAAGGCCTTTCGGCGAAGAGTTTTGAGCTTTGCACTTAACATTGGTAAGTCATTACCCAGGGCTGTCCAACTGATCTGATCTCGCGATGGCGGGTTTAGGATAAACTTTTGGCCTACTTGACCTCACGACGGCGGATCAATGATAGAGTTCCAGCGAAGGCTGAGCTCAGTTTTGCCGATGCGATAAAGTACACATCGGCCTACAAACATGCACATTTAACAAGCAATTATGCACAGGCAATCTTCTGAGTCAAGCAAGTCACATAGTTGAACATGTTTTCACATAAAAATCATTTTGTGAAACTCATTTCATTTAGAATTATCTCAATAGTAAATCATTTGAAATCATGTTTGGAAAAGATTTTTGTTATAAACATGAGTTTGGAAATGACTTTATTTATAAACATGAGTTTGAAAATCAAGTTTAGGACTCAAGTTTGGTAAGTTTAGAAATCAAGACTAAAAATCAAGTTTGATAATGATTCGAATTTTAAAATCAAGTTTGGTAATTATTCTTAAAAATCAAGTCATGAAAATCATTTCATTTGTAAACACTAATCACATATTTCATTTGAAAATCAAGTTTTAATCACTCACAATACTCTCAAATCATTTCACTCGAAAACAATAGAAACCATCTCTTGTAGGAACAGGATCACTTGAAAACAATGGAAACCATATCTTGTAGGAACTGGAATATACATTTTCAATTGTAAAGAGATTGGAGCACTCATTAATAGTTTATATCACATTGATTTAGATAACATTCCAAGCAACAAATCACATTTCGATTAATCAATCCAAAAGCACTTATAAATCATTTTAAAAGTAAAGCAGATCTTTATACTTGTAAACCAATACAAGTCAATAGTAAATTAGTGGTCAAACATTTCACAAATGATGTTCTTGAAATAATAGTAACACAAAAGCACCATAGTGGAGCACTTCCTTTAAAACAAGTTGGGACAAAATAGTAGTAAAATTGTCAGCTGGAAAGAGTTTGCAACACTCACCAACCACCGCTCACTTCACTTGTCTATAATAGATATCTCCATTTCAGGCCAAGTCCTAGAATCACAAGTTTCATACCAAACATTTCATCAAACACTTGATATGCATAACCACTAGTTTCATACAAACATTTTATCAAACACTTGGTAGGCATCAAACTTTCAAGCTTCTATCATCTCTTGGTGTTTTGATCATAACTAGAGCTACACTCATTGGATTGAGATGAATCTTATACCGTTTCGAAGCTCAGACATAGATCTACAATTCATTCGGAGACTCCAAAATTCATTTCATGCATTTTGAGGGTCAAAAATCACAATTATAGAAGCAAAATGAAACTGTCGGGTTGAAAACAGCATTTCTGGACAGCTTTGGAAGAAAGACTATAACTCAATGTAGGAAAATCAAAATTTTGTACCGTCAGTGGTGTTCGAAACTAGACTCATAAAAATTTCAATGGTATAAAATTCAAGTTTTAATTCATCTCCTACAAGTGCTAGAATGTTTGGAAAGTTGGCTGAAAATGAAGACTGTCAGCAGAAACAGGGTAATGGAGTAGTCAGGGGTATTTTGATCATTTCACAAGCTACAGTTGTCTGATTGCTCTGAAATTTTGCAGGTGAAAACTTAACTCAAATTTCTACAACTTTCATGTTTTACACAAGAATTGGTTTGGCCATTATCATAGACAAATTTGCTTCTCAATTTGACACAAAAATGGGGCAATTTATCAAACACTTAGTATGCAATAAGAATTCTTCCAAAAATCAGTGAAAAACTCAACTTTCAACCATGAAAAATTCCATATTTTAACTCCAAATCAACATGCACTCATAGTACAAAATTGTTTGAGTGAAATCAAACCAAGAAACATCAAGAAAATTCGAAAATCAAAGTTGGAAATTCCAGTTTTCATTCGGCCAACACATCATGATTTTCCTCAAGATTTTCTCCAAAAATCAACCATTAATTCAACACAATCTCTCACAAATCCATAAGGGCTTCATCAATCATTAGCCCTTAAGTATCATTAAGCAATTTTGGACCAAATCTATTCAACAAATCAAGATCTATGCTAGTAGTTTAGCCACTAGAACATCTAGTGCTATTTCTTCCAGTAACTTACTATATCCACCATAGATCAAACTCAAGTCAAGTAGATCTATCATTTTCATGGCTGGAAATTAGAAGATCAAGGTTGATTTCGAATCTTACCTCAAGATCTGACAAGATTTCCACCAAGAAGTTCTTCTCGACTACTTGGTGATTTCTTCCAAAATCTTCAAGAACACAAGGATAGCAGCTCTTCCTCTCTCTCTCGGCCCCTTTTCCTCTCTATCTCTCTCTCGAATCTCTCTCTCTTTCTCTTTCTCTCGGCTGGCAGGAAAAGGAAGAACAAGATGGAGGATTTTGATGACGTCCTTGAGGTCTTGCTTCAAGAAGAAAGGTGGAGCTTTTTTCTCTCTACTTTCTCTCTTGGTCGGCTGAAGTGAAGGAGAAGAAGAAGGGAAATGAAGTCCAAAGTCTTGTCTTTTGGCTTATATATGAGTTGGTCAACGACTACGCCACGTGTCAAAGTTCTATTGGTCCGAAATCTAATGAAATCCTATCTTATCCACAACTTCCTCTTTTTGCACTATATGTCCCTCTAGTTTCTTTAAAGTTACATTCCACACATCATTAATTATCTCTACATACTCTAATTTTCATCTTAAAACTAAGTTTCACGTCACGTCTCAAAATTTAACACTTAATGCTAGCCGATAGAAAATCAGGCAAATATTTCAAAGAAAACTTACTAATAAAATCATCGAGACTACAGAAAATCATTTTTTCCAAACTTTAAATCAATAAATAAGTCAATGCAAATAAGGTACACAAATCATTCATCGGGAAATCAGTAAATGCGGACAATCCAAAGTGAAAATTTCAAAATTAAATTTTCATAAATTTTCGGGTCCTCATATTAATGCTCCAATTTGAGTTTAATTCCAATCGCTCACTTCTAATCCCTCAATTAGTTTTTCTTAATCTACTAATGATCATTCTTACTCTCCAAGATTACGTCACTCTCGGATCAATTGTTTGCCTTGAAAAGCATGCCTTAAAATAGAAAAATTACATTTGCAGAGTAAACATGTTTTTAAAATAAAATGAGGTAATGTATAGTGCAAATGCAATTAAAATGATTTAAATAAGTTATTCAGAGCAAATAAATAAATAATAAAATAAACAGGTCAGATAAAATAAATTTTCGGATCCTCACACTATTGCAGGTTAACTCCTTGGCGTTACCATAACTCACATTACTGTAGCATAGTCCATAAAGAAAAACAAAAGTTACGACTATGACAAGAAAATTTTTAAACGTGAATCAAAAAATCTAATTAATTCATGAAATCAATGCCACTACCAGAGATTCACATTTCTAATTCTCTTTAACATCCTTCAAAAACGATAGCAAATTGATATAGATTATGGCAAAATAAAAGCATACCTTGATTTAAGTAGTTGTTAGACAATTTGGGCAAAATATTTTTTTTTTCCATCCTGCAACAGCCACTAAACATGCTTTTAGGTAAGAAAACTGAAAATAAAATTATGTTGTAATTCTGCTTTCAATCATTAGAGTAACAGGAGAAGTATCAAAACCTGAAGTAATCATACTTATAGTGGAAGTAAATTTTCATGAAAATTTCATAAGAGCACGTTAAGCTACAGTGGGACTAATAAATTAAAAGGAAAACAAACTTTGACAATTAAGAATAAGGCTCAGATTTGTTTATCAAAGTCAAGCAAGAAGGAAAGCACCAGCATGCCTACAAAGTCGATTGCAATTTTGGAAAAACATATCCCAAAATACCATCCGAGTTGCATCACTGAGATACGGTTTAAATCTAGTTAGTATCAAGCCTGAAACATAACTTGCGCAATAGTATTGTATCATCACAGCTTAAAATGAATAAAATAAATTCACCTATTTGTGATCTTCTTCATCTGTTTTGAAACCCCAAAAATCTAACTAAAAGCATAAAAATACAGAATGATTTTCTTTTAAAAGGCCAATTCGGATTTATAAATATTTGAAAATAACCCTCAACAACTTTTTACTCTTGAGCATTATCGTGAAGGATGAACAAATAATCTTAGCCCACTTATACTCACGTCTCTTGCAATTCTAAGACAAGAAACCTCACTCATTTCTCGTTTACATGGCAAAGGTTTGGCACGTGCTATAGTAAAACATGGTGTGTTTGCCTATCAAAAGTTTTTGTCTTCAATTAATTTGGATTTCCTCTAAAAATAGACTCCTCCATTTTTTTCCTTTTAGCTCAAATTAATAACCTTACAAACGAGTAAAGATCAGCATATATTCTAATCACGGGAGAGCTCATTGAATCTCAAGAAATTACAGAACAAAGATTAGTTATACCATTTGCAAATCAAATGCTGCTCTTAAAGTGAGTAAAAAAAAATTCTTGGACCAAAACTCAACATTATTATGAATACCCTGGGATCCCTATTCATTCCATGCATGACAGAAAATGCTTGACCGTATTTTTGTACTTCGTACGATAATGATGAATTAACTTCATAGCTTGCATGCAAAGATTAAGATCTTTTTGCTTGAAATTTGTCTAGCATCAATTGCCTGGCGAAGAAATTGATCATTTCTACATGAAATCATGATTAAATGATTTAGACTATACGTTCCAGAACCAAGTACTTTAGGCCCTATTTAAACATTATAACAAATAAATGATTCAAAAGAATAGAATACAGCAAAGGCTATGCATTTCAAGAGTTTAACATGATAAACTTGTAAAAAAGAGTAACATATCAATGGAGCTCACAGTTATCCACAAATGTGACATGTAGGTAGATAACAATTAATGCTATTTAAAAATTAAAGACCAAACAAAAAACTTATTGTGAAATTTGAGCACATAACTCCAAGATTGAGCTGAATAAGCTTCAAATCTCAAGTATTTATGTATATCCAAAACCAAAACCTGCTTATATACCTTTATTGTCATTTCTTTGGTTAACAGTCACCCACCGATCCATATTCTGAAGACAAAATCATTCCTAACTTCACACCACAAAATGTAATATGATCTTTAAACATAAAAAATACAAGTCATTATGGGTAAGAACATCTTACCAAATGAAACATTAGATAGAAACTGGAGAAGACACTTTCTCTAAGCAATTGTCTAAAATCCAAATTCTTCACTATTATCTATAATCACTATCATCTAAAATTCATAAATAGACCATTAGATTTACCATCTTCCACCAATATTCTAAATAACAAAAGTATATTAGAAACTAGAGATTTAAAAATGCACAAAACAAAATAAAAATTACAACAATAAAAGGAGGCTAAAAGTTTTACTGGTTAGTTAAGTTAACTAAAACATTAAAGGATAGACTTAAAAGAACTGAAAATTAAGCATATTAACCATCACCGGCTGAACTATGGTAATTTCTCAAAATCCTGCCATATTCAACAAATCACATAATTAAATTTTGACATTCATCGAAAGTGAAAGTGTTATACTGTGATGTATATGTAAATTTCTAAAACTTAATGGCTAAAAGAAATTTCTAAAGTTAATTTCCTCTACAAAAAACTGGTTCCGTTTGGATTAGCTATTTTTGAAAGGTGTTTTTCAAAAATAATACTGTAGTATTTAGGATGTGAAATACAATTACCGCAAATGTCTTTGAAGTGTTTTTTGGGTTATATTTTGGGGGGATTTTTAAAATTAAAAATTTATTTGTGGTATTTTATTAAATATTAAACTACCTCCCCTCTCTCTCTCTCTCTCTCTCTCTCCATCTCCCTCCCCTCCTCCCTCTCTCTCTCTCCCTCTCTCTCACCCCTCCCTCCTCCTCCACCACCTCCTCCTCCTCTCCTCTCTCTCTCTCTCTCCCCGAGACATTTGTGATGAGTATGAGGAGAAACCTAGATGGTCGCTTCAAGCATCAAGAAATTCAACCTTGACCAAACAAGTTTCACTTGAAGAGTTTAAGCTATCTCGTAGTAGGTCCAAGTATGGTGACCACAAGGAAGGGAAGTGCCTTAGAGCGAGTGAAGAGAAGAATTCATTAATTTTTTCACAGTCTAAGTCGAGGAATGAGCCACAGGAGGAGGCGTCATGGTGGGAAACTTACCAACATCTTCTACATGAGAAGCAACTAAAGGAGCTAGTTGAAAGAAATACTCAAGAATCTCCTTAAAAGGATTTCATTGTGGCCGTTGCTAGTGAAGATCAACCTAAACTCATTCAAAATGAAGTTGAACTAGAAGAAGTTATCATTGAAGTTGAGGAATGGGAGGATGTAGTTGGTAGTGAGACGCAAAATGAGAGTGAGAATGTACATGAAGTAAAATCTGAGGGAGGTATGAAAGAAAATGAAAGTGAAAAAATTCAAAAGAATTGAGTGAGTTAGCCATCAATGGCACTAGAGAGCTGAGAGAAAAAGAGAGTGAATTGAGTTTGATTATACAAGTCGAGATTAACATCGGAGCATTGTAGGTTGGGATTTGAATGACGATTGGGTACTAATCTAGATGATTTGGTATGATTGACAGGTTAGTGTTTGAAAACTAAGTGAAACAGGAAAACGAAGAATTTGGAAGAGATGCAAAGAACCACCCTGAGTTACTTGCAAAACAAGGTGATAATTTCGAGGACGAAATTCTTTTAAGGGAGAGAGAGTGTGAGGGCCCGGAAAAATTTTTCCTAATCTATTTTAAATGTATTAATTTTTATAAGTAGAATTTTATTTCTTTTAGCACGTATATAAATTATTTTACCCTAAATTTATCCGGAGACTTTAATCAAATAAGCATAGAAATTATTCGGGGTTCCAAATAAATCAAGTACCTAAGAATTGGGGTCAAATTGGAAGCATTTTAGCTTCATGCAATCAAACAACAAGTGGCAACTTCCTTGTGCCATTTGTCAAAAATCTTGTAAAAAGACCATTTTACCCCTCATCTTCCAAGAATTAACCATGCAACCAAGGCCAGCAAATAAATCACAAAAACCATTTCATTTCCTCCATTCTTGTCCGCAGCATTGTCTTGAAAATTCCCTCAAATCAGTTTCTTCTACTCCTTGCTCCAAGTGAAGCTTGAAAGGTTGAGAAAACATATCTTTTCCATTCCAAAAAGCTAGTTCAAAGCTTGAGTGTTGAGTGAAGAAACATCAGCTAGTTCTTTAGGAAGATTAGAGAGAGAGTGAGCTGTGAGAAATTTTCCAACTTCCAAGCCCATCTGCAAGCTGTCCGGTTGAGCTTAGGAAGGAGAAAGGAGGTGATTCTGATTTCCATCCATCTTCCTTTCAGCTTGGTGGTTTTCTCCTAGTTTCTAGCTTCAAACCCTTAAGTTCTTAAGGTAAACTCAGTCTTGAACCACCTCTTCTTGATGTTTAAACAAGAAATAGAGCATGCATGTTAGTTTAAGTTGAATCTGCCAAGAAAATTTCAGACTTGCTGTCCGATTGTTGAACCCTGCACTTTTCAGAATTCTTGGTTGTTTTGGCAGCTTAAAACTTCAGTTTTTGTTGCTTGATTTCATTGCTTGAATTGCTGAATGTTATATTAGCTCATGCACATGGATAGTAGATGGATGATGATGATGATTATGGCTTGAAATTTCCTGCTTGAAGTTCCGTAGCTGCTGGAGAAAATTCCAGCAAAACTAAAGTTTGTAAACATCTCATTTTCTTGCATGATATCTCTGTTTTGAAGCTAATAGGAGGTATGGCTGTTTTGCATCTTCCTTAGCCTAAGGAAACTGTCTTTACCACTCAAAAATGCCATCTTGATTGATGAAACTGCCATGCATGTAATCGTTGGCTCAAAATCTTGCTATAGCATGCTTGCATCCTTTCTGTTTTGCTGGAAGTTTAGTTTTGCCAAAAGAATCACTGTCCTTGGTTTCTCTAAGCTTCCCGAAACTCAAAAATAATGGTTTCAGCTTTGATACTCCATGCATGTTGATTTTGAGTTATGATCTAGCCTAGAAATGACCATGCATGTTGCTGAAATTTCATTCCAATAAGCTGCCAGCTTTCTTATGTATTAAAACCTTCACTTTTCTTGCAAAATAAGCTGGAGTTATGGCTAAATGATCTTGAGAATCATGTATAGTATATATATATTGAGTATTGAGGCTTGCAGTGAATATTAGATGGTTAATGATACTTTTTGTGGCTTAAAATTTCTTCTTGAGCTAACCGTGACTGATTCAGCAAATTCCAGCCTTGATTAGTAGCCTTAGTGTGATGTTTTTGCTAGATAAATGCATGATATTGAACTAAAATCTTGTTGCTAAGACCCAAAACCTACTGTATGGGGAGTTTAAGCATGAGAACCTGAAATTTTAGCTAAGGAAATGACATGCACAAGGCTGTTTTGCAGCTAGCAGATTACTACTGAAAATTTGATGAAGAATCCAAAGCTGTTGAGAATTATTTACTGCTTTGTGCCACTGTTATGACTTGTATCTTGTATATATATGTATGCATGTCAGTTTTGGGTTGAAAATATAAGGTTTTAAGGGAAGAAAGACCAATTTCCTCCAACTATGTACGTTCTGGATTTTCGCAGGACTGCTTGAGCAGTCTGGGAAAAACAAGCACAATTTGATGTAGAAAAATCCAATTTGAGCTCTGTTTGTTGCGTTGGAAACGAAATTCAGAGAAGTTTAAAGCCTATAAATTTCAGAGTCTAATTCCTTTTTTAAAAATCCCAGTAAATCTTCAAAGTTGGCTGAAATTCAAACCTGTTTTCTTTCTCAGGTTTAAAAATAGAATTTTGAACAACTAATTTGACCATCTTATAGTTTTATTTTCGCAGGGTTGTTTTCTAACAGTTTTAGGCCTTTCAATCTAGTTTCCAGTATGTAAATTTCATGATTTTTGGACGTATGGAATTTGAGTTATGATTTTGCAAATACTACTGCCAGTGAAAAACAGTTTTCCAGCGAAGAAGCACTTTGGTGCATTTCGCATTTGTTTCACACCTCTTGGTTCTAAATGCATTCTATTCACTCCATGATACCCTTTATTTCTTGTTTGGCATGCTTGAAATACATCTTCTTCCATTCTAAAATTTTAGAAATGCTGCCCATTGAACTTTGAATGTTGGTGGTTGAAGTTATGCATAACTTAATGGCCAAATTTGAATGATTTCGATCCCAATTGGTTTTCGATGTTTTCAGAAAATAAAGAACTATGAATCTAGTTTTAATGGTTCCAAAATCATGCATTGCATGAGTAGAACTCCCGATTCGATTTTTGAAAGAAACTGTGGCAAAACTGGTTTTACTGATGCACCTTATGAAACTTTCGTTTACAACATTTGGTCATTTGATTAAAACCTTAACTTTACAAACTCAAATTCAGACATATAAAACTTGTTTTTATCCCATAGAGGTATTGTACATTAGCAAGACCAAAACAGGTAAAACGGAATCAAATTGTCTCTCAAACCAATTAAAATCATGAAAAACTCGTTTTGTACTATGACAAAAGAACTAAACCTCCGTTAGTCAATTTTCTAACCAAGGCAAACTATTTCTAAATTATTCAAAGGTGATACATTACGTTATCAAAACTCTTTTAGTGTATCAATTACTAAATTTGTTAAACCCTAATTTCCCCAAACTCTAAACTTACTCACATTTGTTAAACCTAAATACATCCTTGCATTTCATAAAAGAAGTGAATTGGTCAAAATTGATTTTATAATTAAAAGTTAATATGGTAAATTTGTACCTCGTGATCCGTTGGTGAAGCAGATCGAGGGTCTTGATATCGAGGCTTTCACTCACCAACCCAACTTTGATCGACTAAGGTGAGTGTTCCAACTGCTTTAAAATCAAATATTTTACTACTATTTGGAAATGACTTGTGAAATATTTTACCCAACTCATATTTGCAAAGAAATGAATTACCACTATTTCCAAGAAAAATGTTTTTACAAGTGAAATAATTTGTGAAGGATTTGTGAGGATTCCTATTTGTTGCTATTTGATCCTTATTTGCTAGGCTACTTGTTGTTGATTGATACTTGTTTACTAAATGTGATTATTGTTTGAATAAATGAAACTAGGGTTTTATGAAAAGTAAGTTATTATTATTTATCTTGACTCAAACGTGTTATGTGGTTTAGTACATTTTGTTTTAAGAAAATAATAAAACTTGTTTTCCGTTCGAGACTTGAGGTGAAGAGGCTGGCTTTCAAGGGCCCCTCGCTCCTAAAGGTGGGTGTATACTTTATTGCACTCTCCTAAGGGGGCTCGTAGGTTGAAATTGATTGTCAGTTGTCCCTCGCCTCTAACAACAAAACTAAACCACTATAATTGTGCCTGTGTATGTCAACTATGCATGACTGTTGGCCGGGATCCCAAACTCCAGAGGCGAGTCGGCCTATTCCGAGCCGGCAATAGGGCTTGGTGGTACGCCAACCCCTGGGACCAAGGTTATCTCGAGTGTACACCACCTACCGACTGTTGGTTTTCGGGCCCGTTGGGGGTAAGGTTGGAGAATGAGAAAAGTAAAGATTGACCAGAGTAATCGTAGACTCACCGACCGCTCAATGAGCAATCGTATCCTCCCAACTGCTCGCTTGACCGCTCAATGAGCACCATGACTTTCTACTGTGACTATTACTGTTTCTTAAACCTATTATGTGAAAAGAAATTTGCTGTTTCACTACTTTCCTTAAGTGGAAAAAAAAATTACCGTACTTGAAAACTGGTCCTATATGGACATTACTGTCTTCGAAAGCTTGCTATGTCTATGTGCTTAGCTGTTATGTGTTTTGGGACTCTCATTGGGCTTAGAAGCTCACCCCTTATATTTTCCCTTCCCAGGATTTCCAGGTATTAAGTTGAGTGCTGATGGAAGTACATGTATCTATTTTGATGTTGATGACAATGTTTGGGAATTCTTTCGAATGATTATGGTAAGGGCTTGTGGATCGAACCCTGATGGATGTATGATTGTAAGCTATATTGGTCTATATTTAAGGTTATATCCTACGTCTTACCAAACCCTAGTTGAGTTGATTGCTTGACCGAGTCCTGGCGAGAGTTAGGCAGGCGTTCCGCTGATACCCTAGGGTACACCCTAGGGAGAAGTGGGGCCGCCGCACTATCAATGTAAGGATTCTTGATGGTAAGACTCTTGAATTGGATGGCATCATCTTCAAGGTTGTCTATGAGTATAATATGAATTCTTGTCTTGAGTTTGATTCTTTGCATAATATTGGTAATTCTAATTTGTTTTTGTGTCTTTTTAGGAATTGTGTCTATTCTAGTTATCTAAGTCTAGTTTTGAGTTCTTTATGTTTTGATGGGATTGAGTCACTTGTTATATTTGATGGATGTTCTAGTTCATTTAGTGTTTTTTATGTACTTTTAGGTCATGTTAACAGTCTTAGAATGATGCATGGTGTCCAAGCTTTTCCTACTTGTTATCAACTAGGTGAGTTGGATGAATAAATGTATTTTATTGTTATTTATTCATTATCTTTTGTGTTTGACCCAGGTATCAGTTCGAGAACGTATTGT
Organism: Gardenia jasminoides; assembly: GCA_013103745.1. Lineage (NCBI taxonomy): Eukaryota > Viridiplantae > Streptophyta > Magnoliopsida > Gentianales > Rubiaceae > Gardenia > Gardenia jasminoides. Next base: position 38,406,889 of record CM023099.1, read on the forward strand.
TTTCACAGCGGAGGGAATGATAGCATATCAATAAGTGGTTCATGCTCGTGTCAAATGGATCGTGAGTTGGAGCGGGCATGTTAGTTTGTGATCAAATTGGGTAAAAGGCATGTTTCTTTGTTTGCATTTATGCAAACATTCACCAATATGCTTCACTACAAGCAACGTCTCGATTAGAGAACAAATCTTTTACAAGAGAAGACAAATGATGCAATCCGTAGGTATAGCATCATGTTCTCAAGTGTTCCAGTTGGATTGCTCATTTGAAAGAAGTTCAAGTATGATAAAATCTTCATATTTGAACTATATACGTGGAAGGTGTAAGGCCCAAAGACAACCTGAGAGGGGGGTGAATTAGGTTGATTAAAAATTAATCAAGTTATGATGCCCCTTTTTCACAATAAGAAATGTAACCTCTTACACAATAGAATTATCAATGAAGGAACAATAGAATTCAAGTAAGATAGAAGATATAAGCAATAGAGAAATTGTAAAGTAAGCTGTAAAAAGGAATGAGAGTATGCAAACCAATTGTATACCAAGCTCCTCTTGAGTTTGAAGAACAATTCTCAACACAAGCAACTTCAATTTGATGAAAGTTAACCAATCTTGTGTACAATGGAAGGCGCAATTCCTCCTTACCCCAAGCAACACTCGGTCAACTTAGGAAATTTTACAATCACTCCGAATAACCCTCACAAAACTACACTATTGAAGATTTCAATCACAAATGAAATGCTTGCTCACTAATTTACACTCAAAGAACTACAAATCTTACTAGAAGAGTATTTTCTAGTTAAAATCACTCTTAAGAACTTGTAATCTCAGTGTTCAAAAGTTACTATTTTGTTCAGACAAGCATCTATTTAAAGGAGACCAAAAAGTGCCTTGATAAGTTGTCAACGGATAGAAGGCAGCTAAAGAGTCAACTAGCCGTTGGAGCTATCGGACGTCCGATACAATGTTATGCCTCCGGTGCTATCGTCTGAAAGGTTGTTTCAATCTTTATCGAACGACCGATACATTTTTCTGCGTCCGATGTTCCCTACATCCGACACTGGTCAGAGAGCTCAGAAATTTTCTTGAATTTGATCGGACGTCCGGTAATGCTGATACGCGTCCAATACAAATGTCTGATACTCCTCCTGTCTATCGGACGTCCGGTGCTTCAAGTTGAGTGTCCGATGGAGAGTTCTCAACTTTTATCGAATGTCCGATACGTGCTATCGAGCGTCCGACAGAGTTGAATGTCCTTTGTTTCTTCTTTTGATTGAGTTTGAGTTCTTCAATTGCATCATTTGCACCAATGATCTGAGCTGCCATATTTCTCAATGGAAGACATTAGATTGAATTTTTCAATTGTTCTGTAATTGTCAAACTTTGGGATCAAGATTTACAGAAGGAATTGAAGGAAGAGCCACTAGACAAAGAAATGCATAGGAAAAGGCTAAAGAAGGCGATATGCGAGTTGAAACATGAAGTACAACTCGCGAATCACTACGTCGTAGATCTGCTACATTTTTGCTTTTTTGTCACAAGGCAATCAACAACTGGCATAACATCCAGTCTAATAACTGGCGCAACTTATGTGTCATTTTAATTTTTAGGGATTTTTTCTGATTTTGTCCAATTTGATTCATTTTTGTTTGAGTCTTGTTTAATTATTTACTTAGTAGTTATTGTGAATAAAAATAGCCAGCTATATGAGCTATTTGTACCACAATTAGTTTTCTAGTCAATTTAGCACATTATTAGGAATAAGTGACTAAATCCGTGTCCAATTCTGATTAGTCTTAGTTAGCTCCTTTTAGCTATAAATAGCCTCCTTTTAGCTATAAATAGCCATTCCTTTATAATATTTGGGGAGATGTTTTTATGAATACAATTTGAGAGAGTTTCTCGTTCTTGTTCCTCGGGAGCATCCCTTGATACAAAATTGAGTGTATCTCCTTTGTTCAAATCTTGGCTTATCAATCAATGATCATGGTTGGTTGTAGCGCCTTTCTACCTTAAAACAAAAATTCTATCTATCACTTGTTATGAGTTGAAATAATATCATAGGTTCATAACACTGGGGTTCTTAGGGTTTCAATTTTCCCATCCAATTTGTTCCATTACCTAATCAAGATATATCCTTCTATTGCCAGATCAATTCATTTCTTCAAAAGTGGGAGTTTGGGGAATCGGGTTCACATCACGTAGAATTGGTGAATCACTTGATTAATTCCAAAAAGGGAAAAATGAAAAATTATAACATAAAAATGAATTACTAATCTTCAAAAATGAAGAACGAGTGAGGAAATACAACTGGTCTTGTAAAAACTGAAGGATAAGCATTCATTCAATTCCCAGAAGATAAAGGGCGAGAGTTGCCCAACCAAATGAATAAAAGAATGCAAATCAATAAAAGAAACTTAGTCAAAACTAGAATAAATAGGATTGAAGTACTAAATTTGCAAAAGATAAGCTGGAAAGAAGTCTTAGCATTGCACAATAAAGTAGGAGCAATTGATCACAGGCCAAAATGCCTAAGGAAACTAGGTCCAAGCTAAAACTAATTCAAAACATCTTCACCAAGACAGTAGCAACCATGAAACCAAAACAACAAGTAGTCCAAAATGACTTCATGGAGAGACTAGTTTAGTTGCTACATAGAACAATTGGAAAAGTGAAACTAAAACACATGCAGCACTAAAAAAATGACTTCAGTGACACTAGTTTGGTTGGAACACCTGTGAATTCCAACTGCAGCTAATATTCCTTCAATAAAGTGCATTCCTGTGAAGAGCAACCACCGTGGAAGTACATGTTCTCCTTATATGACCGACTCTATGTCACACTCCACACTTGTTGTTCTTTCCATCATCGGTCTTCTAGCCAAGGGAAACAATACAAAAATATTTAGTCTATTGAAAATGAATAGAAAACTGTAAAATTGTATTGGAATAAATAACAAAATTGAATTTACTGAACTGAAAAAGGGTTACTATTTTCAGTGACTTAATTGGATGTGACTGAAGTTGATGTATTTTGGCTTGCCAGTGGTTCTGCAATGTGTTCTTGATAGGAAAATGTGCATCTGGAAGACATGCCAGTGGTCTTTTCATTATTTTTTTTTTGGCTATATTTGAAATAGAAGCAATCTCTCCAGCTTGACCTTTTCACTCTTCATTTATTTCCACCATATAGCATTTTCAACTGTTGTGACCAGCCATTTTGCATTTCTTGCACCTATTCTGCTTAGCTTCTACACTTGTTTTGGATTCTTCTTAGGAGTTGGTATTTCATCCGTCTCCCTCCTCCTAACTTTTTTAGGTCTTCCAAGCAACTTGATTTTTTTCCAAAGGAAGCAAAGGACCCTTGTTTACTTTTGGCCATAATTCTTCGCCATCCAAAGGGCCTATAACTAGAGAATAGCCCTCGTGTAGGCTTCCTTTGAGTAATAGTCACGATCAAAATTTTCAGATTCTTCATCGGTTAAAGTGATGTCACTATATGTATATGAAGATTGTAGTCCACTAAGGTCCCCTCTTCTGCAACTACAAGTTCTGCTCACCAAATCCACAGTGTATCTATCCACGTGCATGCATCTAAGTTCGTATTTCCATACTCCAGTTAGAGAAGCAATACATGCTCGAGCATCATCTTTAATTTTTTTCAAACTTTTTTGTATCTTGGGACACAATTGACTTTTTTGCTTCTTCATCCACTCTCTCTTTTTTTCCATCCTAACCATCACATAGAATCTGATGGTCTCTAACATACCAATTATGGCGTGTTCCCTAGAATCAAGAATTATGGAGTTGAAACTCTCACATAGGTTATTTAGAATGATGCCACACTTCGGAAGTATCCTGAAGTATGACTTGGTCCACTCCTTTGGTATTGTATGTTTCACCAATCAATTGAATGCTTCTACATTGTATTCCTTCAATGATCCCATTTTGCCTGTAAATTTGCTTTCACAGGAAGCTCTTGTAGTAGACCATAATCTATCTTTTAATGCAAGTCCAGGATGATTTTTCTTGAAGTTATTATGTGAGGACCCAAAAATTTATTTTATCTGACCTATTTAATTAATTAATTATTTATTTACCCTGAATAATTTATTAAATCATTTTAATTGTATTTGCACTATACATTACCTCATTTTATTTTAAAAACATGTTTACGTTTCGATTTAATTTTTCTATCGCACATTAGTGAAATTTGGAGAAAGCACATTTTTTGAGGCAGATATTTGGTCTGAGAGTGAGGCAATTACGGACGGTAAAGATGATCATTTATAGATTAAGAAAAGTTAATTGAGAGATTAGAAGTGGGTGATTAGAATTAAACTCAATTAGGAGCATTAATGGTCACTATTCAAAGTTGACCTTGTATACCTTAAAAAGTGGCTTTATGTCTTCTCTATCTTTCACTATTTCACATCACCCAAAAGCTCACAAAACCCTCTCTCTCTCTCTCCTCTTGTCTTGGCCGAACATTCCCCTCCCCCTTTCCCTTGGCTTGAACTTCATTTTCATCCTCCAAAAACTTGCTCAAATCGTTGCTCCAACCATGGATCATCCTCAAACTTGGTAAGAAGGCTTGAAGGAGGGAAGATCTTTAGAGGTTTTAGTGCTTGAATCTTGAGTTCTTGCTTGTCATCTTAAAGGAAGGTAAAACACTATAAAACTTCAACCTTTCTTCCATTTCTTGGCTAAATCTTAACCATAGAAGCTTGGATTGTTGATGGGTTTTATGAATCTTGACATATGATGAAAGATCTTGAGCCATTTTCTCTCGCTCTCTCTCTTGTCTCTCTTGGCCGAATAGGAGGTGAAGGAGAAGAAGGCCTAAAGTTTCAATTTTCTTGCCAAAACTTGCTAGGAAGGAAGTTAACTCGTACGTCTAACCATTCATGCACCATTAATCTTAGATCTAAGAAGATCTATTGGTTTCTTTTGATAAAAAATTTGATATCTTGACACATTGGAATTGGACTCTTGAATTCCCAACTTAGGTAGAGGCCTTGAGGATATTTTATTTGCTTTCTTGATTTGCTCTTCGGTAGAGGGCTTGAGGTATTATGTACTTAAAATGTTTGGATGATCACGTGATATAGCAAGGATTATTGGTTTGCTTAATGGCTTGATTTTATCTCTATATTAGCTTCCAAGATTGTGTCTTGCTTTGTTGGTTGATTTTGGGGGTATGAAGTGTGTGTTGTAATGCTTAAATCTTGGTGAAAATTTCAGTTTTAAACCCCCCCAAGTTGGATGAAAATTGGAGCTGAAACTTTCTAATTTTGTGACCTTCTTGTAGCTTAAAATGTTAGCCAAAAAAAAAAACCAGTTTTGGTTAAGCTCCTTTGGCCGAAGGTTTGAGCTAAAAATTTCAGTTTTTAGAGACTTTTCTTGGGTCAAAATTTTTCCAAAACAACGGCCCTTAGATGCACCTTGATCGAAGTAACAAAACTGGTTTTTAAAAGAAGGGAAAAGAGAGAGCTTTCATAATGTGTATTGTTGAAAATTTCGTATGACAGGTTTTGAAAAATAGCTTTAGAAAAACTATTATATCTTAGTGTAGAAAAATCCAAATGAGTTACATTTGTTGCGTTTGATACTAAACTCAAATTTCTTTCAGTGGTATAAATTTCAAGGGCTAGCTAGATTTTGTGAATTTTGGAAAATTTTTAAAGTTGACTGAAATTCAAGACTGTTATGCCCTGTTTTTACTATAGCAGCAAATTTAAACTAAAATTTGACTGATTTCTGATTTCAATCTTACATAAGTGTCTTCTAGAGAGTTTTAGTTAATTGGGTCTATTTTCCAACGGTGCAAGATTTGCAGTTTTTGGACTTATAGAACTCAAGTTATGATTTTTCAAAAAATACTGCACAAAACTGAAAATTCTTCTAAGGAAGTGACGAAAGCTTAGAAATGTTTTGGAAACATTTTCTAATTTTCAAGCCTAACCTTCTTGATTATTTTCACACCATTTCATACTTGGAAAATGGATTTCAACAAGTACATGAGATTCCTCTTAATTTGAAATCGAAAAGCTTGATTGTTTGGATGTTGGCCTTGGTTGAATACCTAGGTAACTTTGATTATGCATGTCTCAGGTGATCACATGGACACCGAAGAGCTTCATTGACTTCCTGATTTGCTCTCACTTGCTCTTGACTTTTGGTAAGTTTCAAGTGCATGTTTCATGTTAAAATGTTGAAATGATACTTGAATAAATGCTATGTGGTTCCGTGATTTGTAACTTGCCAAGGCGAGGGTGTATTTTATCGCCCTCGTTCTCTCTCGTTCTCTCACTTGGATACTTGATACTTGTGATATGATTTTGTAGGACTTGCTCTTGTACTTGAATATGCTTGTAATTCGGGAGCACTGAGCGGCAGTATGTACCACACCTTAGTCGGTGGGAGGTGCCTCTCATCCCAACTCAATGCTATGATCGAATCTGAATCGATTAGAGTGTTGTCTCATTGACCAACCATACTTATGGGGATACCCCAACCCATTGGCAAACCTTGTAACTCGAGCTGGCAAGAGCTTGGTCGAGGAACTTGGAAAACCATGCGAAAATGTTATAGCTTGATCTTTTGAGATCTTACTTGGTATACTCGAATAGTATTACCACCTCGTACTTGTTTGGTTCCGGATCCGAGAGGGTGACATGGTGGTTGGAGGAAGTAAGTGGAATTCTACGGACATGTTACTACTTGAGTTGATGGAGGGTCGACCAAAGATGACTTGAACCGGTCGTGATGAGAAAATAGCTCCTGAGAGCTCCTGTATCCTTCTACTTGTGTTTTAATTCCAACTTGCTCGCTTGTGTGATAATCTTATTAAGTGCACTATTTACTTTGTTTAGTACTTCTTGCTTGCTTGCTTGTTTTCTCAGCGTTGGCTCACCCCAAGTTCTTTTCCTTAACAGGTTTTGGAAAGTGGGATTTGGAGGCTATAGACTAGTGGTTTTGTGTGGTGCTAGAAGTTATCTCTTGTATGGTTTTTGAGATAAATGGAGTGTAAACTTTATTATTTATATATGGGTTTTGGATTGTACTAGCAAATGGTAGCCTCAAAGGATTATGCCTTGTATATTTGAAGTATTTCTTGATTCCGCTATTTGAGTTTCACTTCTGAATGTCTATTAAGTTAGAATGAGTACGTGAGTCCTGACGAGAGTTAGGCAGGCGTCCCGTTGAGACCTTAGAGTTCGCCCTAGAGAGAGGTGGGGGCGTCACATATTATACATATGTCTCACATACATCTGATGTTCCATACCAGGCAACAACTCATGTATTGCTTGAATAAATCCCTAAAAATGAGTTATTTTCATTAATTTTATTAAGCATGAAATTATAATTATCCAATTCATAAGAGAAACTATAATCAACCTTTTGCTTAGTAATCATGAAAGCTCACTTGCTTTCATTTGTGATCTGAACATCATGCTTCAATTCTATGAGAAACCATCTCCATGTATGCTTCCTTTTTGTCTTAACAACTGCATACATCACGGGGAAATTGATTGTTTGGATCTATCCCTACAGCAGCAAGGAGAAATCCTTCGTATGGCCCTCTAAAATGACAGCCATCAAGTCCTACAACAGGCCTGCAACCATCTAGAAATCTCTCCTACAAGCATCGATGCACACATATAATCTTTCAAACTAATCATCTCCCTCATCATTTTGTAAAGTAGCCATACAAATATTAGAGTTCGTATTTTTTCCCTCAATTGCAATATAGTGTGTTGGAGCTTATCTTACTACTCTGTGCACTTTCCCTCTATCAATTCCTTTGCTTTTGCTTTGGTTCTAGATGCTATATTTCTATGGTGATAGCTGTATTGACATCAGTATGAATTTTAGTTACAAAGTCACCTGGTTTGAAATTAGGGTTCAACTTGAATTCTTCCAAGCACTTGTCACACAAAAACTTAGTATTTGCCATCCCATAATATGATGTTGTCTCACAGGAATGAGTTGTCATCATTGGCTTTATTATAAAATCCCTAATATTATGTAATTTAAATGCATACACAAACCAATTGAATACTTTTCCCTTGCAATATGTTGTCACCCTTATCAAATCATCCTTTTGTAAATCGTGATCCCAGATTTTGATAATTACAAAACAATTGAAGAAATCAATTTAATGTTTTCCATTGAGAATATTAGCAGCTCAGGTTATCACTGCAAATGGTTCAATTGAAGAACTCAATCAAAAAGGGGCAAAGGACATTAAACTCTATCGGACGCTCGATAGCACGTATCGGACGTCCGATAAAAGTCAAGAACACTCCATCGGACACTCAAACTGAAGTATCGGACGTCCGATAGACAAGGGAAGCATCAGACACTCCTATCGGACGCATATCATCATCATCGGACGTCTGATAGAATTAAAGATGAAATCCAAGCTCTCTGACCAGCATCGGACGCAGACTCCATCGGACGCACAAAACCCATCGGCCGTCCGATAGACGTTGAGAAAACCTTTCGGACGATGGCACCGGACGCATAACATTGTATCGGACGTCCGATAGCTCCAACAGCTATTTTTTAACAGCCATATTTTTGACTGTTAAAGAGTTTCTTGACGCCATTTCTCACACTCTATAAATACCCACAAGTTCAAGAAGATAAGAGACTTTTGCCTACATGAAATACAAGCTTATAAGTGAAATATTTGGGTAGAAATATTCTTTGTTTATTGTATAGGTGTGGAAAAAGTAGGGTTTGTGAGGTTACTCAATAGGAGGAGTAAAACCTTGGTGAAAGTTGCCTCACTTGTAATAGTAGTTCTTAATTGGTTGAGTGAGCTTTCAATTGTAGCTTGTTGAGGGTTAACTATAATAATTGTAAAACTTCTTGGCTCAACTAAAGGCTTTTAGGGTGAGGAAGAAGTGAACCTTCACTTGTACAAGTTGGTTAGCTTCACCTTCAATTGAAGAAGCTACTAGTGGAGTGTATCCAAGTTCGGTGCAACTCGAAAATTTGGTTTGCATTTCTTTTTCTATGTCTTTTCTTTATTGCTCAATTGTGACATCTTTATTGTGAGTAATTTGACATAGCTTTGTGCACACTTGTGAAATTGTTTGTGCTTGGTTTATTGGCTGAATTCTTGCATATTTACTTGTCTTGTTAAACCACCAAATTCACCCCCCTTTTGGTTGCATTCGGGACCAACAATTGGTATCAGAGTTTGGTCTCCTTGAGATTAAGCTCAATCGGCTTAGGAGTAAAGATGGCAACCAATAATGCATTGTTTTTAGAAGGGCAATCCATCATTAGACCTTCCATGTTCAATGGTATAAACTATGTTAGTTGGAGGGATAGAATGGGAATATTTTTGCAATTTATAGATATAGAGTTGTGGTTTATTGTTAGTGAAGGACCTTATGAGACTACAATTGTAGATGAAATAACCGGTAGAAATAGAATTAAAACTAGAAGTGAATTAAGTGTTCAAGATAGAATCAATCTCTCTTTAAATGCCAAGGCCATGAACGTATTGTATAATGCTCTAGATGCAAATGAATCTACTATAGTAAAAGGGTGCAAATTGGCCAAGGAAGTATGGAATAAGGTGAGAGATATGTATGAAATGAGTGACAATGTTAGAGAACAAAGGAAATCTATGCTTGTTGCCCAATATGAATCTTTTAAAATGCATCCTCATGAGAATGTTGATAAAATGTTTTGTAGATTCAATGATATTACTAAAGATCTTGAATTGCTTGACAAGGTATACACTTTGGGTGAGAAAAATAGAAAAATTTTGAATGCCTTGCCAAAAGAATGGGAAAATAAAGTCATCGCTATAGAAGAGGTAAAAGATTTAAATTCTATGTCTATTGAGTCTCTTGTAAATTCACTAACCTCTTATGAGTTAAAATTAAAAACACAAGATGATGAAGCATGGATCAAGAGAGGCATAGCATTCAAGGCCTCACAAGAAGATGATGAAGATGTGAAACTAAATAACATAGCAAGGACATTGAAAAAACTTCTAAATAAATAGAACTCTAGAGGAGGAAGAGCAAGTAATGATAGAAGAGAAAAATTCAAGAATTTCAAAATTACTTGGGATGAATGCAATTTGGATAAAGAAATGGAAGAAGAAGAAGAATCGACTCAAATGGCACTTATGGCCTTTGGAGATAATGAGGTAAACTCTAATCACTCTCTTAGTGATGAAGATGATGATAATGATGATATGCAAGTTCTTATGATCAAAATGCATAAAAATTTGAAAGAATCTTATGCCAAAAACAAGGATTTGAAAATAAAAATAAATGCTTTATTGGAAGAAAATTCTAAACTTTTTCAAGAAAATAAGAATTTGAGAAAAGACAATGATGATTTGAAAAAGCACAAAATTGATTTTGATTGCAAATATGATTTGAAAAAGAAGTTGGAAAATGAAACAAAGTTTTTTGAAAAAATGTTGGAGGAACAAAATCTTTTAAAGAAAAGAATTAATGATTTGAATGCTTCTCTCCAAAAGGAGAAACAAAATATTTTACAAAGAAAAGAAAACCATATTTTACATGGCCAAAATGATTTTATTATTTCTAGAAACAGAGGAACTAAATTTATTAAACCTACTTTTGTGAATGATTCTAGTATTATGTGTCATTTTTGTTGCCAATTTGGACATATGCAAAATGATTGCTATGTGAAGAAAAATATAAGAAATGGCATGAAATCTTTGTGGATTAGTAGATCATGTTGTACTAACTCTCATTCATAATGTGCTCTTAGTTTAAAAAAAAACTTTGGGCTATAATTCATTAAGTACTTTGCTACTTTGGTGTTTTGTTCATATTGATGTTGGAATTGTTAAATGTTGAATATTGGTGTTTGTTAAATATTAAATGTTGAAATCTGTTAGATGTTGGAATTCTAGTATTATTGATGTATTTGTATTGTGATATTGGTATTGTGATATTGATGATATTGGTATTATGATATTGATGATATTGGCATTTTGGATATTGGTATTCAAACTATTGTTGCTCCTTTGATTTTTTTTGTGATGACAAAAAGGGGGAGAAATTGGTTGGTTTGAAGTTTAAATGTGGTTGAATTGTTGAATGGTTTGAATGCTTGATTCATATGGTTGTAGTAAGGAGGAGTTATAGCTTGGATATGGAAGAATGTTTGAATGCTCAAAACACAAATTGTGTACAATTCACAAAATGAGGGGGAGTTATATAAGTTTTCTTTATCAAAAGTTTCATTTTACCAAATGAATTCAATTGTTTTGTCATCATCAAATAGGGGGAGAATATAAATCATGATCCCAGATTTTGATAATTACAAAACAATTGAAGAAATCAATTTAATGTTTTCTATTGAGAATATTGGCAGTTCAGGTTATCACTGCAAATGGTGCAATTGAAGAACTCAATCAAAAAGGGACAAAGGACATTCAACTCTGTCGGACGCTCGATAACACGTATCGGACGTCCAATAAAAGTTGAGAACACTCCATCGGACACTCAAATTGAAGTACCAGACGTCCGATAGACAGAGGAAATATCGGACACTCCTGTCGAGCGCATATCATCATTATAGGATGTCCGATAGAATTAAAGATGAAATCCAAACTCTCTGACTAGCATCGGACGCAGACTCCATCAGATGCACAAAATCCATCGGCTGTCCAATAGACGTTGAGAAGAACCTTTTGAACAATGGCACCGGACGCATAATATTGTATCAGACGTCCGATAGCTCCTACGGCTGAAATATTTGGGTAGAAATATTCTTTATTTGTTGTATAGGTGTGGGAAAAGTGGGGTTTGTGAGGTTACTAAATAGGAGGAGTAAAACCTTGGTGAAGGTTGCCTCACTTGTAATAGTAGTTTTTAATTGGTTGAGTGAGCTTTCAATTGTAGCTTGTTGAGAGTTAATTAGGATAGTTGTAAAACTCCTTGACTCAACTAAAGGCTTTTAGGGTGAGGAATGACTGAACCTTCACTTGTACAAGTTGATTAGCTTCACCTTCAATTGAAGAAGCTACTAGTGGAGTGTATCCAAGTTCGGTGCAACTCAGAAATTTGGTTTGCATTTCTTTTTCTATCTCTTTTCTTTATTACTCAATTGTGACATCTTTATTGTGATTAAATTGACATATCTTTGTGCACGCTTAGAAATTATTTGTGCTTGGTTTATTGGGTGAATTCTTGCATATTTACTTGTCTTGTTAAACTACCAAATTCACCCCCCTTTTTGGTTGCATTCGGGACCAACACCTTTTTGAATCTGATTTTCTACCCCCACTTTACTCCAAGTGCTTTGCGTGTTTTCTTGAACAGTCGTTCATCAATAAATACAAGTTTTAATTTGTACTTTGGGTCATTCACATCAATTTTACGATTAAACCTCTAATAATTTTCTAGTTTTGATCAAATTCCCACTTCACTATCAGTTGAACTTGAGTTGCTGTTGAATTCCTTATCTGTTGAAGAATATCTATCTCCTTAGTGCCACCAGAAGATGCTTTTTCCATGCCATTATTTCCGTGTTGAGTTTCAAGAGTGTATTCACCCTCTACTAATAGTCCTGTAAAATTCATCTTCATCACTGAAATCATAATCACTATCATGAAACTTCTTCCCTCCACTTGATTCATCGTCTTCTATCAACTGGTCTGACTTTCTTTTTGCTGGTCTTTTTACGATGTCTACTTTTTTGCTGTTCCATTTGGTCCTTCTTACTTCACTAGTGTGTTTGCCCCTAGCACAATTATTAAGTTCACTATCAGTTTCACCTCTACTAGTGGCCCGATCAACTTCACACTCAGGATTTTTTTTTTTTTTTTACCACCATAACCCTATTTATCATGGTTAACATGAGCTTCTTCTTAGGCACTATCATCAAGAAATACTATTTGCCTATGTATGAAAAACAAAAATTCAACCATCTTTTGCCACTCCCCAATCCTTGCCGGCTCCGTTGCATCCTCTTCAGAGAATACGTAAACCAAGCCATCTTGCATTCTTTGGCCAGGCAAGAAGTAGTAGTGCCTAATTGTACGTTCTTCATATCCAAGCTCCTTTGGAATCTTATCCAAGGAACATAAAGACCACCTCTCTAAATTACAACTGTGATAGACTGCAACCAAACCCCCTACATATGCTTTCTAGTGTGTAACTTCAAGTTGATCTCCATTATGGACCCTAATAAAGAAAAGATTGGTGTTTGTTCCTGCCAATAATTATTGAGGCTATTAAACACTTGGGACCATATTAGATAAATCCTATTCAGATACAAATTCACAACTTATGTTGTCATGTGGGGATACACCAATTAATTTATGACCCTAATTTGTCTCATTTTCAACTGATTATCGACATCAATATAAAAATTGGAATTTTTTACTATATAAAAAAACCATTGCATACGGATAAGAAAAAATCATTCATTTAGGACCACAACAACAGATTAGAAAATTCTAGTTTTTGTTCTCCATTTAAATATGCACCATAATCAAGATTACCGCACCATCATTCAATAATTTTTGCATTTTACTCCCATCAAAACCTATTTAAGGTAAATCAACAAGATACTTGCATATTAACATAAAAACTTACCGTAATTTGGTGCCTACCATCCTTTTTCTTCCTTTCATTGCCTTCCATCTACAAGGATTTCGACACCTAAATTACTTATAACCCCCTTGTGGTTTCGATTGTTGCTATATGATCCCCCTAACATTTTAAAATGTCCACTTCACCCCCTTAGAATTTTATGTGAAGTGGAAAGTGGATGGAATGTACAATCAATTACGGCATTTGCACCAAACGCACTCTAAAAGCATGTGTAATAAAATCTTAATATTCATACAACCCCCTTATGATTCATATAAATATTTGTGATTTTTGCAATTGTCCATGTAATTCCCCTATACTTTTATATAAAGTGATTAATCCATCTATTCATTTAACATTTAAATAAGGGCATTATTGTCATTTTAACTAATGACATTACGTAGGGTATTTTCCGTTATATTTCCACTTTACATAAAACTATAGGGGGTGACGTGAAAATTTTGAAACATTAGCGGGGTTATGTGGCAACAGTCAAAACCACGAGGGTTTATATGTAATTTACCCTTTTTTATGCAAGGATTCAACACTTTTATATGCTCTGGATTAACAGGAACTACTATTGAAAAATAACCAATAATATTCCTCTGTTTTTGTTGTTCTAAGTGTTTAGCACTTGAGAGCTTTTCATTTTCTGAAGAAGCAAATGGTATTAATTAAGTTTTTATTAATTGCTTTTGTAAACAAAGTTTTTGACTAATTTTATTTTCTTAAGAGGATGGAAATAGGTAACTTAAATTCAAGAATTTTACTTTTATTTTATTTTAATTTTTTATAAAAAAATCTTAAACACCAAGTTTTGAGGGTTTCCAAAAATCTTCTTTATTTTGCACACACATTGTACACACAATTACAAGTGATTCTTGCCTATTCTCAGTACTAGTACTAAATCTACCACCCCAAGCAGAAAAAAAGGGGAGCTTCATCATTCTCTCTTAATCTCCAAGTCCGGTGAAGGGGAGACACGGGGAGAAAAGAGCTAGTCTTTAGAGTATTTTCTAATTTCATAAGTAAAAAAAACTCCTTTTCCCTTCTTCATTTTTCATTCGGGCTCATCCCTTTGTCCACAGAAGAGCATTATCTTAATCCTTTGTTTTCACTTGATAATCACGAGCAATTTTCAGCTATCATCCATAGGGAAAAATAGCGAGCAACCTCCATGATTTTCCACCTTGAAAAAAAAAATCTGAACCTTTTCCTCTTAAAATTCCTGAAGCCAATCTCTAGTTTAAAAGCCCATAAACTCCATCTAAAAGCCAAGAAAAATGGAAAAAAAAAAGAAAAAAGAGAAAACAGAGAAAAAGGTGGAAAAAAGCAAACAGGAAAAGGGGAAAGAGTTGACGCTGATGCTACCTGACCCCGGAATCCTCTCGTAATTCCTATAAAGCACTATGAAGGTCCCTTAAACCTTTTATCTATTTATGTGCTATTTTTATGGAAATTATTTGTTATTTGTATTCCGTATGGTTTAACTATTTTGCTTAGTTGTTAATTATGGTTGTGGAATGATTGTTGGGGAAATGGATACGAACTCAATGAGATTTTAAACAAAATTTTCTGGCCTCTTCACCTTTGAATTCTGTAAGAAAGGTTTGATTTTTCATTTGGCCCATTTTTTGTTTGTAAAAATGTGCAAATGAAAAATTTGAATCAAAGCAGCAAAATTAATGTATCTCATGTTAGGAATGATGGAGATAAACGAAGCAGAAACTTAAAATTTTGATTCCTTCCAATAGATCGTCCTTTGATTAAATCCATGCAACATAGAATTAGTTCAAGAAGATTACCTCTATCCACAAAGACCTCCTTGAACTTGGTGGAGATTTGACGCAAAGACAGCAAAGAGGTCCACGTAGCCGTACACGCGTCCGGCCTCTGACGGTGATCTACACGAACATCCTTAGTTAGAACTTCCAAGGTCGAATTAACTTAAACTGGATTAGTGCTAGTTATTGTCAAGACAACCACATACAAGTCTATCGAAATAACCCTAATTTTTCACCATGAAAAAACTCGTCCCAAGATGAGAAATAAGAGATGCAATTTTTTCCTTATTTTCTTGGACGAATTTTCGGTATTTTTTCTCTCAAGATTTTTCTCAAAAATCTCACATGACAATTTGTGTAATTAATCATCTTGCAAGTTTAATTGTAGAAATTTTTGTGTTTCACTTGAAATTCTTTCACACAAAACACTGACATTATGAATATATGCATAATTACTTGCAAATAATTTTTATAAGATTGTTTACAAGTACATTCTCGAACTTCCAATTTTAAATTCTTCATGGACCAAAGGAGATTACCCATGAAAGAAGATTACTTCTTAGATAAGACCCCTTCTTAGATTACCCATGCTAAACATCTTTAGCATCTTATCTAAATACTTAAAAAACTCAATCAATCATACCTATCAACATAGACCTTTATTCTAAAGGAAGATTACTGCTCCTTTATATCATGAAAGAAGTCTTTGATAGCTGTACCTATAATTTTGGAGTATAGGTATACACTTTCCATACATCATATATATCAACTATATATGATGTATGAAACCAACAATAATTCCCACTAAATCATATCTAAATACAAGGCCATCCATACTTTTGATAAAATCAAACTCTTTGATTATTTAGAGATTTGCTTTATTGGCATGCAAGATGTAAAAACATTTAAAGTGTGTCATATACACAATTATTTGATGTTTCCATTTAAGAAAAAGTGGTTTTAACATCTATTTGCCATACCATAGCTCATAGTTAAAATAAATAAGTAAATCTAAATGAATTTAAGCATATTGATTAATAAGAAGGTTTCTTTAAAGATAATTGCTTATCTTTAATAGTGACCTCTCTACCAACCAAACTCTATAGGTAACACTTTACCTTCCATATTAGTATTTACTTTAAAGACTCTTTTGCACCTAATAGATTTTTGTACCTTTGGGTGGATTGACTAACATCATTACCCTTCATCAAATATGAAATCTAATTTAGATTTATGGTTCTCAAGCATCTCTATAAGTTGTAAAAGTATTCGTAAGTCATTAAAAGATCCACGATCAAATATCATGACCTTTTATAAGAAATCTATATTTCTAAAACTTATGAAACCCTTATTTTAGAAGCTTTCGCTACGCCTCATCATCATGAAATGCATGCTCCAATTCCATGCATTTGTTCAACTCCCTTTTGTGGTACTTGAAACTCTTTCAAGTCTTAAGTTCCATCTTTCTCCCACTACTTTATCTAGAATAAAGCATATATCTAGAAAATAGTAGTTTTAGAGTTAAGACACTTTTACTCTTGGAGATGGTAGAATTATAAAATTCTTGGAGAAAATAAGGAAGTTCTAGCATATGTGCTAAGAAAAATTAAACCAAATGAAATAAGAAGAACTGATTTGCTCTTCTTCTTTTTGGCCCTCTTTTTCTTTTCCTTTAATTCTCAAGAATACTTCACAAAAGGTTTTAATTGGATCGTAGTTTCATTTTATCCGATTATGGATATGCACTTCATAAGTAGCACAATCCAAACTTTCACAAAATTTGGATTCCTTAACATTCCATTTCTCATTTGGCAAACTTTGAACAAATATATTCATGGAACAAGGTTTAATGTATAGGATGCAATTTCAACTAGGACAAATTCCAAAACCATTTTGGTAAACTTGCATGGGACATCTCATCTTATGAGATATAATTCTTTATCTAGATTATTCAACAATAATTGAGATGACTAGAAATTTTATTTTGCTTGAGAATCTCATTCTTCTTTAGTTAATTTTGAAAACTTTAGATAAAGTATTCTTCACCTTGATCAAATCATGGTGCTCCAAAACTTCACCATGGCTCAAGTATTCTTTACCTTAATCATATTTAGGTGTCCTAATACTTGACCAAATTATTTTTCTACTTTATACTTAAACCTCTTAACTTCTCAACTTGGATTTGTACCTTAAAAATACATATATCCATTTTTAGTTGTTATTAGTAAAAGTAATAAAGTATGAGAAATAATCATCTCTGGTATGAATTGTTAATCATCTACATACATCATAATGTATGAAACCTAACAATTCCTTAAATCCTTTTATAAAAGATCAAATTAGCCTTTTATTAGTGAATAAGATTCATATGTCTCAAATGATTCATAATCAATTGAGTCAAATCATCATGTGATTTAAAAAAATATGTTTCTCATTCAAAAGACTAATTTCCAAATGCTAAATATGGTTTCAAATTATCAAATGTTATATTGAGAAATAGACCTTCTTTTATTTTGGAAAATAATAACACTTATTAAGTTCTAAAATAAGTCCACTAGTTAATCTCAATTATAATCTCAAAAATAAAACGTTCACAAAGATGCATTTTAAAACCATGCCTTGAATGTTTGTATTATAAAGCTAGTTCTTTAAAACCTCTTAACTTATCAACACTTGATAATTAAGTTACTTTATCAACTCTTGATAAGTAATTCCTTTTAGTCAATGCTTGATTAATAGTTTATGACAAAACTTTGATTGATCTAAATTTCTCGGTATAGTCAATCATTCTCTAATAAATCAATATTTAATTAGACAAATTTTTGTCACCTTGTAATGGTATAATTGCTCAAGGAATTCATACATCTTATACCTTGATTATTCATCATTCAATTCTTGAGATGTATAATCATTGTAAAAGGAATTGAAACCTTTTGTAGCATAGGAGATTTAGGATGTAACTATCATCTCCTCTTGCTTACTATAAGCAATTTTTTTTTAATTCCATTACATCTTCCATAATTGGAAGTGCTAAGGTTTTAAATTATATAGCTAAATTTTTATTGAGAACTTTTCTTAATTTAATTTGCCAATCCAAGAAATTGGAAATATCAATTATATCGAGAATAATATGCAATTACTCATAATTTCTACAATGGATAGTAAAGATAAAAAAGAGAATTGCTATTTATGCAAAACAAAACCAAGTAAAAATGACATAAAAAATTAAATTTGGTTTTGCTCCCACTATTTTATTCAAATCTATAACCTTCTTATATAGATTCAAGAATTAAAAAATTCCTAATTGGCTAGAATCCCATGTAGTTATTTTGATCTTGAGTGTGCTCAACAAATCAAAATAATTTCAACAGGTAGGTACTTATTACCAATTACAACTTTTGTAATTTCTAGATAGTTGAGTTATCAACTCTTGATAAATCACAACATATGTGTTACCCAACCTTTGCCTCTAAAACTTTATGACCTTGAGTGTACTCAACAAGTCACAAGTTTTATTTAAGTCATACCCATTATTCCGAAATCTCATCTCATAGTTAAAACTCCTCATGGTTGAGCAACCTTGAGTGTACTCAACAAGTTAACTCGAACATGATTTCATTTTAACTATAATAATAGAAGGCAACTTAAATCTTGACTTAATATTTGAGTGAGGGATTTTAGACATGTTATATTCCAAGTTTGTCTCATCAAATGTATAGCATGCATATCCATTTTTCAATATAAATAAATAAAAACACTAAAATTAAACATGGATGATTATGGACTTTATTCCTAGACTAGTTTCCTTGAGTCAAAAGGAAACTAGATAGTCAAACTAAGGGACGAGTGACATCTCCATGCCCTGTCAACTTTTTTATGTCTGCCATGGTAGAATTGGTACCATCTCCATCTCCTTTGTACATTAGAAATGTAAATCTATTCTAAACATTTTAGATTCTCACCCTGTCCCTATCCCGAATGTAGTACATTACATAACATTGGGAGAAATCTTGAGTTATATTCAAGGGGAGTGGGATGAAAAGAGAATTTACATTAAGAATATATATAGAAGGCAGGACACGCAGGTCCTATTTTCAAAAATATCAAAACCAAACCATATATACATTCAACCATTCACAATCACATTGGTCTTAGTTCATAATCATCCATCATGCATTCAAAAATACAATATTAAATAAAAGCATAAATGTCTATTTAGTTCCAATCATGTTTCATAATATACACAAGCCTTTAATCTTGAAAGGCTTCAATTTAAGAGGTTTAAAAATTAATTGAATCAATCAATTTGAAAATTTCTAATTTCTGGAATTCAGTTTTAGTGACAAAAAATTATCTTTAGCAACGAAAAACCTTCACAGGGAAATGGTCGCTAAAACTTTTAGCGACACTATCCTAGACCAATGTCCTTTTCCCTTCATTTTTTTAAAGTTCCAAAAGAATAAGCATAGGAATACTTTTTGGCAATTCTAATGATTTGGAAACTATATTTTATTCATAATAAAACATAGATATAATTTCCAAATCACTTTCGAAACCAATACGAATTTAGAAACGCATATTTCTTAGGAAATCTTATTTCTTAAGGAATATTAAATAGTTTCCAAATTTCTTTCCAATTCCTTTTGTTTTAAATTATAGAAACCACATTTTAATCTTATTAAAATGATTTTCCATACTTTACAACCATAATAAGAAGCTTTTTACAATCGAATGACAATCCAAGTCCAACTTAGGAACTTCTAGTCTAACTATTTTTGGAAATTTCCTATTTCACTGGTTTTTGGAAATTTTCTTTTTAAACCATTTTAGAATCTCAAATACTAACTTTAGATCACTTTCTTAATTTAATCTTATTAAATTAGAAAGTTTCTAAAAATATTTGAACACCTTTCAAATTTAATCTTATCAAATTGGAAAGTTTCCAAAATTGATTTTGTGAGGACCCGAAAATTTATTTTAATCTGACCTAATTATTTAATTATTTGTTTTTCTAAA
Organism: Gardenia jasminoides; assembly: GCA_013103745.1. Taxonomy (NCBI): domain Eukaryota; kingdom Viridiplantae; phylum Streptophyta; class Magnoliopsida; order Gentianales; family Rubiaceae; genus Gardenia; species Gardenia jasminoides. Next base: position 38,427,295 of record CM023099.1, read on the forward strand.
TAATTGATTTAAATCATTTTAATTGCAATTACACCATACATTACCTCATTTTATTTTAAAAATCTTGTTTAACCATCAATTTGATTTTTCTGTCACTTAATTATGAAAAATGAAAGAAGGCACATTTTTTGAGACAAACATTTGGACCGAGAGTGACGTAAGTTTGGAGAATAAGAATGATTATTAGTAGATTAAAAAAAGCTAATTGAGGGGTTAGAAATGAGTGATTAGGATTAAACTCCAATTGGAGCATTTTGGGCCACAAATTCAAAGTTGACTTTTGGCACCATAAAACCAAGTTTTATGTTTTTTCTTCCTTTCACTTTTTCCCACTTTACCAAACACCCAAAATCTTCTCTCTTCTCCGTCTCACCAGCCGCACCTCCCTCCCCCTCTTACCCTTTGATTTCATCTTCAAAAAACTACAAAATTTCACCCAAATCCACCAAGGAAGATTGAGAAATCTTCCACCACTTCACTTGAAACTTGAAGATCATCTTGTCTTGAGGGAGCCAAGCTTAGGAGAGGTTAAAAGAAGGGGCTTTGGAGCATTTCTAGACCACATCATCTTAGGGTTTCACTTGATAGGAAGAGGTAATCTAGTTTCTTCAAATCTTTTCCTTTGATTTCATCTTGTAGCTTTAAGCTTTGTAGCTTCTTGATGTTGTTCTTGTTGAGTTTGGGTTGTTGAAGTGGGCTCTATGAACTCCCACCTTTCTTGTTATTGGACTGCCATGATGTGTGTGTGTGTGTGTGTGTGATGGAATGAATTTGTGATGAATTCATGGAAGTTAGAAAGCTAGGAAGAAAGAAGGAAGGAAAATCGAGGGAAGAAGGAAATGTTATTTTCCCGGTTTCATTTCAGAATTTTTTCCCTGTTTTGGCTGCGAAATTTCATGAGTTTCTTGGCTACTTTGAGAGCTGAAATGTTGGTCCATATGTGTGTAAGTTTAGTTGCAAAAATCATTCCATTTGGTGGGGTAAAATCTCATGGAAAGGAGAAGCCAAAATCTAGAAATTTTGTTCCTAATCTGCCCGAACTTGTGTTCTGTTTTGGGGTGTTGTTTGGTCCAAATTGTTACTACCATAGTACCATAATTTGCTCAAGAAATGTTTCTAGAGTCTTGGTTTTAAAAATGGAATGGAATGGGGCCGTTTTGGATAAGCTAAATGCTGCAAAAGTATAAGAATTTCATTTGACAGGTTTGAACTTTAAATTTTCAGTCAAATTTGGGCGCATGGATCACTGCCTTCCCGTCTGATTTTTTCACTAAATTTTGGTACAAATGTAGATCACATAAGGAGGTTTATTGCTTCAAAATTTTGTGATTTTTGATTAAGAATTCGTCACTCATTTGAGGCTTCAAAGATGCCCTGCAAATCTGGAATTTCAGAAAACACAGAATTTTGAACCTGCCCTGTTTGAACAGTTATAATTTCTTACTCGAGAGTCATAATTGAGTACCATCAGTGGAGTTTGAAACTAAATACATAGGGCTTTAAAATGTGAAAATTTCAGAGACTAATTCATTTTCTAAAATTTTTTCTGAATTTCCAAAATATGCTAAAAAACCAGCCTGATTTGTCCTGTTCTCACTAAAGCAGTATTTTTGTATGAAAATCTGGGTTATTTCTGTTTAGAATCTCACTAAAGTGTCTTCTCAAGAGTTTTATTCGTTGAGTCTATTTTCTAACGGTATAAGATTCGTTATTTTTGGACTTATAGAACTCAAGTTATGATTTTTCAAAGAACATCGCGCAAAACTGAAATTTCTCCAAGGAGGCGACGAAAGATTAAAAATGCCTTGGAAGCATTTCCAGGTTTTCAGGCGTAATCTTTTGAGTGTTTGTACACCATTCCAATTTTAGAAGATGGATTTTCCAATTTCACGAGATTCCTTTTAATTTGAAATTGAAAAGCTTAATTATTTGAAAATTGACCTTGAATGTATTTTAGGTAATTTTGATTTTCATCTCTCCGGTGATCACGTGGACACCTTGAAACTTGTCTAATCTCCTAAATTTTTCTCGCTTGCTCTTGGTTATTGGTGAGTGTCAAGTGCATGATTTGTTGAATTGCTTGAACCTATTAAATGCTTGATTTGAATATGTTATTAAACTTGTCGAGGCGGACGTGTACTTTATCTCGTCCGACCTCTCTTACTTGACCTGACTTGCTTGCTAGTATTTGTTGTACTTGAAATGACTTGCCTGAACTGTACTTGTACTTGATTGACGATTGAGTGTTGTCTCATCATCTTACTTTTAAACCTGTTGGGGACGCCCAAAACCTCATTGGTAAACCTTTCACCTCGGGCCAGCAGGGGCTTGGTCGAGAGATTGGTAAACCATGAGTCTTTACATATTTTCGTCGGTTGGAGTGCGCTCGCCGACTACTTATTTGGGTATACTCGAGTATTACCAAATTTTCTATTTTGACGAGCGCGCCCGGTTGGGAGGTGAAACGGTGAACGGAGATGGTTGACAAGTGGGGTTCTACATGGTAATTATAAAAGTTGACGGAGTGTCAACTACTGGAATGTGATCAAGTTTCGTGGAACTTGGCTCCTGAGAGCCCCTGTATCCTTTATTTAATGTGTAATTAAATTCCTTATTTGCATTCTTGCCTCAAAGTTTTGGTTACCTATCTTGTTTAAAAAAAAGTGTATATTTCTTGATCTTGCATGCTTGCATGTTTTCTTGGCCTCACTGAGCTTTGCTCACCCCATAAGATTTGTTTTTCTTAACAGGTTTTGAAACGAAGTTCGCTAATCGGGGAATCTAGTTCTTTTGTAAAATTACCTCTTTTGTATAAGAATTGTTTTCTTGAATATTGACAAGTGTAAGAGTGAAGGTGAAATGTATTTTGGAAGTATTTAAATTACACTTGGGTTGTACAAATTATAAGGTTTGTAGTCTTGGATCGGAATCGGTTGAATTTTGTTTATCAAGGTTTCCTTTAGATGATTAATTCTTTGATTTTACTTATTGAGCGAATGAGTCCCGGCGGGAGTTGGGAGGGCAGCCCGCCGAACCCTCTGGTTCGCCTTAGGGGGAGGTGGGACTGTCACAGTTGGTATCACAGCCTAGATTTCAGATCCTTGTAGTGTATCCCAGAGTAACTGTTTAGGATGCCGGACTGTGGGATTAGTTTGAAGGCTAAGTGAAAAGACTACTTGCATATATTTGGTTAAGGATTGCTTTCAAAGTGGATGATTTGGAGTTAAGGAATGTGAAACTATACATGGTCGATATTTGATTTGTGATTAAAGGAATCTGGATTGTATGTCCGGCGAAAATGAGGATTGAGTTGATTTACACTTTGGGGTGGCCAACCTCAGTGTTGATTGACTCTGTTCTTATTTTGGCACCTGAATACAAATATGTTACAATTGAGAATATTTGCTATATTTGGAATTATTGAAGACCTTGTTTGGAGGTAGGAGCTCGTAGTCTTCTTTGTCATGCTTAACGGAGATATATATTTATAGTTGATGATTTTAATAGGATGAATGCTTTAGTAGATAGTTGTATCTATTTTAAGAATTTTGAACTTGGTACTTGATGTATTGACTAGCACTATCCAATGATTATATTGTTTGAACTCAAATCCTCCTAGATAGGATAAACGTTCAGTTGTGAACTAGAACAGGAAAGTTCTAGTCTTTTGTAAGCTTTTGTGAATGATTAGTTGGGGTGACGCTTTGTGAGGCCTCTAAACTTTAAAAGACCTAAACTTCAGATTTTGTGGTACTTTTGTGCTATGTGTTGCGTGATTATCCCGAAATGAGTTGCTAATTTGCTTGTGAATTCTGGAATATACGATATATGCTAGTTTACTTGTTTTAACTGCTCCCACTATTGGCCTATATGTTCACTTTTGCTTATGCATATTTAATTTTTTCTATGCATCTAGACCTATAATTAAAGCTATGGATGCTCGTGGTCATGGTCGAGGTCGGGGTCGTGGTCATGGTCGAGGACGTGGGCGTGCGTAGCCCCAACCCTCCGCGAGTGTTCACTTTTCTGGGGATGAGTCTGAAAGGGGACTGAGCGGTGGTAATGAGGATCAAGTGGCTACGGCCATCAATAGGATGACTAACATACTTGAATGTCTGGCCAATTATCAAGGCCTTGGATAGCAGAATCAACCTTTAGGGCCTGATCATGGGGATGATAGGGCTTTGGAGCATTTTCTTAAGTTTTCACCACCTAAATTTCTTGGAGGATCTGACCCTGAGGCGGCAGAGAACTGGTTTGAAAGGATGAGTGAGATATTTGCCGCCCTGCACTATACTGAAGAGAGACAAGTGAGCTTTGCCGTTTTTTAGTTTGAGGGAGTGGCTCGAGTATGGTGGAATGTAATTAGAGTTAAATGGGAAAGAGAACAAACCCCTTGGACCTAGGCAAATTTTGAGAGGGAGTTTAATGAGAAGTTTCTTCCACCCATGATCCAAGAAAAGAGGGAGGACGATTTTATAAGATTGAGACAAGGGACCTTGAGTGTTGCCGAATATGAGGAGAGATTCACTAAGCTATCTAGGTTCGCTCCGGAGTTGGTGGTCACTGAGCGAAAAAGGATAAGACTATTCGTACAAGGATTAAATGTGAAAATACAAGAGTCTTTAGCGGCGGCCCAAATTCTTACATTCACCGATGCTGTAGAGAAAGCGCAAAGAATCGAGAGTGCTAAACTTCAAGTGAAGGCCTTTCAATTTAGGAAAAGAAAAGCCCCAAGTAACTCTACTAGGCAAGTTGAGATGAGAGCACCGCCTCTCAAGGTTGGAAAGGAAACGGGAGATGTGAGAACCTCGGAACCATCGAGAGGAGTTTCTAGTGGACAAGGACGATCAAGAAACGTCTCTCAAGGGGGTCAAATATCGACTCCTAGTATAAGTTGTGGGTTTTGTGCGAAACCCAATCATACTGAGGATGAATATTGGAAGAAATCGGGGAAGTGCTTGCGATGTGGCTGTGCTGAGCACCGGATATACAACTGTCCCGAAAGGCCATTTGAAGGAAGCAATAGCCAGCGGTCCGGCCAACCGTCATGTAAGCAATCTAGTGTAAGAGGAGGTCGATCGAGAGTACCGGCTAGGGTTTATGCTTTAGATCAACCCCAGGCTCCCGATTCTGCTGAGATCATTGAAGGTAAGACCCTCCATTTACCATTTCCTAGCTAACGTTTTAATTGAAGATGTGAGATCTTTATGGTTACCTTACAAGGTGGAAGTTAAAACTTTTACGGGGAAACCAAAGTTTGATTGCCAATTTGATGTGTGAAGATTATGGGGTATGAATTTCGAGGACGAAATGCTTTTAAGGATGGGAGGTTGTGAGGACTCGAAAATTTATTTTCATCTGACCTAATTATTTAATTTTTTGTTTTTCTAAATAATTGATTTAAATCATTTTAATTGCAATTACACCATACATTACTTCATTTTATTTTAAAAATCTTGTTTAACCATCACTTTGATTTTTCTGTCACTTAATTGTGAAAAATGAAAGAAGGCATGTTTTTCGAGACAAACATTCGGACCGAGAGTGCCGTAAGTTTGGAGAATAAGAATGATTATTAGTAGATTTAAAAAAGCTAATTGAGGGATTAGAAATGAGTAATTACGATTAAACTCCAATAGGAGCATTTTGAGCCACAAATTCAAAGTTGACTTTTGTCACCACAAAACCAAGCTTTATGTTTCTTCATCCTTTCACTTTTTCCCACTTTACCAAACACCCAAAATCTTCTCTCTTCTCTGTCTCACCAGCCACACCTCCCTCCCCCTCTTACCCTTTGATTTCATCTTCAAAAACTACAAAATTTCACCCAAATCCACCAAGGAAGCTTGAGAAATCTTCCACCACTTCACTTGAAACTTGAAGATCATCTTGTCTTGAGGGAGCCAAGCTTAGAAGAGGTTAAAAGAAGGGGCTTTGGAGCATTTCTAGACCACATCATCTTAGGGTTTCACTTGATAGGAAGAGGTAATCTAGTTTCTTCAAATCTTTTCCTTTGATTTCATCCTGTAGCTTTAAGCTTTGTAGCTTCTTGATGTTGTACTTGTTGAGTTTGGGTTGTTGAAGTGGGCTCTATAAACTCCCACCTTTCTTGTTATTGGACTGCCATGATGTGTGTGTGTGTGTGATGGAATGAATTTGTGATGAATTCATGGAAGTTAGAAAGCTAGGAAGAAAGGAGGAAGGAAAATCGAGGGAGGAAGGAAATGTTATTTTGCCGGTTTCATTTCAGAATTTTTTCCCTGTTTTGGCTGCGAAATTTCATGAGTTTCTTGGCTACTTTGAGAGCTGAAATGTTGGTCCATATGTGTGTAAGTTTAGTTGCAAAAATCATTCCATTTGGTGGGGTAAAATCTCATGGAAAGGAGAAGCCAAAATCTAGAAATTTTGTTCCTAATCTGCCCGAACTTGTGTTCTGTTTTGGGGTGTTGTTTGGTCCAAATTGTTACTACCATAGTACCATAATTTGCTCAAGAAATGTTTCTAGAGTCTTGGTTTTAAAAATGGAATGGAATGGGGCCGTTTTGGATAAGCTAAATGCTGCAAAAGTATAAGAATTTCATTTGACAGGTTTGAACTTTAAATTTTCAGTCAAATTTGGGCGCATGGATCACTGCCTTCCCGTCTGATTTTTTCACTAAATTTTGGTACAAATGTAGATCACATAAGGAGGTTTATTGCTTCAAAATTTTGTGATTTTTGAGTAAGAATTCGTCACTCATTTGAGGCTTCAAAGATGCCCTGCAAATCTGGAATTTCAGAAAACGCAGAATTTTGAACCTGCCCTGTTTGAACAGTTATAATTTCTTACTCGAGAGTCATAATTGAGTACCATCAGTGGAGTTTGAAACTAAATACATAGGGCTTTAAAATGTGAAAATTTCAGAGACTAATTCATTTTCTAAAATTTTTTCCGAATTTCCAAAATATGCTAAAAAACCAGCCTGATTTGTCCTGTTCTCACTGAAGCAGTATTTTTGTATGAAAATCTGGGCTATTTTTGTTTAGAATCTCACTAAATTTTCTTCTCGAGAGTTTTATTCATTGAGTCTATTTTCTAACGGTATAAGATTCATTATTTTTGGACTTAGAGAACTCAAGTTATGATTTTTCAAAGAACATCGTGCAAAACTGAAATTTCTCCAATGAGGCGACGAAAGCTTAAAAATGGCTTGGAAGCATTTCCGAGTTTTCAAGCGTAATCTTTTGAGTGTTTGTACACCATTCCAATTTTAGAAGATGGATTTCCCAATTTTATGAGATTCCTTTTAATTTGAAATTGAAAAGATGAATTATTTGAAAATTGACCTTGAATGTATGTTTAGGTAATTTTGATTTTCATCTCTCAGGTGATCACCTGGACACCGAGAAACTTGTCTGATCTCCTAAATTTTTCTCACTTGTTCTTGGTTATTAGTGAGTGTCAAGTGCATGATTTGTTGAATTGCTTGAACCTATTAAATGCTTGATTTGAATATGTTATTAAACTTGTTGAGACGGACGTGTACATTATCTCGTCCGACCTCTCTTACTTGACCTGACATATTTGCTACTATTTGTTGTACTTGAAATGACTTGCCTGAACTGTACTTGTACTTGATTGATGATTGAGTGTTATCTCATCATCTTACTTTTAAACCTGTTGGGGACGCCCAAAACCTCATTGGTAAACCTTTCACCTCGGGCCGGCAGGGGCTTGGTCAAGAGATTGGTAAACCATGAGTCTTTACATATTTTCGTCGGTTGGAGTGCGCTCGCCGACTACTTATTTGGGTATACTCGAGTATTACCAAATTTTCTATTTTGACGAGCGCGCCCAGTTGGGGGGTGAAACGGTGGATGGAGATGGTTGACAAGTGGGGTTCTACATGGTAATTATAAAAGTTGACGGAGTGTCAACTACTAGAATGTGATCAAGTTTCGTGGAACTTGACTTCTGAGAGCCCCTGTATCCGTTATTTAATGTGTAATTAAATTCCTTATTTGGATTCTTGCCTCAAAGTTTTGGTTACCTATCTTGTTTAAAAAAAGTGTATATTTCTTGATCTTGCATGTTTGCATGTTTTCTTGGCCTCACTGAACTTTGCTCACCCCATAAGATTTGTTTTCCTTAACAAGTTTTGAAGCGGAGTTCGCTAATCAGGGAATCTAGTTCTTTTGTAAAATTACCTCTTTTGTATAAGAATTGTTTTCTTGAATATTGACACGTGTAAGAGTGAAGGTGATATGTATTTTGGAAGTATTTAAATTACACTTGGGTTGTACAAATTATAAGGTTTGCAGTCTTGGGTCGGAATCGGTTGAATTTTGTTTATCAAGGTTTCCTTTAGATGATTAATTCTTTGATTTTACTTATTGAACGAATGAGTCCCGGCGGGAGTTGGGAGGGCGGCCTGTCTAACCCTCTGGTTCGCCTTAGGGGAAGGTGGGGCAGTCACAGATTTACTTCTTAATTCTAGTCTCATTAAAATTAAGTATGTTTCTAAAATTTAATTGAACAACTCCTTGTCCAATTTAAATTTCTAAAATTTCCACAAAATACCGTAATTCTAATAATATTAGATTATAGGAAGTTTCCATACTAATTTAGAAACCCAAATGAAATGAAAATCAATGGCCAAATCCCATTTTTTATTTAGAAACTAATTTGTTTCTTAAATTTCCTTTTATGAGAAAATTTTCAACAATTATTAACCAATAAAAACCCTTTATTATATTTGTCATCTCGTGACAAAAGCACAAGAAAAAGGATGGTAAAACAACAAAACAACGGCCACTGGAAATTTAATGTAAAACCAATGTAAGACAACGAGTTTTAACAAAAATTTACTATGACCATCCTTAATATTTTAATTGTTTAATAGCATCAATTATCATGATTGAAAGTTTCAACCTTGTCACAAATTTTCCTACTATAAAAAAATAATTTTTCAAGAAAATTAATTTGATGAAAAATATTAAATCTTTGAAACCTTTTCAAAAATTTACTTTTTCATCAAATCTATAATTTTTAAAACTCTTGAATCACATATAATTAAATCTAATTTGACATACATGACAACTAAATAAATAATTACATGGTTTAATCAAAGTTGGTTCTAATACCACTATTAGGAATCATGGAGATAAAAGCAATAGAAATTTAAAATTTTGATTCCTTCCAATAGATCGTCCTTTGATTAAATCCATGTAGTATAGAATTAGTTCAAGAAGATTACCTCTATCCACAAAGATCTCCTTGAACTTGGTGGAGATTGACGCAGAGGATGGCAAAAAGATCCACGTAGCCGTCGCATCCGGTCTCTAACAGTGATCCACACGAACCTCCTTAGTTAGAACCTCCAAGGTCGAATTAGTTTAAACTAGATTAGTACTAACTATTGCCAAGACAATCACACGCAAGTCTATTGAGATAGCCCTAATTTTTTACCATGAAAAAACTCGTCCCAAGATGAGAAATAAGAGATGCAATTTTTTCCTTATTTTCTTGGACAAATTTTGGGTATTTTTTCTCTCAAGATTTTTCTCAAAAATCTCACTAGACAATTTGAGTGATGATTCATATTGCTAGCAAAAGTTTAGTGAGTATTTATAGACAAATTAGTTGTAAAATCCTTATGGAAACCTGAAATCAGTTTCCAATAGAATTTAACTTCCATATTCTAATACAATTCTTGTATTTGGAAGACTAAAACTTATTTGCTCTATAAGTCACTCAAGTTTAATTTGTCTCACAAATTAAATTATAAATTATAAACACTTATCTATCAAGTCCCACTTAAAATTCATTTAATCTAGTTAAGAAAGTTCTTAATGTGTGTGACCTATTAGGTTCTCATATACGTTGGCAATAAATATGACCTATAAATTCTTAATAAATAAGAACTAGACAAATTAAAACTCATTTTAATTTATCATTAATTCCACTAATTAATCAACTCATACTTATAGATCAAGATTGGCATCTAGCAATGCATCATGGCCACCCAAGTAATGAGAAAAGTCAAATGGATGACTTCACCTTTCAGTGAACGTTTACCATGTCAAGTGGATGACTTCACCTTTCAGTGAACGTTTACCATGCAACTAATATCCTTTTACCACACTTATCTCACATAATCTTGGAATAAGTTGTGCCTATTCCATTGCGTGATTAATGCTCTTTTCTCTTGTACCAAAATATAATTCCAATGAAGAAGTTCTTAGAAACACTTTCTAAGACTCTCCCACTTAGCGCTAAGATTTCTGAGTTAGATTTCTACAAGTAGCCAGACATGAGATAACTTCTCTTTCATAAGAGGTGGTAAATCCTTATAGGTTACTCACCATATTTCCATACTTCAAGTATACACCCATTTACTAATGATGTGAGCATTCCCTTTTACGGGAGCAATCATATAACAAAGAAAGTATAACTATCCATATTCAAGATACCATAATAACCTTAAGTCTAAAGATCACTTACATAAACGTCACTTAGAGATTAATCCTTTGGCACTTAAAGGATGCCTCTATGTGAATCAATCTAGTGAATTTGATCATGCCATTAAATACCCATATACTTGCTTAGATGTCTCACACACCATAGTAGATGATGTGACAGCCCCACTTCTCCCTAGGGCACATCCTAAGGTATCCGTGGACCGTCTGCCTAACTCTCGCCAGGACTCACTCATACACAAATCACTAATATACCAAACTAAAATTTCCAACCACAAATCTAAACCAAATAACAATTTACAAATACAATACTCCAATCTTACAATCCCAAATTACATAAAGTACTTAATCAATCATTCAAATTCCCATAATACAAGTACTCTCAAAACCATAGTTCAAGTCTGTCACACCCAACACAAAACTAAACTCTAAGCCTAATGGTTGGCTCCTTCATTTGGGTTCTCAGTTGTGACAGCCCAACTTCTCCCTAGGGCGTACCTCAAGGTATCCATGGGCCACCTGCCTAGCTCTCGCCAGGACTCACTCATTTAATGATCATTAATATTTCCAACTAAAACAATATTCTCAAACCAATCCAAATGGATAACCCATACAAACATACTCCCAATCTTACAAAGCTCATAACTTCCAAATTACAAACCCAAAATACATAAAGTACTTTTCACATACATTCAGGGTACATAGCACAAAAGCCCTCAATCACATAATTCAAACTTCTCAATACATGTATAGAAGTAAACACTAATTCTACAGGTTGGCACCTTCACTTGGGTTCTTAGACCCTGCTAAGGAAAACAAACATGAAAGAATGAGCTAAAAACTCAGTGAGTTCCAAAAGCATGCGAAGCACATAGCACATATAAGAATTCACTTCAAATATAAACAATTAAAGAAAGCGATTAACAATACATAGATAGGATACGGTAGCTCTCAGGGACTAAGGTCCTCGTAGCTTGATCACGTTCCGAGTAGTTGACACTCCGTCAACTTTCAAATAATCCCTGTAGATCTCCACTTCCTCTTACTCCTCCAAACCCCCATCGGGACCAACACCAAACACTTAACACTTTATAACACTTCACTTCACTTCACTTCACTTAATTTTGTCTACTCTCCATTAATGGGGACGAGTCCACATGCCAAGTCCCGAGTACATTTCATTTCATTTAAGAACCCTACGGCCCGAACCTTTCTCCTCGGCCTAGGCCTAACCTCCGGCTCAAGTTGAAGGTCTTACCGATAGGTCTCAGGAATTCCTGACATTTCACATATGCATATAAATCATTTCAAAACATGTTCACATCCATCTTTCATTACACAACGCTTTTACACTAATTTTTCATTCAAATGAGGGTAAGTGCGATAAAGTATACACTACCCCATCAAATGGTTCGAAAATTAGGTTCCACTTCAAAAATCTCTTCACTACACAAAATGCATTCATATTCACATAATCACATAACAAGCATGGAAACTCACCAAAATAGCGAGTTTCGAATTCCAAAGTTTGCTTGGTTTCAAAGCCTTCCACACTTCCTATAATCAAATAAAACAATAGTTGCGATTCACTTTCCCACTCGTTAACTAAAACAAATCACTTTCATTTTTTTATATTCAATCAATATTTTTCTCAAAATTCCCTCAAGCAAAAGCATTCACTTCACACGATACAAGGACTCAATTGAATCTTTTAAAAATCACTATATCATTCCAAATATAACACTCCATCTATGTACTCCTTAAACACTACTTCTAAATTCTCTTTAACACAATATTTTAAGTGAGGTTCTTACCTCAAAATTGCTCTTTTTCACAATCAACTCAACACTTGCTCTTAATCAAAGGTTTAACACAAGTTTAGTATAATTCTCACCACGTCTTTATATTCAAAATTCATAGAAATTAACCAAAATATTGCAAAACCCTCAAGTCTTTCTAATCAACACTTTTTATTCAAAAGTTCATGAAAATCTTCACTTTTCGACATTTAAAATCCAAGACTTTACCCCACTTGAACACACTCGCGAATATCGTACCACACAAATATATTTGAGCAAAATCTCTTCAAGAATATCATAAAATTTCGAAATCAAACATCAAAAATGCCAAGCATAGGTTCGGCCATCTCACTTCTTTTTCCTTCAAAACTTTCGACAACAAGATCTATTTTCTAACCATAAGACGAACTAATTTCACGAATATCAATCAATCCACAATTAGGTCCTCAAGTCTACTACCTGAAAGTCACCTCAAGTCTGCTACCTAGATTGGGATTTCAAGTGCCCAACTCCATTGTTCCATATATAAGCATTCTTAACAAAATGAACCATAGATCTACAAGATTTATCACTACTAGAGCTAAATATAAGAGATTCAAGTGATATACCTCAAGATCTGTATAGATCCAATAAGATCAATCAAGATCTTGTGAGTTCTTCTCAAGGATGACACTCCCAAACTTAGCAACTCCAAAAGTTCCAACCTTAGCCCAAGATTCGCTTGATTTGCTGATGATTTCCGTCTCCAAGCTCAAGAACAAGGAGTAGCCAACCAAAGAGAAGATTTCTTCCTCTTTCTTTTCTTTCTCTTCAATTCAGACCTCCCTCTCTCTCTCTCTCTCTCACACGGTAGCCAAGAATGGAGGAGAAACAAGCCAAAGCCCTCCAATAAAGTCTCACAGCTTCATGAAAATTGGGGAAAATGAAGATGGAATAAATAAGTTAAGAGCTTTCTCTCTCTTTTCTCTTCAAGGCTCTGGGACCAGCCTCTCTCTCTCTCCCTCTCTCTCTCACAACAGCCCAAGGAAGAGGATGAAGCAGCCTTCCATGGAGTCTTCAAACTTGAGGATGAAGATGAAGTAGAAGAAACCTCACAACTCTCTCTCTTTTCTCTCTCTATGGTCGGCTTCCCTCTCTCTCTCTAAGCCCAAGTGTGGCTGAAAATAATGAAGGAACAAGAAGCAAGAAAAGGGGCTTTAAGGAAACAAAAAGGTGGAAATCCCCTGATTTGTGGAAAAGTGGCTTTATGGCCACTTTATGTCGCGTCGCGCGTGACAGTCTAACTTTAACTGTTTTATTCCATTCCAACACTGTCCAATCTTAAATATATCTCTGTAATATCACTACATACGTTCGTTTTCAATTTAAAGTTACTATTCATGCTTCGGAACAAAATTTAACGCTTAAACGGGCCGAAAACGTACACCGGTAAATAATTCTCAAAAAATTCTCTAAATTAGAAAATATTCACTTTAAATATAAATTCACTCATATTTTGGTGAATAAACACAATATAAATATTATTATGCATTATAAAATAAAATTTTGAATTTTTGAGGCCCTCACATCCTTCTTTCCTTAAAAGAATTTCGTCCTCGAAATTCATACCTTGGTGTACAAACCACTCTGGGTATTTCTTCCAAAACACCTCTTCTTTTCCCCAAGTTACATTCTTGATTAAATGATTCCTCCATGGGAATTTTAACCAAAGGAATTTTCTTAATTCTCACATCCTTTATATTTTTTCCAAGAATTTGCATATGATGTTCTTTGCATGACAATATCTCATCAACTTCAACATCTTCTCAAATCCATACTAATACTCATTGCATTGACAATAGCATACATTTAACTCTTATAAGGAAGTCATCACTTAAGCTCTCCAGATGTGTATTTTTCCCAAAGATCATCTTATTCCAATTATGTTCCCACCGAAGTTTACCCTCCATAGATTTTGGCCCATAATATTTCTTCCTCAAGAGTTGCAATACTATCTTCAAGCGTCACTCATGCCTTTCTCGAATTTTACATGTACCATAGTATCCTTGATAATTTATCATAACGCAGTCCGAATAAGGTTTACATGCTATGTACTAGCCTCATGAATGCCACTAATGCCATAGTTAGTCTTACGGCCTCCTTACAAATTCATGATGTCCATATTGGTCGATGATAACACTCTTAGTTTATATCCTTACTAGTTTTCAATTGACAATATTCATATAATTTCATCTTAAAAGAACTTTCGTTACTTATACTAGATCAACCCATTCATAATTGTACAGCAAAAGCATTCACTTTCTGATCAGGAATATAATTCAAATCCAATAATCCTTATATGTCTCACAAATTCTCACGTAAATCAAAGAACCAATCCTCTTACATACATTGACAAATCTACATATCTCATTAATAAGTCAATCCAGAGTAACAAGGATCATTCACTAATTAAACTCATTTCCACCTTAACACAACAATTACAAATCCATTTTCTTTCCATAACCATATCCGGAGATGAGACATGATATAGCAATACTTTCACTGATCTCTAACCCACCAAAAACAAAAATTTTTACTTCTGTATCTCATTCAACATTACCAACTTTAATTCTCCAATCTTAATTCTAATCTCACAAGGCCTTTGATGCAAATCAAGGGAAAGTTTACAAATATTTTAGGGCAAACGTCCAAATATAAAAATAGAGTGAAAACATTATTTAGAACCAAAGGAAAGTGAATTGAACCAAGGAAAGTAAAGGCAAGAATGCAAAAAAGAAGGAGCAAAGTTAACAGCTTTGCTACCCTTTTCGGTTTATCTGGAACTACTTATCGAATTGAGAGGCATTTTATGCCATTTCAAAGTTAGGGCACCGTGTCACATTTCATATGAAGACTTTGGAATCAAATTCATACATTTCTGTGATCAAAACAACAATCACAGAAGTGTAAAAAACTGTCGGATTTGAATTAGGTCACTTGAGTAATTGACCATAATTCCAAGTAGAATAATTGGAATCGGATGCCATCAGTGGCATTTGAAATTAGATTCATAGAGCTTTCAATGGTATAAAACTCAAGCTCTAATTCGTTACCAATTAATATCAGAAAATTTACGAAGTTGACTAAAATTGATCCCTGAAGAATTCAAGGCAGAAAATGCATAATTTTGGTTCACTTTCAACATACAAGTGAAAGTTGATGTTTTGGCAAGTTCACTGAACAATAACTTACCCAAAGTTATCAAGGAAATGTGGAAATTAAGACTGATTTATTTCCCCTATTTTGGCCGTCACTAAACAAAATTTCCATCAATAATCTCTCATCATTTAATCCACACTTCTTCCAACTTTTTCAAGCAATTCCACAAGATCCTTTCATTAATACATCAAGAAACATCGAGTCAAGATCCTTAGCAAGTATAACCATGAAAGTTTGCACATGAGTTACCCTAATTTAACTTGTCATCTTGAGCAATTCAATTTAATAACTTAATCAAGAAAATACAAGATTCCTCCTTTAAAGTTATCCCTCTTTTTTTTCTTTAAATTCAACGTCCTATCATCAATGATGAGGGTACTCAGGAAGTAAAGAGTTTTTACCCCAAATCTTTATACCATGTTCTTAATCTATACACATTATTCTCCAATCTTAGAGTGGTTTAATTCCTCGCCCTCGACCTCGGCCTCTTCTACCCTCCATAGTTCTTTAGAGGGCAGACAATTTAATATAAACATAAAATAAAATACACTATTAGAAAATCAATTCAAAAAGAAAGCAAAACACTTTATATACATAGTTCATAATAATAGCAGTGCCAGGGGTACATCGGATGAGCATGCTTTAACAAAAGTCATACAAAAGTCATATCACATTCACAATTGCGATCAAACAAAAGTGTAGGACTTTAAAAGTTAGCAGGCATATAATTACAAGGACTGAGAACCACTCTAATGGTTTTCTCACAAAAGGTGCTCCAAATCTTATCTTCATACTCAACTAGCCTATCCAGATATAGTAGCAGAAGTTTCGGAAGTAGGGCTCTCCGACGGATCAGACTCCAAATGCTAGTGATCTGCCTCAGCCATAGCGGCCTCCCCCATAGACTCGCTCCGATGATCTCCTCCCATATCTGCATCAGAAGGGGGCTGATCAATAGTAGCCTCCTCAACTTGATTAGCCTCGAGCAACTCTCATGACTCTAGCCACTTGCTCGTTAGCCGAGCGGGCCTCCTCCTCAAGAGCACGGATCCGAAATGCCTGATCCTGCCTCTCAGTCAACAGCCTGTCCACTTCCTCTCGTAACTCCTCACGAACCCTAGTTAGGGTCCTCCTCTCACGATTGATCGCCAGAACTACCTCATCAGGATAGGCATAGTCCTTCCAACACTCGCAGTCACGCCTAATCCTAGTTCTAGGGTTGTAGGCCATGCGAGCACCCCCCAAACCCAGTCGATAGGAAACTGTAGGCTGTCTGTGTCTAGGCCCGTTACCATCCCCGCCAAACTCCATAACCCACAAAAGGAACTCCATTAGAACTTATTCAAACTTAAGCATCATTAACACTTTAAACATAAATAACAGGTACCTAGTACATTTCTTTCAAACCTACTAAACTCTCAAATGCTCAATGATTCTAATTCGCAACCATTCGTCAAGTGATAACGTCACCATATGCTTAACACACAATCTAATCCCCACAATCCAATATCCTAAGAAAATAAATCCAAAGGTCCTTCACTAAGGGTTTTCTTCCAAGATTGATTTGCAACTTCATAAAGGAAAATCAATTTTGTCTCGTTTCTTTCAAGTTTTGGACAAAGAAATAAAGCCAAGCAAGTAGAGTTTCTTTTCTCTTTTTCCTCTCAAAATTCCGTCTACGAAAAAGAGAAGAACTAAAATAAAAAATGATAAAAAGGTTTGAAAGCTTGGCTATTTATGTTATTTGATCCAAAACTATAACTATTAGTTTGGTACCAAATGTCAAGCTTTCATTGTTTTCTTCTAAAATATCTTTGAAACTTTGCCCATAAGCCCTTCTTTTACATCCATATGTAATTTACATACTCAAATAAGCTTGACTCGTTTACTTGAACCCTTGCAAATATTTGTAAAATAATGGAACGGAAGCAAGAAGATATGAAATAATATGTATATATATATAATTTTCCAATCACTAGGAAATAGGTTTTATTCAAAGTAGAACCTTCGCATATACATTTCAAAATCACCTTTAACTTTCAGGCGATACAATATCTTCGCCACAAGGGTGTCGTCCTTAACTTTCCAACTCGTACTAATCAGGGTCAAGTCGATTCTCAAAAGTCAATCAAACACCAAGAGTCACTCTTATATCTCAATCACCGCAACATCAAACTCTCAATCAAATCAATTCATATAAGAAACTCTCAAGTAGTAACACTTACTAACCATCAAGCACTAGAAACACTCTAGTTCTACTTTCCATAGGCCAGTACCCTAAACTTTTAGCCTAGGATACATTACAGAGATCTAAAGCTTAAACTCTGATTCCACCTGTGACAGCCCCACTTCTCCCTAGGGCGTACCCCAAGGTATCCGTGGGCCACCTGCCTAGCTCTCACCAGGACTCACTCATTTAACGATCATTAATATTTCCAACCAAAACAATATTCTCAAACCAATCCAAATGGATAACCCATACAAGCATACTCCCAATCTTACAATTTCATAACTTCCAAATTACAAACCCAAAATACATAAAGTACTTTTCACATACATTCAGGGTACATAGCACAAAAGCCCTCAATCACATAATTCAAACTTCTCAATACATATATAGAAGTAAACACTAATTCTATGGGTTAGAACCTTCACTTGGGTCCTCAGGCCCTACTAAGGAAAACAAATATGAAAGAATGAGCTAAAAGCTCAGTGAGTTCCAAAAGCATGCGAAGCACATAGCACATATAAGAATACACTTCAGATATAAACAATTAAAGAAAGCAATTAACAATACATAGGTAGGATACCGTAGCCCTCAGCCTAACCTCCGGTTCAAGTTGAAAGTCATACCGATAGGTCTCAGGAATTCTTGACATTTCACATATACATGTAAATCATTTCAAAACATGTTCACATCAATCTTTCACTACACAACACTTTTACACTAATTTTTCATTCAAATGAGGATAAGTGCAATAAAGTACACACTACCCTATCAGATGGTTCGAAAATTAGGTTCCACTTCAAAAATCACTTCACTACACACAATGCATTCATATTCACATAATCACATAACAAGTATAGAAATTCAGCAAAATAGCGAGATTCGAATTCCAAAGTTTGCTTGGTTTCAAAGCCTTCCACACTTCCTATAATCAAATAAAACAATAGTTGAGATTCACTTTCCCACTCATTAACTAAAACAAATCACTTTCATTTTTTTATATTCAATCAATATTTTTTCCAAAATTCCCTCAAGGAAAAGCATTCACTTCACACGACACAATGACTCAATTGAATCTTTTAAAAATCGCTATATCATTCCAAATATAACACTCCATCTATGCACTCACGAATATCGTACCACACAAATATATTTGAGCAAAATCTTTTCAAGAATATCATAAAATTTTGAAATCAAATATCAAAAATGCCAGGCATAGGTTCGGCCATCTCACTTCTTTTTCCTTCAAAACTTTCGACAACAAGATCTATTTTCTAACCATAAGACGAACTAATTTCACAAATATCAATCAATCCACAATCAGGTCCTCAAGTCCGCTACCTAGGTTGGGATTTCAAGAGCCCAACTCCATTGTTCCATATATAAGCATTCTTAACAAAATGAACCATAGATCTATAAGATTTATCACTACTAGAGCTAAATATAAGAGATTCAAGTGATATATCTCAAGATTTGTATAGATCCAACAAGATCAATCAAGATCTTGTGAGTTATTCTCAAGGATGACACTCCCAAACTTAGCAACTCCAAAAGTTCCAACCTTAGCCCAAGATTCACTTGATTTGCTAATGATTTCCGTCTCCAAGCTCAAGAACAAGGAGTAGCCAACCAAAGATAAGCTTTCTTCCTCTTTCTTTTCTTTCTCTCCAATTCGGACCTCCCTCCCTCTCTCCTCCTCTCACACGGCAGCCAAGGATGGAGGAGAAACAAGCCAAAGCCCTCCAATAAAGTCTCACAGCTTCAAGAAAATTGGGGAAGACGAAGATGGAATAAATAAGTTAAGAGCTTTCTCTCTCTTTTCTCTTCAAGGCTCTGGGACCAGCCTCTCTCTCTCTCCCTCTCTCTCTCACAACAGCCCAAGGAAGAGGATGAAGCAGCCTTCCATGGAGTCTTCAAACTTGAGGATGAAGATGAAGTAGAAGAAACCTCACAACTCTCTCTCTTTTCTCTCTCTATGGTCGGCTTCCCTCTCTCTCTCTAAGCCCAAGTGTGGCTGAAAATAATGAAGGAACAAGAAGCAAGAAAAGGGGCTTTAAGGAGACAAAAAGGTGGAAATCCCCTGATTTGTGGAAAAGTGGCTTTATGGCCACTTTATGTCGCGTCGCGCGTGACAGTCTAACTTTAACTATTTTATTCCATTTCAACACTGTCCAATCTTAAATATATCTCTGTAATATCACTACATACACTCGTTTTCAACTTAAAGTCACTATTCATGCTTCGAAACAAAATTTAACGCTTAAACGGGCCGAAAACATACACCGGCAAATAATTCTCAAAAAATTCTCTAAATTAGAAATTATTTACTTTAAACATAAATTCACTCATATGTTGGTGAATAAACACAATATAAATATTATTATGCATTATAAAATAAAATTTTGAATTTTTGAGGCCCTCACATCAGTCCCTGTTAAGGAAAACAAATTGGAAAGAATGAGCTAAAAGCCCAGTGAGTTCCAAAAGCATGCAAAGCACATAGCACATATGACATTTTACTTCAAATTTGGATTTAGTAATAAACACATAAGGAAAGCAAGTAACATTAAAAGGGAGGATACAGGGGCTCTCAGGAGTCAGGATCCACGATACTCGATCTCGAACCAGGTAGTTGACACTCCGTCAACTTTTCTACACATAAACCATGTAGACCTTCACTTACTCATTACTCCTCCAAACCCCCATCGGGCCCGACTCCAAACACTATATATCACTAGTTTAATCACTGGTTTATCACTGCACTTTATATCACTTGTTTAATCACTAGTTTATTTCTCTTCATCGGAGACAAGTCCATATGCCAAGTCTCGAGCATATATCACTGCACTTTATATCACTGATTTATTGCTCTTCATCGGAGACAAGTCCATATGCCAAGTCTCAAGCATATATCACTGCACTTCACTTCACTTAATTAACCCTATGGCTCGTCCCTTTCTTCTCAACCTAGGCCTAGACTCCGGCTCGAGTCGAAGGACTCACCGATAGGTCTCAGGAATTTCTTGACCTTTCACATACACATACAAGTCACTGCAAAACACTTTCACTTTTCTTTTATTTCAAATAGAGGTAAGTGCGATGAAGTACACACCACCCGACTTAATGGTTTGAAAACCCAATTTTGTGACGACCCCACCGTACCCAGCGGCGTACCAAAGGGTTTAGCGGATCGCCTGCCCAGCTCTCGCCAGGACTCGATAGCAAAAACGATAAACGCGTCAAATTCTCACCAAAGGACGATAGGTACATTATATATATACATAATATCCACTACAAGACCACAAGAGTTAGAGTACAACTCCCAACAAGGTTTCTCACACCCGCTATCCAAAATACAATATACACCGCCAAAACTCCAACCCAAAGCAAGTACTAAAGTTAAAAGGCTACACTATGCCTCCCACGCCGGGCTTCTCGCCCCCGCTAAGGAAAACAAATTGAAAAGGGGTAAGCTATATGCTTAGCGAATAATCAGGAGGGGGGAAACATGTAAATCACATTGCCACAAATTTTCAAATCAATAGCAAAAGTAACACCACAAATAAGGATACGGGTGGCTTCAAAGCCATTTCAATTTCCACGCTTGATCTTCCGTTGACACTCCGTCAACCGATAATCCGTAGACCCCACTTATACTCCAACCGTCCACCTTATCAACCCACTCTGGCCTACAGTACATAGCAACTTGAGCAATAATATCATTGAGATCCCAAAAGCATTGAGATCAGACCATCTATTTGGTCGGAAAAATAACATTTACCATTGAGACCCCAAGGCAACCCCTTGAGATCAGACCATCCAAGTGGTCAGAGAATAGTATTTACCATTGAGACCCCAAAGTAACCTTTGAGATCAGACCATCTAAGTGGTCAGAGATCCACACTAACATTGAGATCCCAAAGGCATCCCTTGAGATCAAACCACCCAAGTGGTCAAAAGCAACATTTACATTGAGACCCCAAAGGCACCCCTTGGAATCAGACCATCCACATGGTCACTCATCACCAAAAATATCACATGTACAATTCATATATCACTCATCATATGCATTCATATATCACACAACACGTACATTCAAGAATCATATATGGAGCTTTGGTCGAAAAGGATAAAGTACACCCTCGCCCAAACGCCCACTTAACACATTTCACATTATATTCACAGATAAAGTCCTAATTACTCACCAACAGTAGTACAAAAGCAAATAGGTTAGGAAAGTTCCCCGGTCTCCTCGACCCCGTTACTTCCTGTGAAAAGTTGAGCCAGAAGATTACTCAAACAATCACTGAGACGCCAAAGATGCCAAAACCACTTAGAAACACTTAAAACAGCAAATAAGGTACATGCATGGGCGTTCGATTAAAAACGGGCGAGAACGGAACGAAAACGGAAAACACACACTAAAAGGTGTATAAGGCAGTTTTGACATCCTGTGCGCCTTTACTCATAACTCAAGCTAAAAGTATCGGATTAGAGTGCACGAGGTGCCGTTTCGAAGCTAAGAGAACAAGCTACAACTTCCATGGAGACAACTTCTGCCCAGATTTTCTCTTTCTAGGTGAAAAATGCCGAAACAGTTTCAGAAATTTTCCCGTCAGAAATTCCGACAGGCTAGATTCAAACGGTCATAACTCAGCGCTCACAAATCCAAATCAAGAAATTACAGCGGCGTTGGAAAGCTAGAATGAAGGGCTATAAATTTTGTGTTTTGGCCAAAAGCCAAATCACAAAGGATCAACACGAAAAACGAGGCCAAATTTGCTGATCAGCCAACCCTGTTTTCCAGCTCTACGCCCAAATGTATCTCATACAACCAAAATGCACACATGCAATTCCAACGACTCAAATGCGATAAAAAACATGCAATTGCAGCTCTTACACATCCCATATTGCCCTCGACACATACAAACATGCAACCTTAAAGTTCCTAAACTTGAGCCAACATTTCATCTTCCAACAATTCCACCACATCCAAACTAATACAAGTGCAATATCATCAATTCCCAATCATTCCATAACTCAACCAATCAAACCCTAACCTCAAACTTCTTGGCCGAAAATTGAAGGCATGAAATCCTCCAAGTTTACACCATAATTTCACAAATTAAGCTAAGACCAAGCATTAATTTCATCCTACCAACAACCACAAACATCAACCATCATGCAATCTTCAACTAATGAAACCCTAACCCTAACTCATAATCATGGCTAGGCATTAACACATAAAAATTAATCAATCCAATCCGTAGAATCATCTCATAAGCTAAGAATAAGCATGAATCAAGCCAAAAGAACCACAAAATCCAACCATTACATAACATCCATCAAAATTCCAACTTGTAACATAGAAGGAAACTAGAAGAAAACCTTTCTTGTTGATGTTCTTGGTGCAACCCTAAGCTCTCAAGGGCAAGCTTCACCTCCTAGCTCCAAATCAAGATTGAGTGATTGAACTTGCAAAATTTTCCCAAGCTTTTCTCTCTTTTTTTCCTCTCTTTTTCTCTCTTTTTTTTTCCTTCTCTTTTCTTCCTTCTTTTCTCCTTGCTTGGCCGACTTTCTTGTCCTTGTCTTGCTAAGAGATTAAGTCTCTTAGATATTTGTGTAGTTAGTCAAAATTTGGTCCAAGTCCAAGTCAAAAATGTCATGCTCAATTAAACCTACTATCTTAGGTTAATTCCAACTCTTGCCCAAGTAATTTTCTTTCCTATCAAACTAGTCCATAGGTGCTCAATTTAACCTAGCCTATCAAAGCTTAATCACACTTACTTAGGCTACTAATCACCTAGGCACCCTAATCTCTCTTCTTGCACATGCATTAGCACACGTAAAATCAAAGAAATAACAAACTTGTAATTGGACATAAAACTTAAATTTATTTTCAAAACTAGGGTTTTATGAATCCAAACTAGGGTTTTCATATATACAAATTAGGGTTTTATCCAAATTTAGGGTTTAAATTTCAAATTAGGGTTTTCAAACTTGTAAAACAAAATAATTAAAAACAAACATTGTTAAAAGTAAAACAATCATATAAACACCTTGGCAAACAAAAATAATTAGAATTAACATTATTTAATATTTTCCAAATATTAAGAAAATTTGGGGCCTCACAAATTTCACATCAAATCACTTGTCTAACATATTTCGAATCATATCACATAAGCACATAACAAACATTGAAACTCACCATAGTAATAAAGTTCGTTTTCCAATGTGGGATCTGGTTCAAGTCCTTCCTCACCTCCTATTATCACGAAAAAAGAAGAAATAAGTTTCACCTCACAAACAGCAAAACTAAACTCAAATAACTCATTCACTTGTCTTATCAAACTTCTTTACAAAATTCCATTAACTCTGCTCAAACGAAAAGTAATCACTCGAGTCGAAACTCATTTTATAATATTCCATTTTTCAAATCAAAATTTCACATAAACAACAACTCTATCGATGCACTCCATCCAGGTGATTTCTAATCTTTAGCACATTGAAATAAAGTGAGGTATTTCCCCTCCAAATCACTCATTTGAGCTCAAACTCAACACCACTCTTTTAACCAAAGTTCTAACACATTTTTCAAACGATTTTCACTAGGTTTCAATGCACAAATTTCATGAAAATTAGCTAAGGTATTTCAAATCCACCAATTTGTCCAAAATGGCACTTTTCCCTCAAAGTTTAGTGAAATTCAATTTCTCACCATAAAAGTTCAAGATTTTAACTCTTTTAAAACATATACTCATAAATGAACATAATACATATACACTTAAGCAAAATCTCATCAATAAGCATCATAAAATTTTGAAATCACACATCAAAATTGCCAAGCAAGGTTCGGCCAACCCTTATCATTTTTCTTCAAATTTTTCAACTACAAAATCTACTTTCTATCCATAGAACGAACTCATTTCTCAAATATCAATCACATCGACAATCAGGTCCTCAAATCCGCTACCTAAAAGTCACCTCAAGTCCACTACCTAAGTTGGGAATTCAAGAGCCCAACTCAAATGCTTCATACATAAGCATTCTTAACAAAATAAACCATAGATCCACTATATTTAACACTAATCAAGTTAGATCTAAGAGGTTTGAGTCTTATACCTTCAAATCTGTCTAGATCTAACAAGATAAACAAGATCTTGTGAGCTCTTCTCAAGAATGATACTCCCAAGCTTAGCAACTCCAAGAAGCTCCAACCTTAGCCCAAGATCTACTTGTTTTGATGATGATTTCCGACAACAAACTCAAGAACAAGAAGGAGACAAACCACACAAGCTCTCTTTTCTCTTCTTTTCTCTCTCTAACTTTCGGACCTCACTCCCTCTCTCTCTCTCTCTCTCACACAGCTGCCAAGGGAAGGAGAAGACACAAGATCAAAGCTTCCAATGAAGTCTTGAAGCTTCAAGAAATGGAAGACAAAGAAGATGAAGAAGAAAATCTCTCAAACTCTCTCTCTTTTCTCTCTCTATATTCGGCCCTCTCTCTCTCTAAGGCTCCCAAAGATTGCAGCTGAAAATAATGAAAGGATAAGGAGCATGAATGGTGCCTTTTATAGACAAAACACTTGGCTCTCCTTAATTTATGGAAAAGTGGTCAAATGACCACTTTTTGTCGCGTCGACGCGCGACACTCTAACTTTTACTGTTTTATTTCATTCCAATACTGTCCAACCTTAATTATGTCTTTGTAATATCTCTGCATATGCTTGGTTTCATCTTAAAGTCATTATTCACACTTCGGAACAAAAATTAACGCTTAATCTGGCCGAATCCACATACCGGTGAACAATTCTTGAAAAATTCTTTAAATTAGAAAATATTCACTCAAAACATAAATTCACTCATATTTTAATGAATAAACACAATATAAACATTATTATATATTTTAAAATAAAATTCAAATTTTGAGCCCCTCACAGATGAGGTCTACTACTTCTCATATAGAAACAACATAGTATATGCTAGTCTAACCATATTAACAATGCCCTTTCTTGTTAATAATATGACTAGAGATATTCAAAAATAAATCTTATTTATAATCGAATGAACCTCACAATCATAACTCTTATGATTTCATCAATTAGGCTTATTCTAAGGGTTTTATCATACTTATAAATATATAAGCAATCAATATGATAAATATGTCATTTATTATTACATAAATAGTTAGTGTATATTAAACCCTAGATGTTGATTGATTTTAGGGCACATACACTAACATCTCATATGTCTACCCGTGTGAGGAATAGCTCCGGTCAATCTAAAGCTTGTCAAAGCTCGTAAATTTTCCGGCGACAAAAGAGAGTCTTGAAAGATCTTCATGTACTTATTTTCTCTTTTGTTCTTTTTTTGCTTTTTTTCTTTATTTTTTTGGTATGAACTCGGGTTTTAGTATGTGATTGAGTGTGTGAGAGCGTCCGTGTGAGTTCATTTTATTTTGGGACTGGCTGGAGTTGAAGTTTCCGCTTCATGTTGAAGAAGAAGCAAAGCAGCGGCAACAATCGTTGGTTCATGGAAGAAGACGATTTTGTTTCTTGAAATTGATAATTTAAGTCCTTCAACTTCCCCTTCCCTAGTAATTCAACCCCAATGTTTTAAGACTTCTAAATTGACCCCAAAACTTATTTTTGGCAGTTTCAATTAGATCCTTAGGATTGGATTAGGTGATTATTAGTTTAATTAGGTTTTTCCAATTTACCAAGTTGAGTTGTAATTAATTTTATTATTCTTTTTTTTAAGAAGTGATGTAACCCATAAGGGGCATAGAAGCACTTAATTCTTGTAATTTTCATTTTTTTCTCTTTTCTTTTTCTTTTTTCTTTTGTTTTCTTTCAGTTTTCCTTTAGCTTTTTTTTTCATCATGTGGAATGTGATTGTGTGGCTACTTAACGTTGTTGTTCTTTGGTTTTCCAAAGAAGCTTTGGAAACAATTATTTTTATTTATTTCACTTTTATATGCTATGCATGTTTTATGTGTTTAGATATTAATTACATGTTATGTGTTTAGCTTAAATTAACTCAATTTTGGCCTTAAAATTAAACTCATAACTTGTTTTTGCCGGGTGTTGGGGGGTGATTGAGGATAAAATATTGTCCTTCGATCCTCACAAATGTAGCTTCCAAATTCAGTTTTCTGATTTCGAAAGATCTAGAATTGTCTAGTTAAAGGGTTTGATTATATTTTTTTTCCTCAAAAATTAAAAATCTCTTTAGGTGACTCAGTACACCTCAACTCCATACCGAGTAGTGACTCCGAAATTTCAAAAAAAAAAAAACTTTTTCTAGACTTTAGTGAGCCCAAATCTATCGCCTTTGTCGAGTCCCATTCTAGGCCATTTTTCTTTTTATATTTTTATTTTATTTTTCAAAAAGTCCACAAAGAAAATCATTTCAAAACAAAAATTCCCTCAAATTTTTGCTTTCATACTTTATTTTAAAAAATGGGGCGCTACAGTTGGCTACTCCACTAGAGATCACTAGTGAGCTCGAGCATTGTTTAATTTTGTTCTCATAGTCTTAAGGCCTTTTGAGTTGATTTTTGCTATTTTATGTGCTTTGATGCTTTATTTGCATGCCTATTTATTTTAGGTTTGTATTGCCATTTTTTCCCTATATGCCTATATTTTAGTTTTTTTGTAAATATTTTTACCTTCCATAGTATTTTAATTGCTCAACTTTTCGGAATGCACTTTCATGACATGTCATGCATCTTTTGACCTTTTGTGATTTTCATGGGCATCATCCCACCTCCTTATAGGATTTAGGAGTGACATGTCCAAATATGCGAATGGTGTGCTTTGCATCTATAGCAGTATTTAGAGGGTTATTGGGAGCGATGACCTTTTGTCCTTTAGTCTGAAGGCTTTGGGACTTTGAACCTTTGAGTCTGGATGCAGTAGTGAAACCTAACCACATGCATGTAGCTCAACCCATAGGTCAGAGCCTGTTACTATTTGTCCGTACACATTAGCCGTAATGGGAAGGGGGAAAACTTATTTCTTGTTAATTTTTTTCCTTCTTTCCTTTTGTTTTCACCCAATGGAATTTCTTTTTTTTTCCTTTACTTACATTTTCTTTTATGAAAGAATAACATTATTTTTAAAAAAAAACCAAAAAAATGAAAAACACAAAACGAGAAAAAAAAAGATTTTCAAAAAGCAAAATTGCACTCATGAGCCATAGTTGAGAGAAGCTTAGTTAAAAAAAAACAGAAAAAAACTCTTTTATATGTTTCCTCTCTTGTATTTGCATTTAATCTCGAGTTTGGAGTTTTCATTTTTTTTTCTTATACATACTTTTTAAAGTTGATGAAAATATCCCTAGGGTTCCCACAAAAATTTTTACTTTTATGATATATCCTGTAGATTTTACTTTGTGAATTCAAGAATTTTGGATTTTCTCTTAGACAACACCTCTTTTATTCAAAAGAACAAAAAAAAAAAGGAAAGCCCGTAGTTCATTTGATTTGCATACAAAAATGTTATTCTCAAACCAACTTGGGAATTCTTTTATCTACATTTCCCAACTCAAAAAAAAAAGAGAGAGGCATCATATACTACTTTCCTAATCGTCATCATGCATTAACCTTAGAGGGGACATCTCATCGAATACCTATTAGGAATGAGCCTCCCATTGCTGTCTTGGGTACATAACTCGAAAAAGGCAATGCACATTTAATTTATGTCAAATATCCAAAAGGATAGGTACAAGGTAAGGTAATCACCCAATAAAAAGCCAATTGATCCAAATTCACAAGATTAGGTTAAAAACCTTTTCTTTATCACATTTTGACCATCATAAATGACTAGTAATCACCATAGCACATGGACACTAAAATTCAAAGAAGATCAAACCAAGCGAATTCAAGATGCTAATTGAATCAAGTGGTCAAAATGTGATGTCAAAGGTTTATAATTGGGTCATACAAATGGAATTTCCAAACAACCCAATCCAGGAATCAAGTCAAGAAAGGTCGATAGGTATGGTATAATATCCCATCCACAAGGATAGCATCATATTATGTGGCGGCCCCACCTCTCCCTAGGGCGCACTTAGGTATCGGAACGCCGCCTCGCCAGACTCGGGTCAAATTCATTCTAACCATGGTTTATGTTAAAAGATACAACCATCGAGATTGGTTCAACTTAATACATCAAATCAACCACCAGAGTTCATACTACAAACCCTTAACATAATAATCCAAAAGGTAATTCACAGAATTGTTTCCCAAAAGTCATCAACCTGGAAAGATTTTGCACCAAACAAACTTCAAAAGACTAGACTGGTCTTGGTCCTGCCTCCGCACTGCATCTAAAACCCTCAAAATTGGAAGGGAAAATATATGGGGTGAGCTTCTAAAGCCCCGTGAGAGTCCAAAACACATAGTACTAAGCACATAGACATAACAAACTTTAGTAAAACATAAATGTCCATATAGGACCGTTTTCAAGTAAAGTTTCCACTAAGGAAAGTCAGAAATGTAGTTTCTTTTCCAAATATCGTTTCAAACAAGAATAATCATGGTGCTCATTGAGCCAATCAATCGGGAACAGTCACAGAATAATGGATTGGTGCGCTCTAGAGGTGGCTCCCTGAACGTGGCACTTAGCCCGCCCAATCAAACAATCAACAGCAGATCGCCTTGGAGGAGAAAATAGAGTCTCAGTAGCACTGTCATCTTTTTTTTTTCTTTTTCTCCAACCCTTTTCACCCAACTGGATCCAAAACCAAACAATCGAGGTGGTGTACACTCGAGGTAACCTTTAAACAGGACCCAGGGTCCGTCGACGTACCCGACCAAGCCCTACTGCCGGCTCGGAATAGGCCGACTCGCCTCTGGGGTTTGGGATCCCTACGGCCAACAGGTCATGCACAGTTGACATGCACAAGCACAGGTACAGTGGTTTAGTTTATTATTTTAGAGGCGAGGGACAACTGACAATCAATTTCAACCTCGAGCCCCCTTAGGAGAGTGCACCAGCCTTTAGGGGCGAGGGGGCCTTGAAGGCCAGCCTCTTCACCTCAAGCCTCGAAAAGAAAACAAGTTTTATTGTTTTTAAAAACAAACATACTAAACCACCTAAGCACGTTGAGTCAAATTAAGCAATAAAACTCACTTTACATAAAACCCTAGTTTCAATCATTCAACGATAAATCACATTTAGAAACCAGTCATACAATAACAAGTAATACCTAGCAACAAGGATCAAGTAGCAACAAATAGGAACCCTCACCTTAGATGGTCAAGGTTGAGTAGATGAGTCGAAGTCCTCGGTCTCAAAGCCCTCGTTTATATTACCGTCGGTTCCTGAGGTACATAATTATTGTATTAATTATTAAAATCAATTTTGACCAATTCACTTCTTTTATAAGAATGAGAATATTTTTAGGTTTACCTTACGAGTCGATAGTGTGATAAAACGGTGGTTTGTATCTTGAAAATATAGGTCTCGGTTAGATAGGTTAAAATGTGTGAGTTTCAAAAATCTGCGTAATTAGGGTTGGAACAATTTTATTAGTTAAGGTTTAGAAAGACTTGAGTAACGTAGCATCATCCATTGGAAAATTTGAGAAACGGTTTGCTTAGTTGAAAAATCACTAACGGTGTTTAATTTTATTTGTTTAGTGAACAAAACAACCTTTCGAGGCTTTGGATTTAAAACCAATTTGATTTTTGGTCTTTCATACTTAAAACAAGTTTTCGTGCTAAAATCAAAATAGTACTAATTAGGGTTTTGGTCGACAATTACAATTTTTGAAAGTGTAAATGTCATTACGTTTTCATGGCCAAAACTAACCGCCATGGTTTCTTTCAAAATTCAAATCGGAAGTTTTTCTTTTGCAAGTTGTATGATTTCAAAATCGTGGAAAACTAGATTCATAATTGTTTATTTCCTCATAAAATAGCAACGGCCAAGTCAATTTGGAAAATACTCAAATTTGGACATTTATTTTCAAAACTACTGGTTTGCAAGTTTGATTTTCAGCGATGTTTGTTGGTTCGCCACGATGTGTAGAAAATGAGTTAAGGGGCGTATAAGGCACTGAAACGAAGCTCTTTGGGTCTAGTTTCGGATGCCACTGACGGCTCGTGATTTGGAGTTATAAACAGCGAGATATGAGCATTTTATTTCAGTGTGGTTTTGCCCACTGATTTCTTAGAAAAATGTGGTTTTGGTAACTTTTGTGAAATTTCAGCCATGTAGCCGCGTGGTTAAAGGTTTGGTTTGATTTTCCAGAATGCTAAGCATAACTATTAGCACATCACACATTCATCTAACAATTCAAAACTCATGCACCCGGTTAAACTAAACAATACTTATGACTGTACAAACTTGTTCCAAGTAGAAATCATCAAGTCCGATTCTCCCTTTGTATAAACCATCTTTTCATAAAAAAAAAAAAATTTTAACTTTCAAGTCATTGTATTTTCAGTCTCTAATCTGGCCGAATAGATCTTATGCAAGGAGGAAATGATTTTTTTTTTTTTCCAAGCAAGCAAATAACAACTCAAGTTTGGTTTTGATGAAACACTTTATCTATGAAAATTTTTTTCTTTTAACTTAAAGTTTCTCAAACCAAGTGGTATGTGATTCATGCAAGACTGTTTTCGGCATGCTAAACTATACAAGAGCTGCGGATGGAGTAGGGCTAAGCTCATCAGCCCACATCTACTCTAAAACAGCAAGCAAGTAAGGTTATTAACCACAACTAAGCATAAGAAGAAGGTTCGGCCAATATAATCATCATGCATGGAGTAAGTGAAATAAATCCAAGGTGGAAGCTTCGGTCAGCTTAGGTATCCAAAAATAATATCCCTCATTAGTTCAATAATATTTCCAGCAACATAATGAGGTAGTGTATGCATGCGGAAAATTTTTAAGTCCATCAAACATGCATGGCAGTTTTTAGGGCAAGATAACCTCCTTTTGTATAAGGTGGTTTTATCATCAAAAGAAAGAGAATGTAGGAAGGGTTTTCCTACCTTCAACCGGCCTCAAGAACAACACTCAAGGGAGTCTTAAGCTGATGAAGTTCAAGATCAAGCTACAAGAGAGAGAGCGATTTTAAGCAAGGAAACTAAGTTATGGATGAACTAGTAGGAGTTGCTATGGCTTACCTTTCTTGGTCAAGCAAGAGACGGTTGGTCCAGGCTGCTTGAGGGTGGAATTCAAATCTGTTTTCCAGCTTCAAGAAACGGAATAAGCTGAGGAAAAAGTCTTCAAGCTAACCAGAATCTTTTACAAAGAAAAGGACTAGGTTTTACCTTTTTGCTTGGCTTAGATTCGAAGGGAAGAAGTTAGCTTAGTCCACTCCAGATTTTGAACTTGTTTTCCAACAACTTGTAGCCGAGAACAACTTCTTAGTGTAAGGCTTGAGAGGTCAAGAAAAGGCTAGGTGATGGAGGGACAAGGAGGAGCTTTCGGTTGGAGTTTAATGAAGAATTTTCTGGAGCAAAAGTGAGGGAAAATGTTGAAGAGTTTCGGTTGAGGCTTGGAGGGATTTGCTGAAGTGAAAAATGAGAGTGAGTTGTTTGAGAGAATGAAGTGAAATGGAAATGAAATGGAGTGAAATGAGAGTGATTCTTTGTTGAGGAGCTCGGCCAGATTGGAGAGGATATTTCAGCTGAGATTGCTTGTTCAAATGAACAAGCTTTGCTGAATTGATTGACAAATGGCACAGCTCTCTCTCTTTCTCTCATGCATTGGGCATGAGAGGAGGTGAAGCATCATTAGCTTGCTAATCAAGGTTTGAAATTTCCATGCTTAAGACCAAGCATGCTGCCGGTTTTAGGGAGGGGGAAAAGGCATGTTTGCTGCCAGAAATTTCAGCTCAAACTTGACAAGTGTTAGCCATGGGAATGGGGTGCAAGTGGGCGGCTGGTTTGGCTGAAGTTTCTTGGGTTAAATTCGAAATTACATTGGAGGGAAATGTGGTTCAATTTGCTAGAATTGGTCCGACTTTAACTGGAGTGAATCGGTTTCATTCGTGATCATGTCGGTTGAAACCGATGGAAGGGAAACCGGTTGGAAATTGGAAGAAGAAAGAAACGTTTAGGGTTTTGCACACGCTATTGTCATAGTTTCAAGATGATTTGTTTTGAGTATGGTTGGGCCTTAGTTTATTGAAATGATTTCAAATACTTACTTGGGCTATCGTTGAAAATCTTTTGTCGATTTTAAAATTTCATGATTATGCACATGCAATAGTGAAACTATGAAAACCATTCATAAAAGTCTAAACAAGAGTTAGAGTTTTAGTTATGGCCCTCACATATTAGGCCTACCCTTAGCTTCAAAGGGCACCACATACGACATGCATCTGTTTTTTATTAGATGGTACTAACTCATTTTGTTTTTCTTTTCTTTTTCATGCATCTGCATTGAGCTTGAGCATGCATTTCAAATCTTGCACACATGGCTTTGCTATTTTCATGATTCATGCACTTCAAATTTTAAGTTTTTGCCCAAAAAAAAGGAAGAAGGAAAAATGATGAAGGTTCTATCCTATTTGTGATTCATCTCTTTCTTGGTCGAGAGCACAATCCTTCTTAAGTCCTGAAATGCCAAAATGAATTCATACAAAAAGAAAGCATTTGAGTGTTATTTATCTTTCAATTTGACAGTTCTCCTCACCCCACTCACCTATTATCAAACATTTCATTGGCTACAAACAAAATTTCATGTACAATATAAATGAAATGATTGCTTTTGTGTTGAACATTCTTGTTTTGATTTGAAGGGAAAGTAAAAGTCACAAAATCTGATCCCATGAATGCATCAAATGCAATATTCAAAGTTGTACAAGAGTGGAACAAGAGCTCTAACAATTCAATTGTTTATGAAGAATGATGGGAAGACAACTGGGATATCATTTTTGCTATCCGAACACAAATTATCCATTGCAAACCCCCTCGAGCCTTAAAAAAAAAGAAAAGAAAAGAAAAGAAGTTCATTTGTTAAGCCCATCCTGTTGATCACACCCTCACATTGGGGCAAATTTTAAATTTGAGTTTATTTGTTGTGATCTACACTGGGGCAAGTGCCCCAAGATTTTTAATAATGTTAATTTGGAATCATTCCTAAATGATGTTCAAGAATTTACTCTTTAAATTTAAAATCGATGAGGGCCATCTATCAAGTTTATTTTCATTTCCTTAAATTTCACATTTGGCTCTTTTTAATGTTAAACTGGGGTAAATTTGGTTCACCAAGTGTCTAAAAAAAATTCAAAAAGAAAGCAAAAAAGAAAAGAAGGAAAAGAAAAAAGTTGAAAAAAATAAAAAATAAAAATAGGAAAAAATGAAAAAAAAGAGAGAGAGAAAGGAAAGAAAAAAGAAAAAGAAATAAGAAATAAAAAGGTGAAAAAGGGGGGGGAGAGAGAGAGGAAAAAGTCAAGAAGAAATTTCATGTTTTTGCATTTTTTTTAAATTGTTTCGGAAAAGTCCATTGTCTGTATTCTAGAACTTCTTAATACAAGTGATCACTAGATTTTCAAATCCATTCAATAAATTTTTGAGTCTTTTATATCTCTTCTTTCATCACCCTCAAATCTTGATTGAGTTATGAGCCCTAAGTCCTCTCTGACTTGACAAAAGAAATAATTGATTAGTGAGAACTCAAAACCCAAACTAGGGCAAGCCCCCTCATTTTTCTCAAAGATGCATGCTTAGGATCAAAAATCATCCTCCTATATGATTTTACATTTCCTTAAGGAAATACTTGATTTTTCTATATAATTGCAATTTCATTTCATTCCAAACATGTTACCAAATGGAGCTGCAATGATGGACCACTTCAAATGGTGATAATGCAAGAAAAGTGGCCAAGTGTAATGAAATCAAATCTTGTGGGAAGTCAACACTAAATCCAAAAATGAAATGCAAACTGGGGCAAGTCCATGTTCATCAAGATTGGAGGAGTCATCTTCTCAAATACCATTTCACCCTTTTTTCACTAGTTCTTTCCTAGTCTATGTGCTCTAGTTTGAGAAGGAATGGATCACAAGAAATAAGATTCAGGTTTCTTAAAGGAATTTTCCAAAATCATATTTTTCTTATCATATTTATTTCCAAGAATTAAAATCTTTTATTGCATTTCATCTAGCATCATTGTGTTTAGCATCAATGCATGGAATTATAAACCACCAAGCAAAGTTTAAAAAAATAAAAGAAAATCATAAAAATGCACCACATTTTGCATTGAAAGCATGGTGCATGAATTTTCCTTTTGCAGAAAAGTAGGCCATGAAGGAGGTTCAGCATTATACTTTTTGGGTTTCGTGAACACAAGTCCAGCAATTTAGCTATTTAGGTTTCATGAGTACAAGTCTGGCAGTTTTAGTTATGGATTTTGAGAGCTCAAATCCAGCATTTTACTTCTTGGGTTTCGTGAGTACAAGTCCACCAATTCAGTTATTCAGGTTTTGTGAATACAAGTCTGGCAATTTCAATTATAGATTTTGTGAGTACAAATTCAACATTTACACTTTGTGGGTTTCGTGAGCATAAGTCCAGCAATTCAGTCATTCAGGTTTCATGAGTAAAAGTCTGACAGTTTCAGTTATAGATTTTGAAAGTACAAATCTAGTATTTATCTTTTTGGTTTCAAGAGTACAAGTCCTGCAATTCTTACAAGTCCTGCAATTCAGTCATTCAAGTTTCGTGAGTACAAGTCTGGCAGTTTCAGTTATAGATTTTGTTAGTACAAATCCAGTGTTTGTCTTTTTAGATTTCCTGAGTACAAGTCCAACAATTCAGTTACTCAGGTTTCGTGAGTACACGTCTAACAACTTCAATTAGGGATGGGTACTGTGAGGACCCATAACATTTTTTATTTTATTTTACTAATTTCCATATCATCTTAATTTATTTTATTTTGTTTTATATAATTATCATATGTCAATTGCATCGACACGAAAATTTTCAAAATTTGTCGCGTGTGTTAAAATTCTTTCATTTCTTGTACTGCATGAGTATTTATATTTCATGTTCGAATCTAGGGTCGATCATTAGACATAAGTTGAGAGTGTTAAGTTTTGTGTTCGGGGTATATAAGTGGGAGAAATCAGAGTTGTCAGTTTCGCGTTGCGACACTATTCCTAGTTGACTTCCCAACGCGACATAAAGTCATTTTTGCTTTATGTCAAGCTCTTGTCATTCCATCAAGTTAAGACAACTTTTCAAAAGCATATTCTCTCTCCTCTCCAAGCTCATTGGCCAGCTCTTCTTCTTCCTCTTTAGCTCTCAAAAAACAGCTTTCATTTCTTGCAAATTCAACCAAAAAGCTTGCTTGATCTTCCACTCTTTCACTTGCAACTTGGAGTTCATCTACTCTTGAGGAAGCTAAGCTTAGGAGGGGGAAAATTGGTGGGTTTTGAGGCTTCTAAATAACTTCATCTTGAGGATTTTGTTCTTGAAAGAAGAGGAACTTTGTTTCCTCTAAATCTTGTTCATTTGGTTATCTATCTTGTGATTTGAAGCATCATTTACTCATTAATCTTATTCTTGTTGTTTTGAGTGGGCTCTTGGACTCCCACAAGACTTGATTGTGGCTATGGATGATATTGTTGTTATGTTATGGTGATGTATTTTTGATTGATTTTAGTATATGAAAGCTAGGAGGGAATTAGGTGAGAGAGGGGAGATGCTGACAAAATTTTCTAAAAATTTTCCTCCCTGTTTTGCCCCTAGAATTTCGTCACTTTACTGCTAAATTGGGTGCTAATATGATGGGATTTGAGTGTGCAAAATCTCTTTCAAAAAGCCCTCCATTTGGTTGTGTTAAAGTTGAGTGAAGTGAAGAAAGCAAACCTGGAAATTTTTCTATCCAAAATGCTGTCCATTTGTGCTACTGTTTTGGTGCCATTTTTTGTCAAAATTTTTGATGCAATTTGATCACAATTTACTCAAGAATCATTTTTGGGAACTTGGCTTCAAATGTGGGGAAAATGGAGGTAGTTTTCTATGGGATTGAAATTCTAAAAAAGGGTTTATGTCGGTTGGCAGTTTGTTGTGACGAAACAGGGGGGTTGTTTGTCACCCTTAGACTCCTAATTTTCATGAGAATTTTTGGCTGAAATTTGGTACAAACCTAGTCTATATAGTGAAGATTAAGTGTAGAAATTTTGGTAATTTTTTCATGAATTTTCGTTGGCCAAATGAAGCATGAAATTTCACCTTGCAATCTGGAAAATGGATTGTTAGGTTAGTCAGCTAGCCTTTACTAAACAGAGTGTAATTTCTTGTACAAGGGTCAAAATCGAGTGTCGTTTGTGGCATTTGAAACTAGACTCCAAGGGCTTTCCAACAGTATAAAATTTGTGTGCTAGTTCATTTTCTACAAGTCGCAGAAATTCTGGGAAATTGACTGATTTTGCAAACTGATAACCCTGTGTTTTGACATCTGCTGAATCTTACGGCTTGATTTGACTTGTCTTGCAAAATGAATTTGAAAGTGAAATCTTCTAATGATTTTTAGTATGTCGAGTCTAGTTTTCAACGCCATAAACCATGTCCATTTTTTATGTGTATAGCTTTAGTTATAGGCTGAGTGAGAAACTATGGCACGACCTGTCTTGGTAGGATTGAAGTGTGACGGATATAGGTTTGTATTCTAGTTGGAATGGATAATTTGTGATAGCTATTTTTGCTCAAGTGATCAAGGCGACTTCAAAGGTGACCCGAGATCCCACATATAGAGTTGATTGGATTAAAAAGTGGTAAGTGTTCTAATGCATGTTATTTGAGTAATTGCTATTCTATGTTTAAAATGCTCCTTTGATTGACATACTAATTAGTGTCATGTTATTGTGATTCCCTTGACTCATTAATTTATCTAATTTTTAATAATTACTTGTTCACAATGCATAACTGAGTGTTAAATGTGCATGAATGTAGGCCTGATGTGTACTTTATCGTATCGACTGAACTGAGCTTACTCTTCATTAGAACCCTATCCTTGATCTGCCATTGTGAGGTAAGGTAGGCCAAAAGGTTATCCAGACCTGCCATCATGAGATCGGATCAGTTGGACAGCCCTGGGTAATGACTTACCAATGTTAAGTGCAAAGCTCAAAACTCTTTGCCGAAAGGCCCTGAGTATAATATCTAATGTTAAATTTCGAGGATTGTTTATCGTTTTGGAGGTCATAAGGTGGGAGTTCGGAGGTTATAAGATGGAAAAATATAGGAGATTGTTTATTGGAAGTTATAAGGTGAAAAATGGCTCCCAATAAGTCCCGTATCCTTTTGAGATCTCATTTATTATTTATTATTTTATTTACTTGAATGAGTAATTACTTGTTTGAATTAATGTTATCGTTTATCGCTCACTATATACCTGACCTTATTTCTTGATTCCTAAATTTGGTTATGGTTATACTTGGAGTTGTGCTTCTTGAATTACATGTTAACATGTTAAATTTGGTGTTGCTCATGTTTTGCTTGATTTCTTGGAATACTTATTGGGCATAAGCTCATACCACGTATTTGTTTTCCTTAACAAGATTCGAAGCAAAAAGGGCTCAAGGATAGCATTAGGTCATTTTGGGAATTTAAGTTTGTTGGTTTAGTATAACTACCTGTAATCCCTTTTACTTTTGGGAGATGGGAATGTAGTTAAGTTGAACTCCAAATACTCGACCTTTTGTCTGCAAGTTTATGTAATTACTTTTGGAAATATGTAAATGTTATTGTGAAGTACATTTAAAGTTATGTTGTCTCGAATGGACTTTTAAATATTTTCCTGCAAAGTATTTGTGGAATGTAGTGAGTCTCGACGAGAGTTGGGCAGGTGGTCCGCTGAATCCTTTGATTCACCTTAGGGGAAGGTGGGATCGTCACAGGTATAAGTCGAGTACCTGCCTTATGAGGCATTTGACTAACCCAACCCCCATCTTACAGGTTAGTTATTTTTTGACCCTTACCCATCTAGGCATATTAATGGATACCCAATTATCGAGTCTTTGCTAAATGTAGATCAGGTTGGTGAATACTCACTCCACCCCACCCTTCTCATCATTTTTTTTTGAAAAATAATTTATACTTATTTATTTTTATATTTTACATATTCATCTAACATTCAATATAAAATTTTACACACAAAAAAAAAAAGTCTCATGGTGACAAATGAACATGTAAACAGAACACCATAAAAAGAAAAATAAATAAATTTAAAAGTAAATGAAATTGTTATAAGCAATGCCCCTTTTTTGTACATATTCTATATTAATTAAATTTTTTTCTAAAAGAAATAACATCATGACTTCTACAAATGAATCTTGTGAACAAATAATAAGTGCTCATACTGGTGTATAATTTGTTCAATGAAATTACCTAATTAGCTCTAAAAATTATATTTTGTATATGCATGTAAAAAATATAAAAATAAAAATAAATATATAAGGGCGGGTAGTGCACCCGCGGATTTTTAATCCCGTGACCCTTGTGAGGGCTCTAAAATTTTATTCTTTTTTGAAAAACAAATAATAATGATGATAATAATAGTTTTATTTGATTGCACAAAATTAGTAGTAATTTTAACTATCCAGTTATCGTTTTACGATTAGTAAATTTTTTTTGAAATATTTGCCCGATTTTCTATCGGGCAGCATTAAGTGTTAAATTTTAAGATGTGACATGAAATTTTATATTAAGATAAAGCCTAGAGTATGTAGAGGCTTTAAAAAGATAGAATTATGATAGTATAATGTTGGATGACGGAAATCTAGTTAAGGCTCGCACGACAAATAAGCAAAGTTGGTAAAGTGGTTCACCTACTACCACTTAAAGGAGGAGAACAAGGCTTGAGACTTCATTTTCTTCTCCTCCTTCCTTGCTTCAGCCGAGAGAGAGAGACTTGAGAGAAAAGAGAGAAAGCTCCACAAAACTCTTCATCTTGCTTCTTGAAGAAAACACTTGAGAAATCACCAAAACCACAACTTTTCTTCTTCTCTTGTTGGTGAGCCGAGAGAGAGAGAGAGAGGGGTGTGTGTGTGTGTGTGTGTGTGAGTGACTGAGTGAGTGAGTGAGTGAGAACTAAGAGGGAGAGAGAAAGAGTGAGAGGCCAAGAGAGAGAAATATCAGCCATCCTTGGTTCTTGAAGATTTTTGGAAGAAATCACCAAGTAGACAAGAAGATCTTTGACCATTCTTGAGGAAACTTGAAGGAGGAAACCTTGGAAGGAAACTTTGGTGTGAATCTCACTAGATCTTGAGGTAAAATCTGAAAATCAGACTAGATCCTTTAATTTTAGCTATGAAAATGATAGATCTACTTGATTTCTTGATCTATGGTGAATTTAGTAATTTACTTGAAGAAATAGCACTAGATATTCCAGTGGCTAAACTACTAGCATAGATCTTGATTTGTTGGTTAGATCTTGTTAGAAATTGACTATTTGTACCATAGAGCTAATGATTGATGAAACCCTTATGGATTTGAGTGAGATTATTTGAATTAATGGTTGATTTTTTTTTTTTGGGAGAAAATCTTTAGGAAAAACATGCTACGCCGGCCGAATGGAAGTTGGAAATTTGCAATATTGATTTTCAAAAATTCAAGATCTTCTTGGTAATATGTTGCTCAAATAACTTTGTATTATGTTCAACCATGAGTGTATGTCAATTTGGGATCAAAATCTTGAATTTTGGATGGTTAAAAATGGAGTTTTTCATTAAATTTTTGATAAAACTATTGTTTGGGCAGATTTGGGTATCTGAAATTGTTGTGGCTACTTTCTTGATTTTTGTGCCTCGAATTTTGGTGAAACTATACTAGATAAATGTTAAATATTTGATTCGAGTATGCGTGTTAAGTTTGAGTATAAATGGGTGAGTTTTGAAGTGAAAACCTCACCTTATTTTCATTAACCTAAAAAGTGAGAAGTTGCGCGCACATAGTACTTATTTGGGAAATTTGGATTTTAAACGACGTATCGATTTCAAATGGGATCTTTTATGTCATTTTTTCTACTCAAATTGATTACTTTTCACTTGAGGAAAGTTTGAGGAAATTTTGAGAATTTTTGGATTGAACCAGTAACTAGACTTACTTTGGTTTAAGTTTCGCGACTTGTTGAAGCGAAACTTATTACTTTTCTTTACTTGTTTATAGGAGATGTTGGTGACTTTGAAAGCGATCCTAACTCGGATTATTAGTTTTGATAAATTGGTGAGTTTCCATGCACGTTACTTGACTTGAATTTGCAAATATGACATAAGATTGTGATTTGTTTATGTGAACTTGAAATTGTGACTTGACATGAATTATGTTTTGGTTAAGTGATGTGACTGGTAAACTTGGCTTGCTAATCCTTCAAATGGGGGTAATGTGTACTTTATCACACTCACTTCTATTTGAATGGTGACATATGTGAACGTGTCGTGTCGTGACTGGATGTGCATGTTAATTTCGGGAATTCCTGAGGCCTATCGGTAAGTCGATCAACTCGAGCCGTTGGCTAGGCCTAGGTCGAGGAGATTTGATGAACCATAGGGTTATGTGACGTTACGTGTGCTCTAAATTTGGCGTATGGACTTGTCCCTTTGGAGAGCAATACATAATTTACGTGTTTAGCAAACTGGCTTGGACGAGGGTATTGGTAGGAGAAAGGAGAAAGGAGAAAGTGAGATTCTATATGGATATTATATGTGAAAGTTGACGGAGTGTCAACTACATGAAATGTGCTCAAGTTTCATGGAAATTAGATCCTGAGAGCTACCTGTATCCTTCCCTGGTGTTGTTACTCACTCTCCTTATTTGCCTTTAAATGTGAATTTGAAGTGAAATTTTCAAATGTTCTATGTGAATTGCATGCCTTTTTGGAACTCACTGGGCGTTAGCTCATTCTTTTAAATTTGTTTTCCTTAACAGGGATTGAGAACCTGAATGAAGGTGCAACTAGCTAGGTTTGGACCTTATCTTTTGTATTTTGCCTTAGAACATTGAACTTTGTATTTGGAATTTGTAAGATGAACTTCTAGTTGTACTTCAAGTATGTTGGGTTGTATTTTATTAGTTGGGTTGTAAGTTGAATCGAGTTGCGTTTATTAAGTTGTAGTTTGATTTGGAATTGTTGTCTAAGTTTACCTTAAGTTTCCTTTGAAGAGTTATTAGTCATTTGAATGAGTGAATCCTAACGAGAGTTAGGCAGGCAGCCCGCCGAACCCTTTGGTTCACCCTCGGGAAAGGTGGGGCTGTCACAACCCTAACCCGCCCCATATATAAGTGGGTACCAATTCTCTTTTGACCCAAACAAATAATGTGGATCCGTTAACCTATTTTCGGAGTGGATTGGATTGGATCCCCTAGGTTTTCGGGTTAATGGATATTTTGTCCACCCCTAACTTCAATCATGAATTTCGTGAGTACAAATCCAGCATTTTATTTTTTTGGGTTTAGTGAGTACAAGTCCAGCAATTCAGTTATTCAGATTTCATGAGTACAAGTCTAACAACTTCAGTTATGGGTTTCGTGAGTACAAATTCAATAATTTACTTTTTTGGGATTCATGAGTACAAGTCCACCAATTCATTCGACTTCATGAGTACAAGTTTGACAACTTCGCCATGGATTTTGTGAGTATAAATCCAGCATTTTACTTTTTTGGGCTTCATGAGTATAGAGAACGGGTCGGTTCGGGCCGAATTGGATATTCGGACCCGACCGGACCCAAATCATTGTTCCGATCCGCCCGTGGACCCGCGGGTCCAATAGTAACGATCTGGATCCGGTCCGATCCGATCCGGTCGGTCTACCCTAAAAAATAATTATGTATATATTTTTAATATGTATATATATTTTATAATTGTAAAGTATTAATATATATAAATATTTTATACTTGTGAGTATTAATATACATATATTAATAATATGTATTATATATTTTAATAAATGTAAGAATATTAATATTATAGATGTAATAATATTAAGATGTATATATATTTATATTTATTAATTTATTTAATCGGATCCGGGTCGGAATTCCATATTCCATACCCGACCCGTTTTTCATTAGAAAAAACGGATCCGGATCCGGGTCCGGGTAAACGGAATTATACCTAGTTCCGGATCCGAAAAACTAAGCGGGTTCGGTCCGTCTGACCACCCATTGACAGCCCTACATGAGTACAATTCTAGCAATTCAGTTATTTGGACTTCGTGAGTACAAGTTTGACAATTTCAGTTATGGATTTCATGAGTACAAATCTAGTATTGGGTTTCGTGAGTACAACTTTGTTGGGTTTCGT
The DNA here is from genome assembly GCA_013103745.1 of Gardenia jasminoides. NCBI lineage: Eukaryota > Viridiplantae > Streptophyta > Magnoliopsida > Gentianales > Rubiaceae > Gardenia > Gardenia jasminoides. The sequence goes on from CM023099.1 coordinate 38,470,248, forward strand.
GAGTACAACTTTGTTGGGTTTCGTGAGTACAAGTCCACCAATTCAGCCATTCAGGTTTCATGAGTACAAGTTTGTCGAATTTCCACCGAGGATTTCGTGAATATACATCCAACATTTACTATCAGCCTTTGTGAGTACAAGATATGCTAATAAAATCTAACAGTTAGTCTTCGTGAGCACAAGTCTGCGATTGGAAGCATAGTATAGGTTTCTTTGGTAGCTTTTGTGTGACAGCCCCACTTCTCCCTAGGGCGAACCCTAGGGTATCGGCGGACTGCCTGCCCAACTCTCGCCAGGACTCGATAGCTAATATAAGCCAGCAACCCACATCTTACAAAACTAAAACTTCCAAATTCAAAAGTCAACCAACATATATACATAAGTTTCACACCACCATTCCAACTTAAAACATAACAGGATATTTAAGGATACAAAATCAACCTCTAAACTTATCCATGATAGGGTTTGCTAGTACATTCTCCTTAAACAAAAGTAAAACAAAACTTAAACTACTTGCACGCATTTCCAATCCTAAGCTCAAGCAAATCCCTGCTAAGGAAAACAAAAGGAAAATAGGGTGAGCTAAAAGCCCAAGATGTTCCAAAGACGCATGCAAAATAGCAATTAGCACATTTGCACTACAAAGATTTTGATAAACAATCACACTAGCACATTTGCAATAAAATTTGAATTTCAAGTATAAGTATGTAGATGATCACTGAGTAATCAACCGGAGATGGTGCCTATGCACTACTCAAGCCGCCGACTTCGGAGATCAATGCTCACGGAGTTCAAGACTCAAGCTTCTCTTACTGGAAGATCAGTGCACAAGGATCACTTAAATAACAATTTAAATATAAAAGGATACAGATGGCTCTTAGGAGCCAAGTTCCACAAAGAGCAACTTGATCCAAGTCCGTTGACACTCACAACCAAGGAAATGCAAGAATTAATGTCCAGTAGAACCCCACTCATCAGCCATACCCGCTTCACCCATTCTCCCACCTTACAGGCCCAACACCAACACAGGGAGGTAATACTCGAGTATACCAAAAACAAGAAACAGGGATCCGGGGCATCATTAGTCTACTCACCAAGCCCTAACGGCTCGATTCGACCAATGAGCCGATGGAGTGGACTCCGATCACGAGTCCCAAGAACTGATAACAAGATTAGCCCTTGTGATATCACACAAGTGGCCATTTCACAGGCACAGGTAGCATGCACGGGTAAACAAGCTTCTAAACAGATTAGTCGATGGGATATTACCCAAATGACTCACAGTTCAAATATAAGTAAGGGCTAAATCCACAAGTATCACGATATCAAGGATATACAGTTCAAGCAAAAAAAATCGAGTGTGATAAAGTACGCACTCGTCTCGATCATAATAACACAAGAGAGTGTCCAAGCCAACAGATTTCAAGTAGTTCACATAATCAAGTAGGTCAAGATTGTCGTGCCCCGTTTTTTCGATGGTGGAAAGAAAGGGAAGGATTTTAGAGATTTTGGTTTTTGAAAAAGAAAGGGAAAGGGGTCATGGGACTATAAAATGCGACGGTTTGGACCCAAAAACAAAAGTCTAGAAAAGGGTTTTTAGAAAAAGTTTGGAGTCGCCACTTGGTATGGAGTTTAGGTGTACCAAGTCACCCAAAAGATTTAATTAATGAAAATAAACAAAGAAAACCCTTTTAGACGACTCCGTCTTTGAAAACTAGAGAAAAGGTTCGGGGTCACGGTTGAAAGAAGGGAAGGCAAAGATTGATGTTACTGCCTCTAAGGCACCCTTCTAACCTAGCCAAAGCTAGTTGCAAGATTTAGTTGAAAATTTCCTAATTCTAACTTTAAAATTTATCACATTTGGATGTTGTCTATATGGATGCAAAACCTAAACCTAACGTTGGATCGAGAGGGGCAAAATGTCTCCTTGAGGTGTGATTGGAATTGATCATATTAGTTGTGTCATCCAATTTTGATCCCTCGAGGGGGTCACGAAAAATGCAAATGATGAGACTCGAACAAACGGAAAGTAGGGTTTTCAAAAATGCAATTTTTATAAAATATCAAGAGAAAAGAAATTGGATTTTGAAAAGATCAATTTTAAGTGCAAAGAGGAACTTGAATTTTCAAAAGGTGCAATTTTAAGAAAAAATGGTTTTTGAATTTGAATTGCTAAATATGAAGAAAGAAACTTGATTTTTAAAGGAGAATAATGCACATGTATGTCCTAAAAGAGGGATAATGCGACATAACGGGTGCGGGGGACTAAATTCGCGACTTTAATTCTTCCTTTTCATAGAAGGAAATAAAAGCGTGTTAAGGCTAGGGAGCCATACTCGCTCTTTTCCCTATTTCAAAGGGTAATGCCTTAAATGCACTAATCTAATAAAGAGAAAACTAAATGAGATGTCTCGCATACGGGATGGGAGAATAGTGACATGCAAAATGGGAAAGAAACTCTAAAAGTGAAAAGTGTGTGAAATTTGTATCTAATGCATGAACGGCGCTTTAAGGGTCTAGCGTTGGCCTAGCCCTCGTCAAAAGGTTCTCACTAACATTGGATTAGTGAGAAATCGAAAGGGAAGGCCACAACTAGCGTTGGACTAGTGTGGTGACGTCAATATATTTACACAATAAACATGTAGACATGATAATAAAGCAAATAAACACATAAAACACATAAACACATAACACGTAGGCATAATATCTAAATGCAAGGCCCTAGGAAAGCAAATAAACACATAATCATGCAAGCACGCAAAATAAGCATATAAAAACTAATTATTACATTGGGGGGAACCTAAATACATTCTAAGGGAAAAATTCAAAATAATAATCTAACTATTACATTTTCTAGAATAAATACACTTTTTGCCCAAAATTAAACCTATCTATTACAACTTGGCATCCAAGGCCTCCAAATGATTTACTCAAAAATTAAATGACATAAATAAAGACTAGACATGAATAAAAGCAAAGGAAAACTTAATTTAAAACATGCAAAATCATGCAAAAACACATAATAAGCACATAATAGGGGAAAGAAGTTACCATCCCTTGATGTGAGGCCTTAATTGAATCCTTAAATGATGGGAATGATTATCTAAGACTCAATGTCAACAAAAGGGATCAAGGTACCAATTTAAAGGAAAAATCAATCAAAATTCAAAGAAAAGGTATCTAGACAGATTCTGAAAACAACACAGATAATACTAGGAAATAGAGTAAGATTCTGGAACAAAAGAGCATGAAATATCAACAGAATACAGAAACAGAGAGGTTACGCGGAGTAGAACGCTGATGCAGCCGCTAACACAGTCCAAGGCAAAACCAAAGTCCAGAGAGGAAACGCGGACAAACGCGGACTCATCCGCAGCGTAATCCGCTCTCTTCCCATCTTCAAAACAGGAGATTGCTTCCGCTTTTGCAACAATAACACAAACGGAAATATTCGAGGTAAAGGATCCATTCAAAGCATCAAACATCATCATTCGATCATGTCAAAACAAGCTAAACCCACAAAGATCAAATCATAAGCATTAGTATCATCAAATGGACAACAAAAGGGGAGGGAGAAAGCAAACGAGATTGTTACGCTGGGGCTCATGTAATAAACCAGCGTTTCTTCATATCTTCGTATTCAAATAGAAACGCGAGCGCTACGCTGAAAGTAGTCCACGCAGAGGTCCGCGTTTCTTCACAACTTCAAACATTCAAGAGGAAATGCGGACCGTTACGCGAAGTAGTCCGCGCAAGTAGTCCGCGTTTCTTCATATCTTCAAAACGTGAAGAACATTTTTCCAGAAATTTCTCGGAATCACAACAAAGATCATCACGTAAGCATCAAACGCCCTGATTTTAAACGTAAAACAAATCTACTAGCCTTACCAAGGCTTTATAAACACAACATGCTCATATAACAACTGATAATCATCATCAAATGTCAACTAAAAGAAAAACTATTCAAGACCTTGGTTCCACCAAAAGGTCCAAATTTCCAGTAATCTTACGATCAAAAAATAGTAAATAAAGTACAAGGATGTTACCTGAATCAGAAGCTTGAATCTAAACGAAGGAGAAGGGCAGAAATTCCAAGGATCAAGTATGAAACCCTAGCTTTTCCTTTTCTTCTTTCTTTTCTTTTTCCTCCTTTTTCTTTGATTTTTGATCATTTTTCCGCTTTTTTTTTCTCTTCTCTCTCTCTCTCAAAAATCCCCTCTCTCTAAAAAAACTCTACTCCGCTAAACCCTAATCTAGGCTATTTATAGCCACCAAACCTAGAACTAAGGGTTTTGATGTTCTTGGGATGAGGTGAGCTAATTTTGAACGTTAGATCACTTGTTAGTTAGTGAGTTGGGAATGTTTAAATAGGTTTCTTATCGTTCAAGCATCGGAAAATACAGCTGGAAAAGGATGATCCAAGCTTCTGGAAAAATCCGCGCGTCATTTTTTTTCGCTTCTGATCAATAATTGCGCTATATCAATAATTGCGGTATTATCAGCCCAAGAGTAATAGAAGCGGCGTGCAGTTCTATTGTTAGTACTTGGATTAACTGTAATTGTATTACTTTTCACGATGAGCTGTAATGGGTCCCACTTTATTAATAAAAGTGAATTACATTATGCAAAATGGCCATGTACGTGTACATGTACACTATTACATTGTGGGGTCCATTTTTTCTATCGAACCAGCACTATGCCTGTGCTTCTGTGCTTGAGCTACTCCCAGACGAGCTTACCTCGTCTTCTTCCTCTCTGTCCTTCCTCAGCATCTCATTCACCTGATCCACTGCACGGAAGAGCTCTATCTTCCTGGACACGCACTCTTGAGGTGGGTCCCGCCATGACACGTGTCGCGATAACACAGGCCAGCTTGCCAGCTGGCGTACAGTGCCTCAGCACTGCTCATCCTTCGTTCAAATTTGAAGCACTCGTTGCCACCAGCATTTGTGCTAATATATGAAACTCTCGACATCCAAGATGCCCGATCTGCTGCCATTCCGGGCCCCAACGGCCCGAATTATGTCGGACCTGTTCTCAGAACAGGATATAGATCTGTGGCACTGCAACTATGCTCCCAAGCAGCCCGTCTTGTGTAGATCCGCGCACATTATCCTTTGTATTTAAACTTAATTGTATGAGATCATTATACAATTAATATTAATAGCAACAGCGACCCCACAATGTAATAGTGCCGCAGAAAAACACATGTACACGTACATGGCCAGTATGCATAGTGTAATTCACTTTTATTAATAAAGTGGGACCACCAGTGAAAACAAGCCACGTGTACTAATCCGTACCGCAGCCCAATTGCCTTGTGGGTTGACGTCATCAATGACGTTATACCACGCATCATCAGAATGATGGGCCAGGTCAATATGGCCCGCGTAATAGTTATGGGCCTGTGGATTGAGGCTTCTGGCCCAACAAGTCTTCCCTGTTCTACTTGGGCCTTCAATTATGATGGACTTGGGCCTGTGTGGCCTGTTCTCAGGCCCACATACATTCTCTACGGCCCACTGGGCCAGAGACTGTGGAACATTCTGGAAATTGGGAAAGTTGCTCTGGTACGGATCAGATGGCTTCAGAAAGATGCGATCGAGATTGCTGGACATCCGATCGTAATGTATGACGAAGGATCGAGGATCGCCCTTCTTGATGATGTCCAGAGCTATTCGTTTATCATCTGAGGCTAGCGCAGCGGCATATACCTCATCCCCATGGTCGGCAGCGTGTCTGGTCCGACCATCGGACTGAAAGGCCCCCCATTCAGTGAAATCTCCATACTTGGAGATGTAATCCCTAACTGCTGCTGCATTCCTCGCACCCTGTACGTTGGGATGAAAGAGAGAAATATCGAACCTCGGTTCCTCGCTCAACTTGCTCAACCGCAGCAAGCAGTGGAGATGCGGTGTTCGCCCGGTCTTCTACAAGAACTCGGATGTAGATCGGAGGAATGGGGAACTGTTTTTGCCGGAGAGAATCGAGGGCCTGTTCCTTTGTGACTGTGCACCTAGGATAGGTGAGGAAGATGTTCTTCGCGTTTAGGAAGAACGAAGAAGGAAGTCTGGGCATGATGACTGTAGCAATGGGGCACTACTGTAGCATCAGGGCTCTCAAAAAGTCTCGCTTGTATTGGGTATATTGGGTACACTAAATAGTTCCGAGCGTCTTATATAATATTACTAAGACGCTCGGGTCGCCACGTGGACGGCTGAGATTTAAAGATGATGAACCCAAAAGGAATGGACGGTCAAGATCTGCCCGTAGGGCAGATTGAATGGCCCTTCACGCGCCTTTAGGCCGCGTGGTCGGATTAGTACACGTGGCTTTGTTTTCACTGGTGGAATCCTTTGCTGGCCACGCCCCATCACCATGCCGACAAGGCATGGTGGCCTACAAAAGTACTGCCAGATGGCAGTGTGTCATTGGCCCACGAATACAAGTGGGCCACGGCCACTAGCACAAATGCTAGTGGCAACGAGTGCTTCAAATTTGAACGAAGGATGGCAGGTCGAGACGCCGCACCGGCAAGTGTTTATCACATCGCGTGTCATGACGGGACCCACCTCAAGAGTGCGTGTCGAGGAAGATATTGCTGTATAAGTAAAGCCTGTTCACTTGGATGGTGAAGAGAATAAGAATGAGATGGTAGATAGAAGGGACTACGAGGGATTTTTCAGAGTCGTGCTGCAAGATGGAATGGAGCTTGCTGTCTACATGGGGATGCATGCAGCTGTGTGTTCAGGACCTGAAAGGTTCGTGAAGGAGCTCGGAGAGCTCTTCCGTGCAGTGGATCAGGTGAATGAGATGCTGAGGAAGGACAGAGAGGAAGAAGACGAGGTAAGCTCGTCTGGGAGTAGCTCAGAGGAAGAAGACGAGATAAGCTCGTCTGGGAGTAGCTCAAGCACAGAAGCACAGGCATAGTGCTAGTTCGATAGAAAAAATGGACCCCACAATGTAATAGTGCCGCAGAAAAACACATGTACACGTACATGTCCAGTATGCATAGTGTAATTCACTTTTAGTAATAAAGTGAAAGAAGTAGACACCAAATGCTTACCTGATTTCGCTGGTTGTATCTGAACCATTGTAAACAACAGGAATGTTAAATTGCCAATTTTTCAAACTAAAATGCATAACGTGACCGAACTCGTGTAGAGTTGCCAATGTATCTCGACATGAGAATCAGGTCAAACGTAGTTCCAATGCAAATGAACTATGATGAAATGAATACTGAATCTTGTAAAATTCAAGAATGGGAGATAGAAGGGTGCCCGTGAGAGACTCACCAACGAATTTAAATTTGAAGAAGGGGATAGAAGGGTGCCTGGAGGGCAGACTCACCAACAAATTTAAATTGAAGAAGGATAGAAGGGTGCCAGGAGAAACTCACCAACGTGAAATTTAATTTTGAAGAATGGGGATAGAAGGGTGCCCGGCGGAGGCTGAGACTCACCAACATAAATTTAATTTTGAAGAATGGGGATAGAAGGGTACCCGGCGGAGGCTGAGACTCACCAACATGAATTTAAATTTGAAGAATGGGGATAGAAGGGTACCTGAGGTGAGACTCACCAATGAGAATTTAAATTTGAAGAACGGGATAGAAGGGTACCCTGAGGTTGAGACTCACCAACATAAATTTAAATTTGAAGAACGGGGATAGAAGGGTACAGGTCAGACTCACCAACAGAATTTAAATTTGAAGAAGAGGTAGAAGAGGACTCACCAACATAAATTTAAATTGAAGAAGGGAGAAGGGTGAGACTCACCAAATGTAAATTTAAATTGGAAGGGGATAGAAGGGTGGCGAGGGTCGAGATAGCACCAACGTAAATTTAAATTTTGAAGAAGGGATAGAAGGGTGCTGGAGGTCGACTCACCAACGTAAATTTAAATATCAAGAACGGAGATAGAAGGCCCGGAAAATGAGACTCACCAACGTAAATTTAAATATCAAGAACGGAGATAGAAGGGTGGAGGTGAGACCACCAACGTAAATTTAAATTTTGAAGAAGGGGATAGAAGTGCCACTCACCAATAAATTTAAATTTTGAAGAACTGAGATAGAAGGTGCCCACGGAGGTCGAGACTCACCAACGTAAATTTAAATTTGAAGAAATGGGATAGAAGGGTGATGAGACTCACCAACGTAAATTTAAATTTTGAAGAACGGAGATAGAAGGGTGCTGAGACTCACCAACAAATTTAAATTTGAAGAAGGGGATAGAAGGGTGTCTCGGGTCGAGACAAAGAAAAAAATTGAAGCAAGGGATAGAAGGGTGGAGGGTCGAGACAAACAAAATTTAAATTCTTTCCAAATTTAGACTATTGGGATTGGACCCAAGCCCTGAATGACTAGACGGGAAAATGCAAATATGCTATTGGGGATTGGACCCAGCCCCAATGACTAAAAAACTATTCAAGGGATTGGACCCGAGCTGACCGACTAAAATATATTCTTCATGGATTGACCAGGCCCGAATGACTAAACCTCTGGGATTGGATCCAGAACTGAATGACTAAATAGGAAATATAAATCTGGATTGCCGACTTTGAAAATAAAACACAAGTTGTTCAAACATGATAAATGTAAAATGCAAGTAATGACACTCGATGAAATGGTGCCATTCTGATTTTTGATTTTTCTTGACTTGAAAAGTAAGTGATTGATAGGAATAATGACTTTTTCTTTTCTTTCTTTTTTTTTCTTCTTCTTTTTTTTTTCTTCTTTTCTCTTTTTTTTTCTTTTTTTTTTCTTCTTTTTCTTTTTTCACTTTTTTTTCACTTTTTTTTTTCAAGAATTGATAAATTTTGAAAAATTGAAGAGTGTAACTGAACCCTTTCTTCTGCAGGGTTGGAACAAATCCACATATGTTGCCATCGTCTTGATCGCAAACCTTTTCGTAAAATTAATCTTGAATGCATTATCCAAAATTGAGATCACTTCTCTCAAAACAAAATTGCCCCAGTGTCAGCTGAATTGTTAACCCTGCAGAAGTCATGAAATATTAACCGATTAGTCCATGGAAATTCAGTTCCTCCTTTTTTTTTTTTTAAATCATAAAGTGTAAAAAACTCTTGTGCTCATAGCTGTTGGCCATTTAATGACTAAAACGTATGAAAATCATGCAATAAAACACATCCATCAGATATTCGTGCTCACGAAACATTGCTTGTTATCAAGTGATAGGAAGTATTCATCAAAAATAAATTATGGGGTTGAAATAAACCATGCGATCTTGGAAATCCAAATCCTCATAAACCAGGCAAAACATTATTATGCAATTATTCAATTTGCATCAAGTACTCATAATATCAAGTAAAAGAGAGACAATTATACCTCAATTTTAACAATTCAAGCTTGATTTCTCACTTTCACCAAATTTTGCAATCAAACGACTCATATAGTCAATTCAAGCTTGCCTTTTCCACAGTTTCTCTCAAATTTTACTGCAAAAAAGGATAAACACATCCTCTTATTCAAATTGCAATAATGCCTTTTGACGCAAAAATCAACACTTTTAGGTGAAGACTCCCGGTTACTCAACATATGCCTTCTTGCTCAAATAGTAAAGATGTCTTTTGACGCGCGAAAATCAACACTTTTAGGTGAAGATTCCCGGCGGTTACTCAACATTTTACTTATTCAAACTGCTTCGCATACTCGTAATTCAAGCACCGTTTTATGCAAAAGTTAACATTTGTAGATGCTAAACCTCCGGTTACTTAGTACTAGAATCATTGGAGTAGAATTTTAACTCTCACTTTGTTGCTTTTCTCTTGCTTTTTCTTCCTCTTTTTCTTTTCTTTTTTTTTTCCTTTCTTTTTTCACATCAATTGAAAAGGGATCATTTGCCAACTATATCAATCATTTTCCTGTAAAATCCAACAAAAGAAGAAATCTCATTCAGAAAGAAACTGAGGCATAATTTTCCCTATTTTACAAAACATACTTTCTAAAATGCCAATGTCCTAATCACATAACAATTATTCCCAAGTAAAATGAAAAATGGATCTTTCAAATCGTGACTGCTTTTATTTCAGAAGGAATGAAAGCAATTGCAACCAAATGATTGGACATTTGCACCCCTTTTGAATCAAATTTTGAAGAACAAATTAACTTGTAGGGCAAATGTGCAATTTAGACAAAGTTTTTTTTTTTTTTTTTTTTCTTTTTTTTTAACATAAATAAGCACATAAGAGCCAATTTTAAACAAACATATACATTCTGATGCAAGCAATTTAACCAAAAATATTTCTAACAGTTAAACCTATGTCTAAAAAAAAAAAACAGAATGCAGGATCAAACATAAGAAAAGAAATAAAGCAAGAATGGAATAAACTGCAAATCAATTGGTCTATCGACCCCCCTCAATTCATCGCCCGGTTCTTGGACGCTCAGGAATGTCGAGGCACACCACGCCCCGTGAGAAAAGAATTTGTAAAGAATTATAACACCTAGCAATGTGTGTATGAAACCCCGTTTCCAAATTTTTCGAAAAGACACTTGTCCTTCCTTGATTTTGCAATTAATCGCCTTCAAAATGATTTAATTATACAATAAACACGACTCAAAATAAAGTCGGTCTCCTCGACTTGATCGACGTACTTGTCCCTACTCGCAAAAGAAAATAAATGGTGAAAAGTAATAATAACGCCGCTTTGACCCTTTTATCTCAAACATCCCGTAAACATGAGTTCTTGGGCGTCGCCATGAAGCTGAATTCTTCTTGTTTGACCGGTGCTGCTCGTTCTTGCTTCAACCCATATCACCCATACCTTCATGGTAATCTAAGAGGATTGTCCTTCGATAAAAATGCCCTTTTGATGAAAATATGTGCAAAAATTTGTGCAAAGAAACAATTTTATTTTTTAAAATGACATCATGACCATAGAATGAATGCTAAACATGACACTTTAAATCAATAAAAGCCAAACGCCATGAAAAGTATTTAAAACAAAAGCGCCGCACTTGACCCCTTTGATATCATCTCCTTGAATTTATTGACGGGAGTGCTTGATATAAGGTAAACCCGATAAACGTAATCACCGCTTCCCTTGTCCCATGAACTTTTCTTTTCGCTTGCTTTTTTCAAAACTTGCCTTAGTACCCTTCGATTTGTAATCAAGTTGACCGATAAGGTAGTATAATGAAATGGATGACTTAAACCCCAATTTTGTCAACTTAAACATGTTTGTTAAAATGGTGGCATCAAGAGATAATCCCTTCCAAAAAAATTCAGAAAGAATGTATTTGCATCATTTGCCTTTGATTGAGAAAGTTCCTTCAAATTTTTTTGCAAAAGGTGGAAGTCTGTAACACTAGGGTTTTGCAAGGGGGTTTAGGTCTGGGGTAGGGGCAAGTTTAAACTTGAATGCAAAAGAATTTTTTCTTTGTAGAAAATTTGCCCCAGTTTGGTCTTCTTCTTCCTTTTCTTTCTTTCTTTTTTTTTTCAAAAAATACAAAAATTGCCCCAGTTTGGTCTTTTTTTTTTTCAAAAAATACAAAAATTGACCCAGTGTGAGGTTTGTGATTCTCAAAGGGGTTTGCTAAATAATTAACTGCTCTTTTGTAGGCTCAAACAGGAGAATTGGGGGGTTGAAGTGTTCAAACGAAAAGGAAGAAAGTCGGTTTTTTCGACCACTTTTGCACAATTTCTAAAGAAACCTTGCTCAATCATATGAAAAATCTTTTACACATGTCTGAATTGATTGGTTGAGGAAAAATCTGTCCATCCATCTCCATGAGAACCAATGCCCTCCTCCAGTAGCACCTTTGAATAATGAATGGCCCTTGCCAATTTGGAGCTTAATTTCCCTTAGCCTCTTCTTGTATCGGAAGGATTCGTTTCACAACCTTGTCCCCCACTTCAAACCTGCGAGGTCTAACTTTCTTGTTATAAGCTCGAGCCATCCTTTGCTGGTAACATTGCCCTTGACAAACGGCATTCAACCTTTTTTCATCGATCAAAGACAGTTGCTCGTGACGTTGCTTGGTCCATTCAGCTTCTTCCAACTGAGCTTCCATTAGAATGCGCAAAGATGGGGTTTCAACTTCAGCAGGTAATACCACTTCCATTCCATACATGAGAGAATAAGGTGTTGCCCCAGTAAAAAACATGATTGCAATTCTACATGCAAAAAGGGTAGTTTCTCATGCCAATCTCAGTGTGTTTCGATCATCTTGCAAATGATGACATCCAAGTTCATGAGATATCAGAATTTTCGTCCATCAAATTCCAAAAGGATGATGTCCAATGGTCAAAGGTTTTTATTCATGATCATCCAAGAACAAATAAAATAAATGTGTGAAAATAAAATGAGTGGACCATAACTGAAGGAAAAAAAGAGAAATTTCATTTCATTTGGCAAAGAGCAAGATAACAGATAATACCATGGAAGCATAATTAAAAGCATAATTTTAAACAAGCAAAAAGGTGAAATAACAAATGCATTGTTTTTGAAGAAATGATTGACGTCAAAGCATGATTCATTTTTCAAGGACAACCCCCTCAGATTTACCAAAACCTCCTCCGAAAGGCAGACAATCGGTAGCCCAATTTTGTATGGCTTCTTGAGGAATCAAGGAAACTCCACATTCTCTAGGATCGGTGTCAAGGTTGACCCCTGACAAGCTTGAGATAACCTTGTCTCTATATCATCATCTGGGACCTTTCCTTAAATGATCCACCACCATCCTCTCCTTCTTCCTTAATGAACGAGCATGGTCAACAATTTCTCCTCCACACTGATCATTCCAACGACGTTTTTATGTTCCGGGAGAGGGTTTCTATTGACGCCCTTGCTCATTCTTTTTTCTTTCAACTATATCCCTGCATCCACCATGTCTTGAATTCTATGCTTCAAAGCCCAACAATTAATCATCGAATGACCCGGGCTTCCAGAATGGTAGCAGATGGCATGGGATCATCCAATGGGGTCCCTGGGGATACAGCTTTGGGAGGGACGATGCCGATTTTCCCGGTCTTCAACCTCATACAATTGGTCAATGGGGCATTGGTGAAAGTTCTAAAGGTTTTCTGATTTTGCATTTCATTAGGGAAAAGAATTTTGAGCAAGATTTTGTACAGTCTAGGAGTATAGTTCGGGGGGTGGGAGATAGGTTGGGAAGAGAAAACAAAGGTGGGAATTCAAATGAATAGGTCTGAGGCATTTGGGTGGCAGGATAAACAGGTTGATGGTAGGGATAAGAGGAGTATGAGCTTGACCTAGTTGGGTTACTCGGATCCCACACAAAAGTAGCTTCTCCTTCATTCTTTTTAAATGGGAGTTTCCTCCCACTACCATTTAGCCCTTGCAATGTTTCCAATTGCTCGTTTCATGGTCCACATTGACAATTTTCCAACTTTAACAAACTCATCATATTCCTCCGCCTTATTGACAATTGTAGCAAAAGAACTCCCGGTCATTCTGGAAAATCTCCTCAAAATAAGGCATGGATCATGAGCCTTAATGAAATCGCATACAATCTCCTCTTCACATGGGAGGCTTTAACTCTAGCGGCCAACTTTCTCCACCGCATATGACTTGTGGATCTTCCTGAGGGTTCTCTTGGTCCCCTCAAGCGTGGTCGGTGCTAGTTCACAATTATACTCATACGCTTCACAAAAGCGGTCGACAAATCAACCAGCTAAGAATTAATTTCACTCAACTTCAATACCAATCCAAAGCATCCCCTCCACTCTCGAATGACGATGGGCAAGTTCTCATCTATCGGTTTGCCCAGTTTGTTGGCAAACATCTTGAGGTGCGTCTTGGAGTTACCGGTTCCGTCATACTTACTGAACTTGGGGGTCTTGAAACCCACGGGCTGCACCGCCTTGAAATGCAGGCAAGGTGCGTCATAATCAAGACCACCATGTCGGTTTAGTCCCGATTTTTCCTCATGAACTCATCAAATTTATCCAGCCTTTTCGCAAATCTTTGTCAACCGGTGTAATAAGGTCATCCACCGGTCTTCCTTGGGAAGTCGATCCCACACAAAAGGTTCGGTGGTATGATATTGAGGCTCTGGAAGGTGAGTAGGCATGTTTAGAGTGATCTGAGGCTGAGTATGAGGGTTTGTCTTTTTGGTTGGGCTTAGTAGGATGTAATTAGGGTGGGAATGTGGAAGATTGGTATGGGGATGAGAAAAGGTAACATCGTGTGGGTTAGAAGTAGGTGGGACAAAAGTGGTTTGAATAGTGGTCAGGAAAGGGAGTTGACTATCTGTCACAAGGGGTTGCTAACAACGGGTCCCTGTTCATTCGAGACACCTCCTCATTATTATTTGCCACCGTGATCAATTATCATGCTTTGTGCGACCATCTCGGCGTTCATCTCATTAAACCTTCCCAATACTTCACTTAACTGAGCTCCCAGGGCAGCAAAGTCGGGCGAAGTGACCAAAGCGTTCCTATCCTGAGCCTGCGAACTCATGTTACTGGTGCTTTGAGCTTTTGCTTTTAGAACGGTAACGATGGGACTTCAAGCTATTTTAAAAGTACCTGAATCAGAAAAGAAACATATTTTAGAAACTTATTTCCAAAGGGGAGCTGCAGAATTAAAAGAAAAAAGAAAAAAAAATGGAGTTAGTGATTGTTTATATAATTGATGATGTCCCTAGGGGAGCCCTTTATGCCAAGGGTAGGCCTAGCATGAAAAATGCAATCCCTCCACGTCATACAATACCGATGAGTCGCCGTTGATATGTGATTAGTAATCGATCCACAAGGTTGACCAAAAGAATATGCACTGTTTGGCGCATTATGAGGACGAAGTTCGAATGGATTCATTACTTTAATTGATATGTGAAGAGAGGTTAAAAGGTTAATTTAGCATGAAAAGGATTATTCTTGAAGGAATCGTAGTGCCTTGACTAGCCTTGAGGAAAAAATGGATCTAGTTCAAATGGATTGGACGGGATTGATGGTTTACCCAAAAGTCGAATGGGTTCATTGCTTACCTCCACATCTCAATTTTATTTGCAACACACTAGCTCATAAGCCTTCTAAAAATCAAAATTTGGCCTTGATAAAATCATTATTTCAACAATGAGAAATTATTTGTGACTTTTTCGATTTAGTGTCCTTATGCATGGGATTTTACCAACTTTGATAAAATGGCCAAAAAATGATTACTAGAGGTTTATATTCTAGCATGTGAAGGTCACTCCATATATTTGGGTGTCATCCTGGAAAGGATCGGACCCTACCTTACCTTGTGCGCTACCCCTTTGAATGTTACTGAAAACATAAACATGCAAGTCTCATTGGATTATATATCCAAGACACAAGGGTTGTTTATTCCTAACACGGGATTCCCTATATGGCATTCCCTCTATGGCTTATGTATGATGCCAGTTTATTAAAGCAAGTAAAGGTGCAAAATGAAACATGGCCTATAGGAGCCCCATTTGAATGCCGGGGTAAGCCTAAAAGTGATATGCGATTACAATGCAATAAACATGAATTCAAACGTGCAATAGCCTACCTAGAAGGATGGCTTGTCTTAAAAGAGCGCCAAGACTCTTATTTTCTATAGTTTGTGAAATGCAAGGAAAGGGAAGACCACAAAAAGTTAGTTTAATCAACAGGTATCACATAACACATTGGAGCAACAAATTGCACAAAATAAAAAAAGGGGTGGAATCCCTCCTGGTGTCTAGTGATCCTTAGGGGTGGGCTCTACCCTAGGCAATTCTAACATGGATGCATGAGGTTGGGCTCACTAATGCATCTAGACTCGATAAAGGTTACAGGCTCCCAAACCTTGCACCAAAAGGCAAAGGTCATCAATCCAAATGCCTCAAGTCGGTGGTTCGAGTGATCCCCTAGACATTGCTACTGCGTGGTACACGCCACATGTCCAAGTGGATCGATCCTAATCCCTAATAGGGAAGAAGCGTGACAAGCCACTAAAAGTAAAAAAAGTAGGGTCAAAGTAAAATACATATGCATGAAAGTGATTCCCTTTGAGAGGAGGGATTCAAATACCAAACAGTCTCGAGACTCAGGGTAGATGCACACCCACCCCAATGCATAGCGGTACAAGTAAATAAATAAACAATAATTCATTCATCATGTATGTGTAGAGAGTGTTTGGGAAAACCCTAAAGAGAAAAGAAAAAAGGAATGCAACCTAAAACATCCAAATGTGATATATAAGAAAGTTAGAAAAAAGAAATAGTCAACTAAATCAAGTGCTCGGACCCTCTTAGGAAAAATCCCCAGTGGAGTTGCCAAACTGTCGCGCCCCGTTTTTTCGATGGTGGAAAGAAAGGGAAGGATTTTAGAGATTTTGGTTTTTGAAAAAGAAAGGGAAAGGGGTCATGGGACTATAAAATGCGACGGTTTGGACCCAAAACAAAGTCTAGAAAGGGTTTTAGAAAAAGTTTGAGTCGCCACTTGGTATGGAGTTTAGGTGTACCAAGTCACCCAAAGATTTAATTAATGAAAATAAACAAAGAAAACCCTTTAGACGGTCTTTGAAAACTAGAGAAAAGGTTGGGGTCACGGTTGAAAGAAGGAAGGCAAAGATTCGATGTTACTCGTCTAAGGCACCTTCTAACCTAGCCAAAGCTAGTTGCAAGATTTAGTTGAAAATTTCCTAATTCTAACTTTAAAATTTATCACATTTGGATGTTGTCTATATGGATGCAAAACCTAAACCTAACGTTGGATCGAGAGGGCAAAATGTCTCCTTGAGGTGTGATTGGAATTGATCATATTAGTTGTGTCATCCAATTTTGATCCCTCGAGGGGTCAAAAAAATGCAAATGATGAGACTCGAACAAACGGAAAGTAGGGTTTTCAAAATGCAATTTTTATAAAATATCAAGAGAAAAGAAATTGGATTTTGAAAAGATCAATTTTAAGTGCAAAGAGGAACTTGAATTTTCAAAAGGTGCAATTTTAAGAAAAAATGGTTTTTGAATTTGAATTGCTAAATATGAAGAAAGAAACTTGATTTTTAAAGGAGAATAATGCACATGTATGTCCTAAGAGGGATAATGCGACATAACGGGCTGGGACTAAATTCACTTTAATTCTTCCTTTCATAGAAGGAAATAAAAGCGTGCTAAGGCTAGAGCCATACTCGCTCTTTTCCCTATTTCAAAGGGTAATGCCTTAAATGCACTAATCTAATAAAGAGAAAACTAAATGAGATGTCTCGCATACGGGATGGGAGAATAGTGACATGCAAAATGGGAAAGAAACTCTAAAAGTGAAAAGTGTGTGAAATTTGTATCTAATGCATGAACGGCGCTTTAAGGGTCTAGCGTTGGCCTAGCCCTCGTCAAAAGGTTCTCACTAACATTGGATTAGTGAGAAATCGAAAGGGAAGGCCACAACTAGCGTTGGACTAGTGTGGTGACGTCAATATATTTACACAATAAACATGTAGACATGATAATAAAGCAAATAAACACATAAAACACATAAACACATAACACATAGGCATAATATCTAAATGCAAGGCCCTAGGAAAGCAAATAAACACATAATCATGCAAGCACGCAAAATAAGCATATAAAAACTAATTATTACATTGGGGGGAACCTAAATACATTCTAAGGGAAAAATTCAAAATAATAATCTAACTATTACATTTTCTAGAATAAATACACTTTTTGCCCAAAATTAAACCTATCTATTACAACTTGGCATCCAAGGCCTCCAAATGATTTACTCAAAAATTAAATGACATAAATAAAGACTAGACATGAATAAAAGCAAAGGAAAACTTAATTTAAAACATGCAAAATCATGCAAAAACACATAATAAGCACATAATAGGGGAAAGAAGTTACCATCCCTTGATGTGAGGCCTTAATTGAATCCTTAAATGATGGGAATGATTATCTAAGACTCAATGTCAACAAAAGGGATCAAGGTACCAATTTAAAGGAAAAATCAATCAAAATTCAAAGAAAAGGTATCTAGAACAGATTCTCAAAACAACAGATAATACTAGGAAATAGAGTAAGATTCGGAACAAAAGAGCATGAAATATCAACAGAAACGAGAGGTTACTGCGAGTAGAAACGCTGACAGCCGCAAGAACACAGTCCACAGGCAAAAATCAAAGTCCAGAGGAAACGGACTCATCCGTAACCGTCTCATGTTCTTCCCATCTTCAAAACAGCAGGGAGATTGCTTCCAGTTTTTTCAGACAATAACACAAACGAAATATTCAGAGGCAAAAGGATCCATTCAAAGCATCAAACATCATCATTCAGATCATGTCAAAACAAGCTAAACCCACAAAGATCAAATCATAAGCATTAGTATCATCAAATGGACAACAAAGGGGGGAGGGGAGAACTGTCAGGCTAGAAACGAGGATTGTTACGCGGACTGGCCTGCGTAACAAGCTAGCGTTTCTTCATATCTTCAAGTATTCAAATAGAAACGCGGAGCGTTACGCGAAGTAGTCCACGCAAGAGGTCCGCTTTCTTCACAACTTCAAACATTCAAGAGGAAACGCGACCGTTACAAGTAGTCCGCAGTAGTCCGCTGCTTCTTCATATCTTCAAAACGCGGAAGAACATTTTTCCGAAATTTCTGGAATCACAACAGATCATCACGTAAGCATCAAACGCGTCGATTTTAAGCGTAAAACAAATCTACTAGCCTTACCAAGGCTTTATAAACACAACATGCTCATATAACAACTGATAATCATCATCAAATGTCATAAACTAAAAGAAAAACTATTCAAGACCTTGGTTCCACCAAAAGGCCCAAATTTCCAGTAATCTTACGATCAAAAAATAGTAAATAAAGTACAAGGATGTTACCTGAATCAGAAGCTTGAATCTAAACGAAGGAGAAGGGCAGAAATTCCAAGGATCAAGTATGAAACCCTAGCTTTTCCTTTTCTTCTTTCTTTTCTTTTTCCTCCTTTTTCTTTGATTTTTGATCGTTTTTCTCTGCTTTTTTTTTTCTTTTCTCTCTGCCTCTCTCTTCTCCAGAAAATCCCCTCTCTCTAAAAAACTCTACCTCCTCCTGCTAAACCCTAATCTAGGCTATTTATAGCCACCAAACCTAGAACTAATGTTCTTGGAATGAGGTGAGCTAATTTTGAACGTTAGATCAGTTGTTAGGGGTTAGGGGTGAGTTGGGGAATGTTTAAATAGGTTTCTTATCGTTCAAGCATCGGAAAATACAGCTGGAAAAGGATGATCCAAGCTTCGGAAAATTCGCATTTTTTTTTTCGATCGATTCACGCTGGTTACGGACTCATTCACAGAATCGGTCCTTTTTGACTTTTCTCCTTTTTTTTTTTAAGAAAACCTACAAAATGAGAAAAATGTTAGAAAATTCAAAAATAAATAACTAAACATTAACAGATAAAAACATAGGAAAACAACTGAAGTGGTCAAAATTTGGTGTCTACAAAGATTAGACAATCCAACTAGTCACATTTAACAAGTAAACAAGCATTGGAACACTCACCAAGCAAGTCAAGCAACTCAAACGCTCACGCCTTGATCACCCTCGTTACCTCCTTCGAGTCCTATGTATATTCAATGTATACCGCCATCAACTCAAGCAAAACAAAATAAATGCAACCTAATCAAGTGCAAAAATAAACACTACTAACTAATGCATCTCACTAGGAAATTCTAGGGCGATTCAAGTCACGTAATGATGAAACATTGAAGGTTTAGCGGATTCACAAGTCAAGTAGATATTCTGAATGAAATAAACGCGCAAAGATTCAAGAAATTTCAAGGTTCAACCAAGAGCAAGTTTATGACAAAACTGGAATTCGGGTGTATCAGTGGCCACTGCGCAGTCTTGGGAAATTGGACATATCTTGGTGTATAAAAGTCAAAATTGAGTGCCATCAGTGGCGTTAGAAACTAGACTCATAGGGATTTCCAACGGTATATGGCTCAGCTTCTAGTTCGTTTCCTATCAATACCAGAAAGCCTGGGAAGTTGGCTGTTTTTTCATTTCTGACGAGGTGCAGGACAGAATTTCTGTTCACAAGTTGATGCATTCCAAGAGGTTTTCACCCATCAAACTAGAATGATTTCACTCCAATTTGATACACAAATGTCCCAACAAGGCTTCTCAACAAGAATTAGTGAAGATTGCACAAGGAGAAATCACAAAACAAGAAGAAAAGAACCACAACTTCTTCCATTCTTTTTGAAATTCAAAACAACTCCTATAACTTCTCTAGCATGCATATGAAAGATAATCAAGCACCTTTCTCAAAGAAATAATCATCTTAGCCTAGTATTTAGTACTAGTCCAAATATCAAACACATAATAGGCATGAAATCAAACCAACTCCTATGTTGCAACCCCAAGAATCCAAGCCCAAAAACTAGGTTTTCAAGCATCATCCTTCCATAAACATCACTAACAACCTTCATTAGATTAACTTTTAGGATCATAGAACTAGGGTTTGGATAGAAAAATACCTTAAGAAGCCAAAGAAGTAACTTTTCAAGCAACCAAAATCTTCCCCTACCAAGCTTGAAGATTGATGGTTAAGGTGCTACAAACTTCCTCTCTTTGATTTCCTAACAAACTAAGCAAGATTTAGGTTGGTTTTTTTTGTGAATTTTCTCCTCTTTTTCCTCTCCCAATTTCGTCCAAAACCTCCTCAAAATGAAGCTGAAATTGTGTTGTTTTTAAAGAGATAAGTTTGGAGGGAAAAAGCCATCAAGTCAAAGTTTGAATCCTAGGGTGACAAGTGGTGATTTCTTGGCCATTAGCTAACAAAAATCTCCCTTAATTGCTTTCTAACTCCTCCAATTTAATTTAGTCTCCAATTAACAACCAACACATCCTATTTTCTTGGCAATTAAACCATGCAAGAAGTTCTCACTAATTCTAGAGTTCAATCCTTAATCAAGTATAATCAAACGAAATGAATGCACTTAGGGGAAAACATGTCACTAATGCACTAAAGAAATTTATATGCACTTAAATAAATTAAAGGGTAATGTATGCATGAATTTTATTATTATATTTTTTTTCTGGGCTCTCACATTTTGCAATTTTTCTTTCATCTTTATTTAATAGAGAGGAACATGTAAGGTGGTGGTCTAGTTCTCCAATGGCATGATGGCACTCTCTCCTCTCAAAAAAATATATAATCCTTACCCTAAAGTCATTTTTCTTGTTCTAGTAAACTAAGTTTTCAATTTTAAAAAAATCTAAACCACATTTGACATGATTCCTACATGTGGGATACATAGGTAGTTCTTAGACGCTTTTGGTCAATGTTTTTTCAAAACAGCATTTTCTTTGAGCCAAATTTTGATTGTGTCTATGTCTTTGTCTAAAACCGCTTCGCAGTTCCAACAAAGAGGGCAAGTTATGGACACCGATTTTGACTAGTTTTATTTTTTTAAAAGGATGGGTAAATAGGTAATTTAAATCCAAGGATTTTACTTTTATTTTTATTTTAATGTTTGGTTAAAAAAAAACCTTGGACGCCAAGTTTGGAGGGTTTCTAGAAACCTTCCTTACTCTTATTCAATATCACCTAACACACAAGCACACACACGTGTTCCTTACTCTTATTCAATATCACATAACACACAAGCACACACATGGTACAACTCATTCTTGCCTATTCTCACTACTAGTACTAAAACCCACCTCCCCAAGCAAAAAAAAAAAAAATGGGGGAGGTTCATCTTTTTCTCTCTTGATCTCCAAGTTAGTGAAGGGAAGACACAGGGAGAAAGAGCTAGTCTTTAGGGCTTTTTCTAATTTCATAAGTAAAAAAAAACTTTTCCTTTCTTCATTTTTCATTCGAGTTCATCCCTTTGTCCACAAAAGACCTTCATCTTAATCCTTCATTTTTACTAGATAACCACAAGCAATTTTCAGCCATCATCCGTAGGGAAAAATCACGAGCAAGCTCCATGATCTTCCATCTTGAAAAAATCTGAACATTTTCCTCTTAAAATTCCTAAAGCCAATCTCTAGTTTAAAAGCCCATAAACCCCATCTAAAAGCCAAGGAAAAAGAAAAAAAGAAAAAAGAAAAAAGGGAAAATAGAGAAAAATGTGGAAAAGAGCAAACGGAGAAGGAACGAGTTGCGCTAATGCTACTAGCCACTGGAATCCAGTCCACTACCACCATCTTTGATAACTCCTATAAAGAATCAGTAAAGGTCCCATAAACCTTTTCTATATTTATGTGCTATTTTTATGGAAATTATGTGTTATTTATGTTCCACACTGTTTAACTGGTTTGCTTAGCTCTTGATTATGGTTGTGGAATGATTGTAGGGCAAATGGATATGGACTAAATGATATTTTAAACAAAATTTCCTAGCCTCTTTACCTTCGAATCCTATAACAAAGGTTTGATTTTTCGTTTGACCCATTTTATGTTTGTAAAAATGTGCAAATGAAAACTTTGAATCAAAGCAACAAAATTGATGTATTTCGTATGTCTGCGCATGTGAGGAATAGCTCTGGTCAATCCAAAACATGCCGGATCTCGTGAATTTTCCGGCGACAAAGCAGAGCCTTGAAAAATTTTCATGTACTTATTTCCTCTTTTGTATTTTTTTTGTTTTGTTCTTTATTTTTTTGGTATGAACTCGAGTTTTAAGTATGTGATTGAGTGTGTGCGCGAGTGTCCGTGTGAGTTCATTTTATTTTGGGAATGGTTGGAGTTGAAGTTTTCGGCGTTTCTTGGTGAAGAAGAAGTAGAGTAGCGACAACTGTCCCCCTTTTCTTTTGTTGGTAATATGCAGCAACTGTCCCCGGTTCATGGAAGAAAACGATTTTGCTTCTGGAAATTGATAATTTAAGTCCCTCAACTTTCCCTTCCCTTGTAATTCAATCCCAATGTTTTTGGACTTCATAATTTGACCCCAAAACTTATTTTTTGACAATTTAAATTAGGTCCTTAGGATTGGATTAGGTGGTTATCAGTTTAATTAGCTTTTTCAATTAACCAAGTTAAGTTGTAATTAATTTTATTATTCTTTTTTTAGAAGTGATTAACCCATAAGGGTCATCGGAGTACTTAATTCTTGTATTTTTCTTTTTTTCTTTTTCTTTTTCTTTTTCCTTTCCTTTTCTTTCATTTTTCCTTTACTTTTTTTATTGACATGGAATGTGATCGTGTGGGCCATGAGCACGTTGCTCTTTGGCTTTTCCAACGAAAGCTTTGGAAACAATAATTTTTATTTATTTCACTTTTATATGCTATGTATGTTTTATGTGTTTAGATATTAGTTACATGTTATGTGTTTAACTTAAAATAACTTAATTTTGGCCTTAAAATTAAGAGAATAAAATTAAATTCCCAACCGATTTTTGCTGGAAGTCAGGGGTGCTTGACGATAAAATCTTGACTTTCCTCCTCACAAATGTTGCTCCTGAATTCATTTTTCTGATTTCGAAAGACCTAAAGTTGTCTAATTAAAGGATTTGATTATATTTTTTTCTCCAAAATTAAAAATCCCTTTAGGTGACACTGTATTCCTTAACTCCGTACTGAGTGGCAACTCCAAAAAAAAAAATTTTTTTTTTTAAATACCTTTTTTTAGACTTTAGCAAGCCCAAATCCGTCGCTTTTGATAAGTTCCATTCTAGGCTCTTTTTCTTTTTATACTTTTATTTACTTTTGAAAAAATCCACAAAAAAAATCATTTCAAAGCAAAAATTTCCTCAAATTTTCATTATTTTAAAAAATGGGATGCGACAGCTTTGATTATTTATTTGTTAATGAAGTGATTTACCAATTCTACCCCTAAAATTTGGAACCGGGTTATTGGGTGGCTTACTTTAGATCAAAAATTGGAATTTGAAATGTAATAGTTTCAATTTTTAAATGTTAGGAACCAACTTGCTTTGTATTAAAAGTGAGGGACAAAAAGAATTTTTCTGCGAGATGTGAGGGATGAAACAAGTCATTTTCCCATTAGGAAATATAATGACTGAAAATTAAAACATTCGGAACCAAATGTGCAGAGTCAAAGTTGTTAATTAAGTGCAAAAATTGGACAAAAAGTGAGAGATGAAACAAATTGGGTGGCTTACTTTAGATCAAAAATTGGAATTTGGAAATGTAATAGTTTCGATTTTTAAACGTTAGGGACCAATTTGCTTTGTATTAAAAGTGAGGGACAAAAAGAATTTTTCTGCGAAATGTGAGGGATGAAACAAGTCATTTTCCCATTAGGAAATATAATGATTCAAAATCATAACATTGGAAACCAAAAGTGTAGAGTCAAAGTTGTTAACTAATTACAATTTGATGTTAACTGTTAATCATTCCTTGCTTCTTACTACTTTTAGGCATACATCTCTTTACATAACATTTTCAGATACATGTCTCATCACTACTTCTAATACCTCATATCCTCCAACTTAGAATTAGTTTACTTCTTAATATTTTCTATAATCTCAACTCAAACAGCAAAAGTTTAATAACACACCTTTTGCTTCTGTGAAAAGAGACTTATTCGGAGTCCTTAGAACGAGGCATACATTTCTTTACCATTACTGGTGGATGCAAGAGATTGTCTAACATACTTGTAATTGGTTAGCATTTTGATTGTCATGATACTTGCTGATTGATGCCTAAGTTGATTAATTTGAATATAATTTATATGTTTAATTAGGATGGCGATGGTACTGATTGAATAATGGGATAATTTTAGAAACATCCCTTGAGATTACTGAGGATATTGGTCACCTCCCCTAAGGTTTATAAAATTACACAAACCTCCCCTGAAGTTAAGGTTTGTAACAAAATCAGTCCAAATAAAAAAAGTAATATTAAAAAAGTACTTTGAAGAGAGAGATGCAACTTTTATTTCATAAATACAATTTATACTTGTGTAAAAATTATTTTGTAATGGAATGAAAAATATATTAATAAAAGCGAGGAAAAATGAGTGCAAATAGTAAAGAATCAAAAATAAGTAGCAACTGATTTTTCTATAAAACTATATCAATAACTACTATTGAATTATAATGGCTATTTTTTTAGATTTTTACCATTTTGTATATAAAGGCAACAAAAACATTAATTTGTCATTTTCACTTGAACCAATAAAATTTAAGGTGAAAAAATAGTGGTTAGAGTATTTAAGGAGAGCTTTCTAAAATTATCCCTATTAAAAATTAATATAAGTAATTAAGTAGTTAAGACACCAATTAATTGTTAGTAATTAATAAATGAAAATAGTTGTTGAGGATTTCTTTGATGATGAACAATTGCTTGCAATTACAAAATTGTACTAACTGATATACCAAATATTCATTTGCTCTTAGAAATTGATGCGACAAATAGCAATTTTTTTGAACTTTTCTCTAAAATATTCACAATTTTCTTGGGATTATGCTTGCAATATTTGTTATTGATGTTAAAGGATATTGGTGAATTTCATGATTTTACCCAATAGTTTGATAAGGCTATAGTTTTTGCACCTATATTTCACATTCAACTTGCGAAATCAACACAAAATCACTATTTTGCTATCTTAGATTTTGTTACTTCAAGTGAAAATAAGATCCATCTTAATGCTTTTTGTTGCCTTTATATGCAAAATGACAAAGATTTGAAAAAATATTCATTGTAATTGTGACAGCCCCGCTTCTCCCTAGGGCGAACCCTAGGGTATCGGCAGGCCGCCTGCCCAACTCCCGCCGGGACTCACTACAGATCCTCATTCATATTACAACTCTCAAACAATTACAATGCAAGATCTTCAAATAATAATTACATTTCCATCTAGTCCAAATACATCAAAAGTCCAACCATCCAACATTACAAGTAGTACAAGGGATAATCCGACCAATCGCGCTAAAAGATCACTATCCTGCCTTCCTTCGTCTCGAGCCCTGGGGGGAAAGGGAAAAAAAAAATATTTTGGGGTGAGCTAAAGCTCAGTGAGGTTCCGAGAAAATGAATATTTTAGAATTTCACTATTTTATCAGAGTACAAAAACATTGGAACAGTCAAATCTTTGAAATCACGGGGAGAGTATTTTCACTAGAAATTTGCAAGACGAAAACAATTCACGAAATAATTCACTTCATCACACAAGCTCTTTGACAAATAATCAAGCACACACACAGTACACTTTTCAACTAGGAGATAACAATACTCGGGCCGCTTCGACTCGGAGATCAGTGCTCACGAGGAGACTTGCTCGGATTGTTTCAACTAGGTGATCAGTGCTTAATAAACATTAAATCAATTATAAAAGGATACAACGCTCACTTGGAGCTATTTTACTGGTCCACATCACCTTATAACTCCTGAGCAATCCCCTTAGTTCATCTGGCCATCGCCTTATCCCTCCAGAGGTAATACTCGAGTATACCATACCGTGCCCTAAGTACCAACCTACCCGACCGAGTCCGCTTCTGGCTCGAATAGGTCGATAACGAAGGGGGAAAGGCCTTATTCAGCCAATGTGGTAAAGTACACATGGCCTACATAATGCGCAAGTAATAGACAAATAATGGAAAAGTAAACAGTTGAACAGCTAATACCAGTTAGGTCGAGTGCGATAAGGTACACACTCGCCTAGAACAAGTATTTCACACTTATGAAATCAAGTAACATCAAGTATTCACGTGGGCATGTAATTCACACAACATACAAGGAACACTCACAAACTCATTTCTTTGCAAATATAAATCGAGTAAATTATTTCACAAGTCATTTTCACATAATAGTAAAATAATTAACTTAAAACGGGTTTGAACATTCATAAACTTTTCATAAATGGTTTTACTTGTAAAAGCGTTTTACTTGGAAATAGTGGTAAATCACTTCCTTATAATTACTAGCCAATCATTTCATCAAAACATTCATTTGTAAACAATAATAAGATTTTCCATTTTAAAAAAGGTTGGGACACTCACCACGTGCCTTGGTCACCCTCGATCACCTTCAAATCCTTTTGCCATTTTGATCATAACTCATGGTACGAGTGTTGGATTGAGGGGCATGAGGTGCCGTTTCGAAGCTAAGAGAACAAGCTACAACTTTTATGAAGACAACTTCTGCCCAGATTTTCTCTTTCTAGGTGAAAAACGTCGAAACAGTTTCAGAAATTTTCCCCGTCAGAATTGCCGACAGGCTACATTCAAACGTTCATAACTTGGCGCTCACAAATCCGAATCTAGAAATTCCAAAGCCGTTAGAAAGCTAACATACAGGGCTACAATTCTTAAGAAGATATCAAAAGCAAAAACATTCATCTTCCTGGTCAAAATGACCCATTACAGCAGCAAAAAACCATTTCTGCTAGAAACAGGGCATCAAGGGTATTTTGGACATTTCTCAGGATACAGTGCTCCGATTGATCTGAAATTTTACAGGTAGAATTCTCACTCAACGCTCTACAACTTTCATGCTTTGTGCTAAAGCTAATTCTGTCCCCATCATCCTCGAAAATATCAAGCAAATTCGGACAGAAAAAATGGACAGAAATTCAACCCTAATGATTTCTTCTTGGGGTTCATGTTTCCATTTCGATCAACAATCACAAGCATTAGTTTCTAACATTAGAGCTTGAAATCAAAACCCTAACCCTAACTCAAAATCATGGCTAGGCACAAATACATCAAAATCAACCATTCTACTCCATAAAATCATTCCATAAGCTGAAAAATAAGCATGAACCAAGCCATGGGAATCACAAAACCCCACAATTCATAAACTTCATCCAAATTCAAGCTTGTAGGAAAATAGAAGAAACCTTTCTAGATGATGTTCTTGGTGAAACCCCAAGTTTCCAAGTCCAAACTCCACCTACTAGCTCCAAAACAAAATCAAACGGTTGAAAGTTGTAAAATCTCCAAGCTTTTCTTCCTTTTTTCCTCTCTTTTTTTTCCTTCCTTTCTTCTCTTTTCTCACGGTTTCCTCTTGGTTTTTTCCTTAGCTTGGCCGGCAGCTTCAAGCTAATAAGTAACCCAAAAGATAATCCCAACTAGATATTTTTCCTTAGTCAAAACTTGGTCAAAAATATCATGCCAAAAAAACCTATCAACTTAGGTTTATTTCCACTCTTACCCACATAATTTCTTTTCCTATCAAATTAGTCCATAGGTACTCAATTTAACCTAGCCTATTAAAGCTTAATCATACCTACTTAGGCTACTAAACACCTAGGAATCGTAATCAACTCCCGTGAGCATGCAAGTTCACACCGAAAATTCTTGAAATAACAAACGTTTTATTTGTACATATGATTAGGGTTTCGAGAAAATATCATAGGGTTGGTACATTTAGGGTTTAGTGTGCAAAAAAATTAGGGTTTTGTCAAAATTTAGGGTTTTCAAAGCGAACTAGGGTTTAAATTCAAATTAGGGTTTTTAGACTTGTAAAACAAAATAGTTAAAACAAAACACTTTAAGAAGTAAAACAAACTATAGAAACACTTTGGCAAACAATAATTACTATAATTAACATTATTTAATATTTTTCAAAACTTGGGAAAAATCGGGACCTCACAGTAATTCATTGCACTAATCATTGATCTAAATTTATAGAAAAAGTCAGTTGGTACTTATTTTTGGTTCTTTACTATTTGCATTCACTTTCCCTCATTTTTATTACAATAAAAATTTTACACAAGCATAAAGGGCATTTGTGAAATAAAGTTTCATCTCTCTTCTCAAAGTATTTTTTTAATGTTACTTTTTGATTTGGACTGACTTTATTAGAAAGTCTTAACCTTAGCGGATATTTGTGTAATTTTATAAAGCTTAGGAGAGGCAAGTGAAATTGTCAGAAAGCTCAGGGAAAGTTTCTGAAATTATCCCTTGAATAATATTTGTTTGATGAAATGTTTGCAGCCAGTTGAGACTTATGTAATTTAATGCTCTCTTGGCCTGTCTTGAAGTTTGATCGGGGTTGATGGATCACTGACTTAGGATCCTGTGGAAACTCTTGTTGTCTAACTTATGGAGCTTTGTATGCAACATATTTATGAACAGGAATTCTCATCTATAAAGCCACCTTACGTGCGCTTGAGTAATTCATTACCTTCTTGCGCTTTACTTGATCCTAGAATTGGAACATATGCCACTAAATCTCAATGTTGCATTTGCCGCTGTGAATCCAGGAAACCTTTCCTTGACATTGAAAACCACCTTAAGATTAGACTATTGATTTTTATCTTATGCAAGTATTAGTTTCTACTGCAACACGTTTTGCTAATAGATTAGATACAAAGTGGTTCATTACAAAATATCTAAAATTTAATAGCCCCTTAACAAATAATCTGTTACTAAAACCTATGAAGCAATGCAAGGAGTTGTGCTCCTCTACTAGCGTCTGACATTTCATCCAGTGTTATTTGCTTCATTGTTCAAATGGTCAAGCCTTCATTATGCGTCCGATGCTTTGTTGGACGATAAGCGATATCCGATGCTGTGTTTGATGACAAGGGATATCTCCATTGTGATGCTTCAGATGTTTTATCAAGTAATTGTGCGTTTAAACCGTGTCCAATAGTGAACGACAATCTTCATTCCTCCTTATTTTTCATCCTTTCTTTTCCCAAATATTTGAGCATTTGTTCTAGCAAAATTCTCACTAAAAATATTGGTTCAAATCATTATTTTTGCTTGTTAATCATCAAAAGTAAGGATTGATCGACTTAAGTCTTCAATAATCAATTAAAACCTGGGGTAAAATACATGGAACCTGCTTGTGGTTTTCGCGAAAGACACATAACCCCCCTATAGTTTTAAAACCTACACATAACCTCCTCATATTTCTAACTAATGTGGAATGTGACCTTTTACTGGCTATTTGACCTGTTGATGAAGTATCAGCGATGCATTTTTGACTGGTCAAAGAGGGAAAGACATTTTCATTCCAAAAATGCCCTCAAGGAGGTAATATTTAGCAATAGATCTTTGAGGCCTGCAAAAAATTGGAGCTTCAAAGTTCGAAGGAAAAATGTAAGAAGAAATCAGAGCAACAGCAGAGAGAAGGAAGTCTAGGTTGCAACATGTCAACTTCTTCAAATGATAGTGGTGTTTCAAGGAAACTGAGGTACAAATGGAGACGGTGCTTGTGCAACAACAGAGCAAAAATCAAGATCGTAAAATCAGATAAACCCACGAAAGGAATGCTATATTATGTCTGTGAAACTGATTCCTGCTCCTTTTGGGCATGGTGCAATCCTATTAATAGGGATGGAGTCGGCAATGAATCGACCTGTCAAAGTCCAGAAATAAGAGTTGAGGGAAGCAGTGGGTTCCTTCCAACAATGAATGTGAATGAACCAAACTTTGCAGCGAGCAACAGTGAGGTTCTTTTGGGACTGCATGCGAAGATGAGCACAATTGAAAGTACTTTAGGGATGTTGAAATTGATAGGTATCGTATCTTTTAGTATTGGGTGTTTAACACTGATTCTTGCTTGTCTTAAGTAGATGATAGGACTTGGGTGGAAGACAGCATTTTGGGGTTTGGCAACATCTTTTGATGTACGAATTGAGTGGATGTTGTTATTTGAAAAACATGGTAACTTGTATGATTTCTTCACTTTTTATGTGCAAAATATGGTGTTCATATTGAATAGAGTCTGAATTATGACCAATTTATTACACTTTGTGAACAGAATACATTCAACTATGTTTTCAATTGTAGAAAGTTAACATTACAAAGGACAAAAGATTGCAATAATTCCATTGCTTTCAGCATAACAAAAATGATCCAGTAACATCAAATTGACAATCATAAAATGCTATTGACAACCAAAAAGATTGCATCTTTGCCACCACTTCAATGCAATAAATTTTATCCCAAAAGCGTACGGCTAACAACAAAAACCAGTCCTGAATGAGTCAATTGCCAAAGTAATACAATTAAGATAAATTCCATATTAACAGTTCTAGTGGCATTAGTTTCTGTTGGATGTTTGCGCATGAGACGGAGGGTCGGTGCTACCAACTCCAAAATTGCTGCTTTGTTGAGAAATTGGAGGCATAGGTGCTTGTGTGGCTGAGTCCGAAACTGATGCATTTTGGTTTCTATTTGCATGGGCCTGTAATTAACAATCAATTGTTTGGGATGAGGAGGCCCTTTGCAACTTCTCCTATTTGTGTCCAGGTTTTAAGCATCGGCTGCAATAAACTGTCAAGCCCTTTCTAGATGCCTTTTGAGGATCTCTGGGTTCATCAGGACCTCTTTTCCGAGCCTTTTTAGGTCTTCCAGGTTGTTTCTTCACAACTAGTGGATTCAGCAGCTGCATTCCACTATCAACCCAGTGTTCTTTGGATGGCGCAGTCCCAATGCTATAAGCGTATGCCCTTATGTATACTTCCTTGGTGTAGCAGTTGTCAATACAATCCTCAACTTTTTTTCAAAGAGCTTGAATAGCAGAAGTAGCATGCACACAAGGGATTCCAGTTAGTTGGAATGAACCACATGTGCAGCTTCTTTCACAACAGAAGTTCTGTTGAAGCCATCAATCTCAAACGAGTCAACTCCATTGAAGATAGCAATACAATCCCTGCTCCTCTCAAGATTCTTTTTAATTTTCTCAGCAACGTTGGGACAGAGTTTGCCCCCAAATTTGTCCATTCCTTGTCTCTTAATAGTCATCCTTTGCATCATTTTTCTTCTAAAAAACTCAAGAAGAGTAACAATAGGTTGATCTCTTGCTTTCAAAATGTAGTTGTTGAAGTTTTCATTCAAGCTGTTTACTGATATGCCACTTTTCGCATTTGTCCCAAAGTGAGTTCTAGACCATAGGTGGAGTGGCAACCTTTTTAACCAAGCAGCAGCTGTGAGTTTGTCTCCATTAGCTGGATCAGCTCACTCTAAAGCATCCCTTTTAAAATCATCCACATTGGTAGCTGATGCTGTAGCCCAGAATTGTTCTCTAAGATCTTTATCTTTGAACCTTAACTTGAAATTCTCGAACAAGTGCTTTAGGCAGAATCTATGTTCTGCACCTGGAAATAGCTCTTCTATAGCGTGTACCAATCCCTTTTGCTTGTTAGAAATGAATGTATAAGGCATAATGTTGCCTCTTCCAACAAGAGTAATTAGCTCTTTCAAAAGCTAGATCCAACTCTCATAGTTCTCACTCTCTACAACACCAAGAACTATGGGAAACATATTGTCATTCCCATCCCTACCAAGAGCTGCTAACAACTGTCCTCTAAAACTGCCCTTTAAAAAGCAACCATCCAGACCAATTATTGGTCTACACCCTGCAAGAAATCCATTTTTCAATGCACCCAAGCCATAGAAAATTCTCTGAATTGTTGCCCTTTGTTCCAAGTCCTCCTATCTATTTGTATGAAAATGTGGCTGTCAAGATTGCTTTGTCTAACAGTGGTTGCACAATCCCAAAACCTCTTGTATTGCTCCATGTCGTTGTCTTGGACTGTTTCCTTTGCCTTTCTCTTAGTTCTGTATGCTTTTTTGTCAGAAATGTTCACCATGAAAATTCTTCTACTGTCATTAATTATTCCATCTAAGCAGCAATTAAGGTCATCCCTAACCTTCTCCTGGAACTTTCTACTCAAATATGTTGAGGTTGCATGCCTGTTAGTATAATCTCTTCCACAATGATGTTCTCCCTTTAATGTTTTAATCTGAAAAATTGTGGTCCTATTAACCTAACTTGCATGAATCCTCCATGTGCACCCTTTTGCACAATAAGCAGTTATTCTTCGACTGTCATTATTGTCATAAAGTACTTCATACCCTTCCCTGATGTTCCATTCCATCAATGCCTCTTTGAACTTTTTGAAATGCGTAAATTTTGTGTCAACTTTTAGCTCAAATCTTGGTTTTTGAAACTCAACTTCAGCATTGAAATATGTGTAATCAGGTCCATTTTCATCATCAGAATATAGAAACTGTTCATCTGATCTCACTAGTTCATTCCAATTTTCGTGGTCTCCCTCAACAGGTTCTTGCTGATGCTGCTCCTGGTGCTACTGCTGATACCGAAACTGCTGCTACTGTTGGTGCTGCTGCTGCTGCTCTTGCTGAGGCTGCTAGTGCTCTTGCTGATGCTGTTGTTGCTCTTGCTGTATCTGGTGCTGTGAACATGCACCAGATTCCTAATTCTGTTTCTCTTGATTTGAATTTAGTATCTTTGAAGAAAAAATATCTTCATCTTCTGAACCTTCTAGAGCCTCTCTGAGCCATTCGGGAAGTTCATCTGTTTCAGATCTGGACTTATCCTCTTGATTGGTTGCTGCTTCTTTGTCACCTTCAACTTGCCTTTCACTTTGCTGCTCCTCTTGATTGGTTACTGCTTCTTGACCACCTTCAGCTTGCCTTTCCTGATTCTGCTCCTCTTGATTTGTTGTTGTTCCTTTATTACTTTTAGTTTGCTGTTCAATATTCTATCGCTGCTCTTGCTCCTCTTTTCTACCTGTTTCTCCTATCACATCATCGTTGACTGATGCTACATCTTGGTGTTTGCCAACAGTTTCTGCAGATTTGTTGAACAGCCTTTTTACAGATTTTCTAGCTGTTCTCTTCACAGGTTTCACAACAGTCTTCCCTCTTCTCGCTGGAGTTTTTCTAAATTTTCTTCTATGCTTGTTATGCTTGCTCGCTGCTTCATCTCTCACTTGGTCAGCATCCTGCTGTTCATCATTTTGGGAATCGAAGTCAATTTCGCAACCTCTTGTACCATCTGCTTTTGGGTCATTTCCAATCAAATATAAGATT
The DNA here is from genome assembly GCA_013103745.1 of Gardenia jasminoides. NCBI lineage: Eukaryota > Viridiplantae > Streptophyta > Magnoliopsida > Gentianales > Rubiaceae > Gardenia > Gardenia jasminoides. The sequence goes on from CM023099.1 coordinate 38,503,927, forward strand.
CCTGATTCTCCATTTCCGATTAGATCTGATCTAATATGTGAACATGCTGGGCCACCCGTGTTGTCCCTTTCAAAAAGAACCTTACCATCTGGTGATAGCACTTTTAAAGGTTTCTCACCTGCCTCAACATATATATGCATATACGGAAGCCCTTCATAGCAAGTGGTTAGCAACTCTATGTCCACGTCATCATTTATGGGGACCACACCAACATCCACACCACAGTGTGGAATAGAATATCAGAACTTTGCACACGGCACCTTTTCTATTGTGCAATATAGGTTTAGCAGTGAATACACTGATATCTCATCAGGGTCACAATTGGGAAATACCTTCACCCTATCCGATATGTATTTTATTTATGGCTTCTCTATAAAATTCCCACCATAGTGCAAATGGATATCGACGGTCCTAAATGCTGATGACATTGTCCCCAACCTAATACATTTCATTGAGCATTTCAAAACCCAAATATAATAGCATGCTCATGGTCAAATTCAACATATAAAAAGCCACAAATTTTACATATTTAAATCCTAATTTCAACATATAAAAAGTCATGAACTTTACATTCTTAAATCCTAATTTCAACATATCAAAAGCCACAAACTTTACATATTTAAACCCTAATTTCATAGTCAATGTCAAATTTTGCCCACCTAATTTCACAGTCACAGTTTGCCCGTATACTGCCAAAAATTCGCAAACTTTACAAAGGCAAAAATACACAAAGCAGATCACATTGTAATCCTAATTTGAATGTAACCCATTTAAACCGAATAAGTTTAATCCATACAAATGCAGAACAGATTAATAAAAAATATACAAATTTCCTTAATACACTACAAAACATGACAGTAGGTTATCGTTCTTACCTTAAACAGCCAAACCAACTCGATTAGATGTAGGCAAGCCTTCTTCATGATCAAATCCCCAATTTATCAGCACCGATGCAGCACTATTTCATGAAATATTCGATTTTTTAGGGTTTTCTCTCTCTTCGAATAAGGAAGGAAGAACAGAGACTCCTCTCTCTTTGACCAGGGTATTTTACGCATTCTATGCACTCTCGGTAACTCAACGGGGTTAGCAAGTGAATTCTACATTAGTTAGAAATATGAGGAGATTATGTGCAAGTTTTAAAACTATAGGGGGTTATGTGTCTTTCGCGAAAACCACAGGCAGGTTCCGTATATTTTACCCTTAAAACCTGCCAGTTGAATGATTAATGTGTCTAGTTGACAAATTGATGCCAAGTGCAAATATGAATTTATTAAACCCACTTTCTCTTCTCATAGACCTTCCCCACCATATTCTCTTTATTTTTCTACGTCAGCTATTCCCCTCTTCTATAACACTATAGAACCCTCCTCAATCTTATCCCTAGTTCAACCTCTTTTTTGTATTACTATTTAAACTCAATTCTCCCGACTTCTCTCTAACTCTCCCTACCTCTTTTTGTTTGCTCATACTTCCATATCGTCCCACTGGTGAACCCCTTTCATTTTCTCCCTTGTAACCTCTATTACTATTTAAATTCATCTTTTCCTATTCTTCCCCGTCTACCTTTACTTCCTTATCTTCCTACTGGAAAGCCCCTTTCATTTCTCCCCTCATTGCCACTCCATTTATTTTCTAGAAAGGGATAAATTTGCAAATTACATCTAACATTCTTATTTAATATTTTTTGGTTTCACACTTTACCATCAATTAAAGTGGAACTTTTGCATAAGGATCAATTTGGATGGAATTGAAAGTATATATAAACAAAAGGAAGTTCTGAAAGGAGAACAAAAGGAAGGAGAAAAAATGGGTTAATTAAATTCAAAATTTTACTTGACATCACTCTGTCAATTAGACCCATTAATTATTTATTGTCAAATTTTGGTAAAACAACTAGCAGGATAATTTAGTAGTTGTTTAACAATCACGGTTATCACCCTAGACAGAATTTAAAATTGTAATTAAAAAAAAGAACTAAAGGGAACATTTCGAAGAGGGGAAAAAGCATACAAGTACTACCCTCATGGTAATATATACGGAAATTAAGATCACGAAATATTATAGATAACAAAGACATGCAAAAAGGATAGGGTAAAATTATTTTATGAAAAATTGGGAATATAATAGTGTAAAAAAGATTGATCCAAATAGATATAAAATCCAAATCCAAGAAAAATAATAAAAAGGCCCAAATTACAGCATGAGGTACAAATAAAGAAAATTAGGAAATGGCCATAAAACCATGACAAAGTGATTAGATTATAGGTTTTTTCAGACCATTAGATTAATAGATTTGGATTAGATCATCAGATTAATATATTTATATAATATCGTAATAGAAATCCCCGGCCCACGAACGGCTAGCCTTAGTTACCCCAAAAGTTGCATCCGTTCCCCAGTCTCAGGCTTAAACCACTCTCCAGAAGCTTCTCCGCCGAAGCCTAAACCCTCTGCCAAAGCTTAAACCCTTTAAACCCCGCTGTCAATTTTCTGACTGTACTCCTAAAAAACCCTACTCTCCATTGCAGGCACTTTCTTCTTCTCTCTCTTCAATTTCTATCGTAATTCATTCCAACCCTCTTCAAATTTTTCGATTCAGTATCATCAAGCAGTGTAGAAGAAGATGCATAGGCTCTCTAGGCGTTCCATCTCCGCTAGTCTTCGCGCTGTTGGCGGCACTCGTTTCCATAATGTTACTGCCCCAGTTGCTTCTTCGAACATTTTCTACAAATCGGTATGTCTCGTAATAGAGAACAATACATGCATGCCCAAAATTTTTATTTTTTTGGGGATTTATGGTAGTGAAAATTGGCGTTGTGTTGTTTCTTTCGAGGAAATCAGTGGTAGCGAAATTGAAAGTGAATTCGCTCTCTTTGTAGTTTTATTTTTTGCTGGTTTTGTTGAATTATTTCCACTTTTGGGATAGTTTCTGATGGTACTCGTCTTGTTGGACCTTTACTTTCCAGTATTGGGAGAAAAAAAAGTGAAATGAAGGAAATAAAACGAAAACTTGTCGGCAATATTGTAGTTATCAAAGTGGGAAATTTGAAATTCGGTAGAAAGTTGTAACTTGTCTTTTAATTTACTTGTTCATACATAATGTTGCTTCATTTTTTGTTTATTGTTTGGATTTTTTTAATGTTATGTTGATTCTGTTTTTCTGCCAAAATTGTTGAGCAGGTTGAGGAGAATGATGAAAAAGTGAGATGGTTCTCGGTGTTAACCACCGGACAGATCAATTGCAGTAAACCCATTAAACAATTCAACCTTAGAAGCAGCCACCCTTTGTTGGGAGACCGTCATGAATCTACTGCAGCCGCATCTGATTCCTCATCCAATCCTCCACCTGAAAAGCATGAGTACCAAGCGGAGGTGAGCATCACTTGACCTAATTAACTGAATTGTATGAGAGAGAGCAAATTTATTATTTCAATAACTAATAAGCATTCTATTATGCAACAGGTGAGCAGGCTGATGGACCTTATTGTTAACAGTTTGTACAGCAATAAGGAGGTGTTTCTTAGAGAGCTTATCAGGCATGTCCTGGTTCCATTTTCCATTTTAGTGTATCACTACCGGCTGGTTTCGTTATATATGGCTTCTCCTTTTCCCTTGCAGTATTCTGTTGATATTGTTGGAGGGACGAAATAAAGTTACTGTTGTGATGATTTTGTCAAGTTTTATTACTTTTCTTTATGATATCAAAATGAGTAGCTTGGATTGTTCTAGAATTTAGCATGAGTTCTTGGTGCTTTATGCTTCTGATGATCAGGTTGTTTGGAGACTCATCTTATGATACCTGTGTACGTGAATCACTGATATTATTTTAGTCATACTTAATTTATACTATGTTGATTGTGTGTAATTTATACTATGTTGACTGCGTATAAATGAAGCTTCTTATTATGTTTAGAAGGGAATATTACCCTTATTCTTGGTACAAATATGAATATTGATCTTATATACACAATTAGTCTGATATTGGTTGTTTCGAATTATAGCAATGCAAGTGATGCCTTGGACAAGCTGCGGTTTCTTAGTGTTATGGAGCCAGAGCTTTTGAAGGATGCTGTTGATCTTGATATTCGTATCCAAACTGATAAAGACAATGGCATAGTTACAATCATGTGAGTTGGATTGAGATTGTGCATTTTTTTCCCTTTCTGCTGTAAGATTGTTATAACGTAAGTTGCTCTGTCCAGGGATACTGGAATTGGTATGACCCGGGAGGAACTCGTTGACTGCCTTGGTACCATTGCACAAAGTGGAACAGCAAAATTCTTGAAAGCATTGAAGGTTCCCTCCCCACACTAAAACTGTGCTTTATTGTCTTAGTAGTTGAATGCAAGTATTTACTGTAACGTGTTTTGTTTTACAGGATAGGAAGGATTCTGGTGGTGACAGCAATTTAATTGGCCAATTTGGTGTTGGATTCTATTCAGCTTTTCTTGTTTCTGAACGGGTAGGCATGTTATTTTGGAAATTAGTGTATCTTTAACTTTTGCAAGTCATGGTTTGGTGTTATTGTAGTTTTGTCTTAGATTGTTTACCGTTGTCATTGAAAGGTTGAAGTCTCAACGAAAAGCCCAAAATCTGATAAACAATATGTATGGGAAGGAGAGGCCAACTCTAGCTCCTATACCATTCGAGAGGAGACTGACCCTGCGAAGCTCATTCCCAGAGGGACTAGACTGACTTTATATTTGAAGGTAGGCAGGTTACCCGTATTTGTTCCATGTTTTCCCATATTCAAGACGTTCACTGTATATGTTCTGAACTCTTGCTTTGTTACGTTTAACCAGCATGATGACAAGGGGTTTGCTCATCCGGAAAGAGTTCAGAAGCTTGTGAAGAACTACTCCCAATTTGTTTCTTTCCCCGATCTACACCTGGCAAGAGAAGGGATACACAAAAGAGGTACAGTAGCTCTAACTTCCAGATATTATTGCTTGCTCCAATGGACCACTTGTCTTTCCCTGGTGTCCAGCAGAGAGAAGATAATTATTATTGGTTTCAACATGCTGGCTTCCATTTTTATTTCCAATACCCCTTGCACAGAGGGATGATCGAGTGCTGCAATCGTCTAGTTGGCCAACCTTTTAATCTTGCCTTTCTGATATAAGCGATTGGCTCTCTTGCAGGTTGAGGTGGATGACGAACCATCTGAGGCCAAGAAGGATGATCAAGGTGACAAGACTGAGGTATTCATCTGCTACTGTTGCATTAGTTCCACTATTGATTACATGTTATGCTTTCTGACATTTGAATCCATTTGTAACAGAAAAAGAAGAAGACCAAGACTGTTGTCGAGAAATACTGCGATTGGGACCTTACTAACGAGACTCAACCAATATGGGTCAGTCTCTAATCTGCTGTCCATTAGGCTAGCTATTGTTTGTGGGAATTCTATGTAGCTTCTGCTTTTTGCAGCTTCGAAATCCTAAGGAAGTAAGCACAGAGGAGTATAATGAATTCTACAAGAAGACTTTCAATGAGTACTTGGAGCCTCTCGCATCAACTCATTTTACGACTGAGGTACTTACAGATTCTACAATAAGCTGAGGTCTGGTTCAAGGGTTCGGAAAAAAATGTAATTTTACAAATAAATAATAGGTTTGGGAAGAAGGTAGCTTAACTGACATGTATGATTATTTTTGAGTTAGTGAAATAATTTTGCTTATACAGTCTACTGCCCTTTTTGAATCCATTTCTAATGACATTTGCCAAATTGTTTCGCCAAATCATAAGTAAACTTTTGGTTCTCATGTGATGAAATAAATGATCATGGTTGCAGTAGAAAAGCAGAGGGTTTTGTGTAAATTATGTTAAATTGAATAAGGTGACATCTTACAGGAAAAATTGCCTTTTCATTTATCCGCCTGGACAATTGATGCCTCATTTGGACACTGCAATTAATGGCCAATTAGTAAGAGTACTAACCCTTTCTTTCCATGTGTGGTAGGGCGAAGTGGAATTTAGGTCCATACTTTATGTGCCTTCAATTGCTCCCATGGGAAAGGATGATATAATCAATCCCAAGACAAAGAATATAAGGCTCTATGTCAAAAGGGTGTTCATTTCAGATGACTTTGATGGTGAATTGGTAAGAAAGCAAGATGTGTTTATTTTGAGATTACTGTAGGCTATACATAAACAGTATCTGACAGGCATCTCTCTCCTGTGAATGCACAGTTCCCACGGTATCTGAGCTTCATCAAGGGTGTTGTGGACTCCAATGACCTCCCTCTGAATGTCTCACGTGAAATCCTTCAGGAAAGTCGTATTGTAAGTGCTACGAATTGTTTCTTCTCTCCATATGTATTTTGTTGGTTACAGGCGCTACGAGTTGTTTCTTCTTTCCATGTGTATTTTGTTGGTTACAGGAATATTTTTTTTTTTGGGAGGGGGGGGGGCTTTGTGCTTGGTCATCCATTTGCTACGTAGGATTTTTTTTTTTGAGGGGTATTCTGACAACTTTTGTACTAATGATCTTCTATTTGCTTTCTTGAAAGATACGTATCATGAGGAAGCGCTTGGTCCGCAAGGCATTTGATATGATCAATGGAGTAGCAATGAGCGAAAATAAAGATGTATGTTTACTATTTCAGTATTTCCTTAGTGAAGAAATTTTCTTCTTACAAGGATATTTCTTTGTGGAGTAGACGTCATTCATGCCATTATTGTGACTCCAAAAGTGAACGACAACTTGTATCTTTTGTTGCATACCTTTTTTTTCTTTTTCCTTTCATTTTTAATCTTCCCCGCAAGCTTCATTGATTTAGCCCAGCCATTCTTTTGAACAGGATTATGATAAGTTCTGGGAGAACTTTGGCAAACACATTAAATTGGGCATCCTTGATGATAAAGAAAATCACAAGCGCCTTGCTCCACTGTTGCGATTCTTCTCATCTCAGAGTGAGGATGTTCCAATAAGCCTGGATGAATATGTTGACAACATCAAGCCTGAACAGCAGAACATTTATTATATTGCTGCTGACAGTGTAAATAGTGCGAGGAACACCCCTTTCTTGGAGAAACTTCTGGAAAAGGATCTTGAAGTATGAGCTCTTGCTTTGAATATATTTACTTTATTTATTTGCATAAGTGTTCTTTCTTCATGGTATTTTGCACCTTCTTGTTTGCAGGTGTTATTCTTAGTTGATCCTATTGATGAGGTTGCTATCCAAAATCTTAAAGAATTCAAGGATAAGCAGTTTGTTGACATCAGCAAAGAAGATTTGGATCTAGGTTTGTGTATTTTAATATTCTCACTTAACTTTTTCCTTTAGGGTGGCAGTATGGAGGTTAGGTTAGCTTTACTTTTGTACGAGTCTTTAGTAAGCAGTATGTAACTATTCAATGAAATCTGGTTACATGATACTTGTTTTCCTGGATGGTTATCCTTTTTCTCTTAACTCAATAGGTTATCTTTTTTTTTTTTTGGGTATTCTATTCATTTTTGTTTAACTGGAAATCTAGATGATCCAGTTTATCCATTCTTGTCTTAACTGAGTTTCTTATGTACTGTGTTTGGTACTTAATTTGTTTATTGTTTTATTGGAAATTTAGCTTAATCTGCAAAACCTGTACTTCTGTTCCACTATGGTTAACATGTAAAGTGCTTGGTATCTTAAATATTTAAAACACTTTTAGGTGAGAAAAATGAGGAGAAGGAAAAAGAGATGAAGCAGGAATTTGGGCAAATTTGTGACTGGATAAAGAAACGGCTGGATGAGAAAGTTGCAGGAGTCCAGATCTCAAACCGCTTGAGCATGTCACCTTGTGTTCTTGTGTCGGCAAAGTTTGGTTGGTCTGCCAATATGGAGAGGTAACTTAGGTTCTTTTTTGTCTTTTTTTTTTTCCCAATGCTGAAATTTTTTTAAAATTAGTTTAGTTTTGTGACTTATTAAGTGATTTCATCTATTTGCAGGTTAATGAAAGCACAAACTGTGGGTGATTCCTCCAGCTTGGACTTTATGAGAAGCAGGAGGATCTTTGAAATAAATCCTGAACATCCAATCATCAAGACGTTAAATGTATGAAAATTTGTTGGACAAAGCTAACTTTGTTGAACAGTTTAAACACACACTTATTTTGATCATGCATCTACTTAAGACCCTTATTCTCCTGATCTTGCTAATTCCTGAATGTCACAGGCTGCATGTAAGAGTAACCCAAATGATGAAGAAGCATTGAGAGCTGTTGATCTATTGTATGATACTGCTGCTGTTTCGAGTGGTTTCACTGTAAGTAATTATTAACTTATTTTCAGTGGAAATTGTTCTCTTGATTTTTTTTTTTTTTAAACTTGGAATATTATAGTGAAACATTTTGGTTTTGGTTTTAAAGTATGGACTAGAAATGATGCCCAGTTGTAATAGGTGTAGAAGCACCTGAATTGCCCAGCAGGTATCTCAAGGTGCTTCACTGATAATGCTAAAGGCTGTTTTGGCACAATATGCACCAAGCTTGGGTGCTTAAAGAATTTTGCTGAGGCAGTTTGGTATTTTTCAGTCTAGTTTGTTTTTGGCTTTTGTGAGCCAGTATGGTAACATGTATTTCTGGTGACTGGTATTTTCACATATGATAGCTAGATAACCTGTCGGATAGATTCCTTTGGGTGTATACTTAGGCAAAAAAAAAATGCCCACTAGGTATTGACCATTCTTGTCTATGTACCACTACTGAACTGATTTCATTTGGTTTAACACATTCCCATTTTAAAGATATACACAGGATCTAAATGAAGAATAATGACTTATCTGTGATCTGAAACTAATGCGATCAGGTTTACTACATACTGCATATGACGTCATATTCTCTCTCTTAAGCCAATTCTTGCTTGATCCCTCCTTCCCATGGTTTCTGTTTGCCACATTTCTCTTGATGTCCCAAATTGATTTTCTGCCTTGAAAAGTTCAAATATGTGGTCAAAACAGAAAACATTTGCTACTTAGAATGTAACATTTGTTTTCTTGTACTATTAACTTCTACGCTTATGATTATGTGTAATGTGATGTGCAAGATCAATCGAGTTTTTTGGTTTTATTTAATCTTGACATTAGATATTAATTTCTCGTGAGAGATTCGATCTGACTTGTTGGTTTGGCTGATGGTTGAAAATGTAGTTTGAAATTCTGAAGCTGTCTCATATTGACAAGAAATACCCCGTTTTAAGTTGCCCTTTTTAGTCCTTTTACTCCGCTTCAGAAGACTTGTGTTTACTTCTGCCTTTGTGATCTGATGCAGCCCGAGAATCCTGCACAGCTTGGAGGAAAGATCTACCAAATGATGAACATGGCTCTTTCTGCTAAGTGGGAAACATCTGCTGGTGAGTTCAAACATCAAACGACCTCAACTTATGTCCCAGAAACAATTGAGGCAGAGGTAGTAGAGCCTGCTGCCGAAGCACAGAAATAAATATTGAGTCACTTTTCGTAAATGTAACATATTATTGTCACTAGTATATTGGTATTTAGATTTGACAACCATCATGGTTCTACTAGGCAGGTTTGATCTTAAGTATGAATGAGGTGGAGCATTGATTTTCATTGGCAATTTTGTTCATAGAGACTGTAATTTATCTGCTCCATTTTCAGTCATCTAAAATACTATGTTAATTGAGCTACGACTCCATTTTCAGTCATCTAAAATACTATGTTAATTGAGCTACGACTTTCTTGGTTAATATCTGCTCGTCACTGGTATGCCTATACTGTAGCTCATGCAGACATGCTGTGTTGTTTTTAGTTATGAAACTAATAATTACTAAAAATAGAGATTCAATAAGTAGAAAAAAGAGAGATAAGAAGTAGAGGATAAGTGATTATCTTACCTCTATTTAGAGGCAATTTAAAGACCAAGATACATGAATTATCGTTAATGATTGTACATAGATTTAGATCTTCTAGATCATGAATTTAGTTGTTCTAGGAAATAATAAATGTGTCAATGAATTTTAAGGGGGGCTACATGAACCAATCTTTTAGAAGAAGCAAATAGACATTCACACTAATATATATAATTATTTCATAACACCCTCCCTTGAATGTTTAAAATATATATATAATTATTTCATATATATAAATATATATAATTATTTCGTACACAATTCGTTAAAACTTTATTAGGAAAAAACTCAATGATATAAAAATCATAATAAAGGAAAAAGAGTATACTATTATTGTGTATTTTTTTTCCTCCTGATTTAAAAATCATTTGAGATCTTTTAACCGACACATTTTAATATTTTTTGCCAATTTCTCAAACGTTGCGGTAATGTCTTGGTAAATAAATCTATCAAATTATTATTTGACTGGATTTGTTGCATATCAAATTTCATCATTCTTTTATAAATCATGAGTAATGAAAAATTTTGGTGAAATATGTTTTGTCCTATCTCTTTTAATATATTCTTCTTTCAATTGAGTTATACAAGTTGCATTGTTCTCATATAATCATATAACATAGTTGGGGGTTTTCTTTGTCGAAGGAGAATCCACAACTCTTTCGAATATAGTGGGTTATTAATTTTAGCCAAATATATTCTCCACTGGTTTTATGAATTGCTATTATTTCAGAATGATTCAAGGAAATGACAACTATTAATTACTTTGTAGATCACCATGAAATCTGTACCACCACAAATAAATAGATAACCAGTTTGAGACCTTGCTTTATATGGATCAGATAAATACCCAACATCAGCATAACCAATCAAGTTATGTCTAGATTTATTTGAATAAAATAAGTTAAAACTAATTGTTCCTCAAAAATAATGAAAAGTATGTTTAATACCATTTTAATGCCGTCTAATCAGTGAGGAACTAAATCTTGTTAATAAATTCACTGTAAATGATATAGTTAGCAAGTTACATTAATGCTCCAATTGCACTAATTGCACTAAGATACAGTATTTTAGGATCAAATATCTCTTTATCTTCCTCTCGTGATCTAAAAGGATTCTTATTAGAATCAACTGATCTGACGACCATTAAGGTACTTAATATATGTCTTTTATTCATACTAAACTGCTTTAATACTTTTTAGGTATAAGCGATTTGGTGGATAAAAATTCCTCCTTCCAAATGCTCAATTTGTAAACTAAGACAAGATTTTATCTTACCAAAATCTTTGATTTCAAATTCTTTCTTCAAATATTTAACAACTTTTTGGAACTCTTCAGGAGTTCCAATCAAATTAAGATCATCAACATATACAATAATTATCACAAAATTTGACCTATTTTTCTTTATAAAAGCACATGGACATATTAGGTTATTCGTATAATTTTCTTTAGTCAAATATTCGCTAAGGCGGTTATACCATATACATTCAAATTGTTTTAAATCCATATAAAGGCTTTTATAATTTAATAGAATAAATACCCCTAAAATTTAATTTACCTGCTTCAAGAATGTTGAATCCTTCAGAGATTCTCATGTAAATATCATTATCAAGATTTTCATATAAATAAGTAGTGACTACGTCCATCAGACGCATATCTAGCTTTTCATGCACCGTTAAACTTACAATATATCTAAATATGATTGCATCCATTACAGGTGAATACGTTTCATCATAATCAAATCCAAGTATTTGTAAAAATCTTTCGACTACAAGTCTTACTTTATATCTCACAACCTCATTTTTCTCATTTCTTTTTCTTACAAAACCTATTTGCATCCCACTGACTTCACACCTTTCAAGTGTTTGGACTACATGTCCAAATCTTTTCCTTTTACCATTGAATTTAGTTCAGATTGAATCGCGTCTTTTCATTTTGACCAATTATTTTATTGCCAACATTCATCAACCGATCTAAACTCGTGATTCTCGTCTTCCTGCATAATATCAATTGCTAAATTATATACAAAAACATTATCAATAATTACTTCTCATCAGTTTCAACTTTTTTTTTTTTTTTGTAGTGACAAAATTTATTGAATTTTCTATAATTTTATTCTCTTCAGGAGTTGATTCTTCAAGAATGACCTGTTCAGGAGGTTGAATTTTGTCACTAGCATCATTTTGAAATTTTTGATCAATTATTGATTCTCTAATTTTATTATTATTTAATCCTATTTTCTTTTAAGGATTTTTATATTTGAAACCAAGAGATCTCCTACGCTTCAGACGTACTTTAGACATATTAGCACTTGTAATTTGTTCTTCAAGGACATTTATTTTAATCAAAGCATTTTCAGTAGAAATATCTGATTTGGTAACTCTTCTGGATTTATTAAATGCTTCAATCCTTTGAACTTCCAATTCACATTCTTTTGTACAACGATTAAGAAAATCCAATGATATTGTTCAAATGATTTTCTTTTTCGGTTGATCCTTACCTCTCCCTAATGGTAGGAAATATGATTTATTAAAATGACAATCTCCAAATCTTGCACTAAATAAATCATCTGTTAGTGGTTCAATATATTTAATTATTGAAGGTTATTCATATTCGACATATATACGCAATCTTCTTTGGGGGCCCAATTTAGTATATTAGAGTGATGCAATAGGAACATAAACCACACAACCAAAAATTCTTAAATAAAAAATATTGGGCTTATATATAAATACTAGTTGTAAGGGAGAATAAGTATGATAACTTGTCAGCCTAATTCTCACTAATGTTATTGCATGTAAAATAGCATGTCCCCAAACATATAAAGAAAATTTAGATCTCATTAATAATGGTCTAGTAATTAATTGGAGTTATTTAATAAATGATTCGATTAGACCATTTTGTGTATGAACATAAGCAACGGAATGTTTAACAATTATACCAATAGACATGCAATAATTATCAAAAGCATCTAATGAATATTCACTAGTATTATCTAGACGAATTTTTTTAATTAGATAATCTAAAAATTGTGCTCGCAACTTAATTATTTGAACAAACAATCTCACAAACATCAAGTTACAAGTAAATAATAAACATACACACGACCATCTTGTTGATGCATCAATTAGCACAATGAAAAATCTAAATGGTCCATATGGTGGATCTATAGGACCACATATATCATCACGAATGTGTTCTAGAAATGTAGGGGACTCAATCCCAACTTTAGTTGGTAATAGTCTAATAATTAATTTCCCTTAGGAGCAGTCAACACATGAGAATTTATTTTATTTTAACACCTTTTGATTGTTTAACAAATGGCCTTGTGAATTTTCAATTATTCGTCTCATCATTATAGATCCATTGTGTCCAAAACGATCATGCTAAGTTATAAAATCATTGGAATAAGTAGACTTCTGGTCTAATAGAAGATGAATTTCAGTTGCACTAATTTTTGCATAATATAAGCCAAAGAGTGAAGACAACTTTTCTAATACTCATTTTCTCCCATAAACAACATTTGTAATGAGTAAGAATTCACTAGTTATTTCATTCATTATCTCAATGTGATATCCATTTTGGTGGATATCTTCAAAACTTAACAAGTTTTTTCGAAACTTAAAAAAGAGTAGTGCATTATTTATAACAATTTCAATCCATTTTGGAGAAATATAGTGGCTCTTCCGGAATTTCAATCAATTTTGTTCTACCACTAATTGTACGAACATTTGTTTCTCTCATTTCCAAATAAGAAAAATGCTTTTTATTTTGTAGTACAGTATGCATAGTAGCACTATCAATGAGACAAATGTCATCCTCACTATTATTTAATTCCAAGTGTTTGGTATCTATTTCTTCTTTAACAAGAAATGACAAAGAAAATAAAATTAAATATTAATGAAAGATGTGAAAATAGATATCTAGAATTCACAAAGAAACATCATAAAATACACAAGATAACAAAATATTAAACATCTAAGCAGCTATTGGGTATTTACATATGATCATTTGACATTTTTAGGATGCTCAAAGAAATCTGCCTCATCGAAATGTGTCATATGAACATAATCATCATCATAAACATTCTTTTGATCAATAAAATTTGTCTCAACATTTTAAATGCTTGATAAAGGTCAACAAGATTGTCTGATGTACAACAGATACAAGATCAATGACCTTCCATACCACACCGATAGTATTTTTCTTCATAATTTTTTCTTTCTCCATATTTTGATCATTATCACCCACTTCTGGGGGATATTATGCATCTTGCCACGATTATGATCATTATTGTTATAGGATCTAAATCTACCACGACCACGGCCACGTCCATGGCCATATCCATGACTATGACTAAAATATTGAGATTGAGTCATATTTGTTTCAGGAAATGGACTAGCACCAGTTGGTCGAAATTCATGATTTTCAGCAATACTTCATTATTTTGTTCAACCAAAAGGAACAAGCAATAAGTTCAGATACTTCTTAAATCCTCTTTCTTAATATTACTATTGTAGGAGCATGCTAGAGACATGAAAAATAGAGAATGTTTTCTCTAGCATATCTTCATCAGTAATATTTTCACCACACAACTTTAATTAAGAAGTAATTCTGAACATGGTTGAATTATATTCATTAACATATTTAAAATCTTGTAACTGTAGATGGAGCCAATCATATCGAACATTTGGAAGAATGACCATCTTCAACTAATCATATTTTTCTTTTAAATTATTCCACAAAACTAGTAAATCTTTCATAGTTAAATATTCACTTTTCAATCCTTCATCTATATGATGACGAAGGAATATCATATCTTAAGCACGGTCTTGGTTTGATGCTACATTTTCTGCCACAATTGTGTTTCCAAAACCCATTGCCTCAAGATGGATTTCTACATCAAGTGTCCATGATAGGTAATTTTTTCCAAAAATATTAAGAGGTACGAATTCTTGTTTCGTAAGGTTAGCCATAATGAAAATAAAATAAATCAAGAACAAGAAATATTACCTCAAAAGTCTGCCAAAAGTTTCCCAAGGAAATGCCTAATGATTGATCCAATACTTGTAAAGTTTTGGTAAAGTCTTATGCTGATAATGTGTTATAAAACTAATAATATAGTTACTAAAAGTACAGATTGAAGAAGTAGAGAGAATAGAGACAAGAAGTAGAGGATAAGTGATTATCTTATTAGTAATTCAAATGATCAAAGTTGTTACAAGAGAGGTTAAGGATACCTCTATTCATAGGGAATGCAAAAACTAAGATACATGAACTATTATTAATGATTATACATGAATTTAGATCTTCTAAATCATGAATTTCGTTGTTCTAGAAATTAATAAATGGGTCAATGTTATAAAATAATTATTTTATTGTGAATGTCTATCACTTTTGTGACGACCCACCTCTCCCTAGGGCGTACCCTAGGGTATCAGTAGGCGCCTACCTAGCTCTCGCCAGGACTCACTCCCTCAAACATCACATGACTTATCAAACTAAAAATCTAAACACAATACAAATCGAATAATAACTTACAAACCCATAACTTTAAATTACAAACTTTGAATACATAAATCCTCCATCCATACAATCAGGTTCCATATTACAAAAGCTTTCAATAACCATAACCCAAAGTTCTCGAAATATTTAACATAAGTAAACCCCTAATTCTAAAGGTTGGCTTCTCCACTTGGGTACTCATTTCCTTAACCACGTTCCAAATTTACAATTCAAATCTCTCAAGACAAATACAAAAGTAAATCTCAAGACTAACTGTGAGCACCTTCTCTTGGGTTCTCGATCCCTGCTAAGGAAAACAAATTTGAAAGGTTGTGCTAAAAAGCCCGTGAGTTCCCAAAAACATGCAAAGCACATAACACATATGATTTTTCACTTCAAGATTCACACTTGGAAATAAACAAGTAAGGAAAGCCAATAATCACACAAGAGTAGGATACGAGTAGCCCTCAAGGGCTAAGGTCCCTGCTGGAGCACATTCCCGGACCAATTCTCAGAAGTTGACACTCACAACTTTCATACTTAACCAAGTAGAACACCACTTACTCCTTTCTCCACCAAAACCCCAACCGGCCCGGCCACTAACAGAAATTTATATTTGTGTATTGCTCTACAACAGGAACAAGGCCATTTGCCAAGTCCAGAGCACACAACATGTCACGTAGCCCAAAGTTGTTAATCTCCTCGACCTGGGTCTTCCCAACGACTCGAGTCGATAACTTACCAAGGGGATTAAGTTAATCATGTAGCCAAGATTGTTAAATCTCCTCGACTGGTCTTCCCAAACGGCTCGAGTCGATAACATATCAAGGGATTAAGTATTCTCGAACAGAAATACAAGACACGTCACTTCACTTCATATAATTCAAAACAAGATTCATGACACGAATCAAGAGATTCAAAGTATACTTGAAATATCATGAGAACACTTTTGTAACGGTACCATTCAAATGGGAGTAAGTGCGATAAAGTACACACTACCCATTTGATGGATGAAAAATCTGTTTTTCATGACAATTCCACTTAATCAGTAAATTAAATTCAATGAAGTCAAGTATCATGCATGAAAACTTACCGAAGTAAGGTTCGGCTTCCACTAGGGATCAAACTCGCCTTGAACACTTCCTAAAACAAATTAAAAGAAACGATGGTTGAGATTTATTTCATCTCTCAAATCACTGAAACACTCCACTCTCACTTTTTCATTTCAAACCACATTTTCCAAGATCCCTCAAGGGAAAACTTTCATTTCACATGATACAATGTTCCACATAAATCCTTAGAAATCACGTTATCAATTCAAAATAACGCTCCACCGATGTATTCATTGGCACTACAAGCACGTTCTCTTTCACAAAATATTTAAGTGAGGTCTCTCACCTCAAAATCACTTTTGCACAACACGCTCGACATTCACTTTAGTTAAAGCTTTCATATTAACATAAAACACTTCATTCCAAGCCATTATATTCAAAATCCCTGAATTTTGCCAAGATATAGTAAAACCCTCAAATTCAATCAAATGGCACTTTTCACTCAAATTTCATGAAAACTTCACTTTTAACCTTTAAATTTCAAACGCTCCTCATACACACACACGCTCACAATTGGAACAATATACATGTTTTTCTCAGAAGAAAACTCTTCGAGAACGTTCACAACATTTCAAAATCAAACATTAAAATTACCAAGCATGGTTTTGGCCATCACATACACTTTTCCTTCGAACTTTTCAACAACTGAAACCCTAATTTCTAGCCATATCATGATAAATTCACAAATAACATTCAAATTCCAATCAGGTCCTCAAGTCCGCTACCTAGAGGCCACCTTAAATCCGCTACCTAGGTTGGGATTCCAAGAGCCCAACTTCATCCTTTTCAGATGAGATCATTTTTACCAATATTAACCACAGATCTACACTA
The DNA here is from genome assembly GCA_013103745.1 of Gardenia jasminoides. Taxonomy (NCBI): domain Eukaryota; kingdom Viridiplantae; phylum Streptophyta; class Magnoliopsida; order Gentianales; family Rubiaceae; genus Gardenia; species Gardenia jasminoides. Next base: position 38,521,225 of record CM023099.1, read on the forward strand.
GTTAACACTAATAAAGCTAGATCTACGGGTTTCACGTCTTATACCTCCGGATCTATCAAGATCCCTCAAGATCCGGCAAGATCCAACAAGATCTCTCGAGTTCTTCTTCAATGAGGTCGCTTCCAAACTTGTTGGCTTCCAAGAGTTTCGATCCTAGCCCAAGATCTTCAAGATTTGTTGATAATTTCGTCTCCAAGTGCAAGCCCAAGCTCGATCTCAAGTTTAAAACAATCACTCTAGCTTTTCTTTTCTTTTCTTTTCCTTCAAGAATTTTCGGACCTCACTCTCTCCTCTCTCCTTGGTTCGGCTGCCATGGAAGGAAAGAAATCAAGTCAAAAACTTTCACTCCAAGTTGCTCAAGCTCAAGATACTAGTTAATGAAGGAATTGGAAACTTAAACTACCAAACTTACCTCCCTTTCTTCCTCCAAGAAACGGTCTAGCCCTTCTCTATTCCTCCCTCTCTCTGCTGCAAGAAATGGTGAAGAGGATGAGCTTCAATGGTGTCTTGAAGAATCAAACGAGGAAGAAGAAGAAATGGAAGGTTTTTGGAGCTTTTCTCTCTCTCTCTCTCTCTCTCTTCCTCACTCTCTCGGCAGTCTCTCTCTCTATCTCCCAAAGTTGCAGCTGCAAAATGAGCTCCAAGGAACCAAAAAGTCAAGGCTAAAAGGTGCCAAAAAGTGCATTTCCATAATTTAAGGGAAAAAGTGCTTTTTGGCACTTTATGTCGCGTCACACGCAACAGTCCAACTTACACTATTTTACTCCATTCCAACACTGTCTAACCTTCATAATATTTTCAAAATATCACTACATATGCTCGATTTCAAGTCCAAACACGTCGGAACAAATTTTAACGCTAATTTTGGCCAAAACCACACACTGGCAAACAATTCGTATAAAATTATCTAAATTAGAAAATATTCACTTTAAACACATATTCACTCATATTTCAATAAATAATCACAATATAAATAATATTATGCATTTTAAAATAAATCTGAATTTTGAGGCCCTCACAACTTTATCTTATCTCCTAAATAAGGACAGAGTTGTCACGTTCTATGAGACGACAAAGTTATCACGACATGATTATCAAGAAGATGATTATCTCTATCTTATCATTTTATGACTTACAAGAAGATATCATCTCTATCTCTTTCTCTATATTATCACTTCACGACTTACGAGAAGATGTCATCTCTATCTTGATAAGAATACAAATGTACTTTGAACTCTTCATATCTTCCCCTATAAATAGGAGTTCATCCTTTGTAATTTCATAAGGAATAGAAGTTCATTTGAATGAATGAAAGTTTAGTTTTCTCTCTACTTCTTTCTTTCCTCGAGTTCTTTAGCTTTCTTACTTTTATTAGCATATTACCTACTACATAATCAAACACTGCTTCACTACCATATTAGTATTAGTTTTATAACACGTTATCAGCACGAGTCTCTACCATTGAGCATATATGAATCACATATCTCTGTCACTGAGCAATTGAGATGTATAAGATTTGACTTTTAGAAGAAAGAAAAGCATGAGATTCTGTCAAAATTTTACTAGTATTAGATCAATCATCGAGCGCTTCCTTTGTGTTTTGAGACACTATATGACTGTCTCGTGTTCAAAGAACTATTTTACTAGTATAGTTTTAGACATCCACAATAAAATAATTTACTAGTAGTTTATAATACTATTTTAGTAAATCACTAGTAAAATAGTTCTTTGAACATGCATTTTATAAAGAACATGCATTTTATAATACTAGTAAAATAGTTCCTTTGTGTTAACATACATTTCTTACTTTTCATTCATTTTAGTCCTTTGTCTTTTGAGACACTATATGACTGTCTTGTGAGAAGATACAGAGATATAGCTATGAATTCATTTCACTTTTCTTATAACTAACCTTTGTGTACAGGGATTTGCCATGGAGTAATCATTCAATACGAATATATACCTATAGAACAATTTTTGAGGTAACATCTATTCTATTTGATTTTGCTTATTTATTTTTATTATCAAAGAATTATTTATTATTAGATGGTGAACTACATCTTGATGTAAATGGATTTTTAAGGCACCATTAATAAAAATAATGATGCATAAGGATCTGCATGTTCTTTAAAGAAAAAAATCTGACCACTTGAAGATGGTTGAGATCTGATCGTCTAAAAATGGTCGTTCTTATGAAACTCGATATGATAAAGTTAGCGAAAGCTGCAATCTATGAATCAATTAGTGAATATATTTTTAAAATGTTTATAGAGTTACTTCTCAATCAAAATTGTATGGAGAAACTATCACTGATATAGATATGTGAAAAATATATTCTCCATTTTTCACTCCTCGAATATGCTCCAGAAGTAGCAATATCGAGAAAAGGAATTTGAGAAGTATTTTGAACTTATTACATGCATTTATTTAAAATCTGATCTAATGGATCTAGTCTATTCTCTGAAGTGAATATGACTAAATTTTGACCATAATCATGATTGTGGATGCAACGAAAGTAGATATGTGCCACCTGAAGTGGGATAATGAAAAATAAATACCATTTGTATAGCATTAAAGGTCATTGGTCACGAATATATCGTATGACTAAATGTCTTATTGATCTTTATCAAGTATCATAAACAAACACTCTGAAAAGTGCAATTAATGGTGTAATTGATGATGGTAATAATCATATTTTCTTCCTGAAGAAGAAATTGATGCCAAAAAACCCGATATTTATTTAGAATTTGATTATTTATTATTTTCACATATTTTATGTCATTTTCTTTATCAGTTATGTTATTTATGAATTTTATTAATGTTTACATTTATTTGTAAGTTTCTTCATTAATTCTTCCTGAAGAAGAATATTTCTTTATTATTTCTTCCTGAAGAAGAAACGGCTATGTTACTTTATTATTTTTTCCTTAAGAAGAAATGTTTCTTTATTATTTCTTCCTGAAGAAGAAATGTCTCTTTATTATTTCTTCTTGAAGAAGAAATGGATGTCAAATATTTAGGATTAAAAAAATTATGGTGATGATAATGTATGTCTCATTAATAGTGCTACTATGCACACTATATTCTTGTTTGGGAATAGGAGAGATAAATACAATCAGTAATGGATGTAAAATAATCGAAAACTCCATAAGAGTCACCACTATATTTCTCCCTGAAGGAGTAAAGTTTGTTATAAATAATGTACTACACTCTCCCCAAGTCTCGAAGGAATGTATTGAATTTAAAAATATCCGTTGAAATGGATGTCATATCGAGACACAAAATGAGACAATAATAGATATCATCAAGTGAGATAAATGTTGATTATATCGCAAAATTATTCAAAAGAGAAATGGTTATTATTATAATTGTCTTTATTCTCATTTGGTTTGTAATCAAAATCATCACCTAAAGTAAATCAGAAGTTTAATGATCCCAACATATTTATAATTTGTTAAAAATAAGAGCTGACAATTATTCATACATACCCTCTTGTGCTATCTATAGCTCCAATTTATGTCGGAGGTGAATCATTCCTTACAATTAGAAATTATGAAATATTGACAAGTAATCTATTTATAAAATGAGATTATACATTTCCCGACATTAGGGGAGGAAATGATCAATCGAAAGGAAATCGTTTGAAAAATATTATTGGATTTCCTTGATTCTCATACCAAATAATGTGAATTAAAAGTTCAATAGATTATTTATTTGTAACAAATTGCAGATCAATTATCAATTTATTTATTGACTCCAGAAGAGTTATTAAATGGAATATTTCTGCATCCCTGAAGGACACGTACAAGTGCTACAATGAAATTCAAGTCGGCTTACCAAAATAAGACATCTTGATTCAAATATCTCCGGATATAAAATAAATGTGATGACAAAATTGAATCTCTTGAAGAGATTACTCCTGAAGAGCCAACTTCTGAAGAGAATGAAATCATAGAAGATATGAAATTGGACCCTACACGAAAGAAATTACATATTGTATAGCACTTGACATTATGAAAGAAAATGAGAATAATAAAAATATATCGATTGATGAATGTCGATGAAGAAATGATTGGCTGAAATGAAAAGATGTGATCCAATCTGAATTGGATTCAAAAGTATTTGGATCTGTAGTCCGAACAACAGAAGGTGTTAAACTAGTTGGTTAAAAATAGGTATTTGTAAGGAAAAGAAATGAGAAGAATGAAATAATGAGATATAAAGCAAGGCTAGTAGCCCAAGGCTTTTTCACAAAGACCTAGAGTTAATTATGATGAGACATATTCTCTAGTTTTGGATGAAATTACATTCAGATATCTTGTGAGTATAGCAGTCCATGAAAAACTTGATATGCGTTTGATGGACATGGTCACTGCTTATCTGTATAGGACATTGGATATTGATATATACATGAAAATCCCTGAAGGATTTAGCATGCTTGAAACATGTAAATCAAGTTCTAAAGAAACTTATTCCATCAAATTGTAAAGGTCTTTGTATGGTCTTAAACAATCTGGACGTATGTGGTATAATAGCCTTAATGAGTGTTTACTGAAGGAAGGTTATGCCAATGACCCAATATGTCCATATATTTTCATAAAGAAAGATGGATCTAATTTTGTAATCATTGCTGTATGTGTTGATGATTTTAATTTGATTGGAACTTCTGAAGAACTCCAAAAAGCATGTAAATCCCGAAAGCAACCTAAGAGGGGGGGTGAATTAGGTTGATGGAAATTTAAAACTTGATGAGTGATTACAAAAGCACAATTAGAAGTGATCAAGTTTTCTTGGTGATACGAACTTTTAACCACGTAATGAGATGATCAACCAAGTAGATAAACACAAGTAGAACACAAATAAAGATAAAAGAGATGAACTCAAATGGACTACCAAGTTGCACCCAACTTGAAGTCCAATACCTCAAATTCAATTGCTACTTCAATTTGATGAAGTTACACCAAGTTGTACATGGAAGGATCACCACTTGCTTGCATCAATCACTCCTTGATCAAGCCAAGAGGTTTTACAACAACCTTGCTAATCCTCACAATGCTACACACTTGAGCCTTACACTCACAATTGAAAAGCAATGCTTGTTTGCACACACACTTACACTACAAGAAAGGAGGAAGACACAAATTCACTCTAGAATTGTTCTTAAAGCTTGTAAGTAATGGTTGCAAAAAGTCTTATACATATCCAGCCTTTATGGTATTTATAGGGTGCAAATTTAGCCACCCAAACTGCTCCAACGGTTCTGAATTAAATGCAGGAAAATATAGCCGTTGGGTGTGTCGGACGTCCGACACTCAAATTCCCCAAGCCATCGTCCGGCAGCTTTGTTGAGTTCTCTGTAGACCGCCTGACATCCAACCAAGGACTCCACCGTCCGGAAACTAGAGGCTCATGTGTCCATCTTCTCAACCTATCGGACGTCCAAACTTGATGACAACCAAAGCATTGTCCTAAAAGCATCGTCCATGTAACCGTGGTCTATTCTTCTTTGATCAGCATCCCGCTTGACGTCAACCCGACAAAGATCGTCCACAAAATCCTGGAATTTTGAAAATAAACCTATTTTGCTACACTCAGACTTAAAAGGGGATTAGTAAAAATCATCATAGTGGTTTGTTAATCATCAAAATAGCCAACAAAGCAGTTGAATATCTGAAACAAGAATTTGAGATCAAAGATTTTGGAAAAACCAAATTTTGCCTTGATTTACAAATTGAACATTTGGAAAATGAAATTTTTGTTTACCAAACTGCTTATACCCTGAAAGTATTAAAGTAGTTCTATATGGATAAAGCACATTTGTTGAGTACCCCAATAGTCGTTCGGTCACTTGATCCTGTCAAGGATCATTTTTAGACCAAAAGAGGAAGATAAAGAAATACTTGATCCTGAATTACCATATCTTAGTGTTATTGGTGCACTAATATATCTTGCTAGTTGTACAAGATCAGATATGTCATTTGTTGTGAATCTATTAGCGAGATTTAACTCATCTCCTATAAAACGACATTGGAATGATATTAAACATATTTTTCATTATCTCCAAGGAATAGTTGATTTTGGCCTATTTTATTTCAATAAATCTCGACATGAATTGCTTGACTATGTTGATGTTGGGTATCTATCTGACCCGCATAAACCTAGATCTCAAATTGAATATATATTCACATGTGCTTGATATATATTCACACGTGGTGGTACAACCATTTCATGAAAATCTACAAAGCAGTCAATGATTACCACTTCTTCGAATCATGCTAAAGTGTTAGCAATTCATGAGACTAGTCGAGAATGTGTTTGGCTAAAATCGACGATCCATTATATCCGGAAGAATTGTGGGTTATCATCTGAAAAAGAAAATCCTCCAATTATATTATATGAAAATAATGCAACTTATATATAATTCAATTGAAAGGAGGATATATTAAAGGAGATAGGACAAAATATATTTCACCAAAATTCTTCTTTACTCATGATTTGCAAAAGAATGGTGAAATTAATGTGCAACAAATCCGATCATATAATAATTTGATAGATTTGTTTACCAAGGCATTGCCGACTGCAACATTTGAAAAGTTGGTGAAAAATATTGGAATGCGTCAGTTGAAGGATCTCAAATGATGTTTTGGATCAGGGGAAGAAATAAATACACAAGAATAATGTACTCTTTTTCCTTCACTACGATTTTTTCCCACAGGGTTTTTTCCTAATAAGGTTTTAACGAAACATATTCTTTGTGTAATAGACATCTAAAGGGGGTGCTATAAAATAATTATTTTATTGTGGATGTCTATCACTTTATCTTATCTCCTAAATAAGGGCAGAGTTGTTACGTTCTACGAGGTGATAAGATTATCACGATACTATTATCGAGAAGATGATTATCTCTATTTTATCATTTCACGACTTACGAGAAGATATCATCTCTATCTCTATCTCTATTTTATCACTTCATGACTTATGAGAAAATGTCATCTCTATGTTGATAAGAATACAAATGTACTTTGAACTCTTCATATCTTCCCCTATAAATAGAAATTCACCCTTTGTAATTTCATAAGAAATAGAAGTTCATTTGAATAAATGAAAGTTTAGTTGTCTCTCTACTTCTCTCTTTCCTCGAGTTCTTTAGCTTTCTTACTTTATTAGCATATTACCTACTACATAATCAAACATTGCTTCACTACCATATTAATATTAGTTTTATAACAGTCAAATGAATCTTGAGGGAAATATGTGAATTACATTCACCTTCTTTGAGATTTAACCAAAAGTCTAACCTGTTGACTACGTAAATGTGTATCTGATATTCCCTTAATGTACTAAGATGTTAGTTAAGGTATGATGTCAGCAACAAAACTATAATGAGCCGCCAAAAATGCCCCTTATAACCCATGTGTCATCACTAATTTTTTCTTTTTTTTTTTTGCTTCCTAAATTATACTAAAAGAATTGGCTTAAAAAAAAAGAGTTGCAAATTTTATGAAAAGTCAAACTTGCTATCCGTTAGCCGATAGGAGGAAGATTCAAAATAACATAACAATAAAAAATTATTAAAAAAAGCTATGTAATAATAGAAAGTGGAGAAATTAAATGAGAATTATGCAAAAAAGAAAAGGAGGGTAAACCAAAATCGAGAGAAAAAAAAATTGAAAGTCCTTTTGAATTGAGACCTTTGCCTGCATACTACAGTTGGAGTTTGTAGTGGGTCTAGATTTGCATAGTCTTTTAATTTGATGGTTCAAATTGAGGCACGTTGGCCTCTTGAATAGAGAGATCTCGATGTTTTCTTGTTGACTTGTTGGTTGGATTTTGTTCTATTTATCATGAAGATAATTGTTATACAAAACTTGTGGGATTTTCTTTGAGTGGTAATGAGAAAAGGAGGTTTAGCTATTTAAACTTGTTTGGTGATAATTTTCATACAAAATTTGTGGGATTTGCTTTGAGTGGTAATGAGAAAAGGAGGTTTAGCTATTTAAACTTGTTTGGTGACTAAAAATTCAAATCGCAATTGCAGTTTTGACAAAGATCCGCCACCAAACGATAGTAGCTGACAGTAGCAACAATGGTTGAGCATGGCCAAACGGACTAGGTAGTCTTCAACTGTTGTTGCAATGGCTGCTGGACAAGGTTGCCATATGAAAACTTTAAAATGTTATATGAAGAATATTAAAATAAAAGAGAGGAATTATGAGCATCTTAGAATACAAATTATGATTGGTTTTGAAAATTCGTTCCTATTGTATAAACAATAGAAAAAGATAGGCATTATATAAAAAATAAAAAAATAAAAAGAGTCCAACTTATAAGACTTATGATTATCTTGTCTTTTCATCAATTCCGTCTATGCTATTACACTTAATGGAAGTAACAAATATAAGCATAGTTGTTAAGAAAAAAGAAAAGAATTGTAGGATTGTTTAATATGATTATACAAGACCATTTGTTACTTGACCAAACTTCAAGATTCATGTAGTAGTTTAGTTAAACCTTAAGGAAAATATGATTTGGATTTGAAATTCTAGTATAAAACTAATGAGTGCTAAACTTCATTAACTTTTAATATACGGAATAGTGGCTTAGGGGCATCTTAGACTTTCTGTTTATCTTCACTTATGGTACGGATGCATACCATATTTGTTAACAAAAATGAACAGACATGGGCGCAAATTGTGCTATGTTAATTATGTTTGGACAATAGTGCAACGTTTTCAAAAAATGGAGGACTAAATCCAGTACAAGCTGCTAATGTGAGGGACCATATAGAGAAATCTCCACAAAAGAATATTAAATAAAATAAAACAAAATCTCTCTAAAATCGCATCTTCGTTCTCAACGGATCTGAAATGCTTAGTACTGTTGACTTCTCCTCTCTCTCTCTCTCTCAATGATTACAGCGGCAAAGATTGTGTCTTTCTGAATATTCTTCTTCTCTCTCCTTTTCTGTTTATTGAATTAGTAAAATGGTTTGATTCTGGTTATTAGATTGTGGATTTGGATTAGATAGATTCTCTCTCTTGAGTCTGCTTGCTATTTTATCACTGTTATCTTTATTAAAAGAATGGCCCAAATCTGATAAAAGCCATGAGGAAGAAACTTGATACCCGCTTCCCTGCTGTAAGTATGCTATTTTTTAATTGTCTTTTTGGTTTTTCTTTTTTCTGTTCTTTTAATTGGGTTCTTCTGTCCAATTTAATTAGGTCTATGTTCAAGTTTATGTGTTGTTTGTGTCTTAGATTGTGACGTGACTGAAGTTCACTTCTCCTTTTGCCTTTTTGTTCTCTATTTAAGTTATTTTTTGGGGTTTTCTGAAATGGGTTTACTGGATCGGTGTGACTTTGGATGGGTAAACTGGTGGCCCGATTAATGTACAACTGACTACCTGATTCCAGGCTTCAGAAGGAATAATCATTGTCTGTTTTGATGTGTTCTTGCTGCATTTTGACCTGTGCTTTCATTTTTGTTTTCTAAATTGAGAAGAAAATGCTTATTAAGCTTTTACACAATATGTATCCTTTTTAATAGCTAGTAAACTAACATACTCTCACGTCAGTTTTAAACTTTTTCCCCCTAGTTTGCTTTCATATGAAAAAACCAGATCTACCAAGTTTGCTGTGGACGACAAGGTTTACATATCACCAGTTAAAGTTAGTTTAACTTTTTCAGTTGTTTTACAGTAGAAAAACTTTTGGTTTAGTGGAAATTTTAAATAATAGGTGATGGAGTTTGGTTATTTTATTACTGGAACTGTTTCAGTTACCATAATAAATGGAAGTACTGCTCTTATGTTTGCAAACTATAAATTATCATACTGTCCAAAAGAAAAAATCTGAAAGTGTGTCCAAGATGATGAGAACTATGGGCTAGATAACTGATTATGAGAGTAAATACGTTAATACATAAAGAATAAGCTCGTCCTTTTCATGCTTAAATGATAATGTGGAGAGAGAAAAAAAAACTCTCTTTATGACCTTACCTGGTTTTTTGTCTACCTGTAGCTTGGTGCTGGAATATTTTATTTGAGGTCTTTTATATAGGGTCTTTCGAAGGACTGAAGAAATATTTATCTTTTTTCCCTAGGAAATTACCTTTTTTCTTTCACCAAGTTTGTCAAGATCTTTTACTATAAACATTGAGAGCTACAAAAGTTACAGGGTTGACATGGGAAAGACACCTTGTTTTGCATTCTGGATAATGTTGGGAGTTAAAATTTTCATGTTATGAATTAAGGGAAGACCTGCTTTGAACATGGGTCTTGACATCTGCTATAATTGCAACATTGGTGCATGTGTATTTGAAACCATCCTGTAAAGTGTAAAAATAACCATGCAGCATCTCTCAGTGTGAAAATGAACAACATGATTTGGCAGAATGGCAATTACATGTCTTGTTGTGAACTATATATGATTTGTGAAGAATCACTGTGTTCGTTTCAATAGTTTGCTAGATATTGCCATTTGCCAAGGACCCTTTTTAGATTTTGCTTGGCTTTATCTAATTATCAGCTTATGGACTGTGCTTGCTGCTGTTCATATCGAGATCAATGTATATGGACTGTGCTTGCTGCTGTTCATATCGAGATCAATGTATAACTGCCCATTCAAATTATGAGTTGCTAGTATGCCTTTGCTTTTGTTTTAGTAGTGGAGTTGGAATTGGCTTAGGCTATTTTATTCTAGGCTGCTACCAGTTCTTTGTTGACTATAAAATGGCAAAGTTAATGCATTGTCTCTGGTGATAAAAGTTGACTCTTTAATCTTTGAAACGAGAAAAACTCTTTGCTTTTTTTTTTTTTTTTGGGCAAAGTCTCATTGAGATTTTCTGAAGTACACTTGCCTCATCTCATGAAATTTGCAGGCCCGGATAAAGAAAATTATGCAAGCTGATGAAGATGTTGGGAAAATAGCCATGGCTGTACCTGTTTTAGTTTGTATGATTGCTGTTACCGGTTAATGTTTTTAACTATTCATCCTTTTAAGCTTCCATTCATCTTTGGAAATTCATTACTGCTGCTTTTTTGGATTATAATGCAGCCAAGGCTTTGGAATTATTTCTTCAAGACCTTTGTGATCGTACCTATGACATTACCCTCCAAAGAGGAGCGAAGACTGTTAGTTCATTGCATTTGTGAGTGCATTTCTCATCCTTTGCACCTCATGGTTAGATCTGGAGAATGAATAGCACAATATAAGTTCCAGATACTAGTTTCATACATTTTTGTCTGCTTCTTAAAATTCTTTATCCCTAGAGATCTTTTGGCTTGAGGATCATTTTATGTTCATATGAGATCATCTGGTTTATCTGTGTACAACTGACTTTTGGAAGCCTGTTTACTAGTTCATATGGTTTCTTATGAAGTTTTGTTTGTTCTAAATGAGCATCCAGATTTTTTATCTCTTATTATTTGGCCTGCAAGCTTAAATTTTCAAAAGACGCAATTCTGACTGCTTTTGGTGCTTTGGGAGTTCTTTAGAATCCTTTTTCTCACCTTCCTAAGGCCTTGGATATGCTATTCAAGAAATTGAATTTATTTGCTGGATGTTACGATGTGATGCTCAGCAAGTATTTCTTTTTATTTTTTGTAAGTGATTTAACTTGAATTGAAGGCCTACTAGGGTTTCTATAATGCGAACCGCAGAAAATTTAGAGAGATGAGCTAAGGTGAATGAAATCCAATAAATCTCGTGGAGCTGCTTTACAGCTGTTACTGGATGCATCTTGCTCTCACAATCTAGCTAAAGAATCCTAGAAGTAGATGCAACTTTTCTGGAGCTGAAAGGATATTGGCTTCTAGGAAAATATTTTGTTTTTAGAACAGAAAGAATGTTTCCCATTTCAACTTAGACAGATAATTTAATTCCTAGGCTGTAGTACTGCAGTATCAAAGCTAGTTCAAACTAGTTATCAATGCTTAATCTGATTTATGATACAAAGCAATAAGTGAATAAACAAATCAGATGAAATAGTAAAATTTCATCAAGTCTGAAACTTTTAAGTATCCTTGATGGGCAAGCTGAATTTCAAAATTTTCAGTTAGGAATTTTGACTGAGTCTGAGAATTCCAAACAATATAGACAGCCAAAAATCTTCCAGAACTCGAATATTGACAGCCAAAAATTTTGCAGAACTCTGAAGAATCATGAATTGTGTTTCAGTGGAGTCCGGCAATTATGCTTGAACTTTCTCTTTTCTTATTAATGCTTGAGAGTTTGAGCCCTGAATTTTCTGTCAAAGTGTTTTGTAAAACTTAACCAATTGATGCCCTTTATTTCCATCTTTCCTTGACTACAATCAGCAAGTGCACATCATTTCCATGGTTAGATAATTCTGATAGCTACTGCCCTTCTTTGTCATAGATTGGTGACCAAACTCATGTTTAGAAAGCTTGCGCTTGGTGTAAAAATATGCTGGTTCAAGTTCTAAAGCTGAATTATCAAGATTACAGTTGCAAAGTCAACCTTTACATCCAGGGCCACTGGTCCTCATGAAATGTAGATCAAAATCAGGGCAAATAAGAGCTTATGCATACCAGAATCATAAAAGGTCCTATGCTTCATGGAAGGTAGCTTGATGAGAGCGCCTTTAGAAAGCCCCTATGCTTTCTGAGTGAAGCCCTCTAATAAGCACCTTTACGATACCTTTACAGTTGCAAAGTGAACTGTTGAAAACTCAACCTTTACATCCAGGGCCACTGATCCTCATGAAATGTAGATCAAAATCAAGGCAAATAAGAGCTTATGCATACCAGAATCATAAAAGGTCCTATGCTTCATGGAAGATATCTTGATGACAGGGCAGTTAGAAAGGCCCTGTGCTCTTTGAGTGAAGCCCTCTTGCAAGCAACTTTAGGCTACCTTTTGGCTAGTACACCCACCATCAGGATGCCTTTTCTGGCTTTTGCTGTCACATATTCAATTTTGTGTGTTTCTTTCTGTTAAAATAGGTATATCAGAGGCAAACTTAATCTCAAAAAGTAGGAAGAAACTCCTTGAAGTTAAGCCAGGCCAAACCAGCCATTTTGGCAACAACAAGGTGGTCCACTTTATCATAGAGTTTTCCTACCATTGAGACTAAACTACCTCTAATATAACCATAGGATCATTACCAGGATGTGAGGAATGATCTGGAGAAATAAAAGGAAGAGTTATGTAGGGCAAATTTCTCAAAATAATGCTAAAAACAATATCACAAAATTGGGGTTCTGTGATATTTGTTTCTAATCTAGCATTGCTGCACTTTCTATGTGTGGCAACTGGCTTCTTCTTCTTCCTTTTTTTTTTTTAACCAATGACACATTAACTTTCTTTTTCACATTCCAATCCCAGGGACTGGACCAAAAAAATTGCATTGTTTTTTTTTTTTTTGAAAAAGGTAGCTACACACTATGAATTTTCTGTTTAAAGTGTTAGTGTCGCCACACTTTTGAAGTGCGGCGATAGTGAATAATTTTTTTCTTGCTTGAAAGAGGAGTAAAGCCATTGATCAATGGGCTTTTTTTTTTTTTGGTGGATATGTACAAGGAGCAGCCACCAAAAAAAAAACCCTTGATAATGAGATTTAGCTCATTGATTTAGCTTTCCCTCTATATAAACCCCATTTGCTTCGCATATATCACCACACAACTCCATTTTTATCTATTCTCAATCTCTCTCTCCATTCTTTTACTCCCTCTGTCCCCAACTCGAGAAGTTCCTTTGACGTCTTTCTCTTTATTTGTCTATTCATTCGAAAGATTTTTCAAATTTGGTGGTCGAAAGTCTGGATCCTGACAAAGCCTACCGCTTGAGCGGAAGAAGCATTTTCCATTTTCTATAATTGTTTTGCTCTAGTGGTAGGCTTTGTCAGGATCCAAACTTTTAACTACCAAATTTGAAAAATGCTTCAAACAGGTAGACAAATAAAGAGAGACGACAGAGAAACTTTGTGAATTGGGGATAGAGGGAGTGAGAGAATGGAGAGAGATCAAGAATAGATGAAAATGTAGTTTTATATAGAAGGAAGCAAAGGGGGGTTTATATAGAGGGATAGGCTAAATCCAATGGCTACAAATGCTATTGATTGATGGCTAATTTTGAATTTTTTTTTTTTTGTTGCTGCTTCTCGTGCATATTGAAAAAAAATTAGTTGTTGATCAATGTTTTATTCTACTCCTTCAAGCCGCCAAAAAAAAAACTCTCACTGCACTTTCAAAACTAACACTTAAAAAACAAATTTGTAGTGAGATATCTACCTTTTTATAAAAATTTACAATTTTGGGCCTGGAATGTAAAAAATAAAAAAATTAATGTGTGGTGACATTGGCTTAAAAAAAAAAGAAAAGAAAACTTATCAGTTGCTACACAAAGCAGTAATGCTAGATTAAGAAACAAATATGATAGAGCCCCAATTTTGCAATAATCGTGACAATTGACTCAGGTTTATCATGGATGCAGTTAAGATCGTACAAATTTTCAAGTAGTAAGTTGTCATACATGAACCAATTCAATTTTTTGGTATCTACACTGTCCTTTGGGGTTTAGCTACTAAGTGTACTTCAGTTATTTTGAAGGTTAGGCAGTTTTCGATATAAATTCTACAATTTGACATTTTGATTTAGTTCTTATCTCATCTTGGCTGCTAGTTGGAGTCCCTAATAAAAATCCTAATAGTTGGCATTCAGAATAGTTTGATTCTCTCTCCAAAGTCATTTATTTGCTGTGGAACTAATGAGATGCAAGATGGCCTTAGATTATGATGCCTAAAGGGTTCTTCTAAAAGAGGTGATTAAATTTATTTTTTGTCCTTGCTTTGGAATCCTAATATAGTTGAAATAAACTTTGATATGGAAGTCAATTGATTCAGCTTTGGACTTGCAATCATTGTGCTTTTAATTAGGATTTTCTTTACTAATATATCGCACAACAAGTTTCTGCTGGAGTTATGAAGGCAACTCAATTTCACTATTTGATAAATGACTATATTTTTCCACCTCTTCCTTTTTATCCTCTAGATTGCAGCATTTATGCTAGCAACAGGGCATTAAATTAAGCTTGGGAATGTCAGTTTCAGAGCCCTCAGAGCATATTGGCATTATTTTATAACAATATTCATCAAACCAATGAAACCCTTAACCTAGCTGTAGTGCTTTTTTTTTTTTTTTCAAGATTGTAGGTGCTACTACCTGTTGAGGTCTGTCCAGTGTCTCTAACTAGGCTCAAATCAATAGTCTTGACTGTACTTCAGAAGCAATGGTTGATTTTCTCAAGTGGAATGCACTGAATTAAGAGATTGGTAGATGAATGGAAGAATTTAGATAGCTTTACACTTCTGAGTATGTGTGCAGGTTATTAGATAGTTCTAGGTTGCAAGTACCCATATCATCTATTGAGATAATTCAGCTAACTTTTTTGCATCATCATAATCACTAGGTTTCATTACAATTCCAGTATGTAAGGGCATTCTGCTGGTGAAGCAGCTGTAAAAATGTGTCAAAACTGCTGACCTATGGAGTTTTGGCAGGTGTCCAGTTTGGTTGGCTGGAAAATGTTAGAATACATTTATATTTTAGGTAATCTACTTTCGTAAAATATTGGCCTGGTTTGGCTGGTCAAAAAGTAACAGAAAATCAGGAATGATTTACTGGTAATCCGGATCCATGCGTACCAAAAAATAAATCCATTTATGTAAAGTTGAAGTAATAAAATATATTTCTTTAATCATGTTAAAGATATTGTAAGAAAGTCAATTGAGAATAATGTGAATACTAGATATTTACCTTGCTCTAGGGAAAAACTCTAGGGAAAAAAGACTGAAATTACAAACTTACAACTTACCTGCCAAGGCAGAGAACAAAATACTGCCAAATAAATGATTGACCAATTACTTAACTGAAACTCCTACAAAATTACAGTTTATTTGCTGATAGGAGAACACAACACAGCCCAAAACAATGAGGAATGAAAAAATTTTATGTTATAAATTGTAATCCTTTATGCAAGTATTATTAGCAAGTATCATCTATCTCTAGATTACTGTGTGTTGCTGTGATGGGGATGTAGGTGTCATTTTGTTTAATTTCCCAAACTATGAATCCTACTGTCACTTACAAGATGGCATTTATTTTCCAGGTACTTTGACGTTAAATTTCTGGATTCTAGGGTTTATTTACAAATGAAAGCCTGGCAATTGTGTTTTAGTATTCAGATTAGTTTCCTGCACATTTGTGTGAACCAAACAATGCTCTAAGTAAAGTGAGTCCACAATAGTGTTTGGGCACATAATGGAATCATGTTATGACACTGATATGCTCTTGCATCTCTAGCCACAGCTGAATAAAGATTTGGCGTGTTGAACCATTGTATTTTTTACTGTTGCCACAATTGAAAAGTGAAGGAAAAACCTAGTGTAATAATTCTAACCTGACAACATTTGCTGGACTTCTCAACATTGTAACTCTTTCAGCATAATCTTGTTCTCCACCTCTGCTTTTGTAATGATTGCAAATGGAGGATTCTCTGAGGGATGGAATTGTTTTTTTCTTTTGGGTGAAGTCGGAAGTTGATATTATGTCTCGATCTTTCTTTCTTCTATTATGAATACTGTGTATATCCACATGTATCCACTGTCTGCTGCTATATCTGGCTGTCAAATTTGCATCAACATTTTCTCTAATGGTTCAGGGCTACTTTAGAGGACGACTAAGAAAGTACAATTCCAAAACCAGATTTCTTAACACCTAGAAAGTGGCCATGCTGGGGGGAGGGGGTGGGCGAAAAGAGTCTTGCTAGTAGTTGTGATATGCGAATGAGTACTCATTTTGGTCCGATTGATTTTTCATTCAGTAGGAGTTAAATTTTGATCATGTTCAGCCTTTGTATTGGTACAGGTAGGTATGTGTCTATTGAAGGTTGGGTTTAGCACTCCTGGAACATTGCTGATATATTTGTACATCAGAAGAACCTTGGTTTTTTTTTGCCCCTTTTTAATTTGATATAGGCTGCATGGAATTCACAAGACAACCCAATCTTGTTACTTTCTATACCAGATTTCTTGGGCAATTAAACTGGACTGACTTGTTTTATCTGACTTGTTTTATCTGTAAGTTTAAAACAGTTGCAGCCACCAAGTTCCTTAGTCCTAAAGCTGTGTAATCCTTGGGTTTGCTTGCTCTGAAACAGTATTTGATCTCAGTGTCTTACTATCATATCTGTGTTTGCACAAATGCTTAGGGAACAGCAGTAATGTGGAGTCAAATCCTAAAAGGAGTTTCAGTACATGGAGAAGTCTTTTTAACTACTGGTGAAATGTTGGCTGAGAAACTGCCTAAATCTTTATCTGTTGTCACCAACTGAAGCTGTTGGTTTCAATCCTTTGTTAAGAACTTTTTGCACTCCCTCTTTTTCTGTTACCATTTTGATTTTGGCATCCTTATTGCTCCTCCTATGCACAGAATGTCTTTTTGTCTTTTGTTGTTCTGTCAGTCTATTACCTGGGGAAGAAATAAGAAACCGAGGTTGGGAAAGGGGAGGAGTTGGGTATGCTAGGGAGGGAGCAAATCTCCAGCCAGTTGTCAGTGAAATGGGGTTTCAATCGATTGTTTAAAGTTTGCAGCTCTTCAAATTAATCACAAGTATATGTGCATTTTGTCATTGTTATCATTGTTTCTGTTCTCTGTCCAGTATATTGTTCTCTTCCCTTCTTTTGTGTTGCTTACCCGGGGAAGAAACAGAAAAATAGTGGGGATGTAAGGTTTTGACTGGATATCCAGTCACTTCATGACACTAGTTAGCTGAAATGGGTTTGAATTATTAGGTTCCAACTTCTCCAATATTTTTGTGTTATTAAAGTTCTTCATGGAGATGGACCAACAAAAAAAAAAAAAAAAAGAAAAGAAACAGAAAAAGGCAACATGACTGGTCCAACTCTATATATGTTTGAGTTTCTGAGTATAGCTAATTAAGTTCTCTATTAATGTGCAGAAAGCATTGTGTCCAAAGCTATAATGTATTCGATTTTCTGAGGGAAGTTGTCAGCAAGGTTCCTGACTATGGCCACCCTGATAATTCTGCTGACGTGTCAAAAAGAAGGTTGAGAACAATCCCACACTCTTCTTTACCCTACACTTAGTTTTGTCCATTTCTTCCGTTGACAAGATGGCATTCTCTGGCGATGTCCATAACAGGAAAATTCTACCTGAAGAATATAATGACTGTGATGAAGAATTCAGGAAGAACAGAATGGTAAAACACTATCATCTGACTTTACCAATTAAAATTCCATCCATGTTAACTACAAGAAGTTTTAAAGAGTCAAACATACACTTTTCATCTCAGGTTTACTTCATGGAGGGGTTTTCACCTAGTTGCTTGGCAGAGGGAGTCTCACAGATCACTAACTAGCAATGAAAACTTATTCTAGCATTTTCGAATACTCCTGAAATTGGAATTTGTTGCTTTGGTGGCTTTGTTTGCATTGAGAACTGAACAATTAATATTTTCTCATATTGAAATCAGACTACTCTAATTCCACATCTTCTCGTGTACCACTATCATCCTTCACTTTTCAAGTAATATTTCATCATAATCTTTTTAATCTTTTCTGCTCTTATACCTATATAAAACCTATGGTCACCAAACTGGAGATAAGAATGTGTTCTAGCATTGCCATCTTATAGACACTTACAGCTTGTTGCTATCTGACATAAAATTCCCATGCGTTATTTACTGACACTGTCAGGATCTTCTTAACTTGTTGAGTAATATTTGTATTTGTTTTTGTTGCACCTTTCTGCTTATTGTCTGCTAAATATCCTGATTCTCTGGAATCTGGAGCCTCTGTGGCATATGCATTGCAGTCATTTGCCCATAGACAGATTATTTTGGTCTTTGATTTAGTTATAGCTGTAATGAAAGAGATATCTGCCATGGCCGCAGGAGGTTTGCCATTCAAGTAGCAGTGTCAGGGGAAGAGGTCGTGGAAGAGGAAGAGGGCGTGGTCGTAGTAGCCGGATAACCGATAGAGATGCTTTTCGGCATGAAAATGAATCAGATTCCTCTATGTCCATCCAGCAAAGCAGTAAGCAAATCTCAAGTCCTGGAAGCCCAGCAGATACTTTGGCAGAGTTAGAATCATCAAAAGAAAACATCAGAAGCAGTGACAATGATAATGTTTTGCAAAATATTGATCTGAACTCAGGTGTAGGTGAAGGTGTAGACAAAACAGCCGCAACTCTGATAGAACCCTCTACCTCATCAGCTGGGCCTGCTGATGCAAAAGGTGAAGAGTATCCTGGGTGGTCACTTTCTGAGATGGATAGGATGGCAATTGATCCTTCTCAAATTGCTCACCTTAGCTCAAGATTGGATGAGGAAGAGGAAGATTATGATGAGGAAGGATGAAAGAATTTGTTTATGTAGGGGGCTCAATCTTTTCTATTGCCAGATAGCCCGAATTCCTGCCATGTGACAATGATGTAGATGTGAATGCATAAGTGCTGATAAGTCCTAAAACGGCTATGTTCGGTCTCCGTTTCTTTGTTTCCTTCTAATTTTAGTCCCTTGTTCAGATCTGCTTTTGGTGTAATATGCTATATACTTTATTTAATGCTGATACCTACTAAATATTGGATTGATTTTCAGTGCATTTAGGTATGTGATTGGCAAAAATTGTTGTGAACTTCTAGTTACTGGATTCCCTGAAAGTTGGTATGTTCCCAAATGTTTGCATTTTCGGTGCATTTAGATCTGTGTTTTGCTGAAGTGATTGCAGCACAATAGTAATCCTTTAGCCCCTCTTCCATATTTGAAGAACTTGTTTCCTTTTATAGGTTTTTGGTTCACTTGTTTCCTTTTATAGGTCTTTGGTTCGCTCTGCTCCACGTGGTTCAGAGGTTTTAGTTTGAAGCCAGATAAGGTCGAGTTGGAACTTCCACTATATTCTTAGTTGAAGCTGTACTCGGTTCTTTGTATTTACGTTCACAGGGAAAACCGATCAACTGATATTTTCTGGTGTGGCACTGAATTGCATTTTTGTTTTTAGCCGTAGGTAAATTAGGTAAATTATCCGTCCGTGTTTTGGATTTATATATTGAGGTGTCAATCACAATTTATTTATGTTGGTTCACTCAAATCCGTCCATTAATAATTTATCCAAACCCACTCATTAATTTTAAATGGGTATCTATTTATATTCATTTAATTAATGGGTACTGGGTTGATTTAGTTTACCCATTTAATCCATTTAAAGATAAATATACATTTTATTCAAATTTTAGTGAGTGTTAAGGCGATAAATTTGAATTTTTTACCAATGTAATAACTATAAAATACTATTATTTCTAGTCAAATGCCATGTGAAATTTTTTTAAAAAATAAATAATATTTCAAACTAATCATAAATGGGTACTTGGTATATCCATACTCATTTATTAAATGGGTATAAATGGGTTAACTCAATTATACCCATTACCAAATTATAACTTATTCAAATCTACTCAAATCACTCATTTTGACACCTATGAATTATAGATGTTCTATTCATTGGATTTACAGATGTTCTATTGGTACGTAAAAGAAATTTTTCCCAAAAAAACAAAAGAAAATCCATGACATTGAAGTGTAACTCATGCCTGGCCAACATGACTTTTATTTAGAAAAGTGATCATGATCCATGGAACTTTCAAGAAAAAAAAAGGACAAATCATAAAAAAGTTGAAGTTTAACACGTAGCTAGTCTATTAGCAGCACAATTTAGTATTTAGAAAGGATCTATTTAACACATGTTCATCGCGCATTAGATTTTTGAAAAAAATTGAAGTTTAACGTGTCTAGTCTATTAGCAACACGATTTAGTATTTAGAAAGGGTCTATTTAACACATGTTCATTGCGCATTAGATTTTTGAAAAGCTAACCTTAATTAGGGAAGTATATTAATGCAAGAAATGATATTTTATGTTTGATCAATGCATTTGACTTAATTTTGTTGACAATTTGGCAAATGTATTCAACTCAATTTTGATTTTGTTATGCAAATAATATAAAGCAGTTGTAAGGGAAAGATATATTTCAACTTTGTATTCATTATACTCACTAAAGATATTGTAATTTATGCTCTATACAGTCAAAATTGAAGAATTAGGCGACTAAAATAGTGCATTCGAGAACTTTATCGGACAAAATTAATTAATATAACATCCATTAAGGGCTAAATTGACTTTCACGACTACACACGACTATATTAGTTCATGCCCAAATAATTCCAGAGTGAAATGGTTATTTTATCCATTTGTCCAAATTAACAGGTCAAGTAGGATGCAAATCCTCAGTAACCATTATATTTAACCGCCAAAATGATTTGTTGTATCGTTGAACCGAATAAAGTTTAGGGGACCCAATATAACCAAACTTTGTTTTAAAAACATTATAAAACATAATCCGTAGTTTAAAGGCCAGTAATGAACTCATGTTGCCTTATACGATTCTCAAAGTAAAATCGAAAAATTACCAACAAATAATAAAAGAAGTTACATATCCACAACCACACGTTTATACAGATGAGATGGTAATCTTGCTGTGGGTACTGCCTGTAGTGGAGTCCTCATGTAGGTGACAAGCCCGGGGTTCTCTCCCATGTCAATCTCATCTGGGCTAAGTCCATGAGGAGGAGCCCAATTGAAATGGTGCAAGAGATGGCCCAACATGGATGTGACCAAATTGATGCCCAATTGGGCTCCAGGGCATACTCTTCTGCCAGCACCAAATGGAAGCAGTCTAAAATCATGCCCTTTCATATCAACATCCTCTTCCATGAACCTCTCTGGCCAGAATTCTAACGGCTTCTTCCACGCAGCAGGATCACGGGCCACCGCCCAGACATTGACGTGCACAATTGAGCCCTTGGGAATGTCGTAGCCACCAATCTTTACGTTAGCATTGGACCGGTGAGGTAGCATCAAAGGGGTCGGAGGGTGCAATCGTAGAGCTTCCTTAGCCACGCATTGTAGATAGGGGACGTTTGAGAAGTCTGTCTCAGTCAAAACACGCTCGTATCCTACAACTCGGTCCAGCTCCTCTTGGGCCTTTTGTTGGACCCTAGGATTTTTAATTAGTTCTGCCATTGCCCATTCAACAGATATTGCAGTCGTGTCCATTCCCGCAGTGATCATGTCCTGGTAGCAGATAGACCATTTAGTTTCACCAGCTTTTTAATTAATTTAGCATACACAGATCTATTAAAATATTTAAGAGAAAAGAAAATTACACTGTGACAATCTGATTGTTGTGTTGCAAGAGATTTTCAACTGTAGAGACTTAATCAGGTTGATTTTGACGGTCCACTCCAATTAATTCAAGATATTATACTCATTTAAGAATTTAAGCACAAATACAAGCTCAATTACTTGAAAGAAATAAGGTAGTGTGCTATTTTTGACCTTTTTTTGAGGAATTTTTCTTAATGAAGTAACAAGTTTTTGTTATTTTTTTCATGTTTTTTGAGTTTTTTTTTTACACGTTAAGAACATGAATTTCCACAAAAAAAAAAAAAAAGGCTATGATGTCCCGATTTCAAAGGTTTAAAAACTTGATTCGAGTGCCTTCAAACATCTATTGTAAAAATGAAAAGCATGGCAAAAAATAAAAAAAATTCATTTTAACCAGTTATCATGCAAAACTTCACGTTAGAACTAGTTTAAATGTTAAAATGAATAGTTACACTTGAAACACAAATTAAACTCTCGTTATGAAAACTATGTTTATAAGGCACTGACGATAAAAAAATAATTACAATCTTTTTAAACAAGTTGGTATAATATTTTAGGATATGCAACTAATATAGTTTTACATAAATCTAAATGCTCGTGATAAACATAAAACATAAAGTGCGATGAAAAAGTGATCGAACACGTACCCAAAGGAGGCCAATAATGGTGTCCTCACTAAGATCATATTTATCTTTGAGGGTGAGCAGTGCGTCAACAAAATGTTGCTTGGCTCCTCCACTCTTTTCCCGAGCTAGGCTATGCTCTTCCATGATGGCTCGAGTGAGGCGGTCCCTTCGAGCACCATGCTTTGCGAAAGCAGCTTCATCAAGTGGAAACAACCACCGTAGCCATGGGATGTGCTCTGCCATAGCAAGCGATGCACCAAGCTTCAAACCGTTTGCAACTATCTCCCTGAACTCCTTTCCTTGCTCATCCATCACTCCTTCCGAATTCACAAACCTTTTACCAAATGCAAGTCTTGTGATGTTGTTGAATGCCACTGCTCCTAGGTATTTCTTCACTAGTAGACTCTGCCCTGAGCTCTCTGCAAGTAACCATAGTCGTAAGACCATCAAATGCTGCCCATTCTATTCGGAATTGGGACAAGTACGGTAACATTAGGTGAGGTTTTGTAAGATTATTAGACTTGTTTCATGTTTTGGTGTACACTTGTTTCATTCTGTTAACGCGTAAATTTTTCCTTTTTTATTAATTTAAAGTGTGAATTTTGACTGTGTACATCAAATATTCTAAAGAGTACAACGGTTCATACAAAGTGAATACTACATATATAAGAATTATAACAGCCAGACATAATCATACCAAACCATAACTGTACCTGCTGTGTATCCATTATATTCTATCCTAATGAAGATAACTAGAGAATAGAAGTTTAAATCTTAAGATGGAAAGCTTGCAACATTATAGATGAGAAAGTGCATAACAAAATTTGTTAAGAACTTGAACTTTAAAGGTCAGATGTGTTTTTCAGGAAATATTGAAAATTTTTTTGGGGTAGAAAGTAAATTGTTTTGACTGTTATCACAGCTGCCCTTCATCTCCCCCCGCCGGGAGGGGGGGGGGGGGTCGTGTATAATTTGGTTTGGACATCTAATATGTATAAAAAGATTGCAAATTGAAGTTTTTTTGGGTGTATAATTTGTTTTCGACCTCTAATATGCATGAAAAGATTACAATTGAAAGGACCTGAACCCTGTATGATACTAGCATACTGTTCCAAATATACGATTGTCACATATACAAGATGGGTAGATTGAAACATCTTTTTCCTCAATAATATTTGGGATAATCTTAGAAACCTCCCTTGAGGTTTCCTCTAATCACATTTGCTCCCTGAGCTTTTCAAAATCACATCTATTACTCTTAGAATGACAACCTCTATAACATTGGCACTCTTTCTAGGGGAGAGAGAAAGTTTCTTCCAATTTTGCCATTCTTCAAGTTGATTTTTGAGTTTTAGAAAATGAAAAATAAAAAACAAATGAAGATTGTTTTCTAGAATAACAATTATGAGTAATTTTTTTCCTTTAAAATCTTTAGAGTTAGAAAATATGCCTTTTTAAATTTTATAATTTTGTTTCCAACTCCTTAACAAGAACTCAAAAAGAAAAAAAGGAACTCAGATTTTTATCTTAATATTATTGCTTAACTGATTTTTCAAAAATTTTGTTCTTGATAATTGAATAACATTATTTAGGAGTAATTTTTTTCCTTTAAAACTTTTAGAGCTAGATAAAATGCCTTTTAAAATTTAATAATTTTTGTTCCTAGCCCTTAACAACAAACTTGAAAAAAAATTATCATTTAGGAGAACCAAATGAATATTTAGTTTCCATTTCCCAAATTGTTAAGAAACAAAAGTTATTTTTTCCTTTTATAAAATCTCTTAGAGGAAGTCATTGTTTCTAACTATATTAAAATTTTAGATTGAAAAGAAATAAGATTTTTATTTTAATACAGTTGGTTAATCAATTTTTCAAAATTTTTATTTTTAATAGTTAAATACCATTATAGATACATTTAATAAGCATTTTTTTTTCACGATTTCAACTGCACCCCAACCATCTCCTTTGCCAAATCAATGATTTTGACTTATTTTTTCCCTCACCTCTTCCCAATTAATCAAGATAAAAAGAGAAAATTGGAGTCAAAAAGGTAGTTCAAATGTGCATAATTTTTATGGCACTTTTATTATTTTCTTTTTACATAGTTTAGTTTGAGGTGCTAGATATGACTAGGAGAAAACTCAAGGGAAGTTTTTAAAATTATCTTATGAAAATATCATGCATAGTATTGTCTTTCCAAAATTTTTTGATATTCTATCATCCTATCACGGGTGCTAAGTGTGATTTTAAAAAGTTTGGAGGTGTCTAGTGTGACTAGGGAAAACCTCTAGGGAGGTTTCTAAGATTATCCCATAATATTTTATTTCCCACAGTCTCTTGTCAACTTTTACAACCAACACATACGTCAGTTACTAATTTGTCACTATTGTGTTCCAAAAGCCTCAACACATTAATGTCTCTACTTCAGAATTACAAACACTCGCATTTATTTACATTCCTGTCCTTCTTTTCTTTTTTTATTTGCACTTCCCCTACACACACACTTCCCCTAATTGATGTTATCTTTTCGTACCGACTTCGGTGTCAATGTCATGGTTCGTTTTACCAAACACCCAACGACCCACAAGTCACAACACTTCAATTAGAAGGCAGCATGACTTGACATCTTCAGGACCAAAACACACGTCTCTCTCTCCACCAAGAACGATTTAGTCAAACCAACCTTCCCCAGAATATAAACAAGTACACAAACAAATAACTTATTTGATTCACACATAAAACAAAAAGATGTGCCCTGCTTTTCCCATTAAAATTTAAAAAATTAGAGGAAGTTTTAGAAAATTGTGACAGGGTCTACAAATAATTAATTCTGCTTATAGTAAGTTACTTTGATCTAATCCTGATATGAATGTCACACTTCACATGGATTTTTTGGTTGATATACTAAGTACCTTGACTAGAATTATAACATCAAGTGTAACCCTAAATTACTACCCTTTGTTGCTAATCACCCTGGAAACTTAACACTGGTAAAACAAAACAAATTAATGAAGAGCTATCACAATTACTCTTCAGGGGAGGTCAGATTAGCTTTTTATTCACTAAAGAAAACAGTAAATAATATATATATATATATATATATATATATATATATATATATAGACACACACACACACAAATATAAGCACAATAAACCTATCAAAGAATAACCAAGAAAAAAAATATCAGTAATCTTGTCTATTAACATTAGAATGCAAGGAGTGATTGGGGGGGAAGCCAACGTTACTCTCTGTTACTAGTAGTATAATACTTGTTAATGACACAATATAATATGAAACAAATCAAGTACCAAATCAGAAAATAGGAAACTAACATAAATTAAATCACAAGCAAGATTTAAAAAAAGAAGAAGAAGAAGAAGAAGTGGAAATTGAAACTCACCAGGAAGAGTACAATCTTTATAGATGGACTCAACCATGGCTGTGACTTCATCTTCCCTGATAGGTCTAAGAGCTTCCAACCTTTTAGGTGAGAAAAGCTCAAGTGTGCAGACTTTTCTAACCTTAACATAATGAGGTCCATAGTCAGCCCAAATGAGGTCCTGCCCTTCTCTACTGAACTTAGCAGCAGACCGGCTTCTGTGCCTATCTGCCAACTGCTGATCGTTTTCTTTCAGCACTTCCTTAGCCAACTCTGCATTGGAGACTACAACATTCAACGTGGAACCGAACCATACAGATATGATGGGACCGTAGGCCTGTGACCAGTCAGCGAAGCACCGGAATCTCACCGGCTTTATGTCGTAGAGGTTTCCGACAACCGGCAGCGGCCGTGGACCCGGGGGGAGCTTGAATCTGAGCTTCTGGTAGAGGTAGTATGAGAGAATGATGAAGATGAACGTGACAAGCAGTAGGAAAAGTGCCATGATGGATCAAAGGAGAAGGAATGGTGGGAGATGCATCGGTGGGGTGGAGGTGGAAGAGAGGTTATATAAAATGGATAATGGGAGGCAGTAGGTAAAGGGTATTTTAGACAAAAACGTTAAGAGTGGTTGGAATCAGGCGTGGGTGGTTTTGGTTATTAGATTTTTTTTTTTTTTTTTGGGGTTCTCTTATCAAAAGCATAGGTGTACTATCTAGTAACGTGCCTATGACGAAAAGCGCAATGGATTGCCTATAGTGAGGCAAGTACCGGGACAGAAAATCCATAACGCTGTAATACTTGATAGAGGATTGTTCGAAAAAACTTCGAGAATGCATATTTGTAATGTAAAAATTATTTTGGATTGGGAAAAAAATTAGGTGCAAATGGTAAACTTGAAGCTACCTTTGACTACTTGCTAGTTTCATTTTCATACTAACCATATCACTTCTGTTTTCCCTCTTCGTGACTTCACAACAACAAATCCCGTGACCAATAAAAAAATGTTGACAAAAAGCTAGGAAGAAGAAAGCTTCCAAAAACTGCGAGTGGGTTTGGATAAGATAGTATCTAAACTATTATTTAAAATAATTATTGTAATACTCTTTATAATGTGATATATATAAAATAAAAATAAAATTGAAAAGATAAAAAATAATTAAAATACTTATTTATGATACAAGTAAAATAATATTTTATGTGCAGAAAATAGTGGTTGATTATTATGGCTTCGGATGCTTTGATATTATGGTGTTGGTGCCTGGTCATGAGGGGATACAAAAGAATGATGGCATGACTTTCCATCATTGTCACTAATCTGTGTGTCCAACTACTTAGTTTATTAGCTGGTTATAATTAAATTAAATCGCCTTATGGGAGTAGGTCACTATGTATTGTATAAGTTACACTCTTGGTTGCAAATTTTAAATTAAGGGTTCAAATCCTTATCGCTAGAGTTGAATACAGAGGTTGTGTAATATTGTAACACTCTAGTCTCGATGTATATTTCTTTTCATCTAACTCCTTTCTATTCAGTTGAAACTTTTCTTAATATAGTCTACTTTTAACCTCATCTCTCACTCTCTGGTATTGCTTCCTCTAATCTAAAGGTAGAATTTTCTCTCCCTAATCTCTTTAGGTCCAATTAGATCCTCTCTTAATATAGATTATCATAAAAGTGCCGTAGATATTACTTATTGACAAAAAAATGGATATATTAAAATTTCCACCATGGATTATCATAAAGAAATAACTATGTTGGAATTGCTTACGAAATTGACAAGAAGAAACAAGAGTCAATTCGGATTCCTCTTCAAGGATAGCCTAGCAATCAAGCATATTTGACTATATAAGTTGCTGTAACTAAAGGACCAGAACAATAAAGAAATACTGGTTACAGCGTAATCAACCATTGGTTGTTTTTAAATTGTAACCAACAAGGAACCATATACGTGGGTCTGTGTAGATTTCATCTATTTTAATGCAGCCAGGAGTGGGACATCTGAACCTCGTAGACTTTCTTATATATCCAAATGAGTATATTTATCAACTGAACTGAATTACTTGAAACTATATATAAAGAGCTTCGCATTACCAGAAAATATGAAAAGCTTCGAAAGTTGGACTAGAAGTCTAGGATTAATGCATCGAATTGATTGACATTTTCATTTTCCAACAATGACACGATTGTGTAAGGAGTCTGCGGCGGTGGTGATTGCCCGTGCGATCGCATCATGCCTTCGACGGTTGAGGAGAGCTAAGGTTGATGTCGATTGCTGATAAGAATTTCAAGCCAATGGCCGAGTTCAATCGGATTTTTCCTTGGTTATTAAATGTTCTCTGCAATTGCAGCTGGACCCGATCCGATTGGAAGTTGCTATGGTAACTCATTTACAGTGCAACTAATATAAATATAAATTAAAGAGTAAATCGCCTAGCCCGTTGGCCTTCAAATTATTGTTTTTCTATGTTTTTTGCCCCTCATCTATTTTATGTAATAATTAAACTCCTGAACAAATAACTGTGGATGAATTTGACCTTTCATCCGAAAAAAGCCATTTGAACTCACGATACAAGGGATTATTTTATTTTAACCATTTACAAATCAAACAGAAGGACGGACCAAAAAAAAGAGAGTAAATCGCCCAATCTCCCCTCAAACTAATACTTTTGTACGTTTTTAGTTCCTCATCTATTTTATGTAATATTTAAACCCCTAAACAAGTTAGTGTGTACAAATTTAACACTTCCATCTAAAAAAGCTATTTTTTTAACATTTGTGTGAGAATTTATGATTTCATGACTCTTTTTTTTTGTGGATTGGTTATTTGTTTCAAGTTTTACATTGTATAAGGAGTATGTTTCTGTATTTTTTTAGTGATTATAGGGATAAATTTGAGATAGTCTAAGAGAGACAAACCTAGCTATAAATAGCCCTTTTCACCACTTTTTTATTATTTTCTACAAAAATTAATATTGGAAGTGAAATTTATGCAAAAAAATTGAGTGGGAGAATGAATTCTGGGATAAATCAGTGACTGGAATTTTTTGTGACTGACAGTCATCCACCGGGCTATGGCGGCTTGGCAGCAGTGGCGCTACTAGAAACCCTATGCTTGTTGGTTCATTTTCGGAAGGAAAATAAGGAAGAAGAAGAGAAAAAAGATAAAAGATAAAATGGCTTTTTTGAACGGAAGGGTCAAATTCATATACAATAACTTGTTCAGGAATTTAAATATTACATAAAATATATGAGAGGTTAAAAATATATAAAATTTATAGTTTATGGTCCAACTAGGTGATTTATTGTCTTCCCCTTGGTTTGCTTTTTATGAAGGGACAAAATTGTCCCTCGTGTCACGAGTTCAAATGAATTTTTTAGACGGAAGAGCGAAATTCATACATTCTGACTTGTTGAGGGAGTTAATTATTACAAAAAATAGATGAGGAGCAAAATATGTACAATAGCAATAGTTTGAGGGTTGGTTACTCTGAATTAAAATACAACTTTATTTGGGAAACTTGAATCCAAAAGATCTCCCAAGGTCTCGATCTTGTTTGGATTGCACTTTTTCATCAAAAATTTTTTTAGATTTTTTTCATGAATACATTTTCCAAACATCTATTTATTTCACATATATTAAATCGATACAATACTTTTTCTATAAAAACTCTAAAAAATCTCACTATACCTAATTGACAGTTAAGTCAGTTAAGTTAACTCATTTGACCAAGAATCGTGTATTACTATTGACGCAAACAAAAACTAATTACTTTCAGCACTTAAGGTAGACCCTGTTTTCTCAATAGATTTCTTTTTTTTTTTTTAATTTTTTTGTTGCAACTATTACTTTCTAACATGACCTATTTCATGTTTTCTCAATAGAAGATTGTGTCAAGTTCAAGTGGTTTAATAAACAATTTTTTTAGCTTTTGAAATTTTTAGGTTAAAGTGAATACATATAAGTTTGATGACTTTAGGACACAACTACAATAGTATTCTAGGGAGCCAATTCCCCTTAAAAAAAAAAAAGAAAATCTAGTAATAGAATATTGGAGATTTAAGAAACAAAAAGGGGGAAGGATCTTTAAATCTGGGATCTCAATTTTAGTCAAGGGCACTAGTCTATTTTGCATATTCTTTGTAATTCTTTTTCCATTGAATTTGGAATTAATTTGAGTTAAACCAACATTTTTCTCCTTTTAGGCCTTTTTTTTTTTGGTGCAATTCAAACAAAGAAAATTAAATAAGTTTCTCATTTTGGACTAATGTTTGCACCCATTTTCTGGAGTGCTTTTTTTTTTTTTTGTTACATTATATTTTCTTTGCAAATCTTTTAAGAGTCTTTTCAATTTTAATAGGATTTATTGTAATATATACTTGTCTTGTTCTTTTTACATATTGGTGGTACTTGTGCAATTTTCAAAACCTTGTGATATTTGAGGAAAGCCTCATATTGTATTAATCATGAAAATAATTTGGACTACCCAAATGAACTGATGGTAGAAAACCAAAAAACAACTATAAATTTCTTTCATTTAAACAAGGTCAACAATATTGTAAGAGCAACTTAAAAAGTTACTAGCTGCGGCTATTATGTGATCTGAATTTATAGTTCTGTTCATCTTTGAACATCGAAGAGATAAATTAGAGTAGTAACCAAAGAGATAATAATATATTTAGGCCGGTTTTGAGTCAAAAGCCAATCATGATATAAGTAGTTAATTAAAAATTTGGAATTTGAGAGAATAAAATAAATTTAATTTGACTTTAAATTAATTTATATATTTACTTTGTGCCTTAAGCCTTACTCTAACCTCCCAAAAAAAAAAAAACACACACACAAAGTGACTTTCTAATGTCTCCAAGACCCAACTCAATTAGTAGGTACATTGCTCAAGTAATTGTGCAGTTTTTAGTTCAAATTCTCAAAACATTCTCCTTTCTTTTTCGGGATAATTTCAGAAACCTCCCTTGAGGTTTCGACATTCTCACCGCCTCCCCAGGTTTTCAAAATATCGAAACCTCCCTATCATGTTATTAGGCCCACTTATTGCATCACTTATGATGAAATGACTTACTTACCCTCAAAATTTATGAGATATTTTGTAGTTATGTTGATATAATTACTTAATTCATTATTAACATATGTTTAATGAAAAATAACAACAATTTAGAAATTTGTTAACAATAACAATAAAGAATCATAAAAGAGCACCAATATATGGCATGAAATAATAATAAAAGAAGTTGTGAACATGTGAAATATAGGTAAGAAATGGTGGTTGTATGACTACTAAACTCTAATGATAGTTATGTTTTTTTTATATTAAAGATAAAGTTAAAACAGATAAACATTATTAAAATAGATAAAGTTAAAATTACTCTATACAATTTTACTTAAACCCTTACATTTGACAAAGTTAAAATAGATAAACATTGTTCATGCTAAACTAAAAATATAGGGATAATTTCAGAAACCTCCCCTGAGGTTCCATGAAATATCACTTAGCTCCCCTGACGTTTTTAAAATCTCTCTTACTACCCCTAAAAAGATTGTGAATCCATATATCACTATCAGAAGGGATCAATTGCCAATAATACCCTCATTTCTTCCAACAATTATTTAGCTTCTAAAGACCAAAACCAAAAAAGTTTGACAAACCTCATAAGCATATAATTGCAAAATGTTTAGGAAACAATTAGCACCACTCTTCTTTTTCTGTACCAACAAAGGTGTGAAACTATTTGCCAAAACTTACAAAGGCGCACAATTACTTATCAGAAGAAATACTCATAACAATATGAGTTTTATTTGTATGTTGTGACCATCCTTTTTCTCTCCTTTATTTCTTTTCTAGTGAGCGATGAGAACTTGGAATAGAGGTGGAGAAAATTACAACTTCATTAAGATAATTCCCTAAATTTTGAGATGAATGTGTGATTTTCAAAACAAAACTATATAACAGGTAAAAATTATGAGTTCGTACTTTAAATGATCAATGAGTAATAAGAGATGATGTAGGTTTCATAATCAAAATAGTTACATGAAAGTAAGAGAGTGATATAATTTTTATTGTTTGATTGTGAGATATTCTTCCTAATCAGACGATACAAATGAATAGTTGATGCAAGTACTTATATGCATTCCTCCCATAATGAACTACTTTCGTGTAGTGTTTTTTGTTTATTTGGGAATACAAATTAGGCAATGTTACTTTATCTATTGCTATTATTGATATTATTAGATACCCATGACTTGTTATATTATGTTTCTATTTTATTTATTTATTTTGGATAGTCTAAGGGTATTAAGGGAACTAAAAATTTTCTCTATCCTCCAACATGTATTTTTTAATATAACTTTTGAGAGGGTGGTATTGTTAACAAAATGTCAATCCTAAGGGTGGTAAAAGAGATTTTGAAAAGCGCAAGGGATCTAAATGATATTTCATGAAACCTCGTGGAGAAGTTTCAAATTATGCAAAAATTTAAAGCAAAACTTGGGGTAGTTGTGGAATAATATTGTTTTCTCTCTCTTGCTACTAATTTTTATTATTTGTGTTTTGAATTAGGCTATTTTGTTACCAAGTTCTTAGTTTCTGGGGAGGTTTCGATATTTTACAAACCTTATAGGGAGGCGGTGAGAATGTGAAACCCTCGGGGAGGTTTTTGAAATTATCCCTTCTTTTTCTCTTATAAGATCTGGCGTCCTCTTGAAAAAAAAAATAAAATAAACTATCTAAAGAAACCAAAACTTGGGACGCCCATAGATGCGAGGTGCTCTACTTTAGCAAGGTTGGTGTATGGGTTTGGTGGTGCTTGTGGGTTGGTCAATGTCAGAATTGGAAATTAAAACAAAGTGACAAGAAGCTTTCACACAATTATAAAGGGAACAAAGCAATATGGTAACTGAAATCCAGTACACAGTTGGTAGGTTGGTGAATGGTGAGCTGGATAGGTACATGGTTGACGGCGTTGTGGACCGTATCTTTAGACCAATCAAAAGAAACATTTTTTTTGGGATAATTTAAGAAACCTCCATTGATTTCTAACAATTTCACTTACATCGTTTGAAGTTTTAAAATTACACAAACCTCCCTGAGTTTTAGTGAGAGATAAAACCTTTATTCTACAAATACACTTTACATTTATGTAAAATTGTATTATAACGAATGAAAAATATATTAAATAAAAGTGAGGAAAATGAGTGCAAATGGTAAAGAATTGAATTGACTTTTTCTATAAAATTAGATCAATGGTTAGTGCACTATTGGATTAATGGCTATATTTTCAAATCTCTAATAATGAACAAGATAACTTGCAATTACAAAATCTTTTAATAATATACCAAATATTTGTTTACTCTAAATCAATACACCAAATAGTAATTTGTCTAAATTTTTCTCTAAAATTTTACAATTGCCTACAATTACACTTGTAATATTTGTTTTGATGCTAAAGGATATAAGATTTCATGATTTTCCTAGTAGTTTGACAAGGCCATAGTTTCGCATATAATTTCATCTTTAGCTTGTGAAATCAACACAAAACTACTATTTTACCTTAAATTTTGTTGCTTCAAATGAAAATGAGATCCATCTTATTAATTCTTGTTGCCTTTATATGTAAAATGGCAAAATTTGAAAAATAGCCATTCTAATTGATTGCATTAACCATTGATAGTCTTTGTTATCGAGTCGAAGTCAAATCAGTATTGAATTTTTGAACTCGACTCGAACTTTAAACAAGTTTGAACTCGTTCATTTAAGCTGAGTCTTGAAATTTGGTCAACTCAACTTGATAAAGGGATAAGTGGCTCGACTCAAGTTCGAACTTCGATTCGTTAATCATAGCAATGAGGAGTTCGCCGCGACTCAAGTTAAGTTTAAAATTTATATTTTGTGAAATGATAAAATTAATAAATCTAATATGAAATGACAAATATACCCTTACTAACAAGTCTATCGAGTTTTCGACTAAGAAAGCAGTCGAACTTAACTTCGGCTCGTTTATTTGTCAGTATTTAATTCAGTTCGACTTTTATTAAAATAATGGCCGGGCTCGAATCTTGTTGAGTCGAGCTCATTCGAGCTTTTGAGCTGCTTGTTTCGATTAACAGCTTTAGCCATTGATCTAATTTTATAGAAAAAGTCAGTAACTACTTATTTTTAGTTCTTTACTAGTTGCATTCACTTTTCCTCACTTTTATTAATATAATTTTCATTCCTTTAAATACAACTTTAACACATGCATAAAGGGCATTTATGAAATAAAAATTTTTATACAAAGATAGGGCTTACAGTGAGCTCAGGGCTATAGGTGTTAAAGCCTGAAAGCATTAGAAAACTCCTATGAGGACTTGATTGGGGTGACTACTCCCAGTTAGTTAGTCTGCTAATGGGTATTAACCCTCCTTTTGTACCAAGAATAAAATTTTACCTCCTCCTCAAAGTACCTTTTAATGTTACTTTTTTTACTTGAACTCATTTTGTCGCAAAACCTTAACCTCAGGGGAGATTTGTGTAAACCACAGGGGAGGTGAGTGAAAATATTAGAAACCTCAAGGGAGGTTTCTAAAATTATCCATTTTTTCAATGATTGAAAGAGACTGGGGTGTTTCTCCGTTATTTTTAACAAAAGTTGTTTCATTGGAAATAGCAAAAAAATGAAGAGTCTATTTGGATGCATTTTTGGGAAATTTCGAGGAATAATTATGATAGCACTTTTAAGATGTAGCATATATGAGATAAAAAAAAATTAAAAATAGTATAGAAGGAATATTCATAAAAAATGTAAAAAATTTTATAAAAAATACAATCAAAGAAGGTCTAATTCTTGGTGAATTTTAGATTTTCTTTTACTTACAAAAAATTCAAAATCTTGATACAAAAGCAAATGACAATCAAAGAAGAAAATTGACATTTCGATATAAAATTGAAAAGTAGGTGAAATAATCAAATGAAACACCCTATAAATAATAAATTTGTGAAACCCCAAATTTTCTAACATATTTTAGAATTTATCTTATTAATAATGTCATTAAACAATAAAATAAAAAATTATTTATCTATTGGATAAGTTAATCTAGTAACTTGTTCCTACTCAACCAGTGATTGATATTGGGTAGTTATATACATCGTTTCACGAATAGATCGGTTGCTTATAAAACTACCGGTCTCAAACTCAAACGTAGCTTAAAGACAAAAGGCAACTCTCGAAGGAAGTGTGCATCATGATTTAATCAAGTAAGTTTCCTGCAAACTCAATATATTATTTTGCTTACTTGTATCAATAATATGTATTATATTAATTTATTTCAACATTTATTTTTATTATTCATAATAAAATGACTGAATTGTGGCCATGGTTATCACTATTCGGTCACTCAAATTCATAGAAGAATAAGTAGGAATTTTCTTAGTTAGTTTGGTGTTTTCATGCTTGTAATTGGTACAATTAGGGATTTGCAGCTTTAGTTGAAGAGGATTTGGAGGTTGTTACACCTGATACCATCACATGCTTACTTTGACCATGGGATGTTGGTGGCTCTAGGCGCCCGGCGATAATGATGGTGATGATAGGTGGACCTAAGGTTTGGTTATTAGGGTTAAGAAAAAAGAAAAGAAAAGGAAAAAAAAGAAGAAGAAAAGAAGAAGAAAGTCTAGGTTGGTGGTTGGGTCAAAGAAATGGATCGAGACATATGTGAACGGTGTTGAGTGAAATGGGTTGATCCATTCCATTTCTCTATAGGTTGGATTTGGCTATTGAAAAAAAAGAATAATTAGTTTATAGTTGATTTTATGTAGTTAAAATTTTCGGGCCAAGAATTAAATTAGTGTGGGTCAAGACTAATGTATAACCACACAAATCATTTGGGTTGAGAATATATTGGTCCAGTCTTAGTGTTAAAAAAAAATACATGGGCCAAGAATATTTATGGAGCAACTAAGTACCAAACAAATGAACCTATAATTAAGTCTAGACAATAGTAGATTATTATTAATTTTAAACTATTAGGCCAACCTAATGTATTTATGGATCATAAATTAAATTATTCAGATTTATGTTTAATGATTAAGTCCAAAAACATTAATAGAAGTCCAAGTATTGTTAATTAAATATTATTAGTAAGTAAATGTAATAATAATAAGTATAAATCTAAGATAATTAAGAAATCATTCGATAGTAACAATAAGAGTAATATTAATAATTAATTAATGGATAAATATAAAATAAATAAGAATAATAATGAATAGTAATAAGAAGAACTCGTGAATAATTATTTAAGGTAAGGTTACGTATAGAGTTCTAAATTTTTTGTAAATCTAATTAGTAAGTAAGAGATAAATAAGTCCAAAACCAATTTAAATTGATTAAAACTAATGTGGCCATTTCTAAATAGATAAGAAATATTGCATAAAGAAATAAATATTATACCCATGAATAATAAGTACTTAAATAAACAGATAATAAATACTTTAAATAAATAATTGAGTAAATATGTCATACTCATGAATATTGAATAAATAAATATTGAAACAATAAGTAAATATTAAATAATTAAGTAAGTTAAATATTGAAATCAACAATTTGATAAATAAGTTAAATACCTATTATAAGTAATTATGTTAAAGACATAAAGTACATGAATAAACCACATACTTAAATAATTATAAATAAGCAGAGATAAAATAAAGAAATGGATAAATGAATGAATAAGAAAATAAATAACATATATTCATATGTAATCGAATTATGCCTCTTTTTGATAAAAAAAAAATAGAATTTCTAAATATGAAAATTTTCTAAGGAGGAAAACGTTCTAAATTAAGAAACTTTCTAAAAGGAAACTTTTCATTTTAGAAAAACATATCATGTACTTTTATAAAATGAATGGAGATGTTTTCTAAGATTATCTAAAGTGGATTAAACACTCTGGAATAGGATATATGAGCTAATAAAAGTATGCATGTTATTGATTATCGGTAACAAGTCGCCTTTGGGATGATATTAAAATCTCTTCAAGTAAGTGAGTTGAGGTAGGTGGTTTTATCCGGTATTTTGAAAATATCAAATATGAATTTTCTCAACTAAATGCTTTACTTTGGTATATGAAAAATGGATCATATATGCCTATTTGAAATGTTTTACTATTCTATTGGTTATGTAATGAGTGGCATATTTTATTTGTGAAATGAGTTCTAAACAGTCATAAAATAGATGATAAGGCTATAGTCGATATGTATAGTCATGACAACCAATATGAAGGGACGATTGACAACGATGGCCGGTTGGTATAAAATTCGAACGATTAGCGATTATGGCAACCGATATAAAGTGCGACGATTGGCAGTCATGGTAGCCGATATAAAGGTTGGAAGATTGACTCACGTTATGTTATATTTATGGTCAAGGAATAGAAAACTTTTGGTCGCCCTCCAAGGGGTATAATCTCTAAACCGAATCTTTCGAACCGGATATTACATGTACTTGGTTTAAGAGGTGTGTTTTATGAAATAAGATGACATGATTGCTATGTTTATGATTGGCAAGTATGTTTAGTAAATATGTTCATGTCATGAGATGTATTTTTTTGCTTAGCCACTCTAGAACTTATGGGATTAAGAGATTGCCTACTTATGCCTAACCTACAGAAATGCACCAATGTAATATATAAAAAAAGTTGCCAAATGTTTTTTTTTAGCATGTGGTATTGTGTGAAAGAGTTTAGAAAACTATATATATGTATAGCTACATGATCCAGTAGAGGTAAATATTATCTCTTGGGCGTGTTACTCAACCTATATTTTATATTTTCTTGTAGATCAAGAATAAGCTTAGAAAATAAGAGAAAATTAGATAGATAGATGTCTTTATCTTGGTAGTATAAAGGAAGAGTTTAGCAATTGTATTAATTGAATATAGTCGTATTCCATTAGTAAATGTAAGTTTTAAATTTTAGTAAATTTTAGAAGTTATGATCATGTTGTCTTGTATTTGTGGGAGCAAGATCTCACGACACTGACGTGCCATGTTGTAAATCTGATTTGGGGACTTGGATTTGGGGTGTGACATTTAGTATAACCTCGGTGTGTCATTATGGTATAATCTCATGTGATCTGCAGAGGTGAAACTAGATCAGTGGTATTGGATTGGACTACATAAAGGAATGGAGGAACTAAATGCTACGTTGATTTAGACAGAAGCGAAAGCTCCACAAGATACTCTGTGGCCAGGTGGATAGTCCAAGATTATGGTATTGGGTTGGGTTTGGATACAAAGTCAAAAAGAAGGTTGAATGTGATCACACGTCATGCTCGGAGAAGAGTAAAGTGTTATGGACCGTCTTAAATAAGTCTAGACACTCAAATAAATTTGGGATATCCATTTTGGGTTAGCAAGAATGGAGTCTAGTAGTTGGGTTTGATTTGTTGAGACTAACTTGTTGTGGGTTGCAGGCGTGACAAAATTCTTCTTCTTCTTCTCCCTCTCTCTCTCTCTCTCCCTCTCCTCTCCCTTTCCTCTCCTACCCTAGTTCTTCCACATCTTTTTTTTCTTTTTTTTTTTGGCAGAATTTTAGTCTAAGGAAAGGGAACAAAAAAGAAGAGACAACTAAGATGGGTAAGAATAAGCTCCTAGGTGTGTTAAGTTTGGTCTTGTTACATGTAATTACTAATTAGAGGGTGTTTGGCTTGTTATTTTAAAATATTTTATAGAAAAATTACTATAATGATGTGACGTATGTGAGGTAAAAAAATGATTGAAAAATGCGTTCATAGAAAAAAAAATTTCTATAGAAAATGGCAACTCTTTCCATGCTTTTTCTGTCATTTCAAGATTGAGATATTGATAACTCTCTCTCTCTCTCTCTCTCTCTCTTAATTATCTTCCTTCTCTTTAATTTCCTCCACTTTTCTCACATAAAACAACACCTTACTCCATGGGAGGATGGAGGCCATTTGACCTCTCTCTCTCTCCCGATGATTTCTTCTTGTGTTCAGAGTTAATAAACTCTTCTAGAATTGAATTTCTAGTGAGAGTATTATTCTCTTTTAGGGTTTTCTTGTGAGATATTTTTCTATTCTAGAGTTTTTTTAGTGAGAGTTTCTTCTCTCTTGGGTTCCTAGTAAGAGTTTTCTCTTAGTTTTGTATATATATTTTTGTTCTATTTTTTTTTGTCTAATATCGGTTTTCCAGATGTATTTGTTAAATCTGAAATTGCTTTGAGTTTGTTTATCGGTCTCAACTTCATATGGATTTGAAGTAATTAAATAGTAGATTTGGCAAGAGAATATGCATGGATATTCATTGGTTTAAAGAGAATAATATCATTTGGATTACATTGAAAATTATATTTGTAATTTCTCGATGTCATGTATCTGTAGAACCTTCAGATTTACTATTTTTGTGATATGTTGATGATGTATTTTCTGCTATTAGTGTAGATCTTATAAATGAAATCATAATGTTTATAAAAGAAGGGGTTGAGACATTGATGCTTGGCTTTGGTGGCTAAAATTGGGGTGGCGGTAGGGACATATTACTTACTAGCCAATACCATATTGATTTTAGGAGAAAATGTCAAATAAAAAATGTGCCATTCTCATTGTCTCACATGTTTTTAAGAACTACAATATTTCATTTTAAAAAATCCTTGATGCCTTCAAAGGATAAAAGAAAAGGAATCATGTAAATTACAATAGAACTAAGTTGGACTCCATTATTCAATCTCTTTACAACTCAATTAAAGGCAAAATACAAAGAAACTTCCTGTGGTTTGTATAATGTTTAGTTTAACTCCCTATGATTCGAAACCTCAATTTAGCTTCCTATGATTCTAACTAAAATTGAAAGAAGAAATCATTCAAACTATGGTAGGATATAAAATGTCAAATTTACCCTTATGGTAAAATATTGAAATCACTATGGTTTAGATAATGTTCAATTTAACTCCCTAGGATTTGAAAATCTACATTATAACTCCTTGAGGTTTTAACTAAATTGAAGCGTTAACAAAAATGTCTAAGTTAGGTTGCATGCAAAATGCCATAATTGTCCCATTTTTCTTTGTAGCCGCCATTCTCAAAACCCACTATCCCTCTTGCCATTCTCTATACTCCATTTACATTATCACAATTATAATCAAAACCATTCCCTCCTTCTTCTCTTTAAAAAAAGAAAAATAAAAAATAAGGAATAGAGATAGAATTTAAATCAGATCGTTATATGGTTTTCCAAATATGAATCATCACTTTTGGTAACATCTCTATATCAGAGAAATGAAAAAAAGATTCAAATGTCCCTTTAAATATTGATCCTTTATCTTTGATTTTAATTTTTACCTAGATTTCTTCTGTTTTTGAAGTATAATTGGTAAACTTTGCAAAACTAAAATCTAAACCCAAGGACCTAAAGGGCACTCGAGAGAATGACATGATGCAAAGAATGTATCCATAACTTTGCTCCTGAGCCAAAGAATGGAGTTTTGGAGCCTAAAAGCCGTCTCATTCATCCAGGGGACACAATTGTCAATTAATTTGAACAGTTTTTGCCAATTTACATTTTAGTTAGAACCACGAAGTTAAATTGTAAATTTTGAACCATAGGGAATTAAACTGAACATCAATAAAGTGCATGTTTCTCAAACTTAGTTAGTTTGGATGGTTTCATTAATTTTTCACTTTAGTTAAAAGATCAAGGAGTCAAATGTAGGTTTTGAAATTGAGGAAGTTAAATTGAATATTAGGTAAACCGAGAAGGAGCTCTCTATATTTTACGAAAGAAAATCTAAAAGATAAAGGCTTTTCTTACATAATTGATTCTCTAGCACAAGAAAATAAACACTATAGTAAAAGCAGTTAAAATTGCTTCTAAGTCAAGTGTAAAATTTCATTAAGAATGAGAGACAAACATGAGCAACATTAGTAATTAATTCAACCAAAATT
Organism: Gardenia jasminoides; assembly: GCA_013103745.1. Classification (NCBI taxonomy): domain Eukaryota; kingdom Viridiplantae; phylum Streptophyta; class Magnoliopsida; order Gentianales; family Rubiaceae; genus Gardenia; species Gardenia jasminoides. Next base: position 38,562,440 of record CM023099.1, read on the forward strand.
GTTTGACAAAAATCAAGTATGATATGTATTACTTATTTAATTTTATTTTTTGGATCAAATAAACTCTTGTACATCAATAAATTGGTTTGCAATTTAACCAATGAGATTATGAAATTATCCCAAAAGAATTACATGTTGTATGCATATGCAGGGCGTAGCAAGTACCGATGGCTTATTAAATATAATATCGTACTTGTATTTGGTGTATATGTTTTAAACTTCGGATAGGAAGACGAACCAGCGAGTCTTAGGGGTTAGGGGTCAAAGGGTCGACAGGTTGGATCGGAATTAAAAAAATTGGATGATGTCAGCATGATGTTGTGAATATATTAATAAAAATTTAATTAATCAATGTATAAAATATTACGTAAGTATTTACCAATATGATGATGAGCCCCTTTTGTGTTTTTTCACTTTTGGCGGTATTGTTTGACTCTAAATCTTTTAAATTTAATTCAAATTTAGATACTATAGAACTTCAAATGCACATTGATGACTCTAAAAAAAACACATACACATTGGTGACTTTGAAACTAAGTTATTAAGACACATTTGATGAAATATGAAATTTAAGGATGCAAATACAAATAAAAGAAATGTTTAAAAGAGTTATTGTAATTATTCAAAACATCTATAGGTTAAAATCAAATGCTAAAGAAGTTTTGGGCACTACTATAAAAGTTCCATCTTTTATTAACCTAATTGTAACATGTACTCTCGCAGTCTCACTTT